>CM076577.1:959099465-959699465 GCA_034641835.2 Pinus albicaulis | reverse complement strand
GATTGAGTGATTGAATCACAACCATTGGATCACGGTTATTTGTGATCATTGGATCGAGCGCTAATCGCTTCGGCATTTCAAGGTGAACAGTGATTAATCGCATCGGAGAAAGAGAAAAGTATATGTATATGTGCAGCGCACTATATATGAAGTACCATAAGGTGGGACCCCTCTACAGAAAATTCCAAGAATCATTACCCCAACTAAAGGTTACATTAAAGCGGAAGCATAAGCTTATATATATACAACACGGTACAGATGTTGTGCTTTATATTCAAAGGCTCAAATCTTATATATATATATATATATGGAGCGCTTTATGGACAAGGGACCAAAGGTATAATACAAAGCATATGTATTATATCTTTTGGCGCGAGATCAAAAGAACCAAAGGCTTTAACGCTTGTTTTTAAAACAAACAAAGTTTTATATGGTGGGACCCTCACCCAATCGCATTGGAGAAAGTTCACAAGCGGAACATGTTAACAAAAATTGCGATTGCGATTGAGATGTGGACTCGATGGATCAATAAGTCATGATTCATAAGTGTGTTTGAGTTCCGGACCCGATATGTTTAAAAAATGACGTTTATATTTTTCTTGAGTTCCAGTAAACAGTGTTTCATCGCATCGGACAGAAGCAGAACATCGGAGCAATATATTAAAAGATTGAGATTGCGATGAAGAACTGGACCCGATGGGCTTATAAACTATGATTCATACATGCTTAAATTCTGCATCAAAGCAAACCATCGTGTTGGAGTAATACACCACATCTGCAAAATAAAGTAAATAGTAAATTATCGCATCAAGAGTATTCAAGTTGTGATTAATCGCATCGGCGATTAGAGCAGAAGAGTTTAGAATTTATAAAGCAATGGGACCCAGATTTTTTAAAGGTTAGCGTTGGTTGTTCAGTAATTAAAATCCAAGGTTTATTAAAAAGGTTTTATAATATTCCTGAGAGTTATTTATGTTGGATTAAAAGACAGTTGTACAGGCGGTAGTTATGCAACTGCAATGTGTTGGAAATGTTTTCATTGATGGAAATAGAGGCAGAAAAGACAAAGACAGACAAAGGAGGCAGTAAAGAAGCGAACAAAGGAAGCAAAGGAGACAGGCGGAAGAAGAATGTCAAAATGTAACAGTCAAATAGCAGAGCGGAAGCTAAGGTAGAGGCAGAGGCAGTGAATGTAGAGGCAGAGACGTTATCAGAGGCAGAGGTAGAGGCAGAGCCGTTATTAGAGGCAGAGGCAGAGAGGCAGAGGCAGAGGCAGAGTCGTTATCACAGCAGAGGCAGAGCAATTTTTTATGGACCCCTACATAAAATTCTGAGAATCATTACCCCAGCCTGAGGATACATAAACACAATTCCGGGAACCGTAACCCAGGCGGAAGGATACATAATATTCCAGGAATCTTAACCCAATCGGCAAAGTATATGTATAAACCTTATTCCGAGAATCATTACCCAGCCGGAGGTTACACTAAAGGCGGAAGCAGAAGCTTATATATATGTAGTAAGATACATATGATGCGCCTTATATATATAAAGGTCCAAAGCATATACATTTATATGTAGCATGAAATCCAAAGAAGCAAATGTTCTATCAAAGGAAAAGCCTTATATGGTGGACCCTCATCAATCGCATCAGAAAAAGTTGGCAGCGGAGCACATGCAACTAAAACTTGTGATTGCGATTGAAGCCCGGACCCGATGGGCTTTTAAAAATGTGATTAACACGTATTTGAATTCTGTCCTAATCGCATCGGAGCATCGGAGTATAGGCATATCGGAACATCCAACCAAAACTTGCGATTGCGATTGAAGCCCGGACCCGATGGGCTTATAAACTGTGATTAACACGTATTTGAATTCCGGCCTAATCGCATCGGAGCATTGGAGTATAGGCATATCGGAACATCCAACCAAAACTTGCGATTGCGATTGAAGCCCGGACCCAATGGGCTTATAAACTGTGATTAACACGTATTTGAGTTTCGGCTTAAAAGTGATTCATCGCATCGTAGTAAAACAGAACAGCGGATCATTGAACCATGCGATTGCGATGGTGCGATTTAATCGCAACCATCCATTCCCAATGAACAACAGCCATTGGATCTACAGTGAATTATCGCATCATAGATTTCTAATAGCATCGGTGAAATGGAAGAATAAGGGAACGTGTAGTTGGATGTTGTGATTGTGATGATGCGATCTAATCCCAACCATTGGATCGTGGATGATAGCAACCGTTGGATCTTAAAGGAAGTCAGAGTGGGGCCTACTAGAATTCAAACTCGAAAATAAGGATTTCCTTTGTTAAAGAGCATCGATATATAAAAGAGAAATATAACATAAAACATTGAAATGCCGAAGTATGGTCTAGTGGGACCCTCACTCATCGCATCGGCGGAAATCAGACAACCAAAGGCACAAGAGGATCTCTGAAGTTTGTGATTGCGATTGGAAAGTAAAATAAGGCGGAGAGTATATATGAACCAATATATATATATATATATATATATATATATATATATATATATATATATATATATATATATATGCAGTGTGGGGCCATCACATCGGTACAAAGGCTGAGCAATGGAACATACCAATGAAGTTTGCGATTGCGATCAATCGCATCGGAACAATCGCAATCGGAAATCATCGGAGGAGACTCGTCGCATTGGAGCACAAAACGAAGTTCGGATGGTGGGCCCAAAAGGGCATTTTATATGTTAAACAGGTTTTTACTATTATGCCGAGAGCTGAAGTTGTGTTATATATATAAAAGGCGCTGATTACAGATACATAGTATTTACACCACGGCATAGCACATATCAAAACGTCTTTTTATTATTGTGTCGAGAATCAGTTAGTTTGATATAAAAAGCACAGTTACATATGTATGACAGATGGTCGTTACCCTGTGACAATGAATAAGGAAACAAACAGAGCCGAAAGGGACAAAGACACAGTCAAAGAAAAGACAAATGTGCAGCAAGCCAAGAGGCTGAATGAGTGAGCTGGAGTTTTCATAGTAATTGAATGTAAATGATTTTTTTTATATTGTTTGTGATGCAAAGGCAAGTATCCAAAGGAAAAAGAAATATCCCACTGAAATGTTAAATTGGTACCTACAGTTATATTTTCTGAATGAGTGGATAAAAGAGTTGAGGAGGCAGAAGGCAAAGAGACATGGCTATCCATTTCGAATTCCCAGTAGAATACAAACAGCCATGAAGCTAGTTTGTATAAAATAGGATAATATCCAAGGGGATAAAGTGATGAAAAACAGAATGAGAGAAGAAGAGAGTGTGGAGCAGAAGTGAAAAGAGATGAGGAAAATAAGAAAGTTGCAAGAGGTGAGAGAGAGAGTAAATATAGAGAATGCAGAGTATAGAAGATTGAGGCAGATAAGATAAAGAAAAGAAGAGCAGAAAGAGATGCTACAGATCAGAGCTGATATCTGAGGTAAATCAGCAAACATTTCGGTTGATAAATTGAGGAAGTTGGAGCTTCCCTATCAAGTTGAAGCTTGATAGCTGTCATTTGTAGCTAACTGAGGTTGGAGCCTCCTGTAGGCTGGTGCTTGCAGAAAATTGGAGGGAGTTGGAGCTTCCTTGCAAGTTGTAGCTTGCAGAATTGAGGTTGGTGCCTCATGTAGGTTGGTGCCTGTGGAAAAATAGTGGTGAGAGGGATTTGGAGCTTGCCTTTGCATCACAACAATAATAAGATGTGGTTTTCTCCCTTTATGGGTTTCCACTTAAATTTGTTGTCTCTATCTGTGTTGTCTGTGTACTGAGATTATTTACCAAATTTGCTTAATGTTTGCTACTCTCATAATAAGTTTGAAGTTACATTAATTTAATGCTTGCCACATCATATTAAGACTGTTCATGCACTAAGATTGATTATAAAAGTAAGTTGTAAATTAGCTGATGAAAAATATAAAAATCTCATATATGTGTTAAACTGATTCACCCCCCCCCCCTCTCAGTTTAACTAAGAATTCAACAATTGGTATCAGAGCAGGTTCCTTTGTACCATTTTAACAACTGAAAGGAGATCCTAGGTTCCCAATACGGCTAGTAAAGAAGGATGCTCAACCAATAAAGCCCCTTTTTTCACTAGTGCAAATTATGCTTTCTGGAAAATCAGAATGAGGACATACATAATGTCTCTAGGAATAGAAGTCTGGGCTGCTGTGGAATTAGGATATGCCCCAAAGGATACTGACACAGAGAAAGAAACCAAACAAGATTTTGTAGCCAACGCAAAAGCCATGAATTCCATCTTAAATGGATTGTGTGAGGCAGAGTTTATCAAATTAATGCACAAAGACAATGCCAAAGAGATGTGGGAGACCCTAGAGAATATCCATGAGGGAGACAAGAAGGTAAATATTGCCAAACTTCAAGTCTATAGAGCCCTGTTTGAGAACTTAAAAATGAATGATGATGAAGACATTGACAATTTCTTCCTAAAAGTTGTAGAAATTGTTAACAATATGAAAGCCCTTGGAGAAACCATGCTAGAAAGTATAATTGTGCAAAATATTCTAAGATCTCTTCCATCCAGGTTTAATCCCAAGGTGTCTACAATAGAAGAAACAGCGGATTGGGAGACTTTGACCATGAACCAGCTACTTGGAAATTTAATAGCATATGAGATGAGGCTCCCACAGAAGAAGCCAAGTAAGAGGGAGGCAGCCTTTAAAACAGAAAAGAAGAAAGAAGAAGAGGAAGACATATGCTCTTGCTCAGATGAAGAAGAGGCAAAATTTGTCAAGAAATTGGATAGAGGCTCAGGTAAATACAAAGGTAAACTTCCTTTCAAATGCTTTAATTGTGGAAGAGTTGGACATTATGCTGCTAAGTGTCCTCACAAGAAAGTAAGGAATCGAGCTCAAGAGTCAGAGAAAAATACATCAAAGAACTGGCAGAAAGGAAAGAAGTTTAGCAGAAAATCCTTCTATGCTCAACAAGACAGCAGTACATCTGAAGATCCAGATGAAATCTCAAGTGAAGATGGAACCTCTGATTTTTTATTGATGGCTATAGAAGAACTTGAAGGTCTCCTGCTAGAAGATGAAGAAGAAGAAGGTGAAGTCGACCTTGAGGGGGAGCTAAGAAGTGCTCTAGAAGAGATTGATAGACTCAAGCTGAAATGCAGAAAACAAAAGGATATTCTCCTCAAGTATGTACAAGAAGAACAGAATTCAGAAGTCCTTATGTAGCTAAAGATAGAGCTTGAAGAAGCCAAGAAAATAGAGGACATGTTACTTAAGCAAATCAAGGAAAAAACTCAGGAACAAGAAAAGTTGGAAGAAGAAGTAGTATGTCTCAGGAAGAAATTAGAAAATTCTCAAAGGAAAGTGGTCATAAACTCTTCTCAAACAACAAGCTCTAGTAAGTTGAACAAAATTCTTGGTGCTCAAAGATCTCCTATGATAAAAACTGGAATAGGCTATGAAGGAGAATCAAGTAAAAGCAAAGAAAAGGAAAACAGAGAGATTATTTTTGTAAAAGCAAAGAAGAATGATGAAGCAAATCAAACAATTCCTACAAAAGAAGAAACCTGTAATGAGGAAGACAGAGATCAGAAGAAACCACTAGTAGCAAAGAATGTAATAAATACTAAGACCCCTGAATATGTCAAATTTGGAAACCATCAAAGGAGATTCTTTCCTCCTATGAAGAATACCACTTTTTATGTCTGCCACAAGTTGGGACACATTGCTGCATATTTTCATACAAGGAGGAGTAATTCAAACCAGCAAAAGATGCAAACAGTGAAGAGACGGTCTCAAGCAAACAAATGGAGAAAACAACCTTACATCAAGTATGCAAATAATTTCTATGGTTATTGTTTTTATTATAAGGAATTTGGCCATAAAATTATTGAATGTAGAAAGTATGGACAGAGATTGATGTTCAACACCTCAAGGAGGTTTATGAATCAAATAATTTTTTTTCATACTCACAATTCTGCAAAAAATATGATCAAATGTTGTATATGCAATCAAGTTGGACATATGCCTTCCAAATGTCCTCTGAAAGGATGTGATTCATCATCTCACAAAAGATACCAAATAAAAGGATGCCTCCAGTGGAAAAAGAAGGAGAATAAGTGTGACCTGGCTCTAACTGCTCAAGATCTGAAAAGCCAATGGTATTTGTACAGTGATTGCTCTAAACACATTACTGGAGACAAAAGCAAGTTTATAACACTTGATGAAAAGAAATCTGGCAATGTTACCTTTGGCAATGATAAATCAGGAAAAATAAAAGGAAAAGGCTCAGTCAGCCTAGACAATGGCAGAGGAAAGGCCCAAGAGGTACTACTTGTGGCTGGGATGAAAGAAAATTTGCTGAGTGTCAGTCAAATGTGTGATAAAGGCTGTGAAGTTCTTTTTAGAGCACAATATTGTGAAGTCAGATCAAGCACCACAGGTAAGACTCTGCTCAAAGGAGTTCAAACAGAGAGTAATGTTTACATTATGAAAGAGGAAGATGAAGCACGTTATCTTAGCAAACTTGAGGAGTCATGGTTATGGCATAAAATATTGGGACATCTCAGCTTCGATCACATCATCAGACTAAGCAAGAATAAAGCTTTCAGAGACATGCCAGAAATAAAGAGGCCTTCTAATACCATATGAAAATCATGTCAATTAGGCAAACAGACTCGCACATCCTTCAAGGCCAAATATGAGTTAACAACAAGAAGACCACTACAACTTGTGCACATGGACCTGTGCGGACCTGCAAGAACTAAAACACCAAGTGGAGAATCCTACTTCATGTTGATAATAGATGATTTCTCCATAATGACATGGGTTGCATTTCTCAAGAATAAATTGGAAGCTCTGGAAAAATTCAAAATATTCAAAGCTTTAGCAGAAAATCAGACAGGATGCAAGCTGAAATGCATCAGATCAGACAGAGGAGGTGAATTCACTGATTATGACTTTGCAGACATATGCAATGAACATGGCATAAAGCAACAATTTACTATTGTAGGGTCACCTCAACAGAATGGAATAGCAGAGAGACAAAACAGGTCTGTATAGCAAATAGCCAGAGCCATGATGCAAGAGAGTAATATTCCTCAAACCTTCTGGGCAGAAGCAGTACACATAGTCGTGCATATTCTAAACAAAGCCCACTTAAGGCCAAGTAGTGACAAGACTCCTTATGAACTATGGCATGGGAAACCAGCTTCAATTAAACACTTTAGAGTCTTTGGAAGCAAGTGTTACATAAAGAATAATGATGAAAATCTTGGGAAATTTGATGCAAGAGCAAATGAAGGGATTTTTCTAGGATATGCTTCCAAAAGTAAAGGGTACAGGTGCTACAACAAGACTCTTCGAAAAATAGTAGAAAGTATTGACATGAGATTTGATGAAGAACTTCCAAACAATACAAGAGATACAGACTACTGCAGTCCATCAGACAACCATGAAGAAGAAAACCAAAATGATGATGAAACAAACAAGACAATAGAAGATGCAGAGCTAAGCTCGAAATCCCCCTCAAGATACACTCTGAAGAATCATCCTGAAGATCAGATCATAGGAGACAAGAAAGTAGGGGTCCAAACTAGAAGGAAGCTAACAGAACAGACAGAAGAAGTATACATAGCCATGTTATCACAAATAGAGCCAAATAAGTTTGAAGAAGCCAGCAAGGACAAGTATTGGGTGAAGACAATGAATGAAGAATTGGACCAAATTGATAAGAACAATACATGGGAACTAGTTCCTAGACCAATGAGAAAAATATCATTGGCTCAAAATGGGTATTCAAGAATAAAATGAATGAGCAAGGACAGGTAATCAGGAACAAAGCCATACTAGTTTGCAAAGGATATTCACAAATCGAAGGACTTGATTATGATGAAACATTTTCTCCTGTAGCCAGAATGGAAGCCATCAGAATGTTTCTGGCCTTTGCATGCTACCAAGACTTCAAGGTATATTAAATGGATGTGAAATCTGCATTTCTGAATGGAGATCTAGAAGAAGAAGTCTACATGGAACAACCAGAAGGTTTCTCTTTAATAGACAAAGAAGACTATGTGTGCAGACTGAAGAAGGATCTATATGGACTGAAACAGGCTCCTCGTGCTTGGTACTCAAGACTAGATAAGTATTTGCAAAAAAAAGGCTTTAAGAGAGGTGGAGTAGACAGCAATCTATACATAAAAGCCCATGAACATGAACTCCTGATTTTTGTAATATATGTTGATGACATTATTTTTGGAAGCAACAGAGAAGAACTAGCAAAATGGTTTGTTGATGAGATGAAAACAGATTTTGAGATGTCTATGATTGGAGAGCTCAGTTTCTACTTAGGACTTCAAATTCAGCAAAATAACACAGGTAAATTCATCTCACAGGAAAAATACTTAAAAGAAATGTTGAAAAAGTTCGAAATGGAGGACTGCAAACCTGTGTCAACTCCCATGATCACGGGATGCAAGATGTGTGCTGATGATGGATCTGCTGATATAGATCAAAAAATCTACAGATCCATGATAGGAAGTCTGTTGTATCTAACAGCATCAAGACCAGACATCATGCTAGCTATAGTACTAGTGGCTAGATATCAAGCAGCACCTAAACAAAATCACCTTCTTGCAGTTAAAAGAATATTCAGATATCTACAAGGAACAGCACAGTATGGACTTTGGTATCCTAAAGGAAAAAGCTTCACTTTGACAGCCTACACACATGCAGATTGGGCTAGCTGTGTGGATGACAGGAAAAGCACAAGTGGAGGTGCTTTCTATCTAGGAGAAAGTCTGGTGGCATGGTTAAGCAAGAAACAAACATCTATCTCTTTGTCTACAGCAGAAGCAGAATATATAGTAGCAGCAGCATGTTGTACACAAGTCATGTGGATGAAGCAAACCCTCCAAGACATGAAGGTAAGCATTGATGAACCTATCTCAATAAAATGTGATAATACAAGTGCTATAAGTATATCTAAAAATCCTATGCTTCACTCAAAAACTAAACATATCCCAATCAAGTATCATTTTCTCCGAGAACAAGTGGCTCAGAAGATAGTAAAACTGGAGTATGTACCAACAAAATAACAGACAGTAGATATATTTACCAAACCGCTTGCTAGAGAACCATTTGAATATTTGAGAGACAGACTAGGGGTAGTATCTGTAGATGCTACTCTCTGATATGAAGAAAAATCACGGTTTCAGGGGGAGAACAGAAACGAAAATATCATTCCAAGGGAAAATCAGCCAGCAAGGGAAGCATGAAACAGGTCCTCAGGATCAAAAGGATTATGACAAGAATACATCCAGCATAAAAGAATCAATAAAAATACTAAAGGGTCAGTGGTGAACCCAACATGAATCTAATCCAAAGGTTGGAGCAGCAGCGTAAAAAGTCAGAAGATCTCAGAGAGAGGAATGCACAAAATGTTGAAAAATAAAAATAAAAATTCAAACCCCTTGCCATTGATGTCAAAGGGGGAGGAAGAGCAAGCAACAGGAGAAAGGACCCTAACAGGCAAACAAAGGAAGTGTATTGCCATCAATGCCAAAGGGGGAGACTGTTGGAAATGTTGTCATTGATGGCAATAGAGGCAGAAAAGACAGAGACAGACAAAGGAGGCAGCAAAGAAGCGAACAAAGGAAGCAAAGGAGACAGGCGGAAGAAGAATGTCGAAATGTAACAGTCAAACAGCAGAGCAGAAGCTAAGGCAGAGGCAGAGGCAGAGCCATTATCACAGCAGAGGCAGAGAAATTTTTTATGGACCCTTACATAAAATTCTGAGAATCATTACCCCAGCCAGAGGATACATAAACACAATTCCGGGAACCGTAACCCAGGTGGAAGGATACATAATATTCCACGAATATTACCCCAAGCAGCAAAGTATATATATAAACCTTATTCTGAGAATCATTACCCAGCCGGAGGTTACACTGAAGGCGGAAGCAGAAGCTTATATATATGCAGTAAGATACATATGATGCACCTTATATATATAAAGGTCCAAAGCATATACATTTATATGTAGCGCGAGATCCAAAGAACCAAAGGTTCTATCAAAAGAAAAGCCCAGGGAAAATTTTAGGCGCAAATTTTAGCCCAAAGGCGAATTTTATGGGATTTTAAAATTTATTAGGGCGAATTTTTTATATAAAACCCATTTTCTATAGTTTAATAAAGTTAGCCCAATAAATATTTTAAAAATAATTAATTATTAAATATTAGCCCACCAAAAAAAGGGCGCGTAAAACTGGAAACATGAAATTCGCCCCCGATTTTTTTTGGTTGGAGCAGATTTCCATGGCATTCGCCTGGATTTACAGGGTCGGAGGGAGGGGTTAGACTGATTCGCCCCATCAGGTTGATGTTCTAAATAATTCTGGAGTGATTTACTAAAGAAGTTTGAATCTCAAAGAACAGAAACCTTAAATCTTTTACAACAGAACTGGCATTCAGAAGAAGACAAATTCCTCTCAAAAATGAAACGCGAGATGTCAGTGATGACAGGAAAACTGGTATGTAGGTTCATCGAGGCTTGTGAAGTTCAGAGTTCTAGGTTTTCTTACTTTCTGAATTATCGGATTCCTTACATGTCTAAGCAGCAGAATCTGAAGGTTTCAACTAAAAGACCTGAGAAGCCTAGCACTGCATGGAGGATTTCTGAGCTGATGCCAACGACGATTTAGCAAAGGCTCCTGATCTGGCTTCTAAGTTGACTGATGAATGCAAGAAAATAGATGAATCTCTCCAGGATGTCCATGCCAAGATTGCACACACAATTCTGGAATGGACTCGTCGTTCTCAAAACATTGGAGATTTGCTTCGACAGCTCACCGTGGAAATGCGCACCGATTTATCTCATACAATTTCAGGTAGAGTTCCACTCCCGCGCGCACCCCCCTCCCCGAAACTCTTTAATAGTTTGTTTGTCTGTAGGGGCTGGGTTTTCTTCATCTGAAACAATTATTCATAGACTTTTTTCATCATATGAGGTGGGTACGTTTCCATCTTTTGTTACAGAGGGGAAGAGGTCCAAACCTTTTGGCAGAAATGAACAAACGCTGGTTGAAGAGCTGCCAGCACTTGCAAGAGAGGTAGCTCGAGTTGAGAAAGTTAGGATCTATGCAAGTTTTTATTCGGAGTCCTTTCACAATCTTTTGTTAATTCACTTATTGGCAACAATACAAGGAAATTTCATGATTAGTTACCGCAAATTTGTGTTTTCCTTTATTTTGTTCCCAATGTTTCCCCTGTTTTCTCCAACGTTTTGGGGCTTACACTGCCACTTATTTGATCTTCTTGAGTGCCACTGCCCCACAAATTTCTGGTCCTTTTGATTATGGTGATTTTAAATATGATTTTTTGTAGAGAATACATTGAAGCTGGAAGGTTTAGTTGGAGATATTGAGGATGTTGTCTCAGGTGCCATGGCTACAAATTCTAGAAAGCAGTCTACTCGAAAAATTCTCGAAGCTTTTGATTCTGAGGTGAGTGATGGTCTTAAAAGCTGCCTAATTTTGTTGGGGATTTTGTTGTAATGATTTTCCCCTTGAGACTGCGTGTGTTCTGTTGTTTAAATGGTGTTGTAACATACCAATAATGACCATAGCATTGATCGAAATCTACATGTTTATTTAAATCTACATGTTTATTTATTTATTTGTTGGCAGGTTGTTACAGGGCCTGAAGAGAAACATTTGATGGCAATAAGGTCTCTTAAGGATATTGAAGATGTTTTAGCTATAGTTGAAAAATCTAGGCCGCAGTGGAGCCGCCTTGTTACAGCTGTTGATGTTAGGGTAGATCGTGCAGTAGTTGTCCTCAGGCCTCTTGTTATTGCAAATTTTCGCACACTCTTAACTTCTCTTGGATGGCCACCATCTCTGGCAACAAATGTTGGAGTTAATGATCAAGGTGGAACCCCAAAACTCTCAAACCCACTATTTGAAATGCATGGAAATGTGAAGGAACAATACAGTGAGAGTTTTTTAGCCTTATCTACTCTAAAATCAGTCCTTTTGCACCACAAAGCACGTGAACTTGATCATTTTAATTATGAGGACTCTTCTGTGGGAAAATCTGAGGAATTAAAAATAAATTAGGTTTTCATGAAACTCTTTGGAGTATTGAGGAATTAGTTTCACAAATTACGTCAAGGGCAGAATATCATTTTTCAAAGTGGACTGCAAAGCCTGAATTTATCTTTGCACTAGGATATAGAGTTACCCAAGAATTTGTTGACACTGTAGATAATGCTTTACAACCCCTTCTGGATAAGGCAAGGCTTTTAGGATATAGTGCAAGAGAAGAGTGGGTTTCAGCAATGGTATATATGATTTCAACATATCTCGCCAGACGAGTATTTCCTGACCTTGTGATAAGTTTGGTGGAAAAAGCATCTATGCAGGCTAGGCATTCTTGGCTTCACCTCATTGACCTTATCATTGCATTTGATAGGAAAATGAAAGTGCTTGTGGTAAGGTCGGGAATTGGACTGTCTGGTAAGGAAAATACAGAAACTTTGGGGGTCTCTGTGAATATTTTGGAACTCAGGATATCATGTATGTCTGTGTTTTTTGATCGGCCTAATTGGCTAGAACTTTGGGCTGACACAGAGCTGAAGGACGCACAAGAAAAACTAAAATGGGAGCTTGAAACAAAGAGATCCTGGACAACCAATACAAAAACATATTTTTTTTCCACCTTTAATAGTTAGTTGACTTTAGAAAATTCTCATACAAATTTTGTGTTCTCAACACAGGAGGATTATAAGGCTCCCTCAAGGGCAGAATCCGTAATTGCGACTACATGGGCTGTGGTAAATCGCCGTCGTACTTTTCCAGATGCTTTTCTGCACTTTAACTTTGTCAGATTTGTTGCGGCTCCAATTTTGGCAGTGTATCTTGACTTCCTGCTTCAGCGGTGTCAAGAAGCTGAAGCTTTGACTGCTTTGGCAGATGATGAGGCTATGGAAAAAGTTGCCATCTCCATCAATGCTGCTCGCTACTATGAGTACATTGTGAAGGAATGGTGTGAGGATATATTCTTTTTGGAGCTTCAGCTTGCCCAAAAGTAAAAAAGGAGGGAAGAAACTAGAACAGACATAATGGTAGGTGTGCATTCAGAAAAACAATTAGGAAACATCGTTGACCTGAATGGCTCTGTTTTTTATAAAGAAATTGAAAACTTCAAGCAATTTCAAACAGAATGGCTTGCAAAGTTCATGACAGTTATTTTAAGAGGATTTCATGCTCGTTGCTGCGAATATGGACGAAACAAGAAACAATGGCAGGAAAAAGTTAAAGAATCAGCAGAAGAGATCAAGACAGCTAATGGGATTGCCAATGGAGATGGTTCTGAAGTTTCTATATCATTACCCTTGGTTGATGCATTAGATGTGCTGCAAGGTTAACTAAAGAACGTGAAACAGGTTATCAATGATGTTGATTTTATGGATCTCTGGCGAAGCTTGGCCAGCAGTTTAGATCAATTTCTTTTTACTAATATCATTTTGAGCAATGCTAAATTTTCAAATTATGGTGTTCGCCAGTTTGAGGCTGATATGCATGCATTTTTCCACATCTTTAAGCCATTCTGTGTTCACCCTACAGGTTTTTTCCCACATCTAAGTGATTCATTAAGGTTGCTAGCGATGCCATCTGATGATGTAAAGCATCTATTGAAAATATTGCATGGTCCATCTTTAGCCATTAAAGATGACAAGGATGTTCCTAAATTGAAATGCTTAATACATTGTGGAATACGCAAAATATCTGCAAGAGATGTTGAAAAAATTCTAAGACAACAGATATTGATTGGGTGACACTACATTTTTCTGGTTTAACTAAATTATCCAATGCCATTCAGGCTAATGTTGTCACGATTTCTCATTTTTCACAGATACAGAGAATGTCTTGAATAAGAATAATGAATAATAATGCAGCGATTGTCTCTTTGAGCATCATTTGTCTTTGTACCATTTTATTCTTCTCTATTTAAGCCTCATTGTTTGTACCATGTCCCAAACGTTCTTTGAACTTCATGTAGTATGTTTCTCCAAGAAAAAGAATTCTCCAAACTCCAGATTTAGGTGGCACACCTTGCTTTGCTCCATTGAAGAATCCCCAAGAAACATTTTTGTCTATTATCACTCCTGTTATCTATCTTGGGATTTTAATTCTGACTGGTTTTTTAAGCCTACCATAAATTGATCAGATTTGAATGGAACATTTGAATGAAGGGATGATGTTTTCATTGAATATTGCTGAATTTATTGAGAGCTAAATGCCCCAGGCAGTCAACAATGGAAATTCTCTAAGGCCTTTGAAACTCGTTTAGACATTTTTCTACAGGTCCTTTTTACCGTATCACTTTTAGACCTGCAAGCTCTTCCATCTCATGCCAAACACATTTAGTATAAGGGCATCTTACCAGCAAATGGTTGATATTTCTTTGCCCTGTTTGCAGGGATACACCACCCAGGTCCATGCCTGATTTTTGGGAGTATTTCTCAAGTCGGAGGCTTATTTCTTAGTGCCAGCCATATGAATGTTCTGGCCTTACTTTCCATAGTGTTTTTCACCACTAGCACTGTTCATTCTATATCTCATTGTAAAGCATTGCTTTGTAGCCTAGCTTGGCTGTATGTGCTCCTAGTGTGGGATTATTTGTCCATACTAATTGATCTGCTTCATTTTTAATCTTCACATGACTTCTAATTAATACCTCCAGGTACGCATTCCATTGGTCAGCATTGTTCCCTTCCAGTCTGAATTAGTTGGCTCTTATCCATACCTGTTGTCATATGTTGGTGGTCACAGGAGCTGCCACTTGTGAAACTTTATACATCTATGAGTTCCCACATCTGACCTAAGGATATGCACGGAATCTTACTTGTTCCCCATTGCCAATTCTCTGTGCTAGCCAGTTGCCTACAAGAGGGAAAGCTACCACTAGTGCCTTCCAGGCAATAGAAATATTAGTAAAAGATTCATTTGGATTCTTGAGGCTCTACATGTGCTTGGATATTGACCTACTTTCACAGACTACTCAGAAATTAATCTCCACATACTTCTTGCTGCAAGGGCTTTCCAAAAGTAATGTATATGTTATAATCCCTATTCTCCTTTCTCCTTTGGTTTTTCTATGTGAGTTCATTTAACGTGTGGTGTTCTATCCTTTTCTTTTTCGCTGGCCAATAGAAATCTAAATACTATTTCCTGAAAATTTCAAGAACTTCTACTGGGATTTATGCCAAGGTATGCCAATATACTGGGATTGCTTCAAGCAAATAATTTTACTAATCTTTCTTCTTTTCATTCTTTTGAAAAGGGAAAATCTGTTGAAACATTCTTTCATGCCCCTCCCCTAACTCATTAAAGGCATGGTATGTTTTAGCATGTTCACCTCCGTCCCTGTTGCAATACTGTAGATATCAATTATCTCTTTCAGTCTTTTCACATCCCTAGAGATCCATCATAACGCAATAACACATCATCAACTAACAATAAGTGGGTCAAATAAAAATTCCTGCCTTTTTTATCTCCTTGCTCCCGTTCTTCTGGCTACCTGAATTTATTTGCTTAATCCCTCAGCTATAAGAACTTAGAAGGAACAAGATGGGGGACAGGGTGCATCACTATCTCAGATTTCTTGTAGGTGTGAAGAACTTGGTGGCACAACCATTGAACAGAACAGAGAAGGATGCGTAAGCAACACATCCCATTATCCAGTTAACCACCTGAAGGTTGTGTCTGACATGCATTAACATGAGTTTTCAATACATCCAATTAGCTTTGTCGTACACTTCAAATAAATCCAATTTAATTATTATAGATTGTAAATCCTTGGTTCTAATAGAGTGTATACCTTCCTATGCTACACTAATGGCATCATGGGTTTGTCTTTTATTTGTATGTTTTAACTCTGTACAGTTAATTGCTGCAAACAGATTATTATCAAACAAAAAAGATGCAACCAAAAACATACACATCAACACAAAGATTTTACTTGGAAATCCAAACTGGGAAAACCAGAATGATTTTTTAGTATGTTCATATTTATATATATATTGCGGCATCCATAAACTGCCAATCCATACACTGGATTAGGGAATTACAAAACCATGGGCTAAACCATCACGTGCCACAATGCCACTAAAAACAAAAAATGTGTGCTGAAAACCACCAAAAACGGTTGCAAAATAGAGCCATTTTTTTTTCAATTTGTAATATCACATTAACACACACAATTTTACTTGGAAACCCAAACCGGGTAAACCAGAAAGATTTATCATTATATTCATCTTTACAGTATTACAACATATATATATATATATATATATATATATATCCTACGACATGCGTAGACAGCCAATCCATTTACTACCTTGGATTAGGTAATTACAAAACCATGGGCTAAACTATTTTTTCTTGAAACTCTACAACTACTTAGATGAATTACTGAAAACAAGGCAACTAAAAACTGAAACCAAATTTACTTTCACCAAGATACAAAGTTTCTTAACAATTTATAAGTGTAGAAAATCCAAAAAATTCTAATCTGCTAACATGAGCTATCTGAAATATAATTTCTTCTCATATAAACACAAAATTTCTCTACTAAACTTTGCAGCAGAATAGGAACATAAATAAACACAATTCACACAATTCAAGACACAAAATTTCTAGGGAACCCAACTGGGAAAACCCTCTGATTGTTGAAAATATTATTGATAGAAACTGAGGAATGATATCTTACAATACAACTCTGTTTTCAATAGAGAATACACCCTTCTCTCTGCCTTGCCTAGGCTTGAAAAACATGCTTGTTGTAGCCTGATCTGCTCCCTAAATGCTTGCGCAATAGGTGCTCCTATAAATAGGAATTTCCTCCTATTTCGATGCGCACCACCCAAGGGAACTCTTCCTCAGAATAATTTTGTGCACAAGTTTCTCTTGCACTCTCTTCCTCACAAGCTCGCACAAAACCTTGTGCATACTCCTATTTCTTTGTCTCACCAGCCCATGCTCACAAAACAATGACTAACAGTGTGTCTTTTCTCCTCCTTTTAAAGCAATTCAAATGGCCAAATTTGGTGAGTTTCTAATTAAGGAGTTTGCTTTTGTGATTGTTTGAGTTAGCGTGAGTTAACCACTCAGGTAACTCCTCCCATCTCTTGAGACTCAACCAAAAGTTCTTTTCCTCAATTAACTCACACTAGAAGACTGATAACTCAGCCTTCCACTTTGACACATCAGTTAACTGCTTCATGAACACTTCCTAAATTTTAGGAATTTGCCCTAAATTTTAGGAACTCATCCTACTTTTTAGGAGTTAGCTCCTAACTCATAGGAACTTGTGCATGCTTAAGGAGAAACTCGTTGAGGTTCCTTGAATGAAGGCACAAAACAAGAAACCCATTCTCTGTACAAATTTCAACACTCCCTCTTAGCGAGGAAGGTGTTCTTGGAAGAACTTCATCCACCTAGATCTGTCTCCAACACTGCCAAGTCCTCCGCTGCTGCAACTGCTCCCTCTAAACTAGAAGGCTTCCATGCTTTCTTCTGTGGAACCTAATTTGAAGACCTGTTCTTTCCCACCATGTTCTACAAGTCCAAATTTTTCCACTATCAATGATCATAACTCCTTATGAATACAAACCGTGAAAGCGTGGCCTATAAGACACATGGGTATCGAGATAGTCATCACATGAATCTAAGTTTTGTCCTTCATACACATTCTAATACTGCCATTATAAGATAGTTTGAGAGAAGGTAAAGATCTTGTCCCAAGAGTTACATTCACTACAGTCACAAAGACACCACACCCATTACATCATGAAGATATTATAGGTGTGCCGAGATTTTTATTGAGAGACCAAACAGGTTTGTCACCTCTAAATGACAGAATATATGCTTAGACAGTCATTATACACTAAGAGATCAAATGAATGTTTAATATATTGCCACATTCATCCTAAAGAACATATGTTTGTTGAGAATGTCATGTAATACGAATTCTATAATATTGTTGAGGTTGTTTGTCAATATGTCAAGACATATATGTTTAAGTCCATTCATACTTTTCAGCCATATATATCATATCTGTCTCCAAACAACCACTTAGATAATCACCATAGGAACCTGAATTTTGTTTACTTGAATGTTGGAAACTGAGGCATCTGAATCCACAAATTTAATCTATTATTTGAATGTCAGAGGCATGAACTCATATTTACAAAATATAGGATGATATTATTATTTTTTTAGCATAGGATCTGTATCTAGAAGCAATGAAGTAGACAAGTATGTAGGCACTTACTTGATACTAAAACGTATTGCTTAAAATGATACTTAAAGGCTCCATTGGATTATATCAAATGAAATTTTTTGGTGTAAGGATTTTATTTACATAAGTCACAAGGATAAAACAACGACCAGATCTACCCATTCAACATAAATGATAAAGACACTCAACTACAAGTTTCAAAGAAGTGAAGAATTCAGAAATTTTGCCACATTTGAATGGATCTAACTTTTATGGCAAGAATATGATAAAAGCTGGTCTTTGTGTCCAAGGCATCAAATTCATTTAGCATAACATGTATGATTTTCAAATTTGATGGAACACTCAATATTGTTAGGTATTAAATTTTAATGTTTGTTTCTGCTCTGTGATGTTCTGTGATTAGATGGTGGGGTATATTTTTGAACAAAAATCCATTTTTGGTGAGGATTTGTTGAAATGTCTTCTTAGAATATTTCTGTGCAGAAAAATTCACTGGCTGATATGGAATTTTTAAGTCATCTTGGTTGAAGAGCATACTATATGCTATTGATGTTACCCAAAACAAACTCTATGTCGCTTTATCGAATACTTTATGATCTGTTTTTCTTTCATGAACTTTTGGGATCCTCAGTCTGGATTTGTCAACTTCTGTTGGACATAAGGAAATATGTGCCTCCCTTGGTTAAATCTCATTTTTGAGCATCAGTGTCGTGGGGCTTTCACATTTTTTGGCAATGAGTAGCTAGATAATTATTCTTTGTCTTTCTAGAGAGTCTTAATCCCAATTTGTAAATTTTTATTTTGAAAAATATATTTAGATCTTTGATGTCCAATGGTACTTCCCTTATGCATGCAGAAGGGTCCCTACCACTCCCCTGGTCTATTAAGATGGAAATTGCATTGGGTGCAGAAAAAGGTCTGGCATTTCTTCATGGAGGGGCTGAAAGACCAGTGATTTATCGAGATTTTAAAACATGTAATATTTTGCTGGATTCAGTTTGTACCTACAACTTCAAAATTATGAGATGACTCAGTGTTACACTTTGGATTCTCTTAAGTATTTATGATGAGATATGTACTTGGTGCAGGAATACAATGCCAAGCTGTCTGATTTTGGACTAGCAAAAGATGGACCTGAGGGAGACCACCCATGTTTCAACTCGAGTTATGGGAACATATGGTTATGTTGCTCCAGAATATGTAATGACTGGTGAGAATTTTAACCAGTTTAAAACCTGTGGCAATAATATCTTGGTGAGGAAATTTTAAGATTGATACAAATCAACAAGATTTCTAGCCTCTTTAAGGGTCCTGTCTAGTAAATGGGGCAAGTAGCAAAACTGACAAGTTTGTTCTGGGAGAATTTTTCAGGTCTCGTCCTATTGGCCTAATGTTGAATGTAGACCAACCAATTTTCAAGACTCTGGACATTTTATATGAGGTTGATTTTTCCTTAATTTATGAAAAAAGTATCTAAACATGCATACGTCTCCTAAAATAAACATGTGTTTGGTGATACATATTTAAGTTGATCTTAATGTACTCTTCATTGGATTCTCTCTTATTCTTGAGTTATAGATTAGCACAGGCATTGCCTTTTTTACATTGCCTATTACTGATGTGAATTTTAATAAAATTTAGCATAGACATTTCAGAGATTTACAAAGATAAACAAGACTAACTGAGTCAATGATTAAGGTTGGAAGTTAGGACAGTTTGCAAACTGCATTTTTGTTCAGTGTCTGGATTGATGCATCCAACAATAATCCTATTAAAACCTTTAGATGGAGAGCTTATTATAATACACAATTTGGCTTTCTTCAGTTCATACTATCTAGGTTTTTAACTTTACTAGTTCACACTCTACTATTCCAAACATCTTCCAGGCTTCAAAATCACTCATCTCCTACCATCTGAAGCTAAAGTGAATAATCCCATGATGGATAACTTTGGATAAATTGGAATATCTGATCTTGTGCATATATGATGCTCTTTGCAGAGACTTGGATCAGTGGGGAGGGTGTCTTATGTGATTGTAAAAAGGGCTTGGACGAAGATACTATTGCAAGGGGCTCATGGGTGGACGTAAGAGATCTCCTCGAGATCTCATGAATCTGCATACTGACGTGGCACTGCTCTCTTCCTGTAATTTATTGCTTATGTGTGTGAGCTCTACAAATTAGGGAGGTGATCATCATGTTGTGTGGGTTGATGGGAGTTATTCTAAGGCTCCTCCATTTGAGTCTGTTGTGGGTGGAAAAGCCGACAAGTCAAATTGTTCCCTTACTGGATGAATTTACAGCATCAAAGATTATTTATTCAACATACTAGAAAATCTATTGTTTCAAGTGATACTATTGTTGAAGTCATATAAGGAAGCCTCTGTTACCTACATATTAGATAAAACCTTTGTATAGTGAAAAACTTTGTACAATGCAAAACTTTGTAGTGATATCTTTTGCTAATATTTGAAGTGTTTTCTTCCACTTCTAACATCCAAATCTACAATTCATATAACCTATAAAATTATAATATAACTTCATACATTGTAGTGCTCTCTCTAAAAAAGGTTCTGAGAAATCCCTAAGCTCAGAAATATTTCCTTCACTGAAAACTATCAAGTCTCTGCATCTGAAAGAATTTGAATAGGAATAGTTTTCCTTCCCATAAAACATATCGGTCCCCATTTTTTTACCATATTCTTCATCTCATGGATCTATTTTCAAACCAGTAGGGAGTTCTAATAATTCTATAGAATCTAGATTTGCAAGACAATATTTTTGCTAGAGTTTTCTCTTCATGGATTTTTTGTTATGGGTCTGTTTAAATTTGAATATTTTGCTGCCTTCATGATCACTAATCAAACTCATCACCACTACTACACATGGGATCATCACCAGGAGCTACATAAACATCATTTGGCTCAGAGTCCGATGACTCCTCAAACTCCTTTCCAACCTTAATATCAATGCTAGTAGTAGCATGAGCAACAACACTACACTTAGCAGAACTAGAAGAACACGTTTTCCAAATTTCACGAGAACTACTTCCCTCACGAGTCACCATGTGCCATGTTTGGTCTCAGTGGTTCGCTTCCTTCATCTCTTGGTTCAACTACCATATCTTCATTGGAACCAACACCCCGAACTCCACTAGACAACGATTCACCATTTTGTACTAGTGATTCGCCATTTGTACTTGTGATTCACCATGATTTTACAAGATAATATAATAACGTGAGAGATTCGCCAAAAAAATTATATATACATATTATATTATTAATAAAATCGCCTTCCATTTTTCCTATGTATCATGGGGATTCGCCCATTTATTATACATGTAAATTTAGGGGGGTTCTTAAAATTCTCCCTGGAAAAGCCTTATATGGTGGACCCTCATCAATCGCATCGGAAAAATTTGGCAGCAGAGCACATGCAACTAAAACTTGCAATTGCGATTGAAGCCCAGACTCGATGGGCTTATAAAAATGTGATTAACACGTATTTGAATTCCGGCCTAATCGCATCGGAGCATCGTAGTATAGGCATATCGGAACATCCAACCAAAACTTGCGATTGTGATTGAAGCCCGGACTCGATGGGCTTATAAACTGTGATTAACACGTATTTGTATTCCGGCATAATCGCATCGGAGTATAGGCATATCGGAACATCCAACCAAAACTTCTGATTACAATTGAAGCCCGGACCTGATGGGCTTATAAACTGTGATTAACACGTATTTGAGTTCCGGCTTAAAAGTGATTCATCGCATCGGAGTAAAAAAAAACAGCGGATCATTGAACCATGCGATTTCGATGGTGCGATTTAATCGCAACCGTCCATTCCCAATGAATGACAGCCGTTGGATCTATAGTGAATTATCGCATCAGATATTTCTAATCGCATCGGTGCAGTGGAAGAATAAGGGAACGTGTAGTTGGATGTTGCGATTGCGATGATGCGATCTAATCGCAACCGTTGGATCCCGGATGATAGCAACCGTTGGATCTTAAAGGAAGTCAGAGTGGGGCCTACTGGAATTCAAACTCGAAAATAAGTATTTCCTTTGTTAAAGAGCATCGACAGATAAAAGAGAAATATAACACAAAACATTGAAATGCCGAAGCATGGTCTGGTGGGACCCTCTCTCATCGCATCGGCGGAAATCAAACGACCAAAGGCAGAAGAGGATCTCTAAAGTTTGCGATTGCGATTGGAAAGTAAAATAAGGCGGAGAGTATATATGAACCAATATATATATATATATATATATATATATATATATATATATATATATATATATATATATCTATGTGCAAGCAGAGGCTAATGATCAAAGACAAAGGTCGAGCGTTGGAACATAACGAAGACCTTGCAGGACACATCATCCCAAATTGAACAATTGCAAAGGGTCTAATCGCAATCAGAAATCATCGGAGGAGACTCATCACATCGAAGCACAAAACAAAGTTTGAATGGTGGGCCCAAAAAGGGAATTTTATATGTTAAACAGGTTTTTACTATTATGCCGAGAGCTAAAGTTGTGTTATATATATATATAAGGCGTTGATTACAGATACATAGTAGTTACACCATGGCAAATCACATATCAAAACGTCTTTTTATTATTGTGTCGAGAATCAATTAGCTTGATATAAAAAGCACAGTTACATATGTATGACAGATGGTTGTTACCCTATGACAGTGAATAAGGAAACAAACAGAGCCGAAAGGGACAAAGACACAGTCAAAGAAAAGAAAAATGCACAGCAAGCCAAGAGGCTAAATGAGTGAGCTGGAGTTTTCATAGTAATTGAATGTAAATGATTTGTTTTATATTGTTTGTGATGCAAAGGCAAGTATCCAAAGGAAAAAGAAATATCCCACTGAAATGTTAAATTGGTACCTACAGTTATATTTTTTGAATGAGTAGATAAAAGAGTTGAGGAGGCAGAAGGCAAAGAGACATGGTTGTCCATTTCAAATTCCCAGTAGAATACAAACAGACATGAAGCTAGTTTGTATAAAATAGGATAATATCCAAGGGGATAAAGTGATGAAAAACAGAATGAGAGAAGAAGAGAGTGTGGATCAGAAGTGAAAAGAGTTGAGGAAAATAAGAAAGTTGCAAGAGGTGAGAGAGAGAGTAAATATAGAGAATGCAAAGTATAGAAGATTGAGGCAGAGAAGATAAAGAAAAGAAGAGTAGAAAGAGATGCTACAGATCAGAGCTGATATCTGAGGTAAATCAACAAACATTTCGGTTGATAAATTGAGGAAGTTGGAGCTTCCCTATCAAGTTGAAGCATGATAGCTGTCAGTTGTAGCTAACTGAGGTTGGAGCCTCCTGTAGGTTGGTGCCTGCAGAAATTTGGAGGGAGTTGGAGCTTCCTTGCAAGTTGTAGCTTGCAAAATTGAGGTTGGTGCCTCCTGTAGGTTGGTGCCTGTGGAAAAATAGTGGTGAGAGGGAGTTGAAGCTTGCCTTTGCATCACAACAATAATAAGATGTGGTTTTCTCCCTTTATGGGTTTCCACTTAAATCTGCTATCTCTATCTGTGTTGTCTGTGTACTGAGATGATACCAAATTTTCTTAATGTTTGTTGCTCTCATAATAAGTTTGAAGTTACATTAATTTAATGCTTGCCACATCATATTAAGACTATTCATGCACTAAGATTGATTATAAAAGTAAGTTGTAAATTAGCTGATGAAAAATATAAAAAGCTCATATATGTGTTAAACTGATTCACCCCCCCCCCCCTTCTCAGTTTAACTAAGAATTCAACACTATGAACGAGGAAAATGAATATAGTGAACCGAAAAAAAGAGGGGGGAGGTTGTTGAAAAGAGAGAGGAAAATAGAGTGAGAGGAGAGTTTTTGAAATGATTCGAAATTTATACTGTAACTGAATGATGTTTACATTGTTTTTGATGTAATTGGCAAGTCTCCGGAGAAAGAAAAAATCCCACTATAAAGTTGAAATGGATACATTTTTCTAAGTAAATTGATAAAAGAGAAGAGAATGCAGAATTGAAGAAAAAGAAATAATCAAGCAAATATAAAGATTGGAGTACAGTAAGAAAATCAATCAAAGCTACAGAACAGAGCTGATATTCAAGGTAAATCAGCAAATGTTTCTTTTATGAAAAAGAGGGAGTTGAAGCTTCCTTGCAAGTTGTAGCTTGCAAAATTTGAGGTTGGAGCCTCTTGTAGGTTGTTTCTTACAGAAAACCAGTGGTGAGAGGGAGTTAGAGCTTGCCTTTACATCACAAAAATAATAAGATGTGGTTTTCTCCCTTTATGGGTTTCCACGTATATCTGTTGTCTTTGTGTGTGATGCCTATGTGTTGATATGGTTATTCAGTCTGCTTAATACTTACTGCTCTTGTCATAATTATGTTGTTACATTATCTTAACATTTCTGCACATATAAGTTTGGTTCCATATAAAATTGATCATGAAAGATAAATTGTAAATAAGTTTAATTGAAAAGTTTTAAAAATTATTGAAGGTGTTAAACTGATTCACCCCCCCTCTTAGTTTAGCTAAGGTTTCAACAGATCAAAGCCATCTGGAAAATTTACTAAAGCTAGGCCTTGTGGGGGTTTCATGTGAGGGGGGAGTGAATTGTATACACTATTGAACCTAGTGCAGTAGTTTTAGACACTCTCTCCAACATTTATCGTAAGGTTATTATATTCTGATAGGATTTGAAGAGGATTTTTCTTGGTCTCCCACTTGTTTATGAATGTTTGATAGAGGGACAAGAGATCACGAATGCTATTAGGAGTTAATTTTTTGAACCATTTCTTTGCTTCTCCTCCTAAACTTTGTGCAAAAATTCTCATTTGTATGGTTTCATCTTCTATCTCTTGGTAGTCAAATGCATCATTCATTTTGTCTACCTACTGTTGGGCAGGGGTAGAATCAGCTCCAATAAAGTGAGGGATTTTTAGATTGGTATTCCTGTGGCTTAGGTAGTAAAGGTTGTGGCGGTAACAGAGGGGCATACCATGCAGCCATGGTAGGAGGTAATGGAAGCCAAGGAGGATTTACAAGAGGAGGGTTTGTAAGTGGAGGTGGAGGATGAAATGAAGTGGTTTTCACAGTGGATGTATGAATGGGGGTGGTAGATGTACTCGGACCAGATTTGGAATAAAAAGAGCCAAAGTGTTGGAGAAGCTGAAAATCAGGAGGAGTGGAAGGAGAGGCTTCTCTACTAGGACTCTGTTGCAATTCTGTAGGCTCAAGGTCTGTCTAGTCTATTCCACTTTGAGACTTAGTTCTGAATAGGTTTCTTCTATGGTGTAAGTCAAATTGGATATCTTGCAAGGCTATGAGGTTTTCAGGGACATAACTTTCTTTGTGAATGGGTCTAACAATAGTTGAGTCTTCAGCCTTAGAGGTTTTCCATAAGATTCTTTCTGGGTCATCAACTATAGTAGGAGGGTTTGGGTCAGGGTGAGATCTGGTGCGGATTCTTTACAAAGCCAGATTTCAGACCCACAACAGAGAGAGGTTAAAGGTTTGAATTTGAAAACAAGACCAATCTGTATACTTACTAAATTCACGGAGTGTGTGACTGGATTTCCTTCTATCATGATTGATTGAGATGTTCCCAGAGGAGTCTGTGAGAAACAATGGAGTCACTAGGGCTACTGGAGACCAGTGGAGTCACCAGGTGGATGATACTAACAGTTTTTAGGATTTGCTTATTGTCCACCATCAACATTCAAAATCCAATCTAGAGATATTTTTGGGTTTTATGTGTTATTTATGTAACACTAAGATGGCTAACACTTGATTTATCTAAGTTTGGCAGGGGATTTTTGAGTTTTGAAGGAATATTCAAGTTATTACTTACTCAGTCCCACTGTGATCGCTATTATATTAGGTCCCTGTAATTTGGCAGATTGGAAATGACCAAATAGACAAGGGTAACATCAAACCAATCTTTGGAGTCCTAGGACCTAGCCTTCCTAGACTCAGAGAGGGCTCTCTCTATGTTTGTATAAAGGGTATGACTTGTTTGTTTTTAGGGTACTGATTTTAGGCTAGTTAAAGTGATAGGGTTTGTTTGTTTTGTTTTGATTGGTTGGGTAGGTTGTCAAGAAGAACAGATAGGGTAAGATAAAGAATAATCCATTGGGCTATGGAGTCTGTAAAAGGCTTGGAAAGTGCAACAAGAGGTCAAGGGTGTTTTATAGGGCAAGTTAACGAAGCCAAATGGATCCTTTAGATAAAATGAGTGAAATGAAGCATTAAATTGTGAACATAGCAGGCTTAAAGGGTAGTCAAAAATCCTTTAACAAATACCATAACAAGAAGAGCCCTCAAGAATACTAGTTTAGTAAAACTGAAGAGAAATTAAGAATTCTTCAACTAGATTTCACTAGACAAACCTCAAAGTAACAATCCAGTAACCCTAGAGACCAGTTAACAATTATCTAACCATTAATTTCAGATAAAAAGAAAATTTAAGAAATAAATTCAGTGAAATTAAAGAGCATTTAAGGATTATTTAATCAAACCTAGTGGAAGAAAACATTTAAATGACAAAA
The DNA here is from genome assembly GCA_034641835.2 of Pinus albicaulis. Classification (NCBI taxonomy): domain Eukaryota; kingdom Viridiplantae; phylum Streptophyta; class Pinopsida; order Pinales; family Pinaceae; genus Pinus; species Pinus albicaulis. The sequence continues at coordinate 959,672,581 of CM076577.1, read as the reverse complement.
ATCAGACAAACTTAAGGTACCTTCAACAACAAATCTTAAGCTAAGCTTTATGCTCCGTCACAAGAGAAATTAAAGAATAATATGAACACATAAGGAGGCGAATGTAAAAACAAGAAGAACATCACCATTGGAAAAGTTCATGTATCCAGTAAATGTGCTTGTTCCATTGATCTTCAGTCCAAAAAACATGTTACAAAGCTCCAAAATCCAAACTTCCTTCTTGCTCCAAATCTATGAGATATCTAGCTCAGCAAACTACTAGCAACCAACAAGAAACATGAAGCCTCTATGCAGTATTTATCTTGAAAATGAGGAGGTGGAAACCTAGATAGGGTTTCTAGAAGTCATAAATTACATCATAAATGCATTTGACCTTAGAGACCATGCAAGGCACAAGGCACAAATATCCCAACTTAATCAATGTAAAAATAAATGCTAACATAACTCCTCAGCTAAATCTAGAGTGATTTCCCTCAAAAACCCTCAAAATATATTTTTTATTAACTCCAAGTGTCTTTTTTTGATCTTCTGGCAAGGGCGCATGCCAAGGCCAAGGGTACAGTGCCAAAATAGGAAAAATAGGTCTTTTGCAGCTGAGTTTTGGAGGCCTTCCTGGTGTCCAAATAAGCTCCATGATAGCTCATTGGAAAGCCTGTCCTGTCTAATTTCAAAATATACTTTTATTTTCCAATTTGGAGTCCATTTTCCTTCTCAAAAACTCAATCTCTAAGACTGCTCAGGGCGCAACGCCAGCTCTGAAAATAGGGCAGAAAGTTGATTTTTTGCATGTTTTTGGCACTTTTGGAGTACCAGTTCTGCTCCAAATGAGATGAAATTTTGTGAGGGTGATGTCCTTGGCCCAAGGATTCTGAAAATTTCAATTTTTCCTCCAAAGTATGTCCCAAAAAATAGCGCAGTGCCAGTGGCGTTGCGCGTTTGGCCCTTCAAAACAGTCAAAAACCCAAAAACTTGCCAAAACTTGAATTTATCTTACTGATCATGTATGGGATGCTTGTAGGGATGCATTAACAAGAATTTTAATTTTTTCTTTGTCCTTAGCCTCCTTTAGTGATTGAATCTTTGCAAGGGCTCTTTTGAGCTTGGCCCTTGCAATCTTGTTTCTTAAGGCATAATGCCTTGCCATCTTCTTCTGGAGATTAAGGTCCCTCTTGCTCTTCTCCAACTGACCCTCTAAGTATACATTTTCTCTCTCTAGCCAAGGTTCCCGATCATATTCTATTTCCATGGCAAGTAGCTCACTTGGAGTGAGTTGCTCTGCCAATGCTATCTCTTGCTCCCTCTCCTTGGCTAAAGCTTTTTTCAAGCCAATTGTTCTCGGCCTCCTCCTAAGAAGTTGTTCTTCCTCTTCCTCCATGTCATCATAAGTGCCCAAGACCTCATCTAGTTTTTCGTTTGTCTTTGCAGCCTCTTTCCGAGCTCTGATAGCTCTGATCTCATAGATAGCCTTCTGTGCCTCCATCTACTTGTTTTCAACCTCGAAATGGTGGATTACATTCTTAGCCCTACCTAGATTTGTGTATAGGTCCTTGATCTTATAATATTTGCTTTTAAGCAGCATATTAGTGATCCTTACCTCATTTTCATCATCATTTTCAACATGAATAAGTTGAAAATCTTGTTCAGTCTCATGTTTTCTTCTTCTTGTTCATCGATGACCTTTTCCTTAACTTTATCAAGCTTCTTGGTTGATGTAGAAGGCATGGCCCCTTGCCTCTTAAGGGTAGAAAACACATGCATATTTTCCCTCTGGTAGGTCAAAGGAAAAGGTTCAATTTTCACCATCTCTGTGCCACTTGTTTCACTGCCATCATGACTGTCATTATATTTGGTACTATCACTACTTTCATGGCTCTTTGACCCACTATCATTATCCTCATTGTTTTCTGCTTCATTGCTTGAATCCTCATTGCCATCTCCCTTACAATTTTCTTCCTCATTGCTTTCTTCACCTTTTGATGCACTAGTACCATGAGATGAGGGTGAGGGATTATGTAAGGGTGATGAAGGAGAAAGCTCATCATGATGTGAAATAATGTGAGTGGATGGTGAGATGGAAGAGTCATCATGAGGTGAGGGAATGTGAGTGGATGGAGGAATGGGAGGATGAGAAGATGAAGGGGCATCTTGCTGCTATTGGGCTTGTGGAAAAGTAAACACCTAATTGGCAATGAAGGTTTCCCAAGGAATATCCTTCTGCTATAATTGATGCATAACAACCATTTTGATAAGAGAGTGGTGAAAGAGGCTTTGCATCTGCTGAGGATAGTCTCTCTTTTTTAAAATATAGGAAATTTTTTCAATGCTTCTGTAGAGGTAGTAGGGTAGGTGCAGCATCCACACCCTAGTAAAGTGCATGAGCAGCCTGATGTGATAGGAGTAAATGCAGGAGAATCTTCCCTCACATGTAAAATACTTCATAATGATTCTCATCATAGGTGCATATCTGTCAAGAAAATGTGAGAAAGGAAAGATAGATTTATTGTTGTCTTTTTATCTAGGCTTTGGGTAGGATTCAAAGTAGCTCATGTCTAGGTTGGCCTACTTGAACCATTTCTCACCCACACTTGGTATGCCTATGGCATTGGCAATAGCATCTGAAGATAGCTCAAACGTTACCCCTGCAAGGTTAACTTATTTTTCATTCAATTTAATGATGAAAAGCCTAGTTATCTCAAGGTGGTTTTGCACCTGTTGTACCTTCTCACAAAAATCAAAGCATCCTACATGCTTGAAATATTGAACAGTAAGGGGAGATTCCATTAGCTCTCTTGTGTTGGGGGATTCAAATATATTGATATTTCCACCTTTGTGCTCATGCCTCCTTGGTATTTGAGGCTCTCCACCATTTTCATTGTCTTCCTCTCTTGACATTTTGAAAACTCTGCCTTGAGAAAACCCTAGGAATGCAAATGGAAATGAGATGAAGGGATGGTGGAATGGAAGCCTTTACAAGTGAATGAGATGAATGAGTGAGGGTGTAATTATATGAGAATGAGGGATAAGCTAACAACTCAATGAAAACCCCATGTTGACATATTTATGCTCTGTTTTTCTAACCTTGGAGTGTAAATGGAAATGGGATGAAAAGATGTTGATGAAATGTCAATTTAGGCTAATGAAGGAATGAGTAGGTGAGGGTATAGGTACATTAGGCTGAGTGAAAGGTAAAAACACTTAATGACAACCACCAATTGGCAATCACTCTTTTTTTTTTACTGATACTCTTCATATACAGATGGAAAGAGGTTTAAACAGTGACTTCAAGCATGATTTTTAGGTTTTTCTGCTTAGGGTTTGATTTCATTCATTTAAAAAACACCAAATAGCTTGAAAATGTGGTTAGGTGATGGTACTTTCCCTCAAGAATGCTTGAAATACCCTTGGAATATATTTGGAGGTGTTTTGGCTTGATTTGGATGGTCAAAATGCTTAGAAGGCCCTCCTGGCCAAGAGCACAGCACCTAAGCCAAGGGCGCAGCGCTCAATCCCAAGCATGCAGCACTCAGACCCAGGTGTGTAGCGCTCAAACCTTTCTTCATTGGGCCTGTCAAGTAAGGGTGCAGTGCCTTCCTCGACGTGCAGTGCTCGGTCCCAGGCGTGCAGTGCCTGTGTATTTTGTATGGGGAGAATTTTTCAAATGCATCGTGTTGGTTTCCAGGTGCGCAGCGCCAAGACACTTAGCCAAATTTCGACCTGAAAACTCAAAAAACTTCTTTCCTTGAAACTTCTAACTCTTTTGCAAGGAAACAATGATTTTTCTGAAGTGTATAATGGCTTTTATAGATTTAGGAAATTTGATTTAATCATGAAACCCACTTTCTAATGTTTTTAAAGTCACATTCCTTTTTACTTTCTCACTAACTCTTTTGACATTTTTGCTTTGCAGGTGACTTGAAAACATTGAGGTTGATCTTTCCCTTGATCCTTTAGGCATGTCAGGTTTACTTTGACAAGTTTGGGATCTGATTGCACACAACAGCACCTTCACAATCATTCCTTTGTTGTCGTCATGAGGTTCAACATCATCATTTCACCTTCTCTGGTCATTTTTCCAAAACCCTAGGCATCTAGAGTGGTTTAAGACAATCATCAGTGTTGTCTTCTAAGTTATCTATCGCCCTTTAAAGTTCATTCATTTCTTTCCAGTTCACCTCACCTTTTCCTAATATCATCAATCAATCTCTAATATATTTTTCTTCATGTTTGGTTTGGTGTGCCTCCCCAATGGTTATTTTTGCAATTGATCACTGTTTGGCACTTTACTTGGACCATCAAGCTCAAAAACCCTAATTATCTATGAAAACAAGAGTTTCCTATCTTCCTTGCTACAATATGTCTTCATTTAGGAGTATACCTATTACCTCACCAACACCTTCTTCTGAAAAATCCTTCAGCACTCCTGCAAAAGTGCTAAACTATTTGCATTTACCTCTTGCAGACCTTGAACTTGCTAAGGTAGTCTTCTTTGGAAACTCTTTAGGTTTTTCTTGAATAACCATGTCTTAACATTCCAATACCTCTAAACCAGATTCTAACAAAGAGAAACAGTGTCTAAAACACCAACGATGACCTTGGAACATATGAAACCGTAATTGACCTAGTGGGATGGTTCCTTGACCTAATTTTTGACTGAAATTTTGGCTTGGGGACCTCTAGTGAAAACAGAGTATTTGTCAAAGTGTTGTATTGAAGATCCAAAATCCAATGTACTTGATTTATCTGAACAGCCTACAGAGATAGTTTTGTGACCATCAATGATTGAGGACCTAGGGAACATGGGAATGAGTTGGCTATAGGAAATGCTAGAGGGAAAGTGGAGTTAGGGGACAGGAGGTTATAGGAAAGAAAGGAGGTTGAAAATGATAGGTAGAAACCCCTAAGGAGTTTGTAGGAGTGACAAGGTGACCATGAAATGGAAAATTGATAGAATAGTGAAAAAGTTTTCCATAAGGATAATGAAGGCAGTGAGATTTATGAAACTCACAATATTCAAGGAATGTTGTTTTCAGAAATCTACAACCCATCTATAGTCATCTACAAATAGTGAAAAATATTGATGACTAACACCCGAAAAAATGAGGTATTAATGAATTCTTCACACCATCAAGGATGATCAACCTCGCCTTTGAATCCAAATAATCCCATAAATCCATCTCCTTAGGGTCAGTTGGCTTCTTGATCTCTTTCACAGCAAAATCCAAAATCTTGTTGAACCACAAGACCAACTTGATCATTTCCTTCCGAGCATAGCTGGAAAATCCCTCCAACCTGTCCTCATACCAGAGACTTGCCTATAACTTCGACATTGTAGTGATCCCTTCACTTACAATGTAACCAACTCCCTCTCACGTTGTACTTTTTTGTGCAACCATGATTTACTGGCTTCCAAAGTAGCTCAAACACGCTCTAATACCATGTTTAATTTCCACGACCTTGGGTCTATGTTAGAGTCTTAAAATCACAGACACTACCAAATGAAGAAAATTAACCATGAATTACTTTTCATAATGAAAATATAAAGCAGTAAATCACACATGCCCAAATATACATAGTTTTTAAACAAAATTGTACAATAATGTACAACCACCCATATTCGTTATATTAAACCAAAATTTGAATAATACAACAATATATGGTTAACAAGATACAATGACAAACTCGATGTCGTATCTTGTCATGTCAGTCCTTTGCTTCTGTACTGTTCACTAGTAGCTTTTTATTCCATCAAGGCCAATACACATGGAAGCTCCACAAGGGCTACGACCTAAAACTGCTGCGAGTCACTTTTGGAGAGTGTGCATGGGCTGATCCAATCTTCTCTTTGGGTAGGCCTAATTCCCGAGCTCCAAATACTAGGCTAGCAACAGCTTTATTCCATCAAAGTGTTGCACTTCGACACCAATATTCACCCAACCTTCAACTCCTATTTTTCACATCAATATAGCTCATCTAGGGCTACTTTGGGTAGCCAAAACACTGCCCTCCACCAAATCAATCGCACCCAATACTACACTGTTGATTCTGCTCCTAGGATAGACTATTCGCCACCGTGAAAGGTCCTCCACGCAACACCAAGAGGCTGCAACAACGATCCAAATCTGCTAACCAAATTATGACCCAACACATACCAAACATTTTTGTTTTGACTACTGCAACACTGCAATTTATGGGACTAGCTAGGGCACTAACCACAATCCTTACCCACCTAACAAACTAGCCCTGAATTTTCTCCTATTGTTGTGATGTCTCCTCCAATTATTTCTGCCTATTTTTTGGCTCTCTTAGGGTAGTTTACAACCCAAAATATGGGATTTTCTCCCTAAGAGGACCATGGAACCCTTCAGATTTCCAACCTAGTGTTGTGGAAACCTCTTGGGAGGATGGTCCACCCTCCAAAATAGTCTCAACTCCTTTGTTGCTCCTCCTATGGTTGCGGCCTCCACAAACAACCCTCTTATGGCCTTATTTTACCCCAATAAATAATTTGCACCATCCTCATCTTACTTGGCCTCCCTTATAGACTTTGTACCCCTCTCCTCCACATTGTCTAGGCATTTTAGTTGCGACCCAATTTCAAATTTATGTGAGTTTCTCTTGAAGGTATGTATTTCACCAAAGGATGATCAAAACGACATGTCCTCACATTTTATTTATATCCAATACAAGGGCTCCATGAATTATGAAGATACACATCTATTGGAAAAATTATACTTCAAGCCTACATGACTTGAAAACCAATAAATATTTTTTGACTTCAAAAATTCATTTCTCCACTTCTACAACTCGGAATTTGACTATTCTTGAAACATTGGATTCTCCTTTCCACCCTTTATCGTCTCATTCCATCACATGTATAAATTTTCTCCTAGAAATTACCAAAATACATTTTGGTGCAAAACCCCATACTTGGGTTCCAAGCCCACAAGTGACCCTTGTGGTGCTTTTCCCTCCAAACGCTGAACCCTAGGGCTTGGAGCACCTAGCAAGGTACAGAAATAAATAGTAGCAACTATTAGGATTTTTAGAACTGACACATAAACAACCTATCCTCTCACTTTTAATCAGAAATATTTTTTCTAGGTTAAGGGGAGTATTCCTAGCAATTAGGATTACCAAGCTATAATCAATGGGACTAGTCGAAATCCAATAGGAGAAAATGTAGTGATGACCCAACAGGGCATGTTCAATTAAATTTGAAGTATAGTAGGACTACAATATGCATGCCATAAGCATAACTCAACATTGTTGAAAATGGTAATTAAGGAATATTAGGAAGGCTTTAAAATTTTGTGTTACCTTCCCATCTCACACCTTATGATAAAATCCTTATTTATGAAGGTGCATCTCACAAGGACACTATTTGGATGTTTATCATTGGCACGTAAAGAACCTTTCATATCACTTTTGGTTGTGTATTTTCCAACTAAAGGATGGTTTTCCTAGCATTTAGTGTTACTAAGTTATAACCAACGAGATTAGTTTGAATCCTACAAGAGAAAATCAAGTGTTGATTCAAGAAGGCATGCTCAATTGAAAGTAAAGAGTAGAAGAGCTACAATATGGATGCCATTAGAAGAACTTAACATTGGTTAAATGATAGTTAATGAATACTAGGAGGGCTTTAAAATGACACATCAAAACTTTGCCAATGAGGTACTCCTTACTATGGAGGATTAACCTAGTAAGTACTCATGTATATGTAATATGCAAGAGAATAATCCATAGATATGATGAAAAAGGGTGAACGAGGAGAAACTATTTACACAAAATACTTCAAATATGATAAATGTTTCTTTCACCAATGACAAATTAATATCAAATACTAGCAATTATGCAATCATTTGGAACAATACAAAGCATTCCTCACACTAAATGCTTTTAGGAAGTACTAGCAACCATACAATCATATGGAAAAATACAAAGAATTAAAAAAATAGCCACAAATTAAAAGTAAATAAATAATTATGCATGGCATATGCTCCAGGAAATGTATATCCAATTAAGCTCCAAGGAGAATAAACTCGAAAATTCCATCCATGACTACAAATGGAGGGAGATACTCTTTAAATACAATCTAGATCCATCACCTTTTTGTTTTAATTATTAGTCAAATACCCACCTCCACCCTTGGGCGATTTGAACGAATCATATATTGCAAGGACTATCTTAATAGTGCACCCATTCACCGTCAATGAAAACCCCCATGGGTCACCTTTTATAGTAAAGTAACAATTATTTTTCCAGATTCACTGATCTCTCCAACAAATATAATAAAATAAACTCTTCAAGGAAACTTAATTACTAAAACTATCATTGACTTGTTGAGATTCACTTCTTCTTCAAGATAAATAAATAAAATATGTTAGGAAACAATAAAATAATGTTGTCGAGGGTGGGAAGAATGGGAGAGGTTATTCTTTACCCTAAGAAACAAATTAAAATAAAGTATTTATGAGGTCTAGGGATCGCTACTAGTAACTAAGAAAGGTATTGTGCACTTTGGAAAGGTCTCAACCTAGCCATCAATAGGAAAATTTCAAGAATAATGGTATATGGAAACTCTTTACTTGTAATCAGACAAGTAATGTTTACACTAAGGTCTAGCCACTTTCTTCCTCCCATCTTTTAAACACTTTCTTCTTCCAATCCTTTAAACAATCATGCTCCAACTTACTTAAATGTTTTGATCAAATAGAATTTTATCTTGTTCTTAGATTCCTTAACACAATTGCAATTCCATTCACAAATCAAGGAGCTAGAATGGCTCAAGGATCTTTAGCAATAAACAACAATTCCCATATTATGAGCCCCCTTCCATAATGCAATTGATGGTATTATTGAACAGACTACATCCAAATAATTTGTGTCATCAAGCTTTATTGCCGAGTATAAGGTTTAATTCATAAAAGGTATGAGGTTGATTGCATTAACGTCCAAACAAGTTCAACACATTGCACAATCCTTCAGTCCATCAACATCAAAAATACTTATTATTATTTTCGGTATCTAATCTTAAGGTTTCAGTCAAGCCAGATATTAAATTGGCGTATGAAATTTTTTTGTTTATGAGATAAGGAATCCATTTTAGCATATAAATTTAATTCTTAAGCTATAAAGGCATACATAATCTATTATCTGATATTGAACCCATGAAAAAAACACATACTTTTAACCAGTAAACCCATTCAAACTGTATCATTATATATATTTATAAGTTATACAACCCAGTAGCATATGTGTTTCATTTAATTCACCTTAGGCAATATTGTGAGGTATCCAACCTTGTATCAGTCAAAACCATCGGCATCATAACCAAAAACTATCCAGCTCGATTTTCCCATAGCGACATATAATCGGGGATGATTGAGGCAAAAAAGACATTGAGCGCCATAGAAGCGGATATATAATGTCAATCAATGTTGGCGTTAGCACTGGAATCAACATTTGGACTACTTCAAGTGCTTAACCAGTCACATCCTAAGATCTAGGGAAATTTCCTGATTTCAATTATAGAATTGGTAGGTGGTTAAATCTCTCAATCACTGAAAAGGGTTTCAGAAAAATTCACTGTCACATCAATGAGGATATTTAGACCTGATATGGTAGCAAAAGATAATTTTTTAGCCTGTGGAAGGAAGAAAGTGTGGAATATCAGAAGGGACAATGGGTCTGAAAGGCAAAAATCCACTGCTTTGATGAAAAATAACACAAGAACTAATCTAATAATATATCAATAAGAGAAGGCTATCATAAGACTTACAATAATCTTATTGAATATCATTAAAAGTCACTGTCATAAGGAATGCTCTTTAACCAATTACTATGCACATATCATCAAGAAAGCTTACTAAATATGTTGATATTCAACAAGAAGATTCAACACCCACACTAGTGCATTAAGCACTTGGTTTCATTAAGCACCTACACTAGGGTGGGGCCCACAGGGCTATTTTTGGGTGCATGTCTATTTTTATTATCCCTTAATTTAGATGGACATTAAACTGTAATATATTCTCAATGTGGACTTGAAATATTTAACTAAAGTCGCAAAATTAGTTAGCTAGTGATTTTCGAGTTAGAGGTTGGTTGGTGAGACATGCAGAGTAATTCTAGCTGTAATAGAGTTCGAAGTGCAATGGTGCATGAGTTGGTGCAAGTTGTAAATCAGTTTAACTCAGTTAAGTGAGTTAAACTCATTTGTGCTAATTATAAATGAAGATACACTAGTGAGAGATCTAGTGAATTAAATATTAATTAATTCACAATCAGTGATCTCACATGCAACTGAGGATTTACTATTATTAGATGCATGCATGTCAGATCCAGTGGAGACTCAGTTGAGTTCTAGGTGAAAGGGAATTTGACTATCATTTGTGACATTATCTACTTGCACAAATGCAAGAAAACACACATTGGATTTTCCCATGATACTTGTGTGGTCAAGGCAAGCAGGATTGAATCAATTCAAGGATTGCATTTAGTATGGATTGTGTAGTGAACGCAGACTGTCTGGAGGTAGTAAATTGGCTAAGGGATTTGCCAATTTTTGTATGACAGTGTGATACAATTATATGATGTACTGAGGGCTCTTGTGAGAAGAGTTTTTTATGTAATTGTTTCATGATCCATGATATAATATACAATAGAAGATAGTGGGGTTTTTAGCTGTAAGCTTTCCCCGGTAAATTATTTGTGTTGTGTGTGATTGATATTTCTTCATGTTCATGTGATTAGTGACTGTGTTTTTAATTCTTCAAAATATTTGTAGAAGTGATTCATCATTTAAATTTAGCACATTTTTAGATCGGGTGAATCCAATATATACATGCTTTTTCTACAATTTCTATATGGTATCAAAGCATAGGAAATTGTAGAAGTGAAGTAGGAGTTGATTTTGTGACTAGATAGAATTTGAATTTGTAAAAAGGATTTCTTAGTGCTACAGCTGATTCAAGATTGAAATGAATTTCAATGGCTTGAGGTTAGAGTATGCACTCGAGGGCAGCTTGAAATAAATTTCTTGGAAGGACTGGATGGAGGCAGTACTCGAAGACAATGGCTTGAAGGAATTTATTGAAAAAGATATTCCTAAGCCAGATGCTATAAATGTTGCCAATCTTGATGCATGGCAAAATAAAGTGCTAAGGTGAGTAGGATCCTGTTGGAGGGAGTACGAGACCACATAGTCTCAATCCTCCATGGGAAAGCCACACCATATGCTATGTGGAAGGCTTTGACGGATCTATTTCAAAGTAGCAGTGACGATAGGAAATTGGCGCTCAAAGATAAACTCAGGAAGATCAAGATGGAAAAGGGTGACACCATTCCAAAGGATCTCACAAAGTTTGTCCAATGTCGGGATGAACTCGGGAGTGTGGGAATAATAGGATGATGATTTGGTGAGTTTGGTTCTCCTAGGACTTCTTAAGAGTTGGCACAGTTATGGAGACTCTGTCAACGAATGGGAAAAATTTCCAGATTGGGAATGACTGTGGTCGGATCTGGTGCAGGAGGAGTTCAGGCGAAACACCAGAGATGGCTCTTCTTTAAAGCATGATGATGAAGAGGATTTTTCTTTTTCCACCAAGGTGAAGAAGGGGAAGGGGAATAAATTCCCTTCTAAATCCGAGTCTAAAGGCAATAAGTACGACATGTCCAAGGTGAAGTGTTTTCATTGTCACGAACATGGGCATTTTGCTACTAACTGTCCACAAAAAAAGAAGAAAAAGAAGGCTTTTGGATCTATAGATGTTGAGGCCCTTGCCTCGTAATTTGAGCTTGAATTATCCTTGATTTCATGCATGGTGTCAAGTGGATTGGGATCGTTGTGGTATTTTGATAGTGGCACTTCCTTTCACTTGGCGGGAGATAAGGAACTTTCCATTGACTTGGAGGAGAAAGATCTCCATATGCATATTGAGATGGTGACGATGAACGGTACAATGCTACTGGGATTGGAAACATTACCTTTCATAGGAATTCAGGTAAACCACTTCAATTAAAAGATGTGATGCATGTACCAGGTTTGAAGAAAAAATTGGTCTTAGTCGCAATGTTGGAGGACAGAGGCTATGACATTATTTTTAGTGATGGAAAAGCTTTCTTGTGACATAAAACAACGGGTCAAGCCAAGAGGATAGGGATTTGAGTTAATAATCTCTACAAACTAGAGGTAGATGGTTGTGCTACCATGGTGGGCAAGGTAGAGAAAGTGGTGAGTCGGGATGAGGGCGAATTATGGCACAGGCGATTGGGTCATCTTCATCATGGAGCCTTGAAATTCATGCAGCAAATTTCTACTGGACTTCCAATGAGAACACTTGCTCAATTAGATCAATGCAAGGGTTACACCATGGGGAAGTATGTAAATTCCAACTTTCATGAGAAGGAAAATCGTGCTTCGGGGATCCTTGAGAGACTTCACACAGACGTGTGTGGACCATTCTTGGTTGCTTCAACAGCAAAACATAAGTACTATGTAATATTTGTTGATGAATTTTCTCATAAATTTTGGATCTTCTTCATGTAGAAGAAAGATAAAACATTCTCTAAGTTCTGTGAGTTTAAGGCATTGGTGGAGAAAGAGTCAGGGAAGCAAGTGAAGGCTCTTAGGAGCAATATGTTGGGTATGTGTTATATTCTTTCCACTACTAGCCCCACGCGTTGTACGTTGCACCAGGCGCAACAGGGTGGTCACAGGGGGGGTGGCAACCCCCCCTGTCGGGGTCCGAGGCAGCACCCCGGCAAAAAAAAAAATTGGTGTGCGGTCCCACTCATAGGCAAACCCACCCATGCTTTGTGCATGAGTTTGCACATGGTTTTGGGGTACAATGGTTTTCGACCTCGGTATTTTGTAGATCCGGTCAAGGGAACTACGGTTATGTTCTAATCCAAGGTTAATGGATTGGGGTTTATGTATGCTTCGGTATGTATATATATGTGTTGTAACACTAAAAGGAATATAATGAAATATCAAGCTGGTCATCCCAATTTTGGATCCAGGGGAAAATCTCTGTGTTTATCTGTTTTATGTTTTATGCTTTCGCTATTGTTTATTTTCTGTTATAATATTTGTGTGTATATAATTTATGTTCAGGGTTAAAACCTACATTCGGTATCGGAGTTGTTTCGGCTTCAAGGGGACACCTTTGCAGCTGAGGGTTTTTTGCTTGGGCCTGAGGTAGACCCTGTTCAGTGGGAGATCTATAGGATCGATTCTTGTGGTGAAAGAAGATGGCGAGCAGCGGAAAGATAGAGATCAAGAAATTTAATGGTCAGAGTTTTGAGTTATGGAAGCTCAAGATGGAGGATCTGCTGGTGGATAAAGATCAGTGGATCGCGGTAGATCCAGGTACTAAACTAACGGAAATGTCAGATGAAGACTGGAAGAAACTAGATCAGAAGGCTAAGAGCATAATATGGTTGTGTGTCTCAGATTCAGTATTGTTGAATGTATCTGGGGAAGCTACGGCGAAGAATTTGTGGGAAAAACTTGGGACTTTGTACCAATCTAAGTCTCTGGTGAATAAGTTGTTCCTGCGGAAAAATTTGTATAACCTGAGGATGAAGGATGGAGACGCAGTGACAGAGCATCTAAACACCTTCAATACTGTGGTAAGTCAACTATCATCTGTTAAAATTAAAATCTTAGATGAAGATAAGTGCATCAGTTTGTTGTGTTCTCTACCAAACTCATGGGACAGTCTGGTTATTGCAATAGGTAGCAATACAAATACCTTGAATTTTGATGACATTGTCTTAGCCTTGTTGTCGGAGGAAATGAGACGGAGAAATATGGAGGGTCAAAATGGAGATGCCTTATCTATACGAGGAAGGTCCCAAAATAGAAACAAGAATAAGGTTTCGAGTAGGAGATCTAAATCTAGAGGGAGATCTAAATCGGAAAGTTTGTAAAAGGTAAACAAAAGCCGCAAAAGGAAGGACACTACAAAAAGAAATGCAGATCTAAAGCTCCTGAGAAAGGAAAGGGATCTGATGATGCTCCTTCTGCAGAGGCAAAAACCACCTCGGATGAAGGTGGGGATGTGTATTTTTCTTCTTCTTCAAATACACATGTATATCATGAGTCATGGTTGATTGACTCGGGTGCATCCTTTCACTTCACTCCCCATAGGGAGTGGTTCTGCGAGTATGAGAAATATGATGGCGGCGATGTATTCCTAGGGGATGATAGGAAAGCCAGAATCATCGGACGTGGAAAATTCAAGCTGAAGCTGAAAGGTGGAAGGATTAGAACACTTCCTGGTGTTCTGCATATTCCTGCATTGGCCAGAAATCTGATTTCTGTAAGCAAGATGGATGATGCAGGTGTAAAAAAAGTGTTCGAGAAAGATGCATGCAAGATGGTTCAGGGAGCACTGGTATTAATGCAGGGAGTTCGAACTAGAAATCTATACAAGCTACAAGGTAGCACTATTACTGATGGGTGTAACAGTTATGTGGTTCCTGAAAGTGGAGCGGAAAGCCTAGCTATCTTGATGCAGGGGCATTAGGCTCAAAAGTTACTTGTACATAAAGTAGACATAGGGGGTCCCATGTTCTTAAATATTCTTGTAAATATTAATATTTTGAATGTTTTGGTAAGAAATTGTAATTATCCTCAAGTCATTTTGAGAACATGAGAAGTTGGTGGAGATAGGAATACGAAGAGTCAGTTTAGGATTAATTCAGTTATTGAGTCTAGATTCAGGAATTGGAATACTAAGATTTGCTGAACTGTCTGGAGACCTGAATCGATTTAGGTCATCCTTGTGGTATAAATGTAACCCTGAAGAGTCTAAATAGGAGAGGACAGAGAGAGAGAGAGAGAGAGAGAGAGAGAGAGATATTTGGAGAGGTAGAGAACCTCTTCAGCGACAGAATAGGAGGATAATGGCCACCGAATTGAATATCTGGCCTGTCATGAATTGTAAGAATTAGCTGAGATTTATCACCTGTATATGTATGTATATATATATACCTGTTTATGAAGAATTATTTATGAGTTACATGTGTGACTTTATGTCTTCTTGTTCGAATTGTATGAGAAAATTATCTCAATGTAACTGTGCAATTGTTGGTTTAATTCTGTGTGAAGAATGCATGTATCTCCGTGATCTGGGTGTAATTAAGACTCTGTGATTTATTTAAGAGTCTGTCTATGCGATCAGTGATGAGAATGTGTGGTAAATCCCTATGTTAAGACCACTGGAAATATATGGATTCATCCCAAGGAGCAGTTGTATAATCCATGTGAAGAGCCATGCCGAGGTATTGATTAGTTGTGAGTCTCGGTGTTAACTACGTGATAGAACCCTGTGTTAAGTGCTGTGACAGTAGACTGTGTGTCATTGAGCAGCGGCATGAGAACGTTATGGTCGAGAGTTATGCATAAGTGAAACCCCCATTACAAGAATAGGCCCGTTATGTTGTGAACGGAGAGTGTTGTCCCAAGAATCAACCATCGAGCGAATAATAGAATCTGTGTTAACCCTGGTGGAACCCGAGCAAAAGGAGTGGAACCTGAGCGCAACGGAGTAGAGCAGAACTTGGAGCGTGGAAAGAGCGGAACCATGACCGAGATGAACAAAAACGGCAGTTTGGAGCAAACCAGTGGGTTTCATCGCACCACCTTCTGTCCGGCAAGTAGTTTTCTCCATTCGCGAGCGATTCCATAGAAATATCAACGCGTGTCCCTAAATGAATTTGGAAAACCGCCTTCCATTGCGCGCCATCGCGCGTTATTGTTCGTGAAAGTTGCCCGAGCGATATCCATCGGATCGTAAGGAGTGGGGTGATGCAATAACATCCGTTGGATGGCGCGGGGATTTATCGAAGGTACGATTCGGCTGTGTTGACCCCACGTTGGTAATGCGTTGTATGTGTGGGCCCAAATCAAAGATAAATTAAGGTTTACGAGTTAATAAGGTATGTGAAAATCGTTACACTGGAAAAGATAAATACAGTTGTAAAGTTAGCGCCATATGAAATATATGTGGTGTTAACCATATCGTGATGTTTGAATGGAGGCCGAGACCATATATTGATATAACATTATATGCGAGTAGGGTGACATCATATGAAATATGTGAACGGAGTTTGATATATGTACATGCCGAGGGTCAATTAATATGGTTCTAATAGCCCAAAGTATTATGTCGTGTATAATGGTTGTATATGCGCAGTTGGTGCATATGTATACGTAATGGACTGTCGGGCTATAGCTATAGAGGAATGTTGAATTAATATCTCAATTCTCTGAATTGAGATATTAAAATAGCCCAGACTTATTTGTTTGAATTTGCCAGCGTAGAATAAGAGAAGTGTGAGATTTCCGGATGTAGAGTTGATTGGGCATGAAAAATTGGATGCACTTACATACAGATTGAGGTTGGGACCAAAGGTAAACCGGGGCTAAGGGTGGGCCCTGCTATCAAGTGGTATCAGAGCTAGAATTCAGTTAGCTCGCTGAAAATTTTGTTTTGGAAATGCACATGTACTGAAAAGGAAAGAAAAGTTGAAGTCTGTTTAACAGAAGACTGCAGGTTTGGAAGCCTGACATGCAGCATACATATTTGAAGTGAACAGGATTGTGGAGTGAGTGAAGGACAGGATCATGATCTTGCAGGTAATTAACTTTAATCTGATTTGAAATTATAGTTGCAGAATTATGGTTGCTGAAAATTGAAGACAGAGTTGATAGTGAAGGTAGTGAGCCTGGTATTCAGCTAGAGGCTGGATAAAGAGGACATTTGTAGTGTTCTTAAGAGAAGATGAGTAGTGTTTAACTCTGGTTGAAGGATTGTTTGTAGAATTCAGAGTGCAGACAATTGAAGACATCTCAACAGAAGTAGATCACAGCTTTGAGAGCAGTGATAGAAGAATCCAATAAGGGATTCTGAGTGCAGAAAGAGTGTGGAAGAACCTGGAAGATTCCCAACAAAGTTTGGATGAGCAGAGAGCAAAGGTGTTCTTGAGAGAAGTTGCAGAGTGAAGCCTAGAAGGTTCCTGCAGAGAAGGGGACTAGTACTTGCCAAAAGCCGGAGCTCAGGAGAGAAGCTTGGTGAGGTAAGTTGTAGCAAGAGAGCTTGCTGTTGCAGAGGCTTAGTGCAGCTTGTGAGTGAAGAAATACTAGAGAAGAAAATGGCTACTGAGAGCCATAGCAGAGACTGCGGAGATTGCAGAGGTTCTGGGAGAAGCCACAGCAGAAGAGTGAGTGAAGATGCCAAAGAAAATGACATGAGGAAGAGACTCACAGATGAAGAATATTGGAAATAATTTGCTGAGATCAAGGAAGAGTTCAACAAATTGAAACTAAGGATAGAAGAAAGCCAGAGAGTTGGTTGGCTCGTGAGGAAGAATGTGAAATGGCAACCATTACAGATGATGTTGAGGCAAAAGAAGACTGCCCTATTGAGGGAAGAACTCAAAGCAGCTGAGTTGAAAGAAGAAATTTCTACTTGTGAAGCAGAACAGAGCACAGATGAAGAGTGGAGACCTGCAGGAGATCTTGTGAGACATAGTGAAGACTTGAGGCAGCAAGAATCTTGTCTTGCTGAGGAGGAAATCATTGAGGAATTCCTGAGTTATTGGACAAGTCCAGATGATGTGAGGGCTTGTGTTCTTGAGTCTGACAAATGTGAAGTGATGGCAGACTCCACAGAGGAAGGAGAACCCAGAGTTCCTGAGGCAAGAATGGAAATTGAAGATTCCATGTGCAAACCTGTTCAAAAGGAAGTGCTTGAGGAAGCATCCAAGACTGAAAAGTCTTGTGATTTGAAAACTAAAAAGTTGTGTGTGTTTGCAGGTACACCACTGGAAGATGAACAAGCTTCAGAGTTTGTTGGTGAGAAGAAGACATTGAATCTGAAATTTGTTCAGATCAATGCTAATATAGTGAGATCTCAGGGAGAGATGAAGACAGAAGGATCAAATGAAGATATCCAGCATAATGTTGGAGCAGAAGGAGAAGGACCCATAGAGGATTGGTCAAGAATCAGCAGAGGCATAAAAGGTTGTGTAAGGTTCCCGAAATCTACTCCTATGGAAGTTGTTGAGTTATATAGGAGGTTGGATTCTCAGAGAAGAGAATTGGAAAAGCAGAGGACCTATGCACTGGATGAGTTGTTGGGAAAGCAAGGCAAGAATATCTTCATGGATGGAGTTCATGAAGCAGATGATGGAAGAAAAGTGAGGCTAGCTGACAGTCTCCTGGAGGATGCAGATCAGCATGCTCAGGTGCTGACAGAAGGTTTGGAAAGGAGTTCTGCACAACATACTGATGTGTTGTCAGAGGAAAAGGAGGCATTGAAGCATTGGAACTTTAATGTTTATGATCCATGTTACTCATGCAGATAAAGATGATGAAGAATTTCTGAGCCTTGAACCAGATTTAGAAATGCCGGGAGAAGAATTGGTGACTAGGTCATCAAATGAGACCATTGGGTCTCATGGTTTTAACATTGACAGTTTGTTTATGTGTACAGGTGATGCAGAAGACAATTCATCCTTTGAAATTGTCTTGAGAGAAGAAAAAATGTTGCTGAAGGAGGATGAGACAACCATGTCTCATATACAGGGAATTATCAATGTCATTGACATAAAAGAGTTGGCTAGTTGGGTAGGCCAAAGCCAGCCTGAAGAACAAGTTTTGGAAGCTGCTGAAGTGAGAAAGAATCAGCATTCCATGTTGACAAAGGATGAAGATACAGCGGCTAGAGAACTTGATTGGATCTCCAGAATCCATCAGGAGGATGAGAGGAAATTGCTGAAGATTGCCCAAGAGGAAGGAAAAGATGTTGAAGCTAACTTCCAGCATGTTGAAGATATAAAACAAACACAGGAGAAATGGCTGAACTGTTTGCTGAGAGAATTTGAAGAAGAGAAAGGGATTGCAGACCTCGGAGCAAGGATGCCTGAAGCTGTGAAGAAGAGAGGAATAGATACTAGCTTACAGAATCAATTTCTGTTTACTAGTATACTGGATGAGTATGTCACTGCTAGTAGGAAATTAAATGGTGAATTGTTTTCTGAGAGTGAATTTGAAGATGATGAACAAAATAAAGGTGCTGCAGAGGGAAATATCCTAAGGGATATTCAGGTTGGTTGCGTAGAGGCAACATTGGCAGCAGCAACACCCATGGTGGCAGCAGATGCAACATGGAGGATGACACTCGCAGAAGTAGTAGACATATTGATAGCATGTGAGATTGGAAGCAGCAGCAGAGGGAAAGATAGTTCCTAGCCAGAGGATAAGATGGACATGGAGATTGAGTACATCAGAAGACTGATGATGAGAGTGACTCAGGAGTAGCAAATAGCAGCAAGAAAGCAGGAGAAAGACAATGGCAGATTGTGAAAGCATAGCTGGGGGCAGATTATAGAACAAAGTCTGGAAGCCTGGAGAAGGTCAGTTGAAGAATGATGCAGCTGATGGACAGCAGAAAAACCAAGTATGGGATCCTGGAGGCAGAGACGAAGAGCACATGATCAGGAGACCATGAAAAATTTGAAGCTTGGGAGTCTAATGCAGGGGCACTAGGCTCAAAAGTTACTTGTACATAAAGTAGACATAGGGGGTCCCATGTTCTTAAATATTCTTGTAAATATTAATATTTTGAATTTTTTGGTAGGAAATTGTAATTATCCTCAAGTCATTTTGAGAACATGAGAAGTTGGTGGAGATAGGAATACGAAGAGTCAGTTTAGGATTAATTCAGTTATTGAGTCTAGATTCAGGAATTGGAATACTAAGAGTTGTTGAACTGTCTGGAGACCTGAACCGATTCAGGTCATCCTTGTGGTATAAATGTAACCTTGAAGAGTCTAAATAGGAGAGGACAGAGAGAGAGAGAGAGAGAGAGAGAGTTGGAGAGGTAGAGAACCTCTTCAGCGACAGAATAGGAGGATAATGGCCACCGAATTGAATATCTGGCATGTCATGAATTGTTAGAATTAGCTGATATTTATCACCTGTATATGTATGTATATATATATACCTGTTTATAAAAAAAAAATTATGAGTTACATGTGTGACTTTATGTCTTCTTGGTCGAATTGTGTGAGGAAATTATCTCAGTGTAATTGTGCAATTGTTGGTTTAATTCTGTGTGAAGAATGCATGTATCTCCGTGAGCTAGGTGTAATTAAGACTCTGTGATTTATTTAAGAGTCTATCTATGTGATCAGTGATGAGAATATGTGGTAAATCCCTGTGTTAATACCACTGGAAATATATGGATTCATCCTAAGGAGCA
This sequence comes from Pinus albicaulis, assembly GCA_034641835.2. Lineage (NCBI taxonomy): Eukaryota > Viridiplantae > Streptophyta > Pinopsida > Pinales > Pinaceae > Pinus > Pinus albicaulis. The sequence continues at coordinate 959,652,305 of CM076577.1, read as the reverse complement.
GTTGTATAATCCATGTGAAGAGCCATGCCGAGGTATTGATTAGTTGTGAGTCTCGGTGTTAACTGCGTGATAGAACCCCGTGTTAAGTGCCGTGACAGTAGACTGTGTGTCATTGAGCAGCGGCATGAGAACGTTATGGTCGAGATTTATGCATAAGTGAAACCCACGTTACAAGAATAGGCTCGTTCTGTTGTGAACGGAGAGTGTTGTCCCAAGAATCAACCGTTGAGCGAATAATAGAATCCGTGTTAACCCTGGTGGAACCCGAGCAAAAGGAGTGGAACCTAAGCACAACGGAGTAGAGCGGAACTTGGAGCGTGGAAAGAGCGGAACCGTGACCGAGATGAACAGTAACGGTGGGTTGGAGTGAACCAGTGGGTTTCATCGCACCACCTTCCATCGGGCAAGTGGTTTTCTCCATTCGCGAGCGATTCCATAGAAAGATCGACGCGTGTCCCTGAATGAATTTGGAAAACTGCCTTCCACTGCGCGCCATCGCGCATTATTGTTCGTGCAAGTTGCCCGAGCGATATCCGTCGGATCGTAAGGAGTGGGGCGATGCAATAAAAACCGTTGGATGGCGCGTGGATTTATCGAAGGTAAGATTCGGCTATGTTGACCCCACATTGGCAATGTGTTGTATGTGTGGGCCCAAATCAAAGATAAATTAAGGTTTACAAGTTAATAAGGTATGTGCAAATCGTTACACTGGAAAAGATAAATACAGTTGTAAAGTTAGCGCCATATGAAATATATGTGGTGTTAACCATATCGTGATGTTTGAATGGAGGCCGAGACCATATATTGATATAACATTATATGCGAGTAGGGTGACATTGTATGAAATATGTGAACGGAGTTTGATACATGTACATGCCGAGGGTCAATTAATATGGTTCTAATATCCCAAAGTATTATGTCGTGTATAATGGTTGTATATGCGCAGTTGGCGCATATGTATACGTAATGGACTGTCAGGCTATAGCTATAGAGGAATATTGAATTAATATCTCAATTCTCTGAATTGAGATATTAAAATAGCCTAGACTTATTTGTTTGAATTTGCCAGCGTAGAATAAGAGAAGTGTGAGATTGCCGGATGTAGAGTTGATTGGGCATGAAAAATTGGATGCACTTACACACAGATTGAGGTTGGGACCAAAGGTAAACCGGGGCTAAGGGTGGGCCCCGCTGTCATATCTCTGGAGAAAAGACCATGCTATGGCATCAAAGGCTTGGACATATTGGAGAGAACGGCCTTCGGATACTACATAGAAATGGTATGGTAGAAGGTATGTCTAATTTCTCTCTGGATTTCGATTTCTGTGAACATTGTGTATATGGAAAGCAGAATAGGGTGAGTTTTCCTTCTGGTGCTAAGAGGGCGAACAAGATATTAGAACTTGTGCACAGTGATGTGTTTGGGCCTGTGTCAGTTCCATCACTGGGAAAGTTCGTGTACTATGTTTCATTCATAGATGACTTCTCAAGGAATACATGGATATATTTCTTGAGGAAGAAATCTAAAGTCTTTGACAAATTTAAAGAATTTAAGGCTCGGGTGGAAAACCAGACAGAGAAGAAGATAAAGGTGCTGAGGACAGATAATGGTGGGGAGTTCTGCAAGAAGGAATTTGAAGAGTTCTGTAAGAAGTGTGGTATAGCACGACAGAAGACTACTCCATACACACTGCAGCAAAATGGAGTTGCAGAAAGAATGAACAGAACACTGATGGAAAAGGCAAGAAGCATGCTCAGTGGTACCGGGTTAGGACAAGAATTCTGGGCAGAGGCAGTGGAGACTGCATGCTATCTGGTTAACAGATCACCTTCATCAGTGATGGAGGATAAGACTCCACATGAGGTATGGACTGGTAAGAAAACCTCTCTTTCACATCTAAGGGTATTTGGATGTGATGCATATGTACATGTTCCAAAGCAGAAAAGGACCAAGTTGGATAATAAATCTGAAAGGTGCATCTTTATTGGGTATAAGGATGGTTTAAAGGTTTACAAGCTTTGGAACCCAGAAACAAGGAAGGTTGTGTACAGCCAAGATGTGGTGTTTAGAGAAGTGAAAGATGTTGTTAAACATGAAGTCCTACCAAAGGAACCCGAGAAGATAGAGTTTGAGCTAAAGGAGGATGAATCAGAATCTACAACAGAAGAAGACTCAGAAGATGAAGAGCCACAAACTCCAGCTATGAGAAGATCAGTTCGGGAAAGAAGGAAACCATAAAGGTATAGTCCATCTGCTTTCTGTTCAGGTTTTGCCTTAACTATAACTGATGATGAACCCAGAACTGTCAGGGAGGCAGTAGATTCAGAGGATGGAAAACTCTGGAAGGAGGCCATGGTTGATGAAATGGCATCCTTGCACAAAAACGATGCATGGGATTTGGTGGAGTTGCCGGCCGGAAGGAAGCCCATTGGGAGCAAATGGGTGTTTAAGAAGAAGATGAATGTAGAAGGCAAGGTGGAGAAATACAAAGCTCGGTTGGTAGCGAAAGGTTATTCCCAGGTGCCGTGAATTGATTTTGGTGATATTTTTTCTCCTGTTGCCAAAGTTACTTCTATTAGATTACTTTTATCTGTTGCTGCTGCATTTGATTTTGAGATAGAACAGATGGATGTGAAGACAACATTTCTTCACGGGGATCTAGAAGAGGAGATCTACATGAAGCAACCCGAAGGCTTTATGGTGAAGGGTAAGAAAGAACTAGTATGCAGGTTGAAGAAGTCTCTGTATGGGTTAAAACAGTCACCAAGGATGTGGTATCAGAAATTTGATACCTATATACGGGGACTTGGCTTCACCAGAAGCAAGGAGGATCACCGTGTTTATTTTAAATTAATTGGTGACCGTGTTATTTATTTGGTCTTGTATGTGGATGATATGTTGTTGATTGGAAATGACAAAGAAATTATCCAAGATTTGAAGACCCAACTGTTCTCCAAATTCGACATGAAGGATCTTCGTGTTGCAAACTATATTTTGGGCATGGAAATTAAGAGAGATTAGGCAAACAGGAAGCTTTGGTTAAACCAGAGGAAGTATGTCGAGACTATATTGCAGAGATTCAATATGCAGGATAGTAAACTGGTAAATGTTCCTATTCCTGTAGGTGTAAAGTTGTTTGTTGAACAGTGTCCCAAGACACAAGAAGAAGAGGAGGATATGTCCCGTGTTCCATATGCAACTGCAGTGGGTAGCCTTATGTATGCAATGGTCTGTACTAGACCAGACATTCACATGCAGTGTGAGTATTGAGCAGGTTTATGTCAAACCCAGGGCACTACTGATTATGGCTTGTGCTACCAAGGAAGACCAGGATTGGAAATAATGTTGGACATTCATGGTTTTTTTGATGCAGACTGGGCTAGAGATTTGGACCAAAGAATATCTACAAGTGGGTATGTGTTTAGCCTATTTGGAGGTGCAGTCAGTTGGATGAGTAAAAGACAGTCTGTAGTGGCACTTTCAACTACAGAGGCAGAATACATAGCAGCCACTCATGCAAGCAAGGAAGCATTTTGGTTGCAGAGATTGTGTTCAAGTATGGGGTTGGTACAACAAGCTATAAGGATAGACTATGATAGCCAAAGTGAAATTTTCTTGGCTAAGAACCCTGCTTATCATTCAAAGACAAAGCACATTGATGTTCAATATCACTTTGTTAGAGATATGGTTGAAGCTAAAAGGGTGTTGCTGGTAAAGGTGGACACTTTGAAGAATGTTGCAGATGCATTGACGAAGTATGTGAGCACTCAGAAGTTCTCTCGATGTAGAGAAACAATGGGTGTTGAAGAACTGGGCCAATGACTAAGCTCTCCTATGGCCCCCTGTGGAAAGAAAACAACAAGTGGGAGAATGTTGGGTATGTGTTATATTCTTTCCACGACTAGCCCCACGCGCTAGTCATGCGGCCCACTCATAGGCAGACCCACCCATGTTTTGTGCATGATTTTGCACATGGTTTTGCGGTATGATGGTTTTCGGCCCCTAGTATTTTGTAGATCCAGTCAGGGGAACTACGGTTATGTTCTAATCCAGGGTTAATGGATTGGGGTTTATGTATGCTTCGGCATGTATATATATGTGTTGTAACACTAAAAGGAATATAATGAAATATCAAGCTGGTTGTCCCGATTTGGGATCCAGGGGAAAATCTCTGTGTTTATCTGTTTTATGTTTTATGCTCTCGCTATTGTTTATTTTATGTTATAAGATTCGTGTGTAGATAATTTCTGTTTAGGGTTGTTGGAACACCTAATCCTACATGGGTAGGTGTGGAATGCGAAAAGTCACAATGGAGTCCAAGTGACCTTGGAATATGAAACCAAGAGTCACACCATTGTACTATAAATGTACATCTTTGTATAATGGAAAATAAGAAAGCTCACGCTTATCCTTCATTGTGTGTTGAGTCTCTTGTGTGTGTGTGCTCATTTTCTCCTCACACACCCATGTGTGTGTGTGCTTAACATGGTGTTTAACATGGTATCAGAGCGGGCGATTGCTGGCCCTGCTCCAAATTGAGTGAGCCATTTGTGTTTATGGCCTGTGCATATCTGCATTTTTTCAGCATTTAGAGAGTTTTTCCAGCAGTGATTTTGACATTTTGCCGCATTCAGAATTGGTTTTGAAGAGGAGCAGCATTCAAAACCCAACATTCAGAAATTGGCAACATTCATAATTTGTTTTGAAGAAGAGTAGCAGTGGTTTTGAAGAAAGGCAGCACTGCCCATCTGAAGGTTTTCATTCTCATTTTTCCTGCAATTTCTATTAATTTCTGCATTGAAGAGTTGCTGGAAAACACTGTTTAAAGAGGGTTTCTGAAGTAGAAGTTTCTGGCTTTTTAATGGAAAATAATTTTGAGTTTTTCTGCTGCTGAGCTATTAGAAATTTTTTTGGGTTTTACAGCTAAATTTTCTGGAGAATTCTGCATTTTTAAAGTCCATTTTCCTGGAAAAATTTCGAAGTTTTATTGGCAATCTCTGCAAATTTTTCTGCGGTGTATTACTACTTAAAATCCTACATTTCTGAAGAAATTTCGTGCTGCTGCTTTAAAGTCTGGAGTCTCAGTTTTGCTCATCTACTGCTGAAAAAAAAAAATACTCTGCTCTCTATTCTCTGCTGTTTTAACATTTAAAAAAAATAAAAAATAAAAAAAATAAAAACAAAAATCCCATTTCCCCGCGGCCTTTAATTTCCTCTACGCAGACTCCTCACCGCCCAAACCACATCATTCTCCATCTACCACACCTCACGGCCTGCAACTCAATCTATTCTCTACGACTCACCTCACAGCTCACTCTCCACCGCTACGCCCCCCTCTCCATTCCCTACAGCCCTCTCACACTACACTTATCGCTCCACGGCAGCTCACTTGTCATCCCAACACCCTACGCCTGCAACTCACCTCACACCCACGGCCTTTCGGCCCGCAAAACCACTCCTCCTCCCATTCTAACGCAGCCCCTTCCCCTGCAATACTCCCACGTCCCTCCATATTCTCCTTACGCCCTTTTAAATTCGTTTTTAAAATTTTAAATCTTTTTTTTTAATACTCCCTCCGCCATTTTATAATTCGACCTCCACTTCCATATCTCATACTCCACAGCTCTTCCCTCTTAATTTTTTAACGCTCCCCCTCCAAAATTCCGATTTTTAATTTTATTTTAAAATCTCTTACTCTTATTAAAATTCCCCTCTCCCCATTTTTAAATTCCCTCCCCCATTAATTAATCCCCTTTTCCTTTTTAAATTTGATTTTTTCCCACTTTTATAAAATTTTCTCTATAAATTAAAAAAATATATATATAAAAAATAAAAGAATAAAAAATAATTTCAAATCCTCTCCCCTTTTTAAACTAAATTCCCTCCCATTTTTACTACAATCCCTTCCATTTTAAATTCCCTTTCCTTTTATTCCCTCCCTCACATTTTTTTTAATTCCCCATCATTTCCATTTTTACTTAAAAAAAAAAAAAAAAAACCAACAGAGAGAGAGAAAGAGCAGAAAGAGAGTTATGAACAGCAGAAAATGGAAAATGACATGTGAGCACATGGACTATATTTAGAGAAAAGTGAATTTTACATTGTGATTTGTGGCATAAGGGTGATTTTTTGAAGAATTTCACATTTGAAGACAAGTTTTCCATCATTGAAAACAACTATTTGAAGAAGAAAGTTCAGCTGCCATAAAAATATTCTTGCACAAGTGTTTTCAGCTACACCTTTACAAATATTTTGCAGAGATATGTATTGAGCTAACATTGTATTTTGAGTGGAATTTGCCTCTTCATTCATAGTTGGAATCAGTATTTGAGTTGTTGGATTGTTGATTGCCCTCCATCATTTGAGGAGCACACTTTGTACTTTGAGAATTTTTTGAGTCATTTGTATTTCTTGTTGCATCACATTGTAAACGGGTGCATTTTCGGTTGAAGCCGACACCCTTTCATTTTTGAGCCTAAGTTGTTGAAATGGCCAAAATCAATGAGGTATTAGTGTTGTTGAATAACCTCATTCATTCCAATGTTGATGACATGATAAAAATGAGCAAGGATGCTCTTTGTAAAATTCACAGTTGTTTACAAGATGCACATGAGAAGATTGAGTTTTTACAGTTGGAATCTCAGCTCCAACAAGAAGAACTTCAGCAAAAGAGTCACCATTCTGAACCTGTTTCTGTTCAGAAGATTGTGAAGGACTCTCATCAGAAGAAAGAAGGTAAAGTTGAAGTTGATTCCCATTCAGTTCATTGTACAAGAGCAGATGTACATGCAGATGTAGCAGTTCAACCTACACTTCCTAAACCCATCATCAGACCTTGGGAAGATCTTTCCCACAACAAGCACCGAACTGGTCTTGGATATGACAAGGATGTGTCCTTTCATATTCCAGACTACACCAAGCCCATCATATTTCAGAGTGTCGGATTCTTGTATGACAGTTCACCTGCAACTGTTCCAGATCCTGCTCCACAACAACAATCACAGATTGAGAAATGCCAACACTGTGATCGAGTTGGCCATATGAAAGATCACTGTTTTGATCTTCATCCATGCAAGCACTATGGTCGGCACACCCATTCTTCAGACATATGCTTCAGAAACAGGCCTCCTGCAAGAACAAAGATTCATCTTGGATGGATCGCTTCTTGGCAATGGGCATCAGCAGCCAAGAAGACGTTTACGACACATGTTAGAACTTGTTCACGGATATTGAGCAAACTTGCAGTTGAGTTTTCGCCATCATCTCACCTTGTCCCTGACAGGGGGGAAAATGGTGGTCATGTACAAGCTTCGACGACAGATCAAGCGAGCCTGAGCCATAATCTCTCATTCCATGTTCAGAGTTGTAGCCAGCAATTCAAGCGAGCCTGAGCCACACTTCGTCATTCCGGATTTAGAGATGTAGCCAGAGATACGGATGCCCATGAGCATGCCTTCGGTTGGTGGATAACCTAAAACCATCATTTTCGGTTGGTGTATAACCTAAAACCATCATCTTTGGTTGGTGGATAACCTAAAACCATCATTTTCGGTTGGTGGATAACCTAAAACCATCATCTTTGGTTGGTGGACAAACTAAAACCACCACAGGTAGTAGACCTCCCTTCTTTTAGGTCGAAGGTCTCCCTTTTTTATGAGGGACAATTCCTCTAGCAGAAGCTTTTAGCTTCTTGCCAATTTTGGAAGAGTTCCGGGAACTGCAACATGTATTGTGTTCCAGTGTTTGTGGTCATCCTAAAACCACCTCTTTTTTCCAACATTTCAAAGAGTTGATTCAGCCCAAGTGCTGCCATGTATACTTTGCAGATTTGTATTACAACTCTTTTCTTGGACTCACACATACCCCTTCGGATTAAGGGGGATGTTGGAACACCTAATCCTACATGGGTAGGTGTGGAATGCGAAAAGTCACAATGGAGTCCAAGTGACCTTGGAATATGAAACCAAGAGTCACACCATTGTACTATAAATGTACATCTTTGTATAATGGAAAATAAGAAAGCCTCACGCTTATCCTTCATTGTGTGTTGAGTCTCTTGTGTGTGTGTGTGCTCATCTTCCTCATACACCATGTGTGTGCCTTCAACATGGTGTTTAACAAGGGTTAAAACCTACACAATAATGGTGGAGAATACGTCTCTAACGAATTCAAGAACTTATGCAGAAAATAAGGAATTCGAAGAGAACTCATAGTGCCTCATAACCCACAGCAAAATGGGGTCACGGAGAGGAAGAACAGAATGATCGTGGGTGCAACACGAGCGATGTTGCATGTTCAGGGCCTACCAATGAATTTGTGGGCAGAAGCATGCAACATTGTGGTTTATGTGCAAAACCATTGTCCTCATAGAGTACTTGGCATGAATAAACCTGAAGAGGCTTTCACTGGTAAGAAACCTGATGTTTCACACTTTAAGATTTTTGGCTCATCTCTTTATGTGCATGTGACCAAGGATGCCAAGAAGAAGCTGGAATCGACTGTTGAAGTTGGGATTTTTGTGAGGTACACAGAAACACCCCATAATTATCGTGTGTATTTTTCAAACAGCAGAATGACTGTTGTGCGATGAGATATAAAGTTTGATGAGGGGAAATCCATGCGGTTGTCTCTTGAGAGGAAGTTGGACTTTCATGCAGAGCAGGAACTGTTAGTTCCCAAAGACGAGTCTCAATATGTGGATCATCCACATGAGGAGGTTCATGGAGTGGAGGAAATCACTCATGTAGATCCATCCATCAAAAATGGCAGAAGGCGCACCATGGAAGCTAATAGGTTGATACTTGATGTTGCACAGGATGTAGGATCCCCTACTTCGCAGCAAGGACAAAGACAGTCTCCTGACCGATTTACTGGATACATGGCTCTTATGAGAAAATTTACTGTGACCGAACCATATTCCTTTGAGGAAGCAGTGCAGTAGCCTACTTGGGTTGATGCAATGGTGGAGGAGTATGACTTCATTGTCAAAAACAGTGCATGGGAAATTGTCCCAAGACTAGTTGATAAATCAATGGTAGGTTCGAGATGGATCTATAAGGTAAATCAAGTTGTTGATGGGAGTGTGGAGAAATACAAGGCTATATTTGTGGTGTGGGGCTTCTCATAGATCAAGGAGATAGATTATGATGATACTTTTGTGCCTATCACAAGGTACTCTTCCATAAGATCCATCCTTGCACTCTTAGCGCAGATGGTCTAGCGCATTCATCATATGGATGTGAAAATTGTGCTTCTCAATAGGATCATTGAGGAAGTGGTGTAGATGGAGAAGCTTGAAGGTTTCGAGATATTCAACAACGAGTCGCATGTGTGCAGGCTCAAAAGAGCATTGTATGGGCTGAAACAAGCACCTCGTTCTTGGTACACTCGGATAGACAGCTATTTCACTAGACTAGGCTTCACCAAAAGTGAAGCAGATGAAAACCTGTATCAGATCACGGTTGAGGGTAAGCTATTTGTCATTGTTCTTTATGTTGATGATTTAATTTTTACTGGTGATGAGAATTTTATACACTCATGCAAGGAGGATCTTTCAAGGGAGTTCAAAATGAAGGATATGGGCCTCCATTATTTCCTTGGATTGGAAATATGGTAGCAGGATGGTGAACTTTTTGTGTCTCAAGGAAAGTATGCAAAGGAGATACTAGGTAAGTTTAACATGGAGAGCTAAAAACCCATGGATACTCCTCTTCCAGCAAACTGAAGGAAATAGGATGCTACTTCTGGAGAGGTAGGGGATGCTATTGTCTATCAATAGTTACTGGGTTCGCTAATGTATCTAGTGAACACGAGACCGGACATTTGCTACACACTTAAGAAGTTGAGTCAAGCTATGGTTAAGCCTACTGAGCTCTTTTGGAAGGCGGGGAAGCATGTCCTAAGATACCTGAGGGGCACATCAAAGTATGGTCTATGGTACAGAAGAACAGATGGAGTGAAGTTGCATGGCTTCACGGATGCAGATTGGGTTGGAATTCCATCGGATAGAAAGAGCACATCAGGGGATCTTTAGCATTGGATCTACAATTGTTTCTTGGTACAACAGGAAGTATAGATCCATGGCGCTCAGTTTAGCAGAAGCGGAATACATGGCAGCAAGCTAAGCTACATGTGAGGCTATTTGGATGAGAAAGATCTCGGTTGGTTTGTTTGGTTCTCAGATGGATTTGAAAGTGATTCATTGTGATAATCAGAGTTGCATTAAACTCTTGATTAATCCTGTGTTTCATGATATGTCCAAGCATATATATATCTGGTACCATCATCTCAGAGATTGTGTGCAAAGGAGAATCATGTTGCTTCAGTACATTCCCATGGAAAATCAAGATGCAGATATTCTGGTGAAGGTGCTCACCGGGAACAAATTCGAATACCATAGAGATAGGATCAGGGTGAAGGATAATCCATTTCTTCTTTAGAGGGAGTGTTGAGATTAAACAAGAAGATTGAGCACCCACACTAGTGCGTTAAGCACGTACACTAGGGTGGGACCCACAGGGATATTTTTGGGTGCATGTCTATTTTTATTATCCCTTAATTTATATGGACATTAAACTGTAATATATTCTCAATATGGACTTGAAATAGTTAACTGAATTAATAAAATCAGTTAGCTAGTGAATTTCGAGTTAGAGGTTGGTTGGTGGGACATGCAGAGTAATTCTAGTTGTAACATAGTTCGAAGTGCAGTGGTGCATGAGTTGGTGCAAGTTGAAAATCAGTTTAACTCAGTTGCGTTAGTTGTATCTGAAGATACACTATTGAGAGATCTAGTCAATTAAATATTAACTAATTCACAATCATTGATCTCACATGCAACTGAGTATTTACGATTATTAGCTGCATGCATGTCAAATCTAGTGGAGACCCAGTTGAGTTCTAGGTGAAAGGGAAGTTGATTATTAGTTGTGACATTATCCGCTTGCACACATGCAAGAAAACACACATTGGATGTGCCCATGATACTTTCACAGTCAAGGCAGGCAGGATTGCATAAATTCACGGATTGCGTTCAGCAGGGATTGCGCAGTGAAGGCAGGTTGTCTGGAGGCAATAAATTGGCTAAGGGATTTGCCAATTTGTGTATCAAAATATGAGACGATTAGCTGATGTACTGAGGGCTCTTGTGAGAAGATTTTTGTATGTAATTGATTCATGATCCATGATATAATATAAAATATAAGATAGTGGGGTTTTTAGCTGTAAGCTTTCCCCGGGAAATTATATGTTTTGTGTGTGATTGGGTTTCATGTGATTAGCGACTGTGTTTTTAATTCTGCAAAAGATTTGTAGAAGCGATTCAGTATTTAACTTTAGCACATTTTTAGATTGGGTGAATCCAAGATATACATTATTGTTGTATAATTTCTTCAAAATAAAACTCATAAAAGTTGATAAGGTACATAAACACATCAAGAAGCTCATAAAAATATATAATAACATTTGAAATTACAAACTAGAACTGAAGAGATTTAGGTATGGAAACACATAAGAAGGATCAAAAAAACACATATCAAGATATTAATAAGTCCTCAAAAGTGTATTTAAATGTCATTATCCTAAAAATTACATTGATCACATGAGTATAAGATTCACAAACCACAAACCTTTTCACCATTGAGTTTCAGCATATATATACAAGAGATATTATGCCGATATTTCCACAGAAAGTGTGAATCTGTTCTAAAGGAGCAATTACATTCCTATAGCTAAGGTGAAGCTTATCCTTAACCATAATACAAAGTAGTGCAACATAATAAAAATAAACAACATGATGGCATATAGTTTGAAGTGGCTGGAGTGATGTGGCAAACTGCTGGCAAATTGATCATGTTTTCTGGTATAACCACTTCCTCAAAAAGTGAAACTAATAGTTGAAGATGACATCTGGCTCTTTCCCACAAAATGCAAATATTGTCAACTGTATCTAACATCTGGAAGAGAACTTGATCAATTGACACTTGGCAGCAGCTCCTTCTATTGATATTGCATGCATGTAACTACCCCTCAGTATCATCCTTCGAGATTTGAACAAAAACAACCTCCACTTCCTTTATACAAAAATTTAGGATATAATAGCTACCTTGAGAAATAGGTAGGTATTATTGGAAACCCTATCAATAGCTGCATTTAAGCCAAAAATGTTTGCTTCTTCTTCTTTGATTTTCCTTAAATATTTAAATAAAATTGAGTATAGAAGCAAATATTTTGAGGGACTCTACCTTAGTGAGTCTTTTGGATTTTCGTTTTCCTGCATGTTTCTGTTTCTGAGCTCTGGCCTTCTTGGCTTCCTTTCCTGGGCTTTCATCAACATTTATAATTTCATCTTTCGATATAGGATTAGAAATGAGTTTGTTGTTCATTCTTAGCTTGTTTTTAGGCCTAGTGTGAGGTATTTTGAGGTATGGGTTAGGAATATAAGAGACCTTACTTCTTCTTTGCATCATACTGCTAGATTGACCTGCTTCATACTCTGTCTCTGAGAAATCCTCTTCAGTATTGTCTTCTTCAAAAGATGAATAGGAGTGAATGATGTTCTTGTCCTTTCTTCTGGTAGATGTCTTCGATGTCTTAAGAGAAGAAAATAATTTAGCTAATGCTGGTTCTCCTTTTGAAGGGGTGTCACTGTTTTCTTCTTACTCTCCTACAATTTCTAGAATAGAGTGTTGAACTCGTACTTCAGGGCTGACTTCCTCTAGATTTTCTTCTGCTAGGATCAATTTCCTTTTGCCTTTATGTCTTGAGGAAGAGGTTATGTTTTCCTCACCTATAGAATTAACCTCTTTATTAGGCTGAGTTTTCCCATTCTTGAATCCAATTGAATGTTCTCTTATGAATGATGCTAAATTTTGGGGTTCCTTTGAATTTTTCCTTGTATAAACCTTTTATGTTGGATGTACCATTGGTATGGGAGTGACAGGTTCAGTTTTGGCTCTTCTAGCTAAACTTCTAGTTTGTCTACGTGTTGATGGAATAGACTGAGTTGCTTGTGAACTATTTGGCATATGTTTTGAGCCATATTGTTCTTGGACATTTTGCTTCTTAGGTCTCCCTACCCTCCTCCTAGAATTGATATTACCAAATCCTTCATCTGTTAGAAATTTTTCCCAAGTAGTTTTCTTTTTCTTATGGTGATAGACCACCAACTTATTGATTAAACCCCTATGATAGAGGTTATGCAGGGAATAATTAGGGATATTATGTAACTTTAAAGACATTTTTAACAAGGATTTGTATAGAAAGAAAGGCAAATTCATAGGTCTGACACCTGAAATGTGAGAGAGAAATCTCACTTCATATTGATGAACAGTGGAGAATCTTCTCTCACAAGTGATATAGCATTCCACAGTAGTTATAACATGCTTCCATTATGGCCTAAAACATGAAATATGCGCATCTGGAGTCCAATTGACATTTACATGTTCAGGTTTGAGGAAAGAACTTACATCTGCTTGTAGCATTTTATTTTTGAACCAACATTATCCAGTAGCTGAAGTCTGAGTAGCCCTGGATATAATGGTCTCATTGATTTTAAAAGTTTTTCTTCCGAGCTTAAATTTCTCCCCATCAAAACTTTCAGTGAATGCTTGTGAAACAGCTACATTTTCCCCTGAGAATTTATGTAGAAACCTGTACCAACCTGCTGTTTGAAATTGGGGGTTTGATCTGGCATCGAAAAACCTAGTATTTGCTGGCTCAGAGTGGTTAACCTTTCCACCTTTAGCCATTCTGATCAACATCTAAGATCCTGTTATGCACAATTGTTCAAACTAGAGACATAAACCCTACACGCAACCCTAATTTCTTGCTTGAGATGACAATTTTTTTCCTGGAAAACGTAACCCTATCAACTGTAAGCTTCTTGGAGAACTCGGTCATGAAAAACAGTGAACTTAATCCTCTAGATTTTGCGCCTTTAATCTCGGTGTGGTTTGATTGACACGATTTGAAATGTTTCAAATCTGAGCGCCAAGTCACCCTATACAATATATCACTCCTCCACATCATTAATAAATTGATACCTTGTACCTTATTTTCTGCTTCTGCCTTAATGAGTAGCTATAGGTTAGCTCCACCAATAATATAACCATTCCCTTATAATATTTCTTCTAAGTTAGAAATAATTACCCTTTTAAAAATAATAATATCTCATAACATAGAAGATCTTCAATTAGTTTCAAAGGAGAATGATCTTATCTCTGAAAATGCTCCTTGGAACTCCTTATGCAGTTTCATGGAAATAGCTACTTTTATCTCTGTGTCACTAATGAAACCAAAACCAAACTCCTGAAGAAATATCTGCCTTTTAAAAAGAGTAGCTATTATTTTAGAAAAAGAAGCTATTATTTTATTACTAAAATGACCAATAACTTCAACTCTAACCTAAGTTAAAACATTGGTTTTAACTTTTTTATGAATCTAAGACACAATACCACCTAAAAAACTTGAAAATATTTTTGGTTTTGAAAGTCTTTTTGGATTTTATTGAATATGATTAGAACATTGACATAGGCTAGGGAATAAGCAAAAATTAAAAAAATATTAATACAATGGTGGTGAGACTGTTAACATTTATAGTGCTAACAGTGCCTCCTATTGGGGATGAAGTCCTCCCTGTGAGGCTTCAAGGATTGTAGACTCAGTGCCTTAAAACTTTCAGGACTCAAAAAAATTTAGGAACTTATGACTAGAACTGACCTTTCATTGACTAGACTCAGGACTAACCATATATGCAAACATAAGTACCATTGGGCATGGATTTTTATTGACACATCACTCTGGATTTTTATAATGGAATGACTAACTAACTTATCAAACATGGAACTTTTTAAGAAAATGACCATTAACTGGCATCATCTATATGCTTGAGAAGAAATGTGTTATTTTCCAAAACTTGAGCAATTCTGAATAGCCCAAACCATAAATTATCGAACTTACCAAGATTTCCATGGTATTCCCTTCTGACATCCCAGCGTAATACCAAATTATTTTCCTGGAATAACTGTTTATTTTCTCTTTTTTCAAAAACAGATTTGACTTTGGTTTGATATTTCTATACTTTTTCCATCAGTGATTCTCTGATTTGATGAGTTTATATCAGCTGCAGTATTCTCCTTTGAATTGGGTTTGCATCATCAATTTCATCTTGCAGAAAATTCATAACAGGAAGGGCTAATTGTAATGGCATTACAGCATCAGTACCATAAACAAGTTGAAAGGGAGACATTCCAATTGATCTTTTGCTACTTACCCTATCTTCCCAAAGAGCATGAACTAGCTGAGTGTACCAAATTCTCTTATTTTCATACGACATCTTCTTAATGATTCTCACTAAGATTTTATTGGATGACTCGGTTAACCCATTACCTTGAGGGTAGTATGGTGTAGAATGAGTCAAATCAATACCATATTTCTGACAGATTTAAAATTCATTGCATTTTCAATCACCAATTTCTGAGGACAACCAAATCTTGACATAATATTTTCCAACAGAAAATTGATTATTACCATCTCAGTGGCATTCATGGTTGGAACAACTTCAATCCACTTAGTAAAATAGTCTGTAGTTTTTTGAATCCATCTATGATATCCTGATGAAGGCGGATGAATTTCGTCGATGAAGTCTAACCCCCACTGCTGGAAAGGAACATCTGCTGAGACGGGAATAAGAGGTAATGGAAGTATATTCTACTTACCAACAAGCTTTTGACATTCAACACAAATCCTAACTTTGGAAAAAACATCTGAGAAAAGAGTTGGCCAATAATAGCCAGCTCTTAAAATTTTGTTTGCAGTAGCTTTCCAATATAAATGTCCACCACACACCCCTGCATGTATCTCTAAAATAATTTTTTGTGACTCAACTTCATCTACACATCTTAATAAGACTCCTACAGGATCTTTCCAGTAGAGATTATCTTCCAATATGAAATACTTAACAAATTTCAATTTAAAATCCCTTCTTTTTTACTTCTCAATTTCAGGGGGACAGCTGAAATTTAACAAAAAGTACACTATATCCTTATACCAATTTGAATGAAACATTTCAGGCTAATCGGATATACCTTCTCCATATTTTTATTCAGCTACCTCCATGTTTAGATCTAGAGCTTTGCAATTAGATTCATCCATAAAGCAAGGTAAGCCTTGTCCTTTTCTCAATTTAGTAGGTCTGATCTCAATGTCAAATTCCAGAATTTTGGTTAACCATCTTCCCCTTCTGCCATCTGTGTCTGGTTGCAGCAATACATCTTTGACAGTAATATTTGGTACAAAAGCAATTTTTTAATGTAACACATAAACTTGAAAAGACTTTAAAGCCTTAACTAGTGTTAGTATGAATCTTTTGTCGAAGTGTACGAGAAAATACCACTTTAGCTACACATAACTTACAGCCCTAACATCAAATATGGCTACCAATATCTTCATATCTGCAGTTAGTTGATCAAGACAAGTGCTGCAAAAAACCAGATCTATGCATAGAGAGACATTAAGCAGTAAAGATAAGGTTTTTGCTCCATACACCCAATAGACAAGACAAGAACAATATTTTTGAAAGAATTTTTGTATTAAGGGCACCTGGGAGGAAAACAATAAGGTTTTTCCAATTCTCCTCAATGGGATGGGTTCTTCGAAGTCCTCAGCACTTCGGGATCTAGTATTTCTCTCTTGTTGGTGTAGAAAACCCGTACAAAGATAGAACTCAAAGGGAGCTCACACAAAGAATAATGGAAAATTTGACAATGATAACGGCTCAAAGTTAGACCAAGTGTATAGATCCATAGTGATCTAATAGGCAACAAAAGGTGAAGAATGGTAGGAGAAACCCTCCTATTTATAACAAAATATTGGGTCATTCTAGATCTTGGTGCATGATTAAAATAACATTAACCAAATCTAGATCCACCTTTTATGGAATCTTTTATTATATTTGTTGGAGGGAAAAAGTATTCGACTTGGGTCAAATCCCTTTATTTGTGAATAATAAATAAATAAATGATTTATTTATCATTTTAAGGAAGTGGTTGAAAGATAATCAAATAAATAATGATTTATTTAATTATTTATTGGTGATTTAGTCATATTTAACAAGGAATATTATTTAAATAAGATTTAAATAGTTATTCCTAGAAAATAATAAGATAAATAAGGATTTATCTAATTAATTTCTTTGTTTTGGGTTAAACATGACCAGGAATAATAATTAAATTAATGTTTAATTTATTATTCCATGAGGGAAATCAAGAAAATATAGATTTGTTTAATATTTCCCTTTGGGGTTTCTTGTTTAGACCATAAACAACCTAATAAATGTGTTTTATTAAGTTATTTTACATAGTGAAAGCAATTGTACTTGGGGTAAAATTGGTCTTACATGGTGTACTTGGGTCCATCTAATGGTAGTAGGTTAGATGACCAAAAAATGGTGTAACGGATTGCCCCTAGCGTGCGAGCGTTAGGAGCAAATCGTATGACCGAAGTACGTTGTAAGAACTCAATCACTAGACATCAAAAGGGAAGTCAGAGAGAGAAATGTAAGTTAGACTAATGTGCTGAAGAACTAGACCCTTAGGAGACGAGACTTACAGGTGCAACAAGTCTCTTTTTATGAGAGGGTACATGTGCTAAAGGCGGCGGGGGAGGCATAGTTATGCCCGCCGAGACAAAGTACCAAAGAATAGTGTGTCCAGTAAACAAGGGACCGAACCATAAAGTACAGTCGGCAGAAACATGAGCCAGATAAAAATACAATGAGGGAGCCCACATACATGTTGTGTCTGGGATAACAACCAGGACTTATACAATAATATCTGAGTACATGAGATACAAATACAACCCAAATGCCCCCTATAAGCGGGGAAGGGCTCACAAAATCTAACTGATACTTCCAAATCAAAGAGGTGTTGCAAGCGGCTAAGGCCGACATCAACGAATATATGGAGTTGCATCGAAGGCTGCAATGAAGAGGTCATCTGGGCGTGTGGGAGGCTACCTGCAGGGCCACCACCTCATGAGGGTTGAGACATCTCACACACACCCGGGAATCACCAAAAGTTGCTGCTGCATCACTGAACCGTCAAGCATATGAATCTCGATCATGCTGAAAGGAGCTGGAGTGGAGAAACAATCAAGTCAAAGGGAAAGGAGGGATCCCTTTGCCTGATCCGAGGCACCGAACAAGAGTTGAAGCTGGGACCAAGGTACATCGCCCTCTAGACCTATCTTCTGGAATGAAGGAGCTAATGTCGATAGAAGGAGGTCCCCCATAGGTGAGGCAATGAGAGATCCTCAACTAAGGCACGAGAGAAAATAGTAGAGCGACGGACGGACTAATACCAATGATGATGATGCGGTGGAAGGGACTGAGTAGTGAATGGATGACTTCCCTTGCTAGAGCATAAAGGACATGAATGACATGCAAAAGATAGGGGACAGTGGGACTGAAGGCCATAATGTGCGACACAAGAGAGAGACCAAGCAATGAAGGATGGAGGACTATAGTGGGGTACAAAGAGATTCGAGAGAGACTCCATGAATGCGATGATGACTCCACTTGGATGCTCTAAACAAGGGCGACTCGATGGTGCTGCCACACAGTAAAGGTCCCATGGGGGACCATGAAAACATGAGTACATGATGGTATCTCATGACGAAAATTGACACGAACAAGGACAAGTATGGAGGCAAAGTGATGCCCCAAGTACAAGTGTTGTAAGTGAGGAAATTTGATTTTGGGGGGAGGTGAAGTGACCCTTCTTGGAAAAAATGTGTCCTGGTGAAGTATCAAATCACAAAAAACTAACAAATACCATTTGAGGGCTCGGTGAGAGCTTTCCAACGGTGCAGACGGTTTGTCAAACTAAGCTATAGTGTGGTCGTAGCAGGCGAAAGAAAAACAAGGGTTCTCTTTTAATAAGGCATTTTTCCCTCCAAATTCACTCATTTGCTAGTGTTGCTGTGGTGAATGTAGAGAGGAGAGAAGGCCCTAAATCTTGCGGCAAGCGTAGCGGACAAACCGACCGTTGGAATCGAGATTCGTCGCAGCGGTGGTGAGGCTCAACCGTACTTTTTCGCTTGATGGATTGAAAGTCTGGGACAGGGGCCCGGTAATCTCGCAATCGCAACCTTCATCTCTACGGCCGGGTCGCACTTTTTGGGCCAAAAAATGCGACCTGGGAAGCAGGTTTTGAGCCAAAAACTGTGACTTGTCCTAGGATTGGGCAGAAAAGTGTGACCTGGAGGATGAAGGAGATTTCAGTGCTGTTTTAGGGCTGAGATTTGGGTTTTTGGGATTGGTTACAGTGTTTCCTATCTGTATACTAACAACGATGATGTTTTTGTGCAGATATGGTAGATATATGGATCAACTGGAGAGAGAGAGACCTGGGTACATTACGGTCAGAGATCTAGGTAGATCAGGGTGTCCGTCGTGTATTGGCCAGGTTTGGGGTTCTGAAGTTTTTGGAGAACCCTCTGATGAGAGCTGGGGAGCCGTTGTTGGCCCGGATTGTCAGTTATTGGGATCCAGATCATGAGGTCTTTATAGTGCAGGGGCACAGGATCGAATTGACAGTCTAGGATCTGTATTTCCTGACTGGTCTCCCACCACTTGGGATGGTGGGAAACACGCATCCAGTGTTACCACGGGGGCGGAACATCATGGAGTTTGTGGAGCGACATTGTCGATCGGGTCTCCAAGTCAAAGGGACTCGGATATCGATCGGGGACCTAGAGAGATTAGAGACCCGTGCAGTGGCTGCATCGGTGCTGCAGATCCTGGGCAACCAGGCGCTCCATCACATCACTGGGGGGCAGATGATGATTGTGGAGAGTGTGTTGAGTGGGACCTACTATGGGTGGGCCCAAATGATGTTGGTGTCGTTAAAACGACAGCTGTCGTTGTGCAAACGGCAAGTGAACCACGATTGCTCGTATGGGACTTTATTGTGTTCCTTCTTTTTTGAGAAGATCCCGACCTTATGACCTCGTATACAGCTCCCAGATGGGGGCCCGAGAGAGTCCAAGATGCGCCGGTGGGGGGTGCCTACTGTGCAGAGGAGGAGGAGGGGCGGTTGGACGGGTGTTTCGACCTGAGTTCTTTGCCCATTGGGATCAGATGTCGTTGTACATAAACAACTATCCCTATAGTGGGATGAGTTATTATGGGGATCCGGACCTGCCACTTCCGCCTGGTCGAGTATGGGGACTCGATGGTAAGTGACAAGTGACTACTCTTTTTTTGGGCATGTTAAAGTTATTGAATAGTAGATAGGGTACTGATTTATGTACTTTTGGTATGCAGATATAGCTCCGGTAAAACCGGCCGGATATATGGGACGACCGGCAGCATCAGGAGCTGCAAGCCCAAGTGAATCGAGAGTGGCGCATAGTGAGGATGCGGCCACCCTCTTGGAGGACATCTGTCGTAGATGCGAGAGGTTGCTGACCGGTGTTTCAGAGCGTGGGTGGCAAGACTTAGACGACCAGTACATAGAGCCATGTATTGGTCTACCCTTGGAATGACGAGGTGTCATGTGGCGCATGGCGATGGCTGGTCAAGGGATATGTGATCTACAAGATGCAGGAGCAGAGCCATTGGCTCGGGATCCGCCAGATAGTGATTAGGTGTGGGGCATGTGGTGCCCCCTAGTGTGTATGTAGGGGCAGGTGGTGCCTCCAGTATTGATTTTTTGTAACATGCTATGGGCATGTCATATGTATCATAGTAGATGGACTCTAAACGCATGTTTTGCGACACATATTATGGATATGCATCTTTTTGATGATTATGAATGTTATTGTCTTGTATGAAATGCGTGTGATAAATGCCAATCTAGATTATGGTTTGCAATGCTATCTGCGTAGTGATTTTGTTCTCGAGGTACATGGTTGAAATTTATGGTTTCAAATGCACGTATCAAAAGTTTCACTCGTAAATATCGTCTAAACAGCACAGGATTATGCACATTATAGACACCATTTAGTTACATGACAAGAAGTAGGGAATCTAAACGAACATGGAGATGGAGGATGCGATGAGAGAGGGCATCAGCTAAGAGACCACACACTGCATCATATTCGGCATGATTATTGGTGGCAGTACCAATGCAGACCCCGTTCGAGAGAACAAGGGCATGCAAGGGGGTAAAAATGGCCCAACCTGCTGAGGCTAGATTTTGGGAGTAATGACTTGCACCATCGGAGTCGCCAGTTGTTAGTATGAATATTTTGTCGAAGTGTACGAGAAAAGACCACTTTAGCTACGCATAACTTATAGCCCTAACATCAAATATGTCTGCCAATATCTTCAGATCTACAGTTAGTTGATCAAGACAAATGCTGCAAAAATCCAGATCTATGCATAAAGAGACATTAAGCAGTAAAAATAAGGTTTTGCTCCATACATCCAATAGACAAGGCAAGAACAATATTTTTGAAAGAATTTTTGTATTAAGGGCACCTGGGAGGAAAACAAGAAGGTGTTTCCAATTCTCCTCAATGGGATGGGTTCTTGGAAGTCCTCAGCACTTCAGATCTAGCATTTCTCTCTCCTGTTGGTGTAGAAAACCCGGACAAAGATAGAACTCAAAGGGAGCTCACACAGCAAATAATGGAAAATATGACAATGATAATGGCTCAAAGTCAGACCAAGAGTATAGATCCAGAGTGATCTAATAGGCAACAAAAGGTGAAGAATGGTAGGAAAAACCCTCCTATTTATAACAAAATATTGGGTCATTCTAGATCTTGGTACATGATTAAAATAACATTAACCAAATCTAGATCCACCTTTTATGGAATATTTTATTATATTTGTTGGAGGGAAAAAGTATTTGACTTGGGTCAAATCCCTTTATTTGTAAATAATAAATAGATAAATGATTTATTTATCATTTTAAGGAAATGGTTGAAAGATAGTCAAATAAATAATGATTTATTTAATTATTTATGGGTGATTTAGTCATATTTAACAAGGAATATTATTTAAATAAGATTTAAATAGTTATTCCTAGAAAATAATAAGATAAATAAGGATTTATCTAATTAATTTCTTTGTTTTGGGTTAAACATGACCAGGAATAATAATTAATTTATTATTTAATTTATTATTCCATGAGGGAAATCAAACAAATATAGATTTGTTTAATATTTCCTTTTGGGGTTTTCTGTTTAGACCATAAACAACCTAATAAATGTGTTTTATTAAGTTATTTTACATAGTGAAAGCAATTGTACTTGGGGTAAATTTGGTCTTACATGGTGTACTTGGGTCCATCTAATGGTAGTAGGTTAGATGACCAAAAAATGGTGTAACAACTAGTGCATATGCTTGTTATTCAATCAAGTTGTACTTTAAATCAGCATCTCTTAAAGCACGACTGAAAAATGAAATAGGTTGTTCTAAACCTTCTTTGTTATTTTGTAACAAAACAACTGCAATTGTTTCTTCTGAAGCATATGAAAAAATCAAAAAATATTTTTCAAAATCAGGGCTGATTAAAACTGGAGCTTCAGTCAAGGAAAACTTGATTGCTGAAAAAGAGTTTTTTGCTTCATCTCGCCACTCAAATTCTGCATCTTTCTTCAGAAAGACATTTATGTGTTTGATTAGCTCTGCAAAATTTGGGACAAAACACCTCAGAAAATTAATTTTCCCCCAAAATGATTGTAATTCTTTTTTATTCCTTGGTAAACCAATTTTCTGAATAGCCTCAACTCTCTCAGGATCAATACAAATACCACTTTCTGTCACAATGTGTCCCAATAATTTTCCTTCTTAAACAGAAAAGCGTGACTTCTTTGGGTTCAAGGACAAACCAAATTTTTTGAATTTGTCAAAAACTTGTTTCAAATGTTTCAAATGATCTTCATTAGATTTTGAAAAGATTGTAATGTCATCCAAGTAAATGACTACAAATTTGTCTTTTTCTCCTTCAAAGGCAATATCCATTGCACATTGAAATGTTGCACTTGCATTCATTAAACCAAATCGCATCTTGTTGTACATGAATGTTCCCTAGGGTGTAGTAAAAGTTGTCTTCTCTTTGTCTTGTTTATCAACTGAGATTTGATTATATCCTGAAAAGCCATCTATCATTGATAATCTTTTAGAGCCCACATCTTTCTCCAAAATATAATCCATCTTGGGTAATGTATAGTTATCCATCAATTAACACTAGTTCAAATTGCGAAAATCAACACAAATCATAATTTTTCCATTCTTCTTTTGAACCGAGACTATATTAGCTACCCAATTGGAAAATCTTAAAGGAAGAATTATTTTTGCTTCCCATAATTTTCTGATCACTTTTTCAATAATAGGGAGCAACATGGGATTGATATGCCTTATCTTCTGTGCTACAGTCTTTGCTTCTACTTTCAGAGGAATTTTATGCTCCATTATACCTCTATCATAGGTCTTCAAATCATTGTAGGACCATAACAAAATGTTTGTATATTGTTTCAACAGCTTGAAATATTTAGTTCTAGTTTCTAGAGAAATAAACTTAGAAATTTTAACTAATTTAGGCTAATATTATGTACCAATATTGCAGTCAATTGTAAATACTCCATATGCTTTACTTTCAAGCTTTAAGAAGACATCATTATTGTCAAACAACCTTTCTAAAGGAACTAGGCCTTTAGAAATGTAGTTATTTTTCATATCAATAATGTCCTTCCCAGCCATGGTCTTTTTGAAAGACTTGTTGTTTTGATTTCAACAGTGTCCTTCTTATTATCAATTTGGATATCTGCAAACTCTTCAACACATTCCAAAAAAAATTGAATTTTTTTGTCATCTTCAAATACTTGCCAGTATTTGATATTGTCAGGAATGGAAGGTTTGTTTTTTATTTGAACATCATATGTTGCCTTGACATCAAGATGAACTTTAAAATTACTAGCAGCTATAGCTAGTGAATCAGCCATTTGATTTTCCACTCTAGTGAAAAAATTTAAATTGAATGTTGAAAAATAATGCACAATCAAGTCCCACACTTCATTCATGATAATTTCTCAATTTGGAATTTTTCACTTGATAGTTATTTCTCACCTGCCTTATCACCAATTTTGAATCATCAAAAGCAATTAGTTGTTCAGCTCCCAAATCTTGTGTTGCCTTCATACCCAAAACAAGTGCCTCATATTCAACAGTTTTATTAGTGGTAGCAAATTGCAGTTTATATGATAAAGTTACCATTTTCTGTGTGGGAGAAATTAGAACTACACCAACTCTCGATCCTTCTCTTGATGAGGCTCCATCAAAGTATAATTTCTAGATCTGTCCTCATTCTAAATGTTACTCATTTGTATCTTGCAAATGTTGTTTTTCACTGATTTCAGGCTGGAAATTATTGTCATCGGAAACAAGGTGTAATATGGATGACCCTAATTCCTTCTCCTCTGCATATATAGGTTAATTTGAGGGATTATGCTGATCACATATGATATAGGCCATTTTTTTTCCCTATACAACCGCCTGAATTCTCCTCCAAACACTGGGATTGTGGCATATGACATATCCATTTGAAGAGTGCCTCCCAATTTTTTGGACCAAGATCTGGAAAGAAGCATCCCAAATCTAGAAGGTATATCTGCAACTACTATGTCCATCACTAAACTTTTCATAGGAAGCTAGGTAAGAGAAACAACCAAGTCTTTAATCACTCCTAAACACTTGAATTTTTTAGAATCAAAAGTGTATAGGTCATAGTATTGCTTAGTGATTTCTAATCCTAATTCATCCTTCACTTTCTGTGGCATTAGATTGTGAGAGGCCCCAGAATCTAATAAACAGTTATGCAACAATTTGTCATGTATATTGAGTGAAAGGTAGTGAGTTATCATCATTTTGGTCTTCGACATGGCTACCTAAGTAGATAGTAGGGTGTTCATCTTCAAGATTGACTAAATCAGGAGCGAGAGGTGGTTGTAACAGACTTTTAAATGACTCTTTGTATGCTGTATTTTTCAGCAATTCAAGAAGTGGGACAGGGATCTTGATTTTAATTCAGCTTTGATTTGAAACTAAAATAAAGAGGAGTCAATTCTTTATTTTCTACAGAAATTTTGATGATTAGGGCAGAATTAGGGGGTGGAGGGACATCATTGACTTTTTCCTTTTATTTAGCAGCTTGTTTGTCAGAATCTTATTTTTGTTGAGGTTGTTGGATAGGACCTTTTGACCTCAAAGGATAATTTCTGGTTTGATTTTCTTGCTATTTTTTCTCATTTTGCGCATGAATTTGAGCATTCTCATCATCTGAAAAGAGATTTATCCTTGACTGATCTTCATATTCCTGCAAAGTCAAACAAGTTGATTGTGATGTTTCTCCTACAATATTTATGTCTTCATTTTCTTCCTCATGTTCTTGTTGCTCTTCTTCAACAAAATTATTCAATGGAGGCTAAACATTTTGATCATCAATATTCCTCCTTGGGAGCTGTAAGATTTTTTGAGGCTGAAAAGGTCTTCTGAAGGGAGCCTGATTTCTATTGGCTTCATTTTGATTGACTCTAGCAGCATGTTTGTTATCTAACTCCAGCTTCGTCATCTTAGAAGCAAGTTCTTTAATCAAATTATACAATTGATCAATCTTTTCTTCTCTTGTGAAAGTTTTGGAGGAAGAAGGTTTTCCTTCTTTCATTTTCTTCTTGTCTTTTGTTGCTTTGTTGTGAAACCAGCTCCAAAAATAGAAGAAAAGAGATATCAATTCCTTAGAAATAAGCCACTACGAGGAGGGAACCTCCAATACATTACATGAATGAACAATTCTTGGATGATACAAATTACAAAACCTCCTTTCTATATATAGGAGTCCATGGGGCCACAATGTAATCCTAGCCGACCTAACAATAATAATTTAAGGGCACAATAATAACAATATGGGGGTTAAAGGGGTACAATAATAACAATAAGGGGGTTACACTAACAACAATAAGGGACTATACTAGTAATATAGGGACCTAACATGCCCCTCTCCTTTAAAAAAGTGTTGTCCTCAACGCTTGAGTAGCTCTGGGTGCTTCTGTATAAAATTCTCATCCTCCCATGTAGAATCTTCAGTGGGTAAGTTCTTCCACTTGATGAGATACTCTAAAATTGATCGATTTTGTAGTTGTCGAGTTCTTGTTTCCGTGACCGCTTCAGGTTCCAATATGATTTTTCCTTCCTCATCAAGTTCTGGCAATATTGTTTGAATTGGAAGATTTTCACCTTTAACCTTCTTTAAGCATGAAACATGGAAAACTGGATGTACTCGCGAAGAAGCAGGAAGCTCCAATTTGTATGCCATAGTACCAATCTTTTGTAACACCTTGTAAGGACCATAGTACTTTGGCGATAATTTATTATCCTTCTTAGCTTGCTTGAGGGACATTTGTTTATATGGTTGTAGCCGTAAAAATACCCAATCTCCTATATCAAAACTTCTCTCGCTGCGATGTTGATCTGCCTGTTGTTTCATTCGATTTTGTGCCAAATTCAGGTTATCCTTTAAGAGCTAGAGAACTTCTTGCTGATGCTCGACGTGATCTTCCACTGCTTGAACCTTCGAATTTTCCCTTAAAGATGATGTGATCGATGGTGGATGATATCCATAAAGTGCCATAAATGGAGTCATTTTTGCTGCAGTATGGAAGGAAGTGTTATACCACCATTCAGCAAGAGGTAACCACTTGACCCATTGTGTTTGTTTATCAGATACAAAACAACGAAGATATCCTTCCAAACATTTATTTACTATCTCGGTTTGACCATCAGATTGAGGATGATAAGATGAGCTATGAGCTAATTGAGTACCCAAACAAGAAAATAACTCCGTCCAAAAATTTCCCATAAAAATGGGATCTTTGTCGCTCACAATAACCCTTGGGCTTCCATGTAGCTTTTGAATTCTGTCCATAAATGTAGTAGCAACTGTACTTGCTTTAAATGGATGAGATAATGGACAAAAGTGTGCATACTTGGTAAGTCTATCAACTACCACCATGATGACACTCTTTCCTTCGGACTTAGGTAAACCTATGATAAAATCCATTGAAATCTTCTCCCAACGTTAACTTGGAATGGATAAAGGTTATAGAAGACCGGGGTATTAATTGTCTCAACTTTATTCTGTTGGAAAATCAAACATTCCGCCACAAATTTTTGAATATCAGATTTAAGGCCATCCCAAAAAAATTCTTTCTTCACTCTATGGTAAGTTTTTAAAAATCATGAGTGTCCTCCTAAACAAGAAGTGTGCAATTCCAAAAGAACATTTTGTTTTAGTTGGGAATTCCTATAAAGATATAAGCGATCTTTGTACCATAAGGAATCATTTTTCCAACTAAATGTATCAGATGTACTAGGATCTTGCTGCAACTTTTGAATGAGTGTCCACACTTCTTCGTCCTTCTTCCACTCATCCCTTCCTTCGGTTATCCAATCTGGTTGGATAATAGAAATGGCACAAAGTAATGCTTCCACCTCTTCATTCTTTCTTGAGAGTGCATCTAACAACATTTAGCTTCCCTTTTTTGTAGATTATTTCAAAGTCATAACCCAACATCTTTGTGACCCATTTTTGCTGCTCTTCTGAAGATAGTCTTTGTTCCAAAAAGTGTTTAAGACTATCATGATCAGTTTTTACCTTGAAATGACTTCCCATTAGGTAATTTTACCATTTCTTTAGTGCATGCAGTATTGCTAACATTTCCTTCTCATAAATAGCTTTTTGTAAATACTTTCCTTTGAAAGGGCGACTTTCAAAAGCAATGGGTCTTCCTTCTTGCATTGAAACAACACCAATTCCATTTCTTGAGGCATCACATTCCACAATAAAGGTTTTTGTGAAGTCTGGCGTAGCTAAGACCGGTGCTAGGCACATTGACTCTTTAAGATGTTCAAAGGCCTTAGTTGCTTCAGGAGTCCATGAAAATGCATCTTTCTTCAATAATGTTGTTAGAGGTGCTGCTATTCTCCCATAATTCTTAACAAACTTGCGATAATACCCTGTTAACCCGAGAAATCCTAGCAACTTCTTTATGGTTGTGGGGACTTTCCATTCCTTAATGGCTTTAATTTTGTTAGGGTCTACTTTAACACCCTCGTGAGATACAATATGACCCGGATATTCCACCTCTTGTACTCCAAAGAAACATTTGGATGTTTTTGCATATAATTGTTTCTCCTGCAATAGTTTGAGCACCCTGTCAACATGTTCAACATGATCCTTCCAAGACCTGCTGTAGATTAGTATATCATCAAAAAATACTAGCACAAATTTTTAAGGAAGGGTTTGAAAATGGAATTCATCAACCCTTGAAATGTAGAAGGTGCATTGGTAAGGCCAAAAGGCATGACCAAAAATTCATAATGACCCTCATGAGTTCAAAATGTTGTTTTTGGAATATCTTGAGTCTTCATTCTAATTTGATGATATCCTGAACGAAGATCCAACTTGGTAAAATAAATTGCTCCATGTAATTCATCCAATAATTCATCGATCACAGGAATGGGAAATTTATCTTTAATGGTGAGCTTATTGAGCTCCCTATAATCCGGACACATTCGCCATGATCCATCCTTCTTGTGTACCAATACTACGGGAGCAGAGAAAGAACTTTAACTAGGTTGAATTATACCCGCCTCTAACATTTCTGCAATCATACGTTCAATTTCGCTCTTTTGGAAGTAAGGATATCTATAAGGCCTGATGTTTGGAGGAACACTTCCTGGAATCAAATGAATAGCATGATCATGATCACGAATAGGTGGGAGTCCTTTGGGAGTTTCAAACACCTTGGAATGATTGTCAAAGACTTGTTGGAGATCTGCAGAAATAGATGATTTTGATGTCGAAACTTCTAGTGAGCATAATTGTGCAATTACGCCTCGTTGTTATTTCTTTAGAAGCTTTGTCATGACATTAGAGCTTATTATCCTTCCTGGCTTCCCTTCAATACCCCGTAATTTGAATTCCTTTCCTTCTGAAAAAAATTTCAAGAAAAGTTCTTGAAAATTAAAAGCTACCGTCCCCAAAGATTGTAACCATTGTACTCCTAGTACAACATCAGCACCTCCCATAGGAATGGAAATCATTGGACTATTCAATACATATTCCCCCATGGTTATCTTGATATTATGGCATTTTCCATAGAAATTTACAATTCCTCCATTTGCAACCATCTCTTGACATTATGGTGCTGGGTATAGTAAACAATTCAATTCCCTGGCTACCTTACAATGAATAAAATTATGGGTACTACCTGAATCAATCAACACTATTACCTTTTTCTTCTGGATATTTCCTTCTATCTTGAGAGTTTGAGGAGTGGTAATTCCTTCCAATGCATTACACTATATGGTCAAACTCATTTCTTCCTCTTCTAGGGTTGGTTCCTGGTGTATATCCTCTTCTTGTTCATTTTCTTCTTCCTCTTCACAATCTATGTAAAATAATTTCTTCTCAGCACACTTATGACCTTTAGTGTATTTTCTATCACAACTGTAGAAAATCCATTTTGCTCTTTTTTCTTCCAATTGTTGTGGTGTCAACCTTGTAGGTTGTGGAAATCTAGGAGTAGCAACACTTCCCTCTTTATAGAAGTGAGTGGTAGGCTTCCTTGTCGCCGTAATTTTACATTCAATTTTTCTTTCCAACCTGAATGCCTTCTCCAATGAGTCAAGTTCCAAAATGCGAACTTCATGTTGGATGTTATCCTTTAAAGTACCTATGAAGAGATCAATCTTGTGTTCCTTTGGAATATCAGTTGCCCTTATATTCAATTTTTCGAAGTCCTCAATGTGCTCCCCCACTAAACCCTTTTGTTTGATATTTATCAATTGGCTAAAGAAGGTGTTGCTCTTTGTATCCTCATAATGTGTTATCATTTCCTCCGTAAAAATTGACCAAGTGACAATGTTTTTACCGGAGCAAAGCCATCGATACCATACAAATGTATTTTGTTCTAAATTTAAATTTGCAATGTGTACCTTTTGTGTGTTTTGCACATTATTGAGATCAAAATATTGCTCCATATGTAGTATCCATGTTATAGGATCCTTTCCATCAAACTTCCTCATATATTTTTTTGGAATATGGTGGTTCTTCCTGCCAACATTAGAGTTTATGAAATCACGATTAACATTTATTTTGTTCTCATCATGAGTTTCCTCTACTATCTTTTCACCATTAGGAAACATTTCTTGTATCAACTTTGTTAAACCTTCCATGTCTGCTTTTAGAACATTCTTCATGTTTTCCATTTTTTCATCAATCTTAGCTTCCATGTCATCCTTCTTAGATTCCATGCCAGCTTCCATGCCATCTATCTTAGATTCCACACCTTTCTTCAAACCATCCATCTTAGTTTCCACGCTTTTCTTGAAAACTTCCATGTCATTTTTTGTTTCTCTTTGAGAGAGCGAAATTTGTTGCACCTTCTCTTGTAATTTTTATATGTCACATTTCCATTCTTCATGAGTCATAGTAGAGCCTTATAAAGGCTTAATGGGTGTTTAATTCTTTTTAGGGGCCATTTTAGAATCCAATACTGATATCTATTCTACAATATTCCCTTGGAATCAATTCAACTTGATTCTTCAAACAAGACTTATGCAATTCGGGAATAAAAAAATACACACCTTTTACTTGTGTTTGAGGAGCTCTATATTGAAATTAAATTATCTCTATAGTTGCAGATCCTCAATATCTGAAATTTGGCCTTGTAGTAGCCATCTGAAGCTTCTTTCAAATGTCATAGGTCTGACCTGATTTGGATTATTCAAGGCAAAGTTATGTCCAATCTCCCACAATGACCCGATTATGGACTAGTTCAGTAGAGTGAACTTGTACGACTTGTCACGTGTCACTATTTCCTCCTTTGGCTCTTAAATTTATAGATAAAAAACTAAATTCTATGTACTTGCGGTCACTTTTTACAGCATTACAATCCGATGCTCAGAGAGAGAGTTATGAATATTTTCCCACAATAACGTCTTTGAGATGAAATTCGGGAGCTTGAAAAAGACCTAACTTCCACAGATCATAACTTTGAATATATTGCGAACCAATATCTGAAATTTGCGAATATGTTTCTTCAGATTTCGGCTTTCGCTCTTGAAAATTTCAGCTTCTGAATCTTCATAGAAAAAAATTTATAGCGAAAATTCCGCGATGACCTGTTCAGGTTAAATTCAAGAGCCTACAAAAAACCATAACTTCCATAGATCATATCTCCAAAAATATTGTGAACCAAGCTCTGAAATTTTGTGGCGAGGTTCCTCGGGATTTTTTCTTTGCACTCTAAAAATTTTATCTTATGAACCTTCGTAGAAAAAAATTTATAGTAAAAATTCCATGATGACCGGTTTGGAGCATTGAAAACCCTAGAATCCAAAGCTCTAATACCAAATGTTGTGAAACCAGCTCCAAAAATAGAAGAAAAGAGATATCAACACCTTAGAAATAAGCCACTTAGAGGGTGAAACCTCCAATACATTACATGAATGAACAATTCTTGGATGATACAAATTACAAAACCTCCTTTCTATATATAGGAGTCCATGGGGCCACAATGTAATCTTAGTGGGGCCACAATGTAATCTTAGTGGGGCCACAATGTAATCCTAGTCGACCTAACAAGAATAATTTAAGGGCACAATAATAACAAGATGGGGGTTATAGGGGTACAATAATAACAATAAGGGGGTTACACTAACAACAATAAGGGACTATACTAGTAATATAGGGACCTAACATGCTTTCTCCTCTTCCATTTTCAATTTATTTGAGGCCATAAGATTAGACTGCACTCCACTTGCAACCTCTTGAATATCCATCAATGTTTGTGCTTTCTCAGCTCTTAACCACAAAGAAAACTTAGAATATAAGGCATTGGCAAAAGTTATCATAGTTGTGGTTTCAGGAGGTTTGATTTCTTCAGGAATTTTTTGATCAATTTTATTGAATCTCTTTGTAAAATCTACCAATGACTCATCAGTCTTCTTTTTTAGAGTTCCAAACTCTATAAGGTATTATACACAATATTTTCTATCACCCCATTGTTTCGAAAATACTTCCTCCAATTCATCTATCCCTTTTATTGAGTTTGGTGGTAGACTTCTAAACCATTTATGAGCTTCTTCGTCCAAGCTCTGAACAAAGAGTCTTGACCAAACATTTTCATGTTCAATGTTTTGGTTATTAGCATAACTATATAAAGAAAATAGATGTTCCTCAACATAAATTCCTTCTCCCTCTCCTGTGTATTTTGGCAGATATTTTAGATAATGCCCTTGAGGAAGAGGATGCAAAGGTCGAGGAAGAGAAAGTGGTGCATATCTTGTAGTAACTATCTGTTGCATCCTTGTAAGGGCGGGTTGGGCCATGGCTTGTTGATGTAAAATTGATGGATGATTGGTTGATGTAGTTGTTTGGGAACTAGGAATTACAATCTGTGGAATTTGAATCTGATTTAGAATAGAAAAAAATTGGAATTCTTGGGCTGGTTCTTCAAGTTTTGGGATTGAAAACAGTGGGTTTTCAAAGAGATGAACAGAGGAGGTCTTTGTTTCACCTTCTATAGAATAATCAGATTCAAATGTAGTCTCCTGAGGGGATGAGGTAACTTCAAATTTGTCTTGTTGAGCTAAAAAATCAGATAGATTGAAAGTCAGACCTTCAGGAACATTCCCTTCTTATTGATGAGAATAAGATGAACCAACAGCTAGATTTAGAGACAAAGGAAAATACTCGTACTGAGGGGTATAAGAGGACTGATATTCAGGATGAGTTTGAAGAAAATTTAGAATGGTTTTAAAATCTTCTTCATTTAAAACAACCCTACCTAGAAAAGGTGAAATTTCCAATACTTTTTTTAATTCCCTTTCAGTCAAGACAAAGTCCATTGATTCCTTATTTTCTGCACTAACACTCAAAACATTTGTTTTTCTTCTTTCACTGGAATAGTACTTATCTCTGATTTACTAAATGATGGTTGAGAGATGCATTCAACTGAACTTATGTTAACATAAACTACTTTATTTTCTAGGGAAGTAGTTTCAACTTGAGATATTTCAACAGAATCTTTCGAAACTGAAACTTCTTTTGATTCTAAAGTAGATGAGGGTACCTTTTTCTTTGGAACGTAATTTGTATGTACCTTCTTCACTAACTGAGATGTAGCTTCAACTGATTTCTATTTACCTTTTACATCTTTTATGATCTTTTCTGGGTCAGCAACTGGAGTCACAATAGGTGATCTTTGATTTCTTCTTGTAGTAGGAGGTCTTGAAACCCCTCGTCCTCTTTGTGGAGTCGCCAGGTGAAACAATTTGCAGTCGATAAAAGATACTAGTTTCTATCCAACATTAAAACTAGTACTAATCATTCATGCAATAACTTCGAGAGAATACTGAGTTCAGAATCTTTGTCTCCTGACAAACGCACCAAAATATGTTAGCGCTGGAATCAGCACTTGGACTACTTCAAGTGCTTGACCAGTCACATCCTAAGCTCTAGGGAAATTTAATTATTTGAATTATATAATTGATAGGTGGTTAAAGCTCTCAATCACTGAAAAGGGTTTCAAAAAAAAATTCACTGTCACGCCAATGAGGGTATTTAGACTTGATATGTTAGCAAAAGATAAGTGTGTAGCCTATGGAAGGAAGAAAGTGTGGAATAACAGAAGGGGTAGTGGGTCTGCAAGGAAGAAATCCACTGTTTTGATGAAAAATAACACAAGAACCAATTTTATAATATATCAATAAGAGAAGGCTATCATAATACTTACAATAATCTTATTGAATATCATTAAAAGTCACTGTCATAAGGAATTCTCTTTAACCAGTTACTATGCACATCTCATCAAGAAATCTTACTAAATAAGACTCATAAAAGTTAATAAGGTACATAAACACATCAAGAGGCTCATAAAAACATATAACAGCATTTGAAATTAAAAACTAGAATAGAAGAGATTTAGGTATGGAAACGCATAAGAAGTATCAACAATACACATATCAAGATAGTAATAAGTCCTCAAAAGTGTCGTTCAATATCATTATCTGAAAAAGTAGACTAATCACATGAGTATAAGATTCACAAACCATGAACCTTTTCTCCATTTAGTTTCATCATATATATACAAGAGATATTATGTTGATATTTCCAAAAAAATGTGAATCTGTTCTAGAGGAGTTATTACATTCCTATACATAAGGTGAAGCTTATCCTTAACCATAATACAAAGTAGTGCAACATAGTAAAAATAAGCAACATGATGGCATATAGTTTGAAGTGGCTGGAGTGATGTGGCAAACTTCTGGAAAACTGATCCTGTTTTTTGGTATAACCACTTCCTCAAAAAGTGCAACTAACAGCTGAAGATGACATCTGGCTCTTTCCCCCAAAAGTGCAAAAATTGTCAACTGAATCTAAAATCTAGAAGAGAACTTGATCAGTTGACACTTGGCAGAAAATCCTTCTATTGATATTGCATGCATGTAACTACCCCTCATTATCATCCTTCGAGATTTGAACAAAAACAGCCTCCACTTCCTTTATACAAAAATTTAGGAAATAATAGCTACCTTGAGAAACAAGTAGCTATTTTTGGAAACTTTATAAATAGCTGCATTTAAGCCAAAAATGTGTGCTTCTTCTTCTTTGATTTACCTTAAATATTTAAATAAAATTGAGTATAGAAGCAAATATTTTGAGGGACTCTACCTTAGTGAGTCTTTTGGCTTTCCTTTTCCTGCATGTTTCTGTTTCTGAGCTCTGGTCTTCTTAGCTTCCTTTCCTAGGCTTTCATCAACATTTATAACTTCATCTTTCAGTATAGGATTAGCAATGAGTTTGTTGTTCATTATTAGCTTGTTTTTAGGCCTAGTGTGAGGTCTTTTGAGGTATGTGTTAGGAATATAAGATACTTTCCTTCTTCTCTGCATCATATTGCTGGACTGGCCTGCTTCATACTCTGTCTCTGATAAATCCTCTTCAATATTGTCTTCTTTGAAAGATTAATATGAGTGAATCATGTTCTTGTCCTTTCCTCTAGTATATGTCTTGGATATCTTAAGAGAAGCAAACAATTTAGATAATGTTGGTTCTCCTTTTGAAGGGGTGTCACTATTTTCGTCTTCCTCTCCTGCAACTTCTGGAACAGAGTGTTGAACTGGTACTTCAAGGCTAACTTCCTCTGAAGTTTCTTCTGCTAGGATCAATTTCTTTTTGCCTTTATGTCTTGAGGAAGAGGTTATGTTTTCCTCACCTGTAGACTTAACCTCTTTATTAGGCTGAGTTTTCCCTTGCTTGAGTCTAATTGAATGTTGTCTTATGAATGATGCTAAAGTTTGGGGTTCCTTTGAAGCGTTCCTTGTATAAACCTTTTCTGTTGGCTGTACCATTAGTATGGGAGTGACAGGTTCAGTTATGGCTCTTTTAGCTGAACTTCTAGTTTTTCTACTCATTGATGTAATAGACTGAGCTGCTTGTGAACTATTTGGCACAGGTGTTGAGCCAGTTTTTTCTTGGAAAATTTGCTTCTTAGGTCTCCTTACCCTCCTCCTAGAATTGATACTACCAAATCCTTCATCTGTTAGAAATTTTTCCCAGGTAGTTCTCTTTTTCTTAGGGTGATAGTCCACAAACATCTTGATTAAACCCCTATGATAGAGGTTATGAATGGAATAATTAGGGATCTTCTATAACTTCAAAGAAATTTTTAACAAGGATTTGTAGAGAAAGAAAGGAAAATTCATAGATCTGACACCTGAAATGTGAGAGAGAAATCTCACTTAATATTTATGAACAGTGGAGAATCTTCCCTCATAAATGATATAGCGTTTCATAGTAGTTATAACATGCTGCCATTCTGGCCTAAAACACGAAATATGCACAGTTGGAGTCCAATTTACATTTACATGTTCGGGTTTGAGGAAAGAACTTACATCTGCTTGCAACATTTTCTTTTTGAACCAACATTCTCCAGTAGTAGAAGTTTGAGTAGCCCTGGCTATAATGGTCTCGATGATTTTGAAGGTTTTTCTTCTAAGATTAAATTTCTCCCCATCAAAACTTTCAGCGAATGCCTGTGCAACGGCTACATTTTCCCCTAAGAATTTCTGTAGAAACTTGTACCAACCTACTGTTTGAAATTGGGGCTTTGATCTGGCATCGAAAAACCTGGTATTTGTTGTCTCAAAGCGGCTAACCTTTCCACCTTTACCCATTCTGATCAACACCTAAGCTCATGTTATGCACAATTGTTCAAACTAGAGACATAAACCCTATACATAGCCCTACTTTCTTGCTTGAGATGACAAGATGTGTGTTGGAAAACGTAACCCTATCAGTCGTAAGCTTCTTAGAGAACTCAGTAATGAAAAACAGTGGACCTAATATTCTGGAGTTTGCGCCTTTAATCTCCGTGCGGTTTGATTGAAACGATTTGAAATGATTCAAATCTGAGCACTAAGTCACTGCATACAATATATCACTCCTTTGCATCATTAATAAATTAATACCTTGTATCTTATTTTCCGCTTCAGCCTTAATGAGTAGCTATAGGTTAGCTCCACCAATAATATAACCATTCCCTTATAATATTTCTTCTAAGTTAGAAATAATTACCCTTTTAAAAAGAATAATATCTCATAACATAGAAGATCTTCAATTAATTTCAAAGGAGAATGATCTTATCTCTAAAAAATTCTCCTTGCAGCTCCTTATGTAGTTTCGTGGAAATAGCTACTTTTATCTCTGTGTCACCAATGAAACCAAAACCAAACTCCTGAAGAATTCCTTTTCAAAAGAGTAGCTATTATTTAAGAAAGAGCAGCTATTCTTTTATTACTAAAATAACCAATAAATTGGACTCTAACCTAAGTTAAAACAGTGGTTTTAACTTTTTTATGAATCTAAGACACAATACCACCTATAAAACTTGAAAATATTTTTTGCTTTGAGACTCTTTTTGGATTTTATTGAAGATGATTAGAACTTTGACATAGGCTAGGGAACAAGCAAAAATTTAAAACATAGTAATACAATGGTGGTCAAACTATTAACATTTATAGTGCTAACATCTAGTATGAACTTGTGGATATTTAGTGTAGTTGTTAGTCATCTTGTTTAACCATGAATAAATACTCTTTTGAGTCCCAGGCACCGTGTTAATATCTTAGAGCATGAGCGCTTACAAAGGTGGAGTAATTCCTGGTATAACATCATCGTGGAACATATTGGTACCTCTGTCCAAGGCACAGAGAGTGAAAGTATTCGCCATCTTCTGGGGAAATTATTGAAAGCCATGAAGGTATTATGGTTTCTATGGATCTTCATCGTCAGGCAGGGGAGAAGGCTCACCAATCCCATTAGCTCTTGGTCGCAGGATCGTCTGGAATGTCTATAGCGATAATTCTGCCCTGAAATTGTAGTACTTCACTCTAAATTGGATGAATTTAAGGTTGCATTCACCTAGTTTCTATTAGAGGATACTTATCCCAGTGCTAGAGCAGCTCACAACAAAGGAATAAGCGAACATGGAGCAGTGCAATAGGATTAGGAAAATTTTGTCTAGAATCCCCACTGTATCTTTTGCCAATGATATGCAAATATAGTCTATTTCTAGGAGTATTTTTTCTTGTATATAGTGGGCTTCCTTTCGAAACAGTAGGAAAGCAAGGTCATCAACATAGATTTTCCATTGTGTGGTTGATCGAAGTACATTATAATGTTGTGGATGGTATAATGTATTTTTAGTGGAGGTATTTGCAGATTGTAAGGTTTTTGGTTCATAAAACAACCACAATTTTTAATAAAATGTTATAACCTCTCCTTTGAAAAAAACACAATAATAATGCACTGGTTATACAGTAACCTCCATGAAGCTCTCTAATATCAAACATCTTATCAATAGTGTATAAAATTGTGTGCTATGAGGTATCAAGGGCTATGGCACTCTCCATCGTGGGCATACATCAATAATGTGGTTCCCATATAACCAAAGCGATTTATTAATAAAGGTGGAGTGCTCCTTTGGCCAAAATACACCAAGAGTAGTCTTGTGGAAGATTTTGGAAACCCCATAACCTTACTTTTCTAGGATGAATATTTTCAATATCATTACCTTGATGTTGATGAAATCTTATGGTAAATTGGGCATATCAACAAATACAAAACACAGTTTACCAGAAGCTTTCACCAACTTCATCACTTTTTGTCAAACAATTTCCTACTATGTACATAGATACATTTCCAACGACGCAATAATCACCACAATTGGAGTCTGTATGCAAAATTTATGTCACTTGAAAGTCAGAATTCTTATTTTGACCACCATAATTTGAGAGGATGCCTCGTTATCCCCCACTACTTCATGGAAAAGGGGATAGCCAAAGACTTTAGAAGAGTCAATATTGTAACTCTAGTTAAGAGTTGAAGGAGTCAAAATTAACCATTAGTAGGCTATTGGGATGTGTTATAACTTGGCCACTAGGAGGAAAAGGGGTTTCATTCTTTTCTAGAACATTGTTTTCCATCAATGAGCAGAGTAGTCATGAGGGATTGGGAGATAGCACACAGATATGATTTGTGCACTATAGTAGTCAACACGCAATGGGCCATACTTATCTGTATTAGAATCCATTTTCTATTTAGAGAACAAGAGCAAAGCAACCTCACCTTCTAGTGGGGATTTATCGTAAAAGGGTCTCCCATGATATATCTTGTGTCATTCTTCATTTGTGAGTTTTTATTTTTCTATTTTCAATTTTGTGCATAATTATAAGTTGCATGCATATGCAATAAACCATAATTAATAGTTCCATAAATATAAGGAGAAATAAACACTCATAATATAGTGTTTTGATATTTTCAAATATATTTTAGTAGATCCATTGTAACGAATTGTCTAATGAAATATCCAAAATATTTTACAAATCATGTATCATCAACCATCAAACGATCATAGGGTCTCCATAATTGAGTCTACTAGCATGAAAGGAAATAAATTACAAAGACAACCAAAGCATCAACAACATCAAGCCATCCATGTTAAATGCCATCAATGTTGAATTAAATCCATATAGAAGGTGGATGTCCCCTTTCAAACTAATAGAACAAGATTATCCTTCAACATGTGTGCAAGGAGTGTGAAAGCTCCACGTAGGATGATGAGTCATCTATAAATAAATCCTAAATCATCAATATAATTTTAATAATTGATCATTTTTCAATGTTGAATCTAAAATCATCATCAATGTCATAAATATGATCTCATCAAAAGGAAAACTACTATTCCATTCATGAATCCTAATAGTAGTATATTATCAATTATTTCAATCTCATATTCATAATGTGTGTCATAAAATGAAAAATTGTCCAAATCCATGGATTTCTCCAAAAATATTCACTTTCTAAATAAATTTTTTATCACAAAATTAAATTTTTGAAATGGAATGTGACTCGCCTGTCCATTTTATTCTTCTGGAGGGGAGATTGAATCATGGATGATTTTAGGATCTAGGTATTTGTCAAAGTATTCCCTTTCAATGGGCTCATGAGGTCGCTCTTGTTCTTCTTCATGTACTTGATGACTTACTTCATCATCATCGATTTCATGCTCTAGGCTTTCAATGGGCACACTTAAAGTCTTTTATCTTCAAAGTCCTTGTCAAAATATTCATGGATGGAATGATGAAGTTCTTCCTTAATCTCATGATCTTGAATGTCATTTTCCTCAATGTGCTCCTCATGCTTGATCTCTAGTTGGGTCAAAATGAGATTATTTTTCAATGTTTTCATCATCTTCGGTAGGGTTAGGAGAGCTACTTATCATAGGTTTTATAATAGATCCTAAAAAGTGTCATCATACCTATGGAATCTTGGGTCCAATGCTTGAGAAATTCTTCGATGAAATTGCAATAGAAGATACACCCTTTGATTTGCACATATATAGGACATTCCCTTCTTTTTGTCCTCAGGAGTAAGTAAATAATTTCATTAATGTTTCTAGTTGCGTCAAAATTTAGCAGGCCCGGTGCAAAGCCTTAATGGGTGGGGTCAGACCTTATGGCAAGAAGAGGAAAGTTTTGTCACCTCACCATCCTTTCTCTTATTTGGTGGTATTTCACCCGCAAGGGATGCTTCGCTAAATCACTTAAAGGATAATCTAATTTTGTGGATCAAGGTGATGAATAATATATCTATGATATGGGATAGAGTACTGAAAAATCCTAGAGAGGCCTATATGTTTTATACCAAGGCTCAAATATTGTAAACCTAGACCAAGGACAAGGCTAATATCAGGTAGGGTTTGATTGATATGTAATATGTAAGTGCACAATACCATATAGCAGTCAAATAAAATTACTTCCAAGGATAATCAACAAGACGAATAAAAGGCCTTCTAATAGATACCAAGATTAGGGACAGGAGATTTATTTTTATGGCTGGAAAATACGCATAAAAAACAAATGAGGGATGATGTTAGCCATAAATAGGGAATATTAACCATGCACTCATCTATATTTTTTCTTTATATGATTTATACATGAAATTTTTAAATTATAAGCCACAAATATCCAACACAATTTCACTTTTATGCAGAAATTTGTCATAAAATCCCTAGTGGCTAATCCTATATGTATAGGAATATGTAAAAGAGGAGGAAAAATAAAATGATTTATAGATGATTAACAAAATAATGATTAATGATTTATCCTAGAAGGGTTTAATGGTGTCTTCTAGGGCTAGATCGCATGGAAAAGTATTTGGTGTAAGTGGGGATGGCTAAGGCATACACTTTTAAATCATAACTATTTTTCTTGTGAGGAGATAAATTAAATACAAGGGACAAATAATTAGAGTTTCCTTACAGGCTTCAAGGAGAACAATTTTGCATGCAATAATGGAGGAAGATTTCAACATAAATTTACATTTATTCATGGAAAAAATAGAAACCCTACTTCACATGTACAATATGAAAAATATCAAATACAAAGCTTCAAACA
Source organism: Pinus albicaulis (assembly GCA_034641835.2). Taxonomy (NCBI): domain Eukaryota; kingdom Viridiplantae; phylum Streptophyta; class Pinopsida; order Pinales; family Pinaceae; genus Pinus; species Pinus albicaulis. The sequence continues at coordinate 959,611,275 of CM076577.1, read as the reverse complement.
TATAAAATTCTCCAAAGAAGCACTTCTTACAATCCTATAAAAATATCTCCATGCAAAAGGTCATCTATATAACAATTTTGTACCACAGAAAAATAACATATTTTGCAATGATCGAAAAAGACTAATTCACTCTCTCTTTGGAGAGAAGAGAGAAGAACATGTGACATTGAAAATGAAATGAGGGGGGTCTTTATTTATATGATACTTACCTCTCTCATTTTTACAATAATACAAAAAAAAAATTAATTACAAATTTTATGAGTGTTTTCAAGAGTGAGGTCACAAGCCAACCTCATTGCTCAAAAGCGTAACAAAAGATGCCAAAAATGTACACACATGTCGGATGAAAACCTTCTCTAGTATGACATCATCCTCCAAAGGAGCTCTAAATTCCATAAGTTTCAAATAGGTTAATGAGTGCTCCATACTTCAAGAAGTAGCTCTAAGATCACGAGCATGCCTCCATACCAAGACATCTAAACTACCCAACGTCAACCTCTAGGGGTAAGAGGGGTGAGGTGGCACTCTTCTAATAAAGTGTTGGGGCTAAATAGTGATGCACAATCCCTCCCTTGTCATCTCAAGATTACCATCACCATCCAAGCTCTAAAACAATCAATGTCCATCAAACAATGTCTAGGCTAACTTGGGGGTGTCTTGGGTCCATTGGGAACATTATTTATAAATCCAACACCTTGCTTCACGGGCTCAACATTTCATCTTCTATGGGTATCATTACCACTCAAACTAGTAGGGGTCCTAGGATGTGTTCCTATAGAGAAACTATTAGGTTAAGGGGAAACAATGGAGCAATATTCCACTGCCACTTCAACTAAATCTCCCTTCTATTTACAAACTTTCATCAATGGGAGGAATCCTGGTATTAGGGAAATCACTAGAAGAAATAAATCAATGGTGTCATGTAGTGATTCCAAGGGGATATTCAAAGGAGAGACTCTAATGATAGGTATTTCTTGCTTTAGAAGAAAGATGAATGGCTCTCCAAGAAGGGCTAGAAGGAGACCTAGACCCAAGGATGAGGAGTATTTTTTGACAATAGGTTCCCTAGACCAAGGAATCATAGAAGAATAGGGTTTCCAAGCAATCCTTGTGAAATTGGAGTGACAAAGTTGTGGGACCACAAAGAAGCCCTAGTGGACCCAAAAGAGGTCAAGGGTTTGGGATGAAACTTCAAACAAATGGGCTTGACCAAGTGAGGGAGGAGAAGAAGGATTGAGGGGTTGGATTTGATTTTAGACTTTAATATAATGATCCTTGATAAAGCCACTAACAAAAGGAAACCTAGGGAGAATGGTTTGTGAACTAGGTATTGCCAAAATTTGAGATTCCATCGAAATAGCTTCAAAATTGTAGGACCTCTCAAGGGCAGACCAACGTAACTTTAAACAAAATTTCATCAATTTGGATGGCTACAATGGATTTCGAGTGATGCCCTAGAAAGCCTACTAGGATTAGGCCTTGGAAAGGATAAAATAAGGTGAAAAAAATATTCATTTTTGGTGACAACCTAGGACTATACAATTGCCTCGCCTATTGGGAGAATGGAGTCAATATGATCAATGTTTTAGAGATGATTTATACCCAACCAAGGAGTTCCCAAACAACTTTGCATGGCCCTAGAGGCTGCAAATAGATCCCTCACAAAGACAAGATCAAAAAAATTTCATTTCATTCCCTTAGGAAATTCATTCACTATACTTTGCATAAAACATATGAAAAATCCCTCACAAATACAAGATCAACAAATTTTAATTTCATTAATGTAGTTTCACCAGCTTCATGAGCGAAATTTATCATACATTATATAAATGACAAAATGAGAAATATACCATGAAAAATACACTTACAAGTATAGATAAAATATTCCAATCATTAATAGACAAAAATAAAAGCTCTAAGATTAAAGACAAGCTCTTCCAAACATCAAAATGCATCAATATTCCAACTCGTCCATCAATAAGGCTAGTGAAATTATCAAGAAGAGATGCAAGTCCAAAACCAAGTGATGATCAAATGAAATGACCATCACATCAATATATATCCTCCCTGAGGGGTTTTATTTGTCTAATAAGGCCTAATAATGACCCAACTAATAAAATAATGCAAAAAATAACATTATTTGGTGACAAGCCCACCAAGATAACTTCATAACAAAAATAAGCTTCCCAAGAGGGAAAACTAATAGATACAATAGGTCGAAGGGCCATTGAGGATGCCTAGTGGATTTTAATGTGTGCCAAAATGAATGAATGATATCCAAATGTAATGATAAAGGGGTTGGCCCATTCATATCCAAGAAAATGACCTATGGTACCCTCGAGTGGCTATGGGGGCACAAAATACCCTCATGGTTCTCCAAATGGATCGAACAAGCATGTATCCCATCTGTAAGGGTTGGAAGAATGATGCAATCCATCCCATTTTCTCCCATGGTGAGACACATCCTCATATGGGCCCTGGATTAGCTGCCAAGTATGTGGTCCAAGAGTGGAGCTAGGTGGCAAGGTGGTCCAAGTGCATCATCATCATCCAATAGGTGGAACACAAGCAAGAAATAAGTGGAACTGAAGGATCCCATGAAGTGGTAATTTTCTCTCTGTTATGATGGAGACTCATGGCTCTCAACAATCACGCTAAAAATTCCAATATGACCCTCTGGAGGGCTTGGACCCTGTATACGGGGACGAGACCAAAGATGAAGACCCTCCTACAATCATGTATAATATCCAATGTGTCCCCTCACCTTTTAGTACAACCAAACATTAGTGCAATTGAGTAAATGAGCTTACATATCATGGATTCAATCGGACACTTCATAATGGCATGCCCTCCCATAGTGGGCTTTAGAATGTACAAGTTTCTCCAAGTTCAAGAAGAAGGTTAACCAATGACCCTATTAGGTGGTTTCTACCTCCAAAGGGAGTGACATGTCCATGGTAAATCCATCAAATGGTAGGTAGCATGTGATATAATGATGGAATGGAGTGGGGCATCAGGGGAATGCTCCAAGCCACATGCCATTGTACAAGAGTAGCTATAATAGGGAAGCCCACACTTGGGTATATGAATGTAGGAGGGAGAAATTGTGGTAGATGGCTTACCTCGGCTGTTCTTTTTCCACCCTTCTTCATATGCCTTTGCCTTTTATTGATTTTTCTTTTCGAAACTGCTCGGGGCTCCAGGGGATGAGAGCATGATATGTAATATATAGTAGTGAATACCCCCTTAAGGTGGGTAAGTTCATCATCCATCATGGGTTGGGACTGTCATGGCTTCCTTAATTATGTAAGGGGTCGATTTGACGGGCCCTAGGAACCAGGGTGATGGTCATGATGATAGGGGTAGAGCTCATGCTTTTCTTTTATCCACGTGCTAAATTTGTATGTCCCTACCATATTTTACATTCTATGGTACATTTATTATTAAGAGTGGCCCAATTATTCCTTTTCATTTATTTTTAGCTACATCAACCTTCGGGGCATTGTTCTAGTCCCAACCTAAAGTGTGGGCAAGGGGAAGGGGACGCTAACACCTTGTGGACCCAATGGAAAAATGTGGATCCAGATGGGAAATATGGTGAATGGGGTTATAATGAATAGAGGGGAGTGATGTATATGGTGTCAGGAAGCAGTACCACACAACCTAAAATGGGGTTTCCCATGTACTGCCACCCCTAAATCTAGTAGTAAATAAAGGAGATGTCACGGAATAGGATACAAGCTTAACCATAAAATTGGACAAAGGAGACAAGAGTAAAACCTAAGCCCACTCTTTATGTCGAATCCCCCCACTAATCCATGCCCAAAAGTGTCCATGATAAGTAAAAAAAATTACCCAACTACACAATGAAAATCCATACCTTCGGGGTCGGAAGACCCATCTTCATACATACGATCATATTGATGGGTGAGGGAGAATATAGTTGGCTCAAGTGGTAGAGATAGTGGCACATCGGGCTATCTAGTGGTTGCAAGGGGCTGTTAGATGAGAACCATCTAGGAGAATTTTTTTCTCCTACGGATACTACCCAAAGGTGGTGGGTAACATGTACCTATGAGTGCCAAGCACCATGTGGAATCACCAAGTATCCCAACACTTTGCTATGGGCAGGAAACACTACATCAATAGGGTCATATTTGCTCTCTGGAAGGTGTAGTATGACCTATGATATGCTATTGTATGGAGTGATAATCATATCCCCAAAGGCCTCTATTTTTGTTACAATACCACTAGACAAAACCCTCTCAATATGAAGTGAAAACACCAATTATTAGTGACAATAAACATGAATGAACTATAATGGATTGTACCTAATTTTGGGGTTGTTGCATCAAATTTCAAAATCTAGCAGGTCTTGTGAGAGGCCTCACAAAAAATAAACTAGACTAAGTGTAACAACCCTCATGAAAACTCCATGTAATAAAAGTTAATAAATGAAAAATAATAACCACGGTTGATGTGACACATATTCCAAGTTGAATGTTGGGCAAAACATCCTAGTGAGGGTGTTCATTGGTTTATTGTGGCTAAGGAAATTAGGAAAGGCAATGACAATGGCTTTGGAAAGACAAAATGGTATTTTTGGCACATTTAATTATGAAAATAATGGAAAATAGGAGAAAATGAAGGTGAAAGGTCATAGGTTGCATGTGAGGTAGAAAATGAAGGAAAATAATGGAAAATGAAGAAAATAGAGGCCTCATTGATAAAAAGGCTTATGAGGATCAGTTGGCAAGATTTTTAGCTAGACCTTTTGTCAGTGAAGTTTTGGAGCTCTCTCATTATTCTCTCTCTCTCTCTCTTAGACACTTAGAGTCACTCTTGGAGCACTTTGGCATTAGATCAAGAAAGGAAAATAAGGCAAGAGGAAGGTAGGGGCAAGAAAGGAAGAGCAGGATCAAGAAAATACGACCAAATTCTTTGCAAGTATCAATTTGCATGTGTGATTTCCTTACTAGATTTCGCATGCATGGTATTACATGTGGTTCTTTGATGTCATGGCATGGTTTTTTCTAGGTGTGATAGTGTTTTCAGCCTATCATTTCCATTTCTAGATAGCCATGTTGTGATGGGGTTATCATGTTTTGGTTGAGTTGGATTGTTTGATGGATTCGAAGCTGAGTGAGGTGGATCTCCTAAAGGAAAAACACATGGCCTAGTGATCCCTAAATCAGACTGTGGATTGTGTTAAATCCACTAGCCTAGTGACCCCTAAACCAGACTATGGGTTATGGTAAAGCTAGGTATTGTGTGCCTCGTTGGTCCTAGTAATCCTCGACCAGTTAATGGCAGGATATATGGTAAAGCCTAGAGGTGGTTGCCAATGGTTAGGCCTAGTAATCCTTTCCGATGAATGGTATGATATACGGTAAATCCTATAGGTTGGACTCTGGGTTTAGGGCCTAGTGATCCAGTGTCAATTGCGGTAAAGCCTGAGAGACTAGGAGACAAGAAAATTCCTCATGGTGTAGGTGGAGAAATATAGTGGCATCCATGCTTGTTTTGGCCTAGTGATCTTGTGGAGATCATGTTAAATCATGTTATTACATGTTTATCATTTTGGCATAGTGATATGGGATGGATTGCAGTAAATCTTGCTTTCTATTGATGAGGGTGAGGTGGTTTAGCCTCGATATGCCCTAGTTGGTTCTTTTGGTTTGAGTCCCACATTCATGCTTAGAATATGGCATAGAGGTGATTGGATGAAGTGAGATTTGGCTGAACCAAACTAAGGTAGAACGTGGTAGTCCCATCCCAGGTTGTATTTTGCATTCATTAATAAGAGGTTCTCTCTTGACATATTATGAGTAAATGTACTAGTTTATATGTGGATTCTTTGGATGATGTATCCTTGATATTTATGTTGTTATTATGCTAGTTATAAGAATGTATTATGACAGTGATGATGTATGGCTCTCCTCATGTTTTGATTTATAAATGAATAAACAATGTATCTATGACCTAATAGATGATAATGCAGCTAATGATATAATGGACTTAGCGATTCTCAGATAAGTATGAGACTGTTATGCCCAAATATTTTGTTTAAACTCGTAGATTACATATTTTTGACATGTTATGTTAGTGTCAGTATTTGCATCCTGCCATAAGTGATAAAAAATCCTCTTTCCATATCATATTAGGGTCTCATTCAGAAATTTTTTATCATTCCACTAGGTCATGCAAAAATTTAGTCACTGATGGTCGCCCTAGTCCAAAAACATCACTCTTCCTCAAATTTGATTACTTGCTGGCGTAGTTTCATACCTTGCTGACAATACACCATCCATAAAGTTAATATCATCAGTCATGTCATCATGAAGTCCAGTCTTTCAAGGTTTCATTGGGTCTTTTAAGGTCAATCAAGTTTGCCATTAGGTCATTAGGGTTTCCAAGGTCCAATAAAACTTAATTTTCACTACATAAGACCAGCAAGTAAAGGGTGATCAAATAAAATCTCTTCACCATATGAAAGTGATTTGTAAAGAAAAAATATTGTTTCAACATGTAATTTCAATTTTAATATGTAATTTTTATTTTCATTATGTAATTTTATGTCATTCAAAATGTAATAAGTTCATGGTTCTCGTAGCTGCTAACTCACAGTTTTAACATGCCAAAGCATCAAAAATGTCAAATCAAAGAGTTCTCAAATTCATTAGGTGATCAATTGTCAAAGCAAAAAGTAAAATGCAAAGGTATAGTTTCAAAGTGCAAAGTGAATGAAAAGAAGAAAAAGTGGGTCCCAAGGCCCAATTCATTCAAATGATGAAGTATAAATACCACCAAGACATCAAAAAGAAGTTAATTTTCTCTTGCATCCATCAAGCACACACTCCCTTGGTTCAAAAATTGAATTTCAAGGTCAGAGGCAGAGTTTTTTGTGGCACTATGCTTAGATGAGGGTGGTGCTGCACTTTCTCAACTGGCGTTGCGCTTTCAGCAGGCAGCGCTATGCTTTTCTCTCACTGGCACTATGCTTCTGGGCAAGGCATTGCGCTTTTGTCTAGCAAGCTCAAAAGGCACCAAAACTCAACCAAATTCTTCCAAACCTTCAACAAATGCCTCTAACACTCTCTAGCAAGTAAGTGCATCAAATTTATTGCCTCCTTGAACTCTTAAACATTGATTTCATAGTGTTTTTGTTCCTAAGTGAAATTGGTGTTTGGTCTAGTGAAGAAACCCTAGTTGTATTCCTAATTCCCAAATTTGATGCCCTTCGACCCTCAAAATATTTTCTACATCATTATTAAACCTCTCCCTACCCCTACACTACCATTTCCTAGTCCCTAAACCCCTTTTCCTTAAAAACCTAAGTCCTAGGCTTCTAAATTTCCTAGGTAGCCACTCCCTCAAACATGTAACTTAATTCTCATTTCCAACTCCCTTGACATTTCAACCTCCTATCACCTCCCAAAGCTCTATAACCCCTTCCCCCATCTCCCTAAATTTTTCTAGAATTATCCCTATTCCCTAGACATATCTTCACTCCCCATTCCTATCTACCTCATCCCTAGGGTTTCTTGGTCACCAAACACTATGGAGGATGACATAGACTATATGGAAGAGGAGGAAAGACAAGAAGAGGAGGATAGAGAAAGGAGAAGGCCTCGTAAAGGAGGAAGAATCCTGAGGCTAGAGCCCACCAACACAAATGAATTGATGGCCTCTCCTATGACTATAATTTTTTTTTAGTATGTGGGTTGCCTTGATTTTTGCAACATGATTCAGACGGTCCAAAATCATCCTATGTTGAGTAGAGTCTTTGTCTCAAACCTCAGAGACAATCAGGTGACCCTTGCAGGTGTGACCTTCACTGTATCTACATATATCATTGATGTTGCCACGGGGATTCCAAACATGGGTGAGAAGTGGTTTAAATCCAAATATTTGGAGGATCAGTACTATGAACCATTCATTAAAACAAGATATAGAAATGAGAGGAAGAGGGTTTTCCTTTTCATCTACCTCCTTGATAGGTATGCCCCCATAATGAAAATCATCATGAAGTAATTCTCTTGTGAAGGAAGGTTCTCTATGCTCTACACATACCATATTAGACTTCTTATACACTTCACAAGAGTAAGATTACTCGATATCTCATACTTTCTATTCAATAGCATAGACAAAATGGCATTCATTGTAAAAAAGAGAGACTGTGACCAGCAAATGAAAAACCTCTTCCACCACTCATTGATCAAAATCATTGTACTCCATCACCTTAACCAGTTGAGCATCTCATGGGACACCTCCATTGCCAACGACATCTTCACTGCTCCACAAGATCCACATGTTGAAGATGTGCCTTCTTCATCTCATCCTGCTACATCTATGCTTCCATCTCAGTCCACTTCACCTATTTCATCACATAACCACCATCATCACCATTTCATGGTCAGGTTGAGTCACCTAGCAGAGCTATGGTCATCAAGCCTAAGAGGGCTAAATTGGGTATATTGGAAAATACATATCAGAAAGGGCATAGGCAGGTGTTTTACCCACATATTGTGGGAGGGGACTTGCCTTCTTCACCAACAAATCAGGTACAGAAGGTGATCAATATTTCATACATTTTTCTCAAAATTCAAAGTTACAGGATTGATTTGAAACTAGGATGGTTGCATAGATCTCGTCTTCCTGATTCTCGTGCCATGAACAGTTCTAAAAACTGATGTTGTATAAGGAATATATTGTGTTCTGATCGAAATGCCAAACAGGTAAAATTGTGATAGTTTGAACAGGCTTGATTGGGATGCACAATCAGCAAATTGGATACACAGTCAGGAAAAGAGAATATTCCTCGAAATATTCCTTTCTCAGAACCAATCGCAAGTTGACAAGTGCCAGGTTTCTATTTGTGGTACATGGTTTGAAAAGCTAATCAGAGGTTGCAATGTGGCCAGCCCTGAGGCTGCCACGTGGCTCTGAAACCGCATTTTAAAATTTTGTGAGGGTCCGTAGGGCTCGACCCCCAGACCTCCCACCAGGGACGCATACACTCTACCATCCACGCTACAAATTTTTTTCTTAACCTCTAAGGTGACAAGTTTATGTTATGGTGTATAGCATTTAAGTTTGGGGGTTGGGAACAGTCGACGATCCCAACCCACCAGCGGTCCCTATTCCATGTCACATGGCAAACAACAAACGGTTAACATGGCGAAGTCAATACCTAACCCGCCAGCATTCAACCACAGTTCAAACTTTTAAACCATGGTCTAATGCGTGAGTTGTGCTCCGACGGTTTGTGTAATAGTTTGGGGGTGTGCATGTGGCCACCACCCAACTGAAACATTAAATGTGTGGTTTAAACGGAAGAACAGTTAGCGGACGCACCTAAATTGGCGAGCACAATTTTAACTCCAGTGAAGTGGAGTTCTCCACTTTTAGTGTAGCTTTCCTAGTAGATACCAAGCAAAAGAGTAGGAAACTCAATTTTTTCCCATTCTGAGTGAATGAAGAGTCATTTTTGACTAATTGCAGGAGCATTCTGGAGCCATTGGTGTAGATAAAACAACCATTAGAGCACTGTAACTACATGTAATAGCAAAATTTTGGGCATAATGAAGGATGGACAAGCCATTGGGAGCTGAACCAGTAGATGTAGCCCAGGAGGGGTGAACTAATTCATCATGCCTGCTATGTAAATTTCATGTGGTGACTTATTTCTCTATTTTACACTGTTATTAAGTGTTATTTAAGCTTGTTTTATGCTTCTAATTCGCTAAAAATCATCTACAAATCATTTTCAAACTCCTTAATACTTATGCAAACTAAAAATGCAATTATGCACATGTTTTTAAAATTGAAAGACACTTAGCACAACAAAACTAATACAATCATTTTAGATCAGAAGGGGAAACAAAATATGGCAGAGGAAGATGTACATGAGGAAGAAATTCACGAGGAGGAAGACCTCCATGAGACAGAAGCAAATTTTGACCTTGTTGACTTGGATGAGCAACATGATTATGAGGCCTCCAATGTGATTACCAAGGAGAAGGATGCCCAAATCAGGGAGCTTCAGACCAACTTAGATAGATCTAAGTTTGTGATTTCATACTATGAGCAGGAAAATCAATAACTCAAAACCAAGTAGGCAATCATGGAGATGCAGCTTCTCAAGAAAAAAAGAGAAGAAAACAAGGAAAACGCTTTTCTTGATGAGGCTTATGAGAGGTATGGTGAAACAAATGAAGAATAAGAACAAGTTCCAAGAAGGAGACCTAGGACTAGAGGGTTGAAAAGAGCTCTAGAAATAGAGAGGCAAAAGGAGGCTAAACTTGCCAATGAGCTCACTTTAAATTAGCAGTTTTCCATCGTGGTCAATAAGGACCGAGAGAATTGGCTTGAGGGGGCCAATGAGCATCTTGAGAAACTCTTGGAGAAGGAAAATAAGGACAATAACATACTGAGGAAGATGGCCAAACACTACTACAAAAGAAATCAAATTGCAATGTCAAAGCTCTAAAAGGCCAAATCAAGACTTGAAACCCTAACCAAGAAAAATGAAGGGGACAAGCTTGATATCCTTGTTGAGGCATCACTCATTGCCTAACATACCTCATCAGCCTCCCACAGAAGAAATTTTGAATAAATTTGAGTAATTTTGGAAATTTTTGGAAATTTTTGCCTGCGCTTTTTCGAGGGACCTCCAATGACCAAACTGAAAGTACCATTGGATTCAAAAGGCAAATTAAATTCATGAAAACAACTTTACAAAAAAAAAAATTGTCAAAGGAGCAGTCAAAAATTTAAAAAAAAAAAAAAAAAACACTCAAAAATCACATTTATGCCCTGTTTTGGAGGTTGGCACTACGCTTTTGACCAGTCTTGGGAGAATCAAGTTTTGGAGGGTCAAATCAACACCATTTTGAAAAATAAGCATAGATCTGGAAACTAGATAGGAAAATATTTCCAATGACCTATCTTGAGCTCAATTTGGACTCCTGGAACTCCCTCAAAAGTGGAGTTGAAGTTGGCGCTGCATTTTTGACCTTGGCGCTGCTCTTTTGACAAATTTTCTGAGTTTGCTGATATTTCCAAATTTTCTCAGTTTTTTCCTATTTAACTTGGGCAAATGATGTTTTACCTATGTAATTCAATGACGTAAATGTAATTTTGATGTGTTTACGCTTACCTAACGGTAAATACATTAGGTAAAAACTTTTTATGACATGTAATGAATCAATTTCCAAAAAATGAGGGATGAGTCAGTTTGACCTCCCTACACTCTAGGTTTCAGTTCAGTTTTTTGGTGGAACTGCTCCTCCACTCAGGGATTTAACCCCTGAGGTTGGGATAATTTGTTTTGTGGTCTATATATTGTAATTTTTTACTCATTTCAGAGATTGGATGTTGTTTCATTGATTAGAGACTCTAGTGTAATCAATATTTTGCAAAAAATTAATGAAAGAGTTGCAGCTATTTTTTTGGGATACCTGTGGCATGGAAATTTAGAATAGTTTCTTCATGATCCATTTCATCTCTATTATATGTTGGTTTTCAAGTTGATAAGAATAATACATCTCTCATGCTCTGTTTTGGGTAAATATTCATAATTTTTCATCTTCTTCAGTTTAGAAAGAATACATGCTTTTCCTTGCTCTTTCTAGCTCCTCATCAGTCTGATCCATCTCACCCTAAAACCCTAAAGTGTTAGCATTCCTACCTACCTTGTCCCATTGAATGGACTGCAATATTAATCTTATTTTCCCTAACCTAGCCTCTTTGACCTAATTTACCCATCCAACAAACCAATTCAAATAAACAAACCCTTGTACTCATACCTAGCCTAAAACCCTAATTCATCCAACCCTTTTGGTTGTGACATTGTGGAGAGAGCCCTCTCCAGTTTGGTAGGGCTAGGTACCAAGCTAAAATATTGGTCTATGGTTACCTATGTTTGGACTCTTTCTCATCCTTTAGAGATATGGTGGAGTGATAACATATTCAATGAAATTATTGTCATGATTAGTAGGGGTCTAGTCTATCCATTGTCAATGTTTTTGCAAACGTATCATTGTTCCACTATTATAATTCATTTCTGGTGAGTTTCAAGAAGTGACCTGGGCTCTAGGCCTGAAAAAGTAGCTCAAATCTAGGTGATATTGGCACAGGTTTGATGAAAAAATTCTTTGGACGCATGCATGCCCATGTTGTGGGAGCGTCCAGAGCCTCCCAGACTCACCCTTGCCCATATCAAGGGAGAAACCGTGGGTTTAATGGTCTAAAATCTCAGTGGGACCCAGGGGTTGGATACATGAGTGGTTTGGATGGCTCTTGGGATTTCTATTTCTGATGTGGAAGGTTTTTTTGATGTGATTCCGCCGATTCCACTTCGTTAAGGTCACCTAGGAGGTTGAATCCCATTATAATGGCCTCTCATCGCATATTTACCTTAGTTGGATGATTACTTGGGTAGATGTGGAATGAGGATGTTATAGAGTGGTATCAGAGTAGGTTGTGCTCTCTTTGGGTCATATCTAATGCCACACAATGGTATCAGAGCATGGTTCACCACTTGGACTAGATGGTGGTGTGTGTTGGTCGTGCATTCATGTCAGTTGCATATGTGTTCTGTATGTTTGTGGACTATGTGCTTGTTTTGTTTGCATGGTGTTAATCATTTTTGAAGTGATGTCACCATATGGAAGTTGATGGTGTTGTTGTTAGATGTGATTGTCATGAGTACATGACAGTTATGCATTTGTTATGCATGATAGTGTCTATATGTTGTTATGCATGCATTTTCATGGTTATAGTTTTCGTGCATGAGGTCATTGTATGAAATTAGGTCATTATGATGTTTTTGGTTGTTATGATGCTAATTTGTTGGTTGAGATGAAGCAAGAGATACAAATCATCAGAGTGAGGTTGCAGCATTGGACCTTGGGTTAAGAGAAGATCGTCCTACAGGTTGTATGTTTGGCATGCAGGTATGCAGTTAATAGTTGTTATAAGAATTAGGGTTACTTATATACATGTTTGTCATTTTATTTTTGTTGTGGTTACATGCATGGTAGATGCTAGTGAATCAGAGTGGTCATATGCACATGTTTCGAATGGTCATGAACGATAGTAATGTGTTTTTATATGCATTGTTGTTGTTGTTTTATGTTAGTTAACTTGATGATTAGGGCTATTGTCTTAATACCTTGATGTTATATGTATCATACTAATTTGGATTGGCCTGTGCAAATGGTTAGGGCTATGAAATTTAGGTATGAGTTAATATGTTGTGATATTATGTCATAATAATCTAGATTGATTATGCAATAATGACAATTGTTTATGAGTTTATGATGTGAACATGTTAGTTAGTTATTGTTATGGATATCATGATCTTATTTATGTTTGAGTTGAGGTGTTGTGAATTTATATTGTGCTAATTAGATTGATTGTGCAGACAAGATAGCCTCCCCTAAGATACATTAAGGTATCAGTTTTCTTATGTCATTTATTTGGTGTTTGAATGTTTAATTATGTCGTCTATTTTGTGTTTGAGTGTTTTTTGTCTATTATGTCATCTATTTGTTGTTTGAATGTTTGATTAATTGCATGATATGAGCATGTGTCTATAAGATTGCATGAAGTAATTATCTTGTTTTAAGATGGTTGTACTAGCACACTATGTGTCCAGATAGTTGATGCGTACTTGAGTATAAGTAGGTGATAGTTTTAGTATTATGATTCTGACTATTAGTTTATTATGACATGGTTGTTAGTCTTTGTAGAGGTTTATTTTAGTTAATACATATGATGTCTTGATATTGGAACATGTGATTGACATGTGTGAATAGTTGCAGGGTAACATGCTTGGTATTAGCATGAAAAGGTAATAGTTTATGTGTTTATATAACTAACATATGGGTGATATGACAGTACATAGTAGGACTCAATTGTAGCAAGGCAAAAGAAAGGAATTGGGTAAGAATTCCTTTGGCTATGTTTGGAAACCCTAATTCTGAATGAACAAGTGTTTTGCATACAGGAAGTCTTCTTAACCCTAATCTTGTCTAGCATTAAGTGGACATGTGCTATATTTATGAACATTTATTTGATAGGCATAACATTTGGTTTGCAACTATGGACGGATTCATCAAGGAATTGGAGTTCCTTGAGAGATCTATGTGTTCATTTACAAGACAATGTGCTTGGTACCACAAGGTAAGGTAACTGGTATATTGTATGTTTATATTATACACTGACAATTATGTGTTTATGGTGGTATGATGTAGGGGATTGCATGGAAAAAGAGACTGCCATGAAATCTTGAAGAAGGCTCAGGTTGATATTTCCCTTGGAATCATTGGGAACCCATGGGGTTTGAGTCATGGTGTTTGTTGCTAGTTTTATGCTTTCAGTCTTTGTGATTTTTTTGTGCTTGATTTGTAGTTTTGTTTATGGTTGGTGCATGATCATGCCACTTTTTTGCGGTGTCATATTGATTTTGGTTTTTCATGGTCTTCTTCTTTCTTGCTCTTTTTCTTTCCTTTTATGTTTTGAGAATCTTAGGAATTGGTTGGGAAATATGAAATTTAATGGAGCTCATGGAGAGATATATGGTACCCAATAGGTAATTTAAGGCCTGAATGAAGCTCTACGCATGAGTAAATGGCAGCAGAAGGTAAGAATATGACAGTCAGTTGGACTGGTGGGGTTCATTGGGATAAAAGGATGATGGAAGAGTGTTGGTATTATTTTATGGCTATCTTTTTCTCCTAAAATCCCATCATTATCCACCATTTTCTTCATTAAACCTCCATAAATCCCTTATATTTTATTTAAATTTATTAATATAGCATTACGATTGTTATTTTTACATTAAAATTAATTTATGGAATTTTTGTGTTAAAAATTGAAAATTTTCAAGAAATTACAGGATGTGATAACTTCCTGTAAATGGTTTATGTTATGACACGTGGCATAGCAGGTAGATCAAAACGAAGGACATGGGCGTGATTTGGAACATACACATATGGTGAAAAATATATCCAGCATCAGATTTGAAATTCCTAAATATCTGGTCAACGCTGGTCAAACCCAGATAGTCCAGCAGAAAAATCTGAGTCATAAATGAATAAGCTTGATATTTTTCCTATGATTAGGGATTCCAAACTAATTCGATCTGTTTTGGAGATCAGTTAGGTTTAGAAGGAACGAAAATAGCCTCTTTTTATTGTAATTTATGATAAATAAGTGAATGGAAGCACGTAATAGGCTAGTGATGCTAGTGATATTAATGAATGCAAAGAGAAAACTTGAGACTATGTACGTGCTTTAGAACTCTATTTTAATGTAACTCATTTCCAGATTTTAATCAGAGACAGAATCCTATCATTTATGGTGTTTTGAGTTAGCATTTTCATCATTTGAAGTTTCCCAAGTGTGCCTTCAAGCGTGGAAGGGCCCCCATGTGAAGTTGGTACACTTTTCTTTACATTTCCATTAGATTTAATATTCAGATCTAATTTAGTATTTTATTTCATTTTCATGCTTTGAGTTCATCGATTTTGATTAAGAGTGCTTGTGATTTCATTCATCATTTTTATTTCATGGTTCATAGTTATAATTGAAGAATTCGATTACTAAATTAATGAACAATCCTTGTAAGAGGGTTTAATTGAGTATTGAATTTGAAATCATCTCTGTGATCTCTGTTTTAATGAATTCAATTTTTAGTATGCTTTAGTGTGTTACTTTGAAAGAGTTTTTGTGAACCATAACCTTGTAGAAGGATTGAAAACTCAGACAATAAGTAGCACTCCGTTTTTAGAACAATAGATCAGATTTAATTACATGAGTGTTTAAAGTGTGTGAGGAACCACATATCAATCTCTTGTAAAAATAGTGTTGGAACCTACTACAATAAACATTCACTTAGGCAATCAGATCCTTCTAGGTCTATATACATTAGACAAGTGCCTCTAAGATTACCTACCTTGGTTGACAATAAATTGAGCCTAATCTAGAATAGTAGATTGGTCTATACAAAGAGCATTCATGAGAAAGGTAATCAAGTAAGGTTAAGTAAAGGGATTTGAGGCGTTATATGCCTTGGCTATGTTGGGATATGTGGTTCTCAATGTGGTGCACGTTGTGTGCAGATAAAGAAATTTCTCTTAACCTTGACCTTATGCTATCTAGTAAATATGCTATGATCATGATTATGATAATGTCTATATATGTATATATGTATGTATGTATGTCTCTGTTTGAAGGGATCATGAGCTCTTTCTGTTGATGTTTACATATGTATATATGTATTTATGTATGCAGTTGTTTGACAGGGTCGTCAGAGATAATTGTTGTTTTATGCTAATGTTTATGTGTATGTATATGTATGTATGTGTATGTATGTGTGTCATTGTCTGAAATGGTCATTAGGAATCATTCTTGTGGAAGAATGATTGCTTATGCAGGTGAATGGCATGAAGAAGTTCTTGGACTATGAGGAATAAAGTGGGAAGAATAAACCTAAAAGATCTACAAGGTCAGTACCATCTTGATATAAAATGATATTATGTTCTTATATTATGTATATGTCTATGTTATGGCAGGTAATGCTAAGATATACATCAGCAGAATGAAAACAGTGTGATCCACTGTATGATAAGATAAGCATAGATGGCAGAGAGATACTGGAACCTAGGGTAGACATAGTAAGGGATGAGTTGTTCTAAGGCTTGAATCTTTCATTAATGCATGAAGTATGATGAGATTGAGAATATAAGGGGAAGGTAAGCTTGTGAGTCCTCGCATGTAGATCCGTTGGAGTGGTCGGTGCTAGTAAGCAAACCTAGCTAGCTCCAAAGCCTGGTCCTTCACATAAAGAAAAAAACTACAACCTTCACATCATAATAGTCTTGTCAGTCAAAAACACCAATAAATTACTAACTGCATATCACTGAATATATCATCAAAGGAATAAATTCCAAACCATCTCATCAAACATAAAATACATGAACATTAAACAATGATATGGAAGAACGAACAATAGATCTATATATAGATAAGTAGGAATAATATTACAAACAATGGTAGTTGTAGCATAACCTCCTCCAACTCCTAGCTCCTAGCTCCAAAATCTCTCTCACAAGGAAGATCTTGACATCATAACAATAGAATGAACTTCGACCCCATCTCAATGGCCCAACCTTCAATTTATAGGAGAAATGAGGCTAATATTACCAAATTCCTCTTTAGTTCAAATTGAGCAAAATATTTGGGAGAATATTATTTCCTCATACAAATGACTTTATGGATTTTTACTGATTTTGTATGCTTTTCTTAGCTTTTAAGAGCTTTAATTTTTTTATCCACTTTTAAGAGCTTTATTTGTTTAGGAAAAAGTTGTAGATGAGGATAAAGTGGTCACATTCCACCATATGAGAGTCCCCTCATATGAACAAGAGTGTCAAAGTGAGTTAACTCAGGCTTTGTTTCCTTGTGACTAAATGAGAATTTGGCAATGCAATTTATATGAAGAGACAAAGTGTTATAAACAAGGATAATGTTGTCCTCCCGGTACATAACTTGCATTATAGTATTAAATAGGCTAGAAAAAAGGGTGTAAAGGGGTGTATTTCAATCAAAAGCATAGTAATCTTCACTGAGTTGATGAGAAGATAATTTCATGGATAACAAGACCTATTCTTGAGGTTTTCGCCCTAAAATTTGGCACAAAATTTCCTCATAAGGTGTCTCCCATATGCTATTTGTAACTCCACAAACTATGCCTATTGTCACATGATTATTAGACCTAAAATAGTCCAATATTTCTCCTTCCCTAGGGCTCATGATATGCAGTTTCCTCGAAGGTATCTTATTTTAATGTTTTTCTCCTTGGATGTGCTAGATCGAATGACAAGGTCACATATTTATGTCTTTAGGGTGAGCATGTAACCCTCTTATATGGATTTCCTAAGGCAAGGTTGAATCTGACTTGCACTTTAATGTTTCTTTAGCCCACACACACATAGATAATTATTTTTACTCATTCGGTCCATTCTTTCATGGGTGCCTTAGGATCCTTAGGCCCCTTTTAGGGTTCTCCATTTTCCTCCATGACCCAAATATCAAAATACAACTTTGTTTTGTGCCCACAACCTTGGTTGAAAAACCCCACGCTTGGGTACTTAGCTCACAAATGAATTTTTTGGTACAAATTCCTCCACAACTATGTACCCTAATATTTGGAGTACCTCCCGAGCTACCAATAGCAACATGACTAAGTTGAGCCTCACCTCCTCCTAAGTGAAATCACTCCATAGATGATCCCAATTTGGAATATTATCTCACCCAGAGATCACCTAAATGAACATATACCATTCCTTGGAAAATCCATTGAGTGTTATGTGCACTAGCTCATCATTACTCATCTTCTCTCCAATTGTTGCAAGTTCATCTCTGAGAGACTCGATTCTAGTGAGATAGGAAGTTACATATTTGCCCTTGTTCATTTTGATGGTTCTCTACCTTTACTTGAGGATCATTTTCTTATTCTTAGAAGGATCCTAGTACAGTTTAATGATGGCATTCCACATCTCCTTCGTTGTCCCTTTCTCTGCAATATGTGGAACTATGTGATCTCTAAGTCCATTAAGAATCACCCTTTATGCTTTGGGATTGTCCCTCTTGTACTCATGAAACTAGATCGGATTAGTTGGTACAACAATAACTGTTGTAAAAACTCCTTCAAGTTGTACTCGTCTAATAGAAACAACATCCTGGTCTTCCAGACTCCAAAGTTTGAGGCTCCATCCAAACTGTCATGATCTATCAATCCTACTATGACCATCTCTGGAAAACTGAAAAATGAAATAAACTGGAGAAATCTACAGAAAATCATACTGGGTGAAACACTCATGTTCTTTTTCTTCCTAGCCTTATGCTGAATTATCTGTGCAAACCCTCTACACCTAGATCAACTTTGATACCGTGTAAAACTTCCATGATGGCAATAACTGGAATTTAATATTATATCTACTACATATTATGTCTTTAGAATTTTAATTTGGAAAATAACGATTAATTCATTATTGCAATCTTCACAAATGAAATTCAAGAATTGAGAAAATAATGCACACACAAAATTGGACACCAATATTTTGGACAATAGTCCCTGGAAAAACCCTAATGTGGGGAAAACTAGTGCAGCAAATGAGGGTTTTATTATTATTCTTCAGTAACTTAAGAGTACGATGATCTGCTTAGCTAATGATGGCAAAGCTCTGACAAATAATAATCTCCAATGGAAAAATAGTATGAAGACAAAAATTCTCCTTTGCAAACTAAGTCGACCTCCTCCACCAAACTCACACTCCTTTTTGGCACTCGCATTATTGCCCAAAAATGTGCACTACCTGCTCTAGAAAATCCGCACAGCCGAAAATCTAACTGTAAGTAAATTCCCCCCCCCCCCCCACATCCTGAAGGTACTTTCACCTCCTCTAATAATTCTTCCGGCAACTGGGAATGGAATTACTGCTCCAACTATGTGCACTAGGTACACTGCTAATTTGCAATGCTAATTCAACCTCCTCTGTTATCACCAAAAAATGATCACCTAGCCATTTCTAACTAGGTGGATCAAAATACACCATGTAAGACCAATTTTACCATTGTAAAATTGCTTTCACTATAAGAAATAATTTGATAAACCATATTTTATTAAATTATTTGTAATTAAAACAAGAAACCCCATGAGGAATAATTAAATAAATCATTATTTATTTGATTTTCCTCTAGGAATAATTAATTAAATCATTATTTGATTAATATTCCTTGTCACAGTTTACCCAATCATGAGAAATAGTTAAATAAATCATTGTCTATTTTATTGTTCTCTAGGAATAATTAATTAAATCATTATTTAGTTAATATTCCTTGTCAAATTTGACTAAATCACTCACAAATGATTAAAAAAATCATTATTTGTTTATTATTCCTAAACCACATCCTTTAAATAAAAAAAATAAATCATTTATTTATTTATTATTTCAAAATAAAGGTATTTAACCAAATTTAAATATCTTTTCCCTCCAAAAATATAATAAAATATTCCAAGTGGTTAGATCTACATTGAGGTTAATAATATTTTATTATTTCCTACTTTCAAGAATAACCCAATATTTTGTCATAACTAAAAGGGTTCTCCATCCATTTCTCACCATGATCATTTTCATCATGGTTATTATCTTCCTTTTACAATTGATCTCTCATATGAGTTCAACACATACATTTGGGTTTCATACATCAAAGAGGGAGAGATCCAGAAAACTGAAGCATAGAGGATAGCGAAAGGACCCATCCCATTTGAGGGGGACTTATAGCCATCATATGAGTCTCCTCCACCAGGAGTAACACAATAATAATATTATTATTCATTCTTTCAAATTGCTTTGTCCATGGTTTGGGGTTTTACATTAGTTAATATTTTTTTTTTTGATATCTTTTTTTGCACAAATATATTATTTTGCAAGTCTCTTCTAAATTTTTGTTGCAGATCTAAAGAATTAGATGACCATATCTATTGTTAGGGCCATCAGTCACTCGTGCCTTAATTAAAACCTTTTTGGAACACCCTCCAAAATATTTTATGCTAACAAATGGCGACTCCACCAGGGTAATTTAGATTCCTGGGTGACCAAAAACTTCAACATCAGGGTTTTACTTCAGTTTTTTTCAGTCCCTTAATGTCTATTTCCATCTTTAATGCCCTTATTTAGTTAACATTCCAAGTTCTAATAATTTTTTGGTGTTTTCCGTAGGTCACAGGTACTAGCCGCACAGGAGACGAAAAATCTGTCTGAGACTTGCCACCCGAGAATCAAGGAGGGAAAATCACACTTTTTAGCCCTAAACATGCATTTTCAGCTCCAGCTTGCACTTTTTGGCTCAAAACCTGTGCTATCCTCCCGTTTTAGGTCAGAACCTGCAATTTAGACTTTTTTTTGAAATTTTTTCTGAAATTTTCAGGGTTTTCCGAGAGCACTGTTTTGGGTTGTTTGACTTTTGTTTCAGCCCATATTAGGCCTAAATATGCTCATTTCGTCTCTTTGAAGTAGAAACAATCCCCCTAGGGTTTCAGTACACTTCCACCTTTTTAGGAGGAGTTCATCTGAGTAGGTTGTATGAGATTTTCAGTACTTTCAACCATTGTTTTAGGGTTTGATCCATTCTTTTTTCATAACTTTAATATGGGTTGTTTTAGCATCCAAAACTCCCTCTTGATTTTTGTTTGGCCTACCCCCTCCGGGTACCATTTTTTCCTTAGGCTCTAAAGCTTTTTCACTATATTTTTTAGCATTTATCCCCTCTATTTTCTTGTTGTTTTTTGCGCCATTTTCAGTAGTATAGAGTCATTAGATCCCATTCCCATAGACATTAGATCTTGTGACCCTTTTTAGTGTGTTTTGAGTTACTTTTTGCCTCTCCTGGTTCGTTGTTTGAGAGCCTTGTTTTGGGTGGGGTTTATTCTTGATTTACTATTTATTTTACTATCACTATTTCAGTTTCATTTACAATTTTCAACATTTTATTTCAGCAGCACTTTGGCATCATCATAAAACATGCTTAATTAGCTCATCCACGATACACACTTATTTTCACACACTCACGCTTACATAAAACGAGAGCTTGGTTCAAGCTGCCAAGACAAGACTTAAACATGCCACTTAATAAATCTAACTCACATAGATTAACCCAACTTGGGCATTAGGTCTAAACAATCTTTGTAGTTAGTCGTAGGATCGGTGGGATAGGCTTCTGATAACACCCATCGATCGCATACATTGAGACATAGAAATTTGAATTAATAGGGAGCTTAAAATCCTTCACCATCCCATGGTCAAAGTTTGAGTGCATCAAAAACCCGTTTCAGAGGGGGTTAGGCTATGACATCATGCGAGCAATTCTCCTCGGGGCTACCCAACCCGTGGTAGGGAATTTTGTGCATTGTCAGATTGACCAAGAAGCTCAAGACTTGACCACCCCCATGGGATGAAGGTAACCTTAGTGGAAAATCTTAGGAAAAATCCTTATAGGACTAGTTCTGGGAAGCAATTGGTTCTCTACCCTACCTTTCTACGTGTTAGGCCATCTAAAATAGTATATTCTAGGATTGTTTGAGGATTTAGATTACCTTTAGGCTAGAGGTCATTTTTATTTTGATAGGACGTGCTTTTCTGCATTAGAGCAGCTCATATAATAGTTCATTTACACTTGGCACCACTGCAGTAGGTGTTTTCTTGATGTTTGTTACTCTTTTGTTTCTATCATCCTTTAGTCTTTAGTGTCATTTGTGTCTTGACATCATTGCGCCCCCCAGGAATTTGTCGCAGAGAATCCAAGGTATTCATCATTAGTTTCTGTTAGGATATATTTCTCCAACCCATCAAGTTCAAGTTAATCCTCCCAATCCTCCATCGAGACCCTATTATGATTGATTCTTCTGTTTCATCGAGTTCTTCCTCTAATTCTGTATCCTCTCAACCTTATATCTCCACCATGTCTAGCACCAATGTAGGTGCAGGACCCAAAAGTGGTAACGTGGGTCCCAACCCAGGCAATACCACTAGCGGAATAGCTACAACTGCAGTCGCTGCCACTCCATTACTCCCCTTTATGGCTGGTCTAAGTCTCCCATATTTTAACCAGTTAATCAACGATCCCATTCTCCATGATGTTGGTTGGCCATCTATGCCAACCAAACTTCCTTCTAACATTCCTAAGTTTGAGGGGAACTCTGGATAATACCCCACCAATCAAGTTCGCTCCTTTCATATGTGGTGTTCATCAAACTCCATCACCAATGACTCCATACGTCTTTGGTTGTTCCAACACACACTCACTATAGATGTTGTGAAGTGGTTTATTGACCAAACCTCTGCCTCTCATTCCACTTTTGTGACCCTTTCTAAATCATTTCTATCATATTTCCAGTTACCCCTCTGTTATGATACTGATACGAAATTGTTGACCGCATTTTGTCAAACTTCTGCCACCTAACTTTCTGACCATGTCCAAGAATGGCATGGAAGAAGGAGCATGTGTTGAGCTCATGTTTTATGATTAGCCCCCGTTGGTAAATATGTCACATCTCATTTTCCTCAGATCGAGAAAGAAGCTCCCCAGATAGCTTTAAAATATGACTTGATTTACGCCTAGTTAGGTTATTTTTATACCATTTTACCATACCTTCCTAGACTTGGTGGTGCCACTGCACCGAGGGCATCTCACACCGTCGATGGTATCATTAGATACATTACACACCCATCACCATATTCTCCTCCTCAGACAAGTTATGGTCACCCTCAGGGGGGGACCAGTTCCTCCAACACTTATCCCCCTCCTCTAGGCAAATTGTATCCCAGTCAAAGCACATCTTATGCATTTTCCCAACCACATCAACATATGCTAGGGCCAACTATTTCTAGACCTATTTACCAGAATTTTTCCCCATCTCCTTATTATCCTTATGCATTTCCAAGCACTCTAGCCCCTCAGGCATCAGCGCCTCAGCCTACCATTCCTTCTCAACCTCTGCCACAACAACCACCTCCTCCTCAAGGTCAAATATATGCTCAATAGAGTGCAAAAAATCACCCCAGTTCTAAGACAAAAAAAATAAGGGGAAAGGAAATCAGAACCAAAAAATGCAGGGTAACCAGGCTCGCCAAGGTACTCAATCAAATGCACCCCAGGGGAACTAGCCAAATACCGCAACCCAAAACTAGGGTGATCATTCTAAGCAGAACAAGGCTATTCATATGATTAAAACTTCTGCATGTTGTGGTGTATATGGCCATTACATACATGATTGTCCCCTTTTACCCCAGATGCGTCAAATGTGGGATGCCCAACAAGCTTCTAGAGGACAACAACCCATGGTGTCGCTTCCTCAAACCACTGCTCCACCTCAACTGAATGTTCCCACTAATTCTTTCCCTCAATGAGGATACCTCACTGCCCAACCTCCACAAGGGCAGGTCGCCCCTCCACCTCAGCATTCTGGTCACCCTGATTACCAAATTCTCATGATGAACTCTGGCGAGGTCAATATCGCCCAAGTCAACCTCCAGACCCGGTCATGCCAGTATGACAAGAAACCTACTACGTCTGCAACCGAGGCCCAAACTAAAGTGTCCACTGAGTCTATTTTGACACCAAATGGTCCCTTATAAATACCTCAGCATAAGGCAAATTTCATACCAAATATCCCTAAAAGGCCATTACATTGTAATGCTGCTTCAACCAAATCTGCCCACACATACAGCATAGTACATTACTTGGAGCAATCTCCTACCGCCATGTCAACGCTAGAAGTTCTCCAGACATGCCCATCCCAAAAGAAATATCTACTATCTAATTTGAGTGTTGTGGACCCTTCAGATGATTTCTTGATTGTCTTTGATGTTGACAAGTCAGAACATCCTCCTCTCCCTTCATCATTTTCTTTCCAAATACCAGTCGCCATTAGAAATGTCACTGCCCAGCGGTGTATCATAGACGAAGGTGCATCCACATGTGTGATGTCTAATAGTGTTTGGAAAAAATTGGGTCACCTAATCAGTCCCCATCTACTATCACTTTACGTGCTTGGGACGATCACCCTTCACAACCCCTTGGCATGTATCACAATTGTCCTGTCACAGTTGTTATCATTGGAAATCAAACAAGCAAATATGGCATTATTTAATGTCAAGAAAAAGGATTTACAGGGCTGATAGACATTAGAGAATATTAAGTATTTAAAATACTCTAGGGTCTAACAGGAAAATCAAATTGCACACTAAAGGAACCAGTGAAATAAGCCTTTGCACGCATAATTCTTTGATAAGCGTGCCTTTGCGCAGCTTTTCCTCAAAAATCCGCGCAGCCCTAAGAGTGGCGGAAGTCACTTTCCGGGACCAAAAGGCACACTCCAAGACATTGATCCCACACTTGAGGCCACCTAAGGACCACCTAAGGCTAGCCGCCCAAGCCTCCTTCGGACCTCAAGGGAGCACACAATGGAATAAATGTGGCACACAATGAATCACCCTCCTCTCTTGGGTCACCATCCACAATGTACCAAGAGAGGGAAGGAGGATTTGAATTCTCCTATAAAAGGCCACCAAGAGATGATCAATGGGAGAACACATTGTTATTTTGGCCAAAATTTCCCCAAGAAATAAGAGCAGTGTGCGATCCGAAGCAAAGATATAGGGGACTCAGATGTTGGCCATCCAACAACTCCAGTCCACCATAGTAGAGAGAGGGAGACTTTGCGCCAAGGCAGCTCGGAAGTAAAGAAATCCTCGCATCGGGACTTGGAACTCCATAGTTCTAAGGGCCCCTTGGAAAGTGGGTAAAATTTTCATCCTTCATTCCTACCAGCACTCAATAAGAGGGGAAGTAAGTGTCGACGTTTGGATTATTAAAGTTGTTTGAATCTATTCATAGCTTTTGCTTTATTTGTTTTAGTTTAGTTTTTATGTTTGAATATGCATGCTATTTCTCTATCTAGTATATTTATGTTTTAGCATGTTCCACTAACTTGCTTGACTCCATCTATTTTCTGCCTGTGACCAATAACCTAAGAGGAAAAAACCACCCCTCCTAAGCAAGTGTGATTTGGTACATTCGTGCGCCAAACACATGAATGTACTGATTCAAAGGGGGTTAGGCTTAGGCCCAGTGTGTGCGGTATCATTCGGGGCTACCTAACCCGTTTGATACTCAGTACTGGTGGGTGAACTACCAATAATCCCAAGACTTAAATGCTCACGTGGGATGACGGTGCTTAGTGTCCAAAATTAGGGCATCCTTTCCCTATAGGTGACGGTGCAAGCAGCACTAGATCCTCTACCCTTACCTTGGTGGATTTTCTACGATTGACTAGGGGCGTCACCAGTTCTTTTGGGACGTTGTGCCGGCATTCGCAAGATATATTCTCAAGACCTAGTTACATTTGAGTGTGTGAGGACGAATAGGTCTTCTAGGATTTGAGTATCATATGCAAACAACAAAAAACCATATTTTTTGATTGACTAATCACATAGGATTAATATAAAGGGGAAATTTATTTTATTTTCGCTTTGTTTTATGTATGAGATCAATTTTTTTCTTTGATTATAATCTCTATCCTCTCAAATATTTCCAAAACTATACCTAGTCGACACCAGAATGGACCCAATGGGACCTCGTCGATCTAGACATCTTTTGGACCTCCCCCCATTACTGGGAGGGGTTCCAAGTCTTTCGCCATTTAGGCGTCAAAGACGGAACACTTCCACCCTTATTGGTTCATCCTTTATCGAGGCATCATTAGTTGGGAACCCTAATCGGTCTCCCAATGCCACACCAATGAACACCCCCACAGGGTCACCACACACCACTCCTCCCAAAAGCCCTAGCGGGCAGAGGAGTGCTACCCATTCGGGAAGCCAGGTAAACGCACAACAGGATAAGCCACAAAAAAACCCTATTCCTAACCAGAACATTGTGTTTTCACAAGTCGCAATGGCTACAAACTCACAGACACCTTTTATAGATTTGTTAAATCTAAGAGATTTAACCAAGTTAACAAACGACCCCATTTCACACAACCCCATATGGCCTCCCATGCCCACAAAACTTCATTCGGACATTCCAAAATTTGAAGGGAAGCAAGTGGAAGACCCCAGAAATCATTTTATGACTTTCAACCTGTGGTGTTTGTCGAACAACATCATTGACGATACTATTCAACTAAGATTGTTTCAACGCACCCTAACCAGGGTAGCAGCGAAATGGTATGTGAGCAGCCCTCTGCGACACATGGAACCTTTAGCGTCCTTGCTACTGCGTTTCTAACCTATTTTCAGTTACCAATCCACCATGATTTCGGAATGGAATTACTAACCCACTTTAGGCAAACCCCTGCCATCCATATCTCGGACCATCTCCACGAATGGCGGTGGCATCATAGTTTTTGCAAAGCCAAACTCGACGATCGAGTTTTGTTAGACCTGTTCCTAAAAACTCTCACCGTAGAGATTTCAAAGGATGTAGCACAACAAAAGCCCATATCCAAAGAGGACTCCATCATTAAGGCCCAACATCTCGAGCTAATCTATACGCAGTCAGGGTATATTTACAATATCTTGTCGAACGCCCTGCGCCTACAAAATTACAAATAATTTCCAGGCACGTTGAACTCCACATACGGTTTGATTGGGTCATTGACCTAAAATCACCTAAGAAACAACGTTCAATACCCCGATCATGCGTATGATTCTACCCAGAACATACCACAACCCGGCTACCAAAGTCATCCCATGCCTCTGCAAAATTTGACCAGTAGGGCGTCATCGTATCACCATTAGCATGGAGGACCCTATCCTCCAGCTCAGGGGACCTAGTACGTAGCTAGACATGCTGACAAAAGAGCTCTCCCCCAATAGCCATTTACAAACCAGCGACTGCAATACACCCAATCTCCAGCACAAGACCCGCCCATGAAGAATAATGCACAGGTGAACTTTGTGCAACCTTTCCAAAACCAACCATGCCAACCATACAACTAGGAGAATCCAAATTATCCTCCTAACGCGGTTAATAAAAAAGGAAAAAAAAAATCCTAAAGGAAATCTTGGACAGGGGGGCAACAACCAACAACGCTCTCCGCAATCTTAGGTTGGAGGCAACTCTAAACGAAATAAAAACCAGGAGCCAAGCAACCCCCAAAGGAAGAACAAGAGACCAATTCTTCGGACAAACCACTCTTGTTTGATTTGTGGTGAGTACGACCATTACACTCACCACTGTCCTGACCTCCCTGAGCTGAAGAAGCTGCAGATTAACTATGGACAAGGGGGGTCCTCCCAGTAAATAACAGTCATGCAAGAGCCCTTCCCCCATCAAGGGACAATTAGCAGGCAGCAACAAACTCCCGACGATTCCAGAAAGAAAAAAAACCACGAAATCTACATGACTAGAGAAGAAATGTTTTTTCAGACCTGGAACCGAAATTATGATACCCCACTAAAAACCAATGTGTCAGGGGCTAGTACAAGTGCACCAACAACACCTTTGACCATATCAAAGATGCCTATTGAACCTTTGCCAAAAATGGCTAAAGGAACAATTAAGCAGGCGGGAAACTATTCCAAAGCAGCCCATAACTATAGCATACTGGATGATCTAGCTCAATCTCTCGCCGCTATGTTAGCTTTGGAGGTATTACAATCATACCAAAAGAAGCGGAAATCCTTACTCTCTGCATTAAGCACCATCGACCCTAGTGATTCACGCCTGATGGCTTTTGATTTAGATAAAGCCAGCCCTAGGCTTCCTTCAATGGTCGTCGTTCAGATACCAGTGTCAGTTCAAAACATTGCCATTCACTGATGTATCATTGACGAAGGTGCATCCACATGCATCATGTCAAAGAATGTTTGGCAAAAGTTATGGTCTCCCAAACTAAAGCCATCAGACATCATGCTTAGAGCATACAATGGTCGCCCCTCAGCCCCTGTCGGTCTCTACAAAAATGTCCTTGTCTTCTTAGCTGGCAAGACAGTCCTAATAGACATTGAAGTCTTGGAAACCCAATTGGACTACAATATACTCCTTGGCTGGAGTTATATGTATGCCATGACAACCATCGCTTCCTTCATCTTCTGAACTATGATGTTCCCCCGTGGGGATCGCATCATTACTGTCAACTAGTTGACACATAGCGAAAAGCGGCCCCTGACAAATACCGATGTCATTCTACCCTATGTAGACACATCTGCGGATGCACTTACATGGTATGAAGAATATGGCCCCAGCTAGTTCAAACCGTCATCCATCCTAGGGTCATTCCTAGGAGATCCCCCTGTTATACCTGAGTCATCACCTAATGTCACAGGGGCTCCGGTATGCATGATGTCCACATCAAGCACCGAAGCCAGTCGGGACATGGAGACGAGAAATAATAACACTGAGTCCTCGAAAACAGCAGCCTCCCTAGCCTACATCGCCTCCCAAACTCCTTTTCTCTATCCCCCAGTTGGTTTCGTATCCCAGCAGGTCTTGGCCACCATGGTATTACCAAACGTATATTTTGCAACACCAGCTTGGTACCTCATCCCCCCTGCTAGGATGGGAGCCATATAGATCACCTCTATAGGGTTAGTTCTCCTTAGTCCCAAGGAGGCCCCACCCGTTAAGGAGATTGTCACAAACATCCCTACACAGGTAACTCCTACCGCAAAACCGATGATCACAGCCAAGAAAAGAGGAAAGAATGTGAGAATCCCACCCCACAACCAGAATCACCACGTTGCGCCATATGTGACGTAGTGGGACACCCTACCCACATCTTCCCAGAGTTAGACGAATTAAAACCACTCCTTAGCTCTGCGGTAGACATTGTGGCATCAAGTTCCCGTAAAAAGAAACCTGCCACCAAAAGCCAAGGCAAAGCGTTGTGTACTAATCATGCATGCACTATCTGCAGAAATTATGGACATTATACCCATCATTGCCTAGATATCCTGCAATATAGGGACGCCTTACATGCCATCGAACAATCATATCAAGAGGATCCCTCCACCTAGTCATTTAGAGATGAACCTCGCACTATTCTATACCTGCAGGAGGAGCGACAGTCACCTAAAAGACTCCCAGCCATTCCCCCTCCTCCCATCGAAAGTTGTGTACTCTATGATGAGCACGATCATTTCATCATCGATTGCCTAGCTCTGGAAATGTTGCAGCGATGGTATCTAGTTCATGTAGTATATCGCACTGACCTAGATAACCAGTATTCATGTCAGATATGCGGTGGCAATCATCCAATACGCCATTGTCACTACATCCCTAGATTATGTGCAGCGCTAGCTTGT
Source organism: Pinus albicaulis (assembly GCA_034641835.2). Classification (NCBI taxonomy): domain Eukaryota; kingdom Viridiplantae; phylum Streptophyta; class Pinopsida; order Pinales; family Pinaceae; genus Pinus; species Pinus albicaulis. Next base: position 959,581,393 of record CM076577.1, on the reverse strand, counting down.
ATGAAATCAACTATATTTTGCCTCTCCCAAGAAGATGGTTCTGACTCAGAATCTATAAACATCTCGACAACCCAAGAAGATGTGACGAGTAGATACATCCTCTTTCTGTCAGCTGAAAAGCAACCAATCAGGGAACCCTTATTTACCCCCATGTGTGTTGTGTGAAACACCCATTGATCATGTGGTCGCCACTTTCCATGACTTAGAAGCTTTATGCCGCTGGTACCCAGTCTCACACCACCAAGTGAGCAGGACGAGAACCCCATATATAGGCTATTTTAGCTAGTATGTCAGGGCAATCACCATGAACGACGTTGTGCCTATATCCCACGAGTACGTACTCTAATTGATATGATACATACATTAGAAAAGAAACACAATGATCTCATCAACCTGTATAGAAGGTATATCACCCCCAGGCCATCAACCCCACACCCACATCAACATAATGGGAAAATTGGGATGGCGCACCAACCAAGCATGACCTAGGTCCAACCTAGGATAACATGCAGACTATGTGACTTGATTGGCCACCGGGTCAATCAATGCAAAGAAATGAAGCACCTCGCAAACAGTTTTCACACAGTCTCTTCCCTCCCCCAGAGACTTCTCTTTAACCAATAGAAAATCACGCACACTTATTTCCGGATTTGTTCACACTTTCACCATACAATAAAATGTGAACATCTCCTGAAGCTTAGAGCGGCAAGAGCAGTGTTAAGTCTACACTCCCTGTTAGTCTCCTGTATTCACAGTATCACTAGGTGACTATGGATTTATTAAAATCAGCCAAAGATAACATTCCTTGACTATCATCTATATTCAGAAATATCATTGTCTTCATTATCTTCATAAGACCTTTTTCACTATCTCTCACCTTGCTTTCTCAAAAATCGCCCTACTACTCTTAAAAAACTCATTATGGGCTTAATTTTCTCATTTTCATCCTTCTTTCCATCCTAAGGCCTCATTTCCTCATTTTATCCCACTAAAAACACCCACTTTCATTCCTAAAACTCCACTTAACCCCTCACTTCATAAAATTCCCTCATTTCCTTAAAAAAATGTAAAAAGTCCCTTTTTACATTTTTTTTAATCAAAAAATAAACCTTTCGGACCCTCCTTTATGTATATTAAAACGTTGTTTTAATACAAAAAAACTGACTCTTTTGTTTTATAAACCCACCTTTCATAAAATTTAAAGCCCTCTGCTTTAATGTTTTAAACCCCCGCTCTCTGTTAACACCCTCATATAACCTTTCTTTCCACCCTCATTTCTAAAGCTTTTTAACCTGGGCTCCTTCTTCTTAAGCCCCCGCCGGCATACGCTTAACCCACGACCATAAAACCTCGACCCTGTTCCGAGAATAAGCACCTCCACTTATATAAAAACCTGGGCCCCACCTTTTCACCTGCCCACCACTCCTAGACTCCCGACCACCGTTGATCTCATCCCCTGAGATCCAATGGTCGACAGCGCTCATCGCACATTTAGTGGAACGGGGGTTAAACAAACACCAACCCTGCGAAGTGGGCGGTATCCCTCCACCATGCGTCAATCATTGATTAAATCGCACGCAACTTCTCGAAACCACTTACCAGCCCTCATCCCGTGCGAAAACCACCCTCCCTGCTTGCGAAAACCGCTTTTCCTCCTCCCGCCAAATCAATACCGCCTCATCCAATTCAAAGGTTCTTAAGCCCTGTGGCTTTGGAATGAAGCCTTGATCCACCATTTACCGCCTCCACAATGCTCCAAAAGCACGAAAACCCTGAATACACGCAAAAAGAGCCACAAACGCAGGTTTTAAGCTAACATGTTTGTTTTTTGGTGCAGGTTTCAGGGCAAGAATGTGAGAAAGGCTTTCCTAGGGTCCAAAATCGTTTTAATGAATGATCTGGGTGATGATCCAGAGACTTATTCCATTTTAGAAGGACCGGAGGCGTAAAATCAAGCATAAATCCCAATAAATCATGATCATTAGTGGTTATTAAAACCCTCCAACAGCAGAAGAATGCCTCCCTACACAGTAAACACAGACAGAGACACAGTAAGAAGGATGAAGACTGTCAAAGGATTGTGACAATGAAGATCAGTGGGTTAAAAGTTAAAATAGAGGTTAAGGATGATGAAGACAGAAGAAAATATTAAAGGGTTAATAATGGAATCAAGGATTAAAGGACAAACCAAAATAATTAGTCACAAATCATAGATAAAAGCAGAATCAAAGGAAAAGACAGTGATGTAGACAGTTTAAAGATAAATCCAAGTTTAAAGCCTAAAACAGTGTTTAAAAGATAAAACAAAGGCAGATAAACACAGAAGCATATTCGAATGATTCAACAAAAGGCATCTACTTCCTTAGAGACACATTTTGCCACCTACAGCATGTTTTCTTTCAATAAAGATATCAGCAGTTATCGAGACAGTCAAAGATATTTCTCATCTACCCAGTAGTTATTGTAAAAGTGATTGAGAAAGCCTTAAAGTCAAATATTTCCAAAAGTTAGCTCAAAGGTTAAGTTAGGAGTTATTATTACAGTGAGTCACTCTCAGATATTTTTCCTTGGGACTTGCATTGTCTCAAAGGTCAAAAACTCATTAGCTCTGTAACAAATGACATTTGAAACCGTAGCTTAGGATCACCTCCTCATTCTATAAATAAATACTGCATGTATTTTTCATTTTTAGTGTTGGTTGGTTGGTTGATTATTTGTCTAAGTGTTGGTTGCTGAGCTAGTTGAGGACTGCTAGGCTAGATTTTAGAAAGCTCTGAGTTGCATAGATCTGTTGTACTGGAGTAATGTAATTGTTTTGAACATTAGTAATACAAGCACGTTCACAGGATTCTTGTGCTATGTTAATGGTGAAGTTTTCCTTTTTTGTCAATGTTTTCCTTCTATTTTCCATTTTGTCCATTATTTCTCTGATAAAAGAACATAAATTTTAGATTAGGATATGTTGTCTTGGCACCCTATTTCTGTCTGTATTCTTTATCTTAATTTTTTCCTCTGCAAGGTCTGATTGGAGAATTCTTAATTTCTCTCTGGTTCCACCTAGCTTTTTGTCTTGAAAATGATTTAATAGAGTCAAGCCAAATAAGTCTATGGTATGCCCTGTCCTTTGGTGCAGCTTGAAATATTGTTTTTAAGGCCTTTCTTTGAAGTATACTTAATAGAGTCCATCCAGGGAAGTCTATGGTATTCCCTATCCTTTGGTATGTCTCAAAATTTTACTTTGAAGGTCTTTAGAGTGTTTTATTAAAGAAGATAGGTTTAGCTTGCTCATTAGTTGCACTCGTTGTTATCTTAAATGTTTTCTTTGTCTGAAAGTAATCCTGGGATTGTTGGATTGTTGTCTTAAAGCTTTTCTTATTAAAGCATGGCCAAAGAAGTATATGGTATGCCCTTTCCTTTGGTTTGCCTCAAACAGTTACCTAAAAGGATTTTCTTGTTGAAGTAGAGTTAAAATATTCTTAACTGGCTTTTAGGTTTGTTTCTTTCACAACTTATTGTTATTTCATATCACATCTAATCTAAGAGATCCACTTGATATAGTTATCTTACCCTATGAAAACCCTTGTAGAGTTGATGAACAATTAAATCCTTTTATGACTCCATAGCCCAACGGATTAATCTTTCATGGTCTATCTATTCAACTAAAACATTCCCTCAATTAATCACACCATTGATCTATCAACCTATCAATCAATCAATCAAAACAAACAAGTCCTTAGAACTTCATAACTAACCTAAAATCATAAAACAAAAGTATAAAGACATATCATTTACAAACACATACATAGAGAGAGCCCTCTCTGAGTCCAGGAAGGCTAGGTCCATGGACTCCAAAGTGGTCTGATGTGGTTCCTTGTAGAGTTTGTTCTTTCCAATCTTGCAAATCACAGGGAGCCAACATAGTGGTGACCGTACTGGGGAGCTGAGTAGTTAACAACTTAATATCATCTCAAGATCTCAGAAAACCCCTTTCAAACTTAGATGAATCAAGTGTTAGCCAATAATGGTATTTGGTTGTTGATGGTGGACAACATCCAGCCTCAAAACAAGTAAAAATCCTCCACCTGGTGACTCCTTTGGTTTTCAATAGGCTTGCTGACTCCACTGGTTTTCCACAGACTCCACTCGGAATCTTATTTCATCATCAAATATCAACAGAGCCCAGTCAATAATACTTTGTGGATTAAGTATTTCTTTCACAGATTGGTTTGTTTCCAAGACTATTATACCTTTTAAACCTTTATGATTTTTGGGACCAAGTTCTGGCTTCTAAAAGAATTTGTACCAGATCCCATCCTGACCCAAATCCTCTTGCAATAGTTGAAAATCTTGAAAGCATCCTTAGGAAGTCTCCTAGATTCAAAAATCCAACTGTTAGTAGACCTATCAACAAAGCAATTTCCCTACCTGAAAACCTCAAAGACTTGCAGAATATCCTATCTGACTCACCCCTGGAACAAAGCTTGTCTAGGACTAGATCTCAGAGTTGGATAACCTAGATAGTTTTAGATCCATCCACTTTACAGTAGAATCCTGTTGTACTAACCTCATCCCCCATTGTTCACCTTCCTCCATTTAACCCTCTACCTCCTCTTGTAAACCCTCCACTTGCTAACCCTCCATTGTTTCCACAACCACAGATCATGGCAACATGGTATGCTCCACTAGTCCTACCTCACCCTTTAGTTGTTCTACCACAGGATTACCAGTCCAAGGTTCCCTTAAATGATTTTAGTAGTTATACTACTACTCAACAACATGTGGACATAATGAATGACTACTTTGATAGACAAGAGATAGATGATGAAACTATTAAACTTAGAATGTTTTCTCAAAGTTTAGGGGGAGAAGCAAGAAAATGGTTCAAAGTATTAACCCCTAATAGCATCAATGACCTCCTTGCTTTCCATCAATTATTCTTAGACAAATGGGGAGTCAAGAAGAACCCTCTCCAAATCTTATCAGAGTATGAAAACATTAAGAGAAATATTGGAGAGGGTGTCCAGGAATACTGCACTATGTTCAACAGTGTATATAATGCCCCTCCTGCACACATGAAGCCTCCACAAGGTCTTTATGTAATGAAATTCCCTGATGGTTTTGACCCAGAAATGGCTTATCAATTAAGAGAAAGAGAACCCCGCACATTAGAAGACATGCAAAGGGGAGCAGTGAGTGTAGAAGCCAATCTGATTGCCAAGAGAGATAGAATGAAAAGTGAAAAAAGAGTCACATATAGGGAAGAATTTGCGCCCTCCACATCTGATACAAAGATTGATAAATTATTCAAAACCATGGAGAGGATGATGGAGAGGATGAATTTAAATGAGAGAGCTTATCCCAGATAAAACCAAACGGCTCCTCAAAACAAAAATCAAAATCAGATTCAAAACTAAAACTTTAGAAGAAACCCCCCTCAAATAAGACAAAGAGGTCCTGATCAGCAAATCAGGCCTCCCTTCCAAGAAAACTATGATGATGAGGATGAGGCGTTGATTTAAGAAACAAAGGAAATTCATATAGATTTAATGGGAGTAAACAATGAGGATATTGTTTTCCTCACTAAGGAAGAATAGGGCATATTTGTACCAAATGAAGAAGAAAGCCTAGAATCAAAAGACTATAAACAAGGCTTTTAAAATTCCATTATGGAAGTACGTAGACAATATGACCTCAGAAGCAAGAAAAACCAAGATACTCCCAATAGAAAGTCCTCTGAAATTTCTGCTAGGAAGACCCCTGAAAATATTCCTAAAAGGACAACAGAAAATGCAAACACAATGGCTAGAATTTCTGATAAAACTAAAAACAAAAACAACCAATCTAGTCCCAAACATAGTGGTGACCAAAGAAGTACAAGAAATACAACTAGTGCTCCTAATAAAACTATTTTAACTGAGTTTCCTAATAAAAACCAGCAATCTAAAATTGTTGTGAAAACAATGTCTAAAAAAACTGATTTGAACATTTCAAAAACTCAGACACCTTTCAGTATAGAGAATGAAATTTCCAAGATTAAAATCTCTATTCCTATTACTGAATTAGTCACTCAAGATGTATATAGATCCAAACTTTTGAAAGCTTTAAACATAGGAGAAAATGTTGATTCTGTAAATTTAAATGATGACAAGCCTGAACTTCTGTTTGGACTAGAAGTAGATGGTAAATTCCAAGAGGGAGGTGTCCCTCCATTTTATGTCATTTTAAACATCCATGATAAAATTCTCCACAATGCCATGTTAGACTTTGGAGCTTCACACAACCTGATGCCAAAAGTAATAATGGAAAGATTAGGCCTTGAAATAACTAGACCATACAAAGATTTATACTCTTTTGATTCCAGTAGAGTTAAATGCCTAGGCCTAATCAAAGATCTATGTGTTAATCTAGCACAAATACCAGCCAAAATCCTAGTGATGGATATTGTAGTGGTTGATATTCCTCCTAAATATGGCATGCTCCTTTCAAGATCATGGGGAGCTAAACTCCAAGGCACCCTCCAAATGGACATGATCTATGCTACCATACCTGTCTTTAGTCAACCAAGAAGACTATATAGGGAAACTCACATGAAATACATGGTTAGCAGTAAAGAAAAGACAGATAACTCCCCTCTTTATTCCATCCACACTAACCTTGATTCATTTTTCCTTTACAATGATGAAAACCTCAATGAACAGGTGACAGAAAATGAGCAAACATCTAAACAAGAAGAGGAGAGAGAGGAGGAAAAGTCAAAACAGTTTTCCCAAACTGAATATAACAACAAACATAGTGGAGACCACAAGGAACAAAACAATGACAAGCATGGTGGCAGCCACTATAAACAACTTAATGAGGACCATAATGACCAACCCAATGATAAATCTAAAATTGAACCTCTTTGGAATATGAGTTTTGATGGTTCTTGTGGCAAGACTGGTTTAGGAGCAGGTATATGGGTGCATAACACAGAGACTAATCATGCAGAAGTTCCTCATACAAGCTAAACTTTTAATGCACAAATAACATAGCTGAATATGAGGCACTCCTCCTAGGGCTGCAATTACTGAAGAAATTAAAAGCTAAGAGGATAGTTTTCCATGGAGATTCTAAGCTATTCATTAGGAAAATTAAGGGAGAATATATAGCTAAGCATCCTAGATTGAAAGCCTATAGGGATGATGCCATTGACCTCTTGAAAACATTCACGGAATATGATCTTACCTTTGTCCCTATAAATCAAAACATCCTTGCCAATGGACTAGCATTTGCAGCCAGTACATGTCAAAAACCTTATCATAGCAAACAATACATAGACCAAGTCAAATATAGACCAGCAATCCCTGATAACATAAAATATTGGCAAGTTTTTGAAGGAGATAAATATATAGAAGATTTCTTGCAGTCCAGAAATGAGTTTGAAGTGCCAAATTCAAACTCAGATCATGAAGAAGACTGCTTTGCTGAGGAAAAATCTTACAAAGAAGAACCTCCTGATAATGCTGATATAAATACGTTAACCAAAGAACACCCCCATGAAACATATCTATGCACTAATTCAGAAAAAGAATACTTTGAAGTGCTGCAGTCCAATAATGATAATTTACCAAAGGGACTAGTTCCTCGAGAATAATTGTTTGACTTTAATGATTTTGCTAGGAAGCCAAATGTTGGCTTGAGGGGTCCTGACCTAGGTTCGGAGGTTAAGGTTTGCCAACAAACCCCTATACTATTGGCCCTTTCGGTAGTGACCTACTTGTGCAGGTCAAATTCTCACCCGAAGCAGTATGGGAGAGTGTTGGAACCAGGTTTCTGCACCCTGAGAGAGAGTAGGTAAGACAAGCAGATCCAAGTTCTCAACAGATCTATTCGCAGGTGTGTTAACAGTATAATTCACAATTCAACATAACAGATTTATTACCATTCCTAGATCTAGTCAGTACCTTCGCATCCACGTGCGTATCAGCAGTTATCAGTATAGAATATCATAAATGCATCAATAACAGATTACAGATACACTTCATACCATAACATAGACAGATTCACAACACAAATAGATAAAACAATCATATTCGTAACTTCAACAGATTCCAAAGGTTCGCATCCATAATAACACATCAAATCCAGATAACACAAAGATACTTGAACTATATCTGCATACATTAGCATCCAAAAAGCCCAGTTACAATCCAAACACCGCCTGTGCACACAACTAGTAAGGTCCGCACATAGCAGGACTAAGGATCTCCATGCACATAGCCAGCAGGAGTCCTTACCCAAACAACCCAAGATAGAACTAACAATTCTCACTTAGCATCAATCTCTATTATTGCCTACCTCTAGACTCAAAATATTTATCTATTTATATCTAATTATCCTATGCTTTCCTGTGGTCCGTAAAACATAGTTTGTGGACTCTAGGTCTACCCTTTGACCCATTACAATGCATTTCGGGTTTTAACCCACCCCCAAAACCCTTATGTTAGACTAATTAATATACAAAATATACAAAATTGTGCCAAATTCGTAGATTTAGGGGATCATGTTCCAATAGTCCCCCAACACAATCTTGTGACTCATCCTGAGTCACCGCGGTAGTGGGCTCTCCATGCGTGCTTGAAGCTGCTTGACTACATTGATTAGTGGTGGCAGCACTCCTTCGCTTTGCGCAGTAGCAGTCTGAGCTATCTCTACTAAATTCTATGAAGTTGGGCCTTCTGTAGCAGCTGCGATCCTCTCCAATGTTTGGTTCAACTGCTTTACTGCAACATCGACATCTTGTGACAGCTTGAGGGCCTCATCCACCCACGGTTGGAGGTGATCGCTCAAGGTCTTATTCCTCTCTTGGAGTGCCTCCATGTCGCTCCGGATCGTCTGGCTGGTATGCAATCTGGCCAATCACTGGGCAAGGACCAAAGTGGTCAATTTTGCTTCCAATTGGTGGAACTCTTCTTCTTTTTGGCGCAATTCTTGATTGATTTCACGCAGAAGGGGGTCACGCTACACCTTGGTCCATAACTGCATCGTTTTTTCCAATAATTGGGCACCCTGAGCAATTTTACCTATGATCACGTTTGTGGCCTCTATAATCAGTGCAGCTTGTTGGGCCCTTAACTCTGGTGGTGTCTCTGGCTGCAACTTGCCCTGCAAGTCTACGATTTGTTGTTCCATCTATGTCTTAACCACTTGGATCTCGGTCCTTGAGGCCTTTAGCTTGTGACCAACCCCTCAATATTGGTCTGGGGGGTGGCAATAGTTGGGATATATTTAGCAACATCCGCACAGAGCCTACTAATCAGGTGCTCCAAATCTATCTGCTGCGCGGCTGAGAGGGTACATGCAGCCTGTGCCTTGGCTACCTCGGCCATTTGTTCTTCAATTGCCTGCTCAGCTGTGCTAAGTTGTTGGTGCACTCGACGGTCCCTGTGTTGAATTTCTTCGAACAAGGAGGTGTGGAGGACCTATAATGATTCATGTAGCAACCTGGCTAGATCCAGTTGTACCTTTGCACAGGCCTGGACTTGTGCTCCCAAGTCGGGTGGACTCATCGTGAGGCTTGCGCCTGGGAGGGGACAGAGGCAGCTTTCCACTGTAACAAGTGTTGTGCTGCTAGTTGCTGAGGTCGCCCATACCTTAATCATACTTGTCTGCAATGTGTCCATCTTCAGCTGCAGAGCTCAAAGCTCGGCTTGGAGGGTGTCGACCGTGGCTTTTTGTTGCTCTTCCAGAGCCAGCCATTTATCCTCTGTACCCAAAGTGACCGTGTCTGCAATTTGCTCAAGGTCCCCTTCTGTTAGCGTAACGATGTCATTGCGTTCTGATCATTGGGAGCACTGCTTCTTTCGTGGCCCTTTATCTGGTTCACCAGTCTACTTTGTTCCTCGAGGGGAGTCAGCACCTCCTGTCTCCTGCCCTTCTATTCCCAATTCTGCTACGACCCCTTCTGCAATGCTGCTTCTGCACCCTTCCCCGTACTTTTACTTGGCTGCGAACCCTTCTGCAATGCAGCTTTTGTGCCCTTCCCTATGCCTTTTCCCTATCCTCTGGTTTCTTTGGTGATGACAGGCGGGGTGACGTTTGTGGTACTCATTTTTTCAGTGACCTTCACACCTATTTTGAAGCCAAGCTTCCAGTGTGGAGGCAATCTCGCAACTAATTGGTCAATTTCTTCATCGGCAACCATATAGGGGAGCGATACCCACTTTGAATCCTTGCGGCCTCAGATTTTGACGTTATGCATAGTCACCTAGAATGTAGCGATGCTCTTATACTTATCGTAGATGGTTGGCGACAACCGTGATCGGTAGTTGATAGCTGTTGCGAGCCCACTCTGAAACAACACCCATAAGACTTGATTGTCCTCAATGCATTGTGCATCCTTAGAGTCCCACAAGTTTGTATATCGGGCCCCCTCGCACATGTCTGGGGTAAGCTCAAGGAGGACTAATTCCGCAGGTGCTTCCCAGGCGACCAATGCGATGAGAAGCAACAACCAGGAATAACAAAATGTGTGTCCTTGATCTTGGGATTCGCAGAAATTTGCCAAGAACTCGTTGCACAAGTACTGGGACCAATTAAAGAAGACCCCTTTCTCGCACCGTCTTGCCAACTGAATCACATATGCAGAGACGGTGGATGCCTGGCATTTTCGCATCGTCTTGCTCGTCAAAAACAGGGTACCCAACTGCATACTAGGGTCACTAATGGATTTGATTATGAAGCCTCAAGTGTTCTGCTCCACATGGTAGTCTTTGCCCACCTTGTTGGAAATATTCCCCTCGTACTTCTTACCAACGCGCAACAGAGGGTCCGGCCCTTCCATGGGGAGACCAGTAATCCGATGAATGAGCGCAGCATCGATGGGGATGCGATCATGGATCCATAAGCAACCATCATGGATCAGGGCGAGCAACTGATGTACCAGACGGTCCGTGATGTTTTAATGGTCGAAATGCGGCATTCTCAGTAGGTTTAAGAGCTCGGATCCTGCCAATTCACATACCCAGCGCATATGGACAATATTTATCCCGTCATCTTCCTATATTATTTCAAGATATAATTCGGGTTCCAACTCAGGGAAGGCCTCCAAACTGGCCAAGTCATGATCATCAAATTTCACCTGATGAAGCTTGCCAAAGGGTTCGCCAATGACGAGGACCCCACTCGGGGTCAGTGGCATTTGCAAGTAGGTGCACAGGCCATCAAGATTCTTCGGCGTGCGTGTTGAGGGCTTGCGGGGCTGAACAAAAGGTGGTAACCAATTGATTGGTTGGGCTACTTGGGCCTCTTCTTGAGCAGATAAAGGTCGCCTTATTGGTTTAGGTGAGCCTGCCAGGGGCGCCCCCCGCGGGGATTTCACATTTCAAGGGCAAGTGTGGGGCTTTATCCCAGCCCATTTTGTAGGTTTCCCCGACCCTTGTGCTTTTTCTTTTCCATTCTTCTTTGCTTGAGTCGGAGTGGATATGACTTCCTCAGCTTCCGATTCGACTTCCACTACTTCCTCGGACTCTTACTCTATCGAGGCTACTATTTTTGAGGACTCAGTAGGGTTAGTGGCCATCATTCTGGCGTGGAAAATTAACCAAGGGTTGCTACTATAAGAAGGTGTAGGATGTTCAGACATGAATGGGATGCAATAGGCACAGAAACTCTTACAGCACAAACTTGTCAAGTGCAAGCACGCCAAGTACAAACTATTCCAGAGATACAGAACCCTTGTCTGATCTATCCTTCTACTTTTATAGCCATGGAGATTGATCAACGGTTGGGTGAACCGCATTTGGAACCATCAGGTAAACGGTAAAAAATCTTCGGAAATTTCCTCATTAAATTTCAGTCGCCCGCTCCTTTCAACGATAAATTTTTATTTTTACCTGATTTTACTGTTCCAACGATTAGTTTTCACACCTCCTGTGTGCCAAAAACACCCCTGTGCTCCCAGCGCACCTGCTGCATTCTGAACATACGCCTGTGCCTCCTGCGTACCCCTCTGGGCTTCCAAATCTATGGCCGCGCGTTGCGCGTACCCTGGTCCTTTCTGTACTTACCTTCCTTGGTGGACAGACCTCGCCCTATACAGCTACTCCGGCCATATAATCATTTGATCTGATACGTTTGAGCTGACTGCCATTGACATAGCCTAGTAACATATCGCCGCGCAGGGTAGCTAACTGAATAGCTCCACCATCCATGATTTATTTAACTGTATAGGAACCTAGCCAGTGCTGTCGGAACTTCCCTAGGTGTTTCGCAAACTGGCTATCATAGTAGGACCAATTCGCCCTCCGCAAATGTCTTTTATCGAATATGTCGATCATGCCATGCCTTATCCCGAGCCTTCTAAACCTGTTGATGGAAATTAGCAATGAAACAAACTTCCTCCAAAGCCACAAGCTGCGCTAAACACTCCTCCATGATGTCAGGGTCCACCATGTTAGCAAATGCTACGATGCATAGACTAGGAACAATATATTCCATCAGCATAATGGCCTCCTTGCCATAAACCATCCTGAAAGGTGTTTTCCCTGTCAACTTCTTACAGGTGGTTCGATAGGCCCAAAGAACAGATGGGATGTGCATGTCCCAGTCACTGCGATCGGCGTTGCATACCTTAGTCATTGCCTGCTCCAAGATTTTATTAAAAGCTTCTACTACTTCATTTGCCTACGGATGATACTGAGTGCTTTTCGCATGATGGATCTGAAATTCTTCAGTCAAGGCCTGTATCGTTTCATTAACAAAGTGCATACCCCTATCGCTCATTAATATCTTCAGACAGCCAAACCTGGTCAAGATTTCCTCAAAAATGAAGTGCGCAGCTGTATCTCTAGTACAATCCTTCACAGCTTGTGCTTTGGCCCATCTGGTTACATAATGAGTGGCGGTTATAACATAGCGCGCACCTGCCTTCTTTCTTGGCAGGCTGATAGGCCCTACAAAATCGATGGCCCACTTGTCAAACGCTTGCAAGGCCATTTGTAGTTGTAGGGGCATTTCATCTCTACACGAGGGCCTGCCTGTCCGTTGGCACGTATCGCAAGCTTTGCAATATTCATGGGAGTCACTATGCAGAGTAGGCCACCATAGCCTAGCTCTCAAGTTCTTTTGTGTCATTGTTTTCCCTGCGTAGTGACCTCCTGCTATGCCCTCGTGAGATTCTGCTAAGATAGCATGCCTTTCATGCTCCAAAATGTATCTTCGTAGCACCTTGTCAGCTCCCAGTTTATACAAATGGCCTGCGATGATGGTAAAATATGCTGCATGGGTTACCAACTCTTTCTTCTGTTGTACCGAGTACTCCGCAGGTGCCATACCTGTAGTCAGGAATTGAATGATATCAGCAAAGTGAACATAAACTACCTTAATAGCAAGCAGTTGTGCATCAGGAAATCCTTCTTCTAATTTGGTCAGTTCTTCGCCACTTTCGATTCGGGACAAGTGGTCCAGCCCAACGTTCAACTTCCCCAACTTGAAAATGATCTCAAAGTCATACTCCTGAAACAGCAGTAGCCATCAGCAGATTCCCCCCCCCCCCCCCCAACACAGGCTTATTTACCAGGTACTTCAAATTCGAATGATCTGTAAACATTTTGAAGTGTCCTCCTAACAAGTAATGCCGATATTTCTACAATGAAAATACCATGGCCAATCCCTCCCACTCTGTAGTGGAGTAGTTGCGCTTCGCACCAGAAATTTTCCTACTAGCGAATGCAACAAAATGATAAATGTCTCTGTCTTCAGGCTACGTAAGGACAGCTCCCAAGGCGATCCCTGATGCATCTACATGAACATGGAACACCTTTGCCCAGTCAAGAAAGATGAGAATAGGCGCAGAGACCATCTTCTCCTTGAGTAGTTCAAAGCTCTTCTGACACTCGTCATCCCAAAAGAACAAAACATCCTTCTTAATAAATTTTTCCATAGGTGTCATGATCAATGCATATCCTTGAATGAACTTCCTGTAGTAGCCTGTGTGTCCGAGTATCGAGTGCAACGATTTCTCAGTTGTAGGTACTGCCAGGTTTATGATAACTGCGATTTTGGCAAGATCAACCATCAATCCTTGTCGATAAACTATGGGACCGAGCAGAATCCCGAAGGGTACACAGAATATGCACTTTTTGATATTCAAGGAAATCTAGTGCTTCCTACAGGCATCCAACATCATGCGTAGGTTTGAAATGTGCTTCTTTACCAACCCAAAGATGGTCCAGTCATCAAAATATACCTCCAAAAACTTGTGTATGAACTCTTTGAATACTGCGACCACCACCCGCGAAAAGATGGCAGGTGCATTCTTGAGCCCAAACGGCAGGACAGTATACTGAAAATATCCCCACTCAATAGCGAACATGGTTTTGTTGTGATCTTCAGGTGCGATACTGATCTGATGGTACCTTGAGAACCCATCCGTGAATGAGTATGGTTCCTGCCCCCTCACGCTGTCTAATTTCGTCTAAGAACGACGTAGGGAAGGGATCATGTACATAGGCATCATTCAATTTGCACAGGTCAACATAGATTTGAATTTCTCCCTTAGTCTTTTTCTCCTAAACCACCATCTGACTTACCCAGTCTGATTGTTCGACGGGTTCGATCATACCAACAGCGAGCATTTTGTCGAGTTCTTCCTTGACCTTTTGTTTATACTTGGGATTCAACCAATAAGGTTGATGCTTCACAGGGCGTGCATCTGGTTTTAGGGTGATGTGCATAACTCCTGGGTCCCCTGTGATCCCCTTAAGCTCCAAAAACTTCGTCTGGAATAAGTCCTGGTATTCTGTGAGTAGTTCTACAACTTTTCCTATTGTATCCTCATCCCAGTAGTCCCCAATATTAGCCAACTTAGGTTGCTCCTCCGTTCCAATGTTGACTTCTCGCAGCTTGAGAGGCTTAGTAACATCAATAGTTTGCAGTGGAGGTCCAGCAACTACGCGCTCTCCGTCCGACTCCGGGATAGAGATATTTCGAGGATCTTCATCGCATTCTTCTATTGCTAAATTGCGGCAGTTGACAATATCCTGCATCTGTGTTTCCCATGTTGGTGCCCCACATGCTGCGTAAGGGCGTGATTCATCAAATACTAAGGTATCTATATCCCACAGAGCTGTGTCACGCGCCTCGTTCCACCTACTAACCCAAATGTCCCTACAAACTCATCCTTCAATGTTTCCCAGTGGCAGGTGCACTAATTTAGCTCTACATCTAAATACCATGTGGTGGGAATTGGTCCCAAGGCACGAATAAATAGATGAACCCATTCTTCTATAGTCCGGTTACACCATTTCTCCATCCAAGCGAACAAATGCTCGCACGGGTCTCCTGGGCCAAGGAATGCCTTCATGCGCAAGTGAACTGGAGGTTCAAATCGCAGGATCATCATATCCCGACACTCTTCCCAACCCTGGAATGCCCCCTTATGCGTGTCCCACCACCTCGCAGGTGTTGCCCGCATGGCTAGATTAAGGGCCCATAACCTTCATTCTCTCGGAACCTCAACTTCAAATGCTCGTAAAAACTCCTTAATACTACCAGAACCATAAAAGTAGGGTAGTTCTCTTACCTCTGAGGAGATGCATCGAAAGTTCTTTGTGCTTCTAAGACATCGTAGCGTAGATACATCATGTAACCGATTCTGTGAATTCTCTATCTCTCCATCGTAGTCAGAGAAACATTTGCTATCTTTTTCCTAGCAAAGTACACCATCATCCATAGGATTGATCCAATTTTCGTCCCGCATAGTTAACTTATAGATGTGATCCACATCCTCTTCTTCACACACCGGCTCCGTATATCGTTCTCCTTCTGCATGATCTTACGGTATTATCAACCGCGTACCTTCATTTTCAAATATCATGCTTCGTTTCTTTAGGTTGATGATACCTCCCATATCTATGGCCCAATACAATCCTAGGAGCGCAAGATAGGGGTCCGCATCTTCTATAATCTGAATCACCTCAAAGTCGGCCTGAACCTTAACTCCTGTGATATCCACCATGATCTTTGACAGTCTCCCCAACGGTATGATATTCTGAAGCTGGATAGTGGACCATTCTAACTTAGGTTCTCCCATTTGCTGCCAAGTTTGCGTGGGCAATACGTTCACATCTGATCCCAGGTCCAAAATAACCTGATCCATTTCATAATCACCAATCTGCTCTGTTAGCCGCATTTCCCTACCAGTGTGTTTCTTATGCTTGTACAGTTTGTGCACATCCTTAACTTCCAAGGGTGGATTATTTCTTTCTGTGCAACTGTCTATTAATGCCTGAATATTTTCTATGGCCCTTTGGTTGCGCAACAGCTTTATACGTGCCTGCAAAAATGGTTTGACCTCGTCATCTGCTTTGATGTTTGCGAGGGCCTGAGGAGTAGATGCCTCAGCCTTAGCAAAGCCTTTGTGAGCTGCGAAAAAGGTGTCCTTTTCCTTCTGTAGGTCCAAACCTTCTTGTTTGAGAGTTTTTTTTCAAATAAGAGTTTCAGCCACAGCTTTCACCTCAACTCCCCCAGTGGCTATGCCACTGCGTGTTATGACATTAATGCTTGGTCCTTCGTCTCAAGGTTCTTCTTTAACCCTCTGCACATTCTGCGTAGGTGTA
This sequence comes from Pinus albicaulis, assembly GCA_034641835.2. Taxonomy (NCBI): domain Eukaryota; kingdom Viridiplantae; phylum Streptophyta; class Pinopsida; order Pinales; family Pinaceae; genus Pinus; species Pinus albicaulis. Next base: position 959,564,795 of record CM076577.1, on the reverse strand, counting down.
TGTTGCTTCTCCTGCATTTTTGCTATCAGAATTGGGCAGTCTTCAATCACATGGTCCAGCTGTCTACAATACCTTCAAGATTGCCTCGCAGGGTTCAAGCAGTCCCTTGCAAAGTGCCCTGCTTCTCCACAATTATAACAGATAAATTGTCCTCTTTCCCAACCTACACCTCCACCCCTCCCCCCTCCTTTGCCCCTGGCTGGGGAGCCTCCTATGCTTGAGGGAGATAGAGGTGACAATGGGTCAGCCTGCATCCAATATAGGTTGCCTCGATCCATCATTAGGTCATATGTCCGACAATTATGTTCATCATGTCCCACAAATGAGAAAAATCGGCACCATTGTTGTTTCAGCTATGGAACATAAGTGGCCAGGTGGGGGCAGTGGTTGGTATCATGCAGTCCTGCTACGTGACAGTATGCACACTATAGATTTTAACCCTTAACAGAAATTATCTGCAAACGAATCTTAAAAACATAAAATAAAAAATAGCGAGAGCATAAAACATAAAACAGATAAACACAGAGATTTTCCCCTGGATCCCAAATCGGGACAAACAACTTGATTTTTCATTATATTCCTCTTAGTGTTACAACACATATATACACATGCCGAAGCATACATAAACCCCAATCCAATTAACCCTGGATTAGAACATAACCATAGTTCCCTTGATCGGATCTACAAAACACCAGGGGCCGAAAACCATCATGCCCCAAAACCATGTGCAAACCCATGCACAAAACCATGGGTGGGTCTACCCACCGAAAAATAAGGACAAATTTTTTTTTCCCGGCCCCCTGTGACCCCCCTGCTGCGCCCGACGCAACGTACAGGGGGGCTATCGCCCCCCCTGTAACCCACCCACGCTTGACTAGTCTTGGAAAGAATATAACACAAACCCAACACGCACCATAAGGTCAGACTACTTGGTCCTGCACCTTCCCTAGGATGTAGCGGGCTGAGCCCCCCAGCCTACCTGTAGTCTGCTAACAGAGGACAGTTATCCTTGGTGTGGCCAGAGACCCTGCATCTTCTACACCATATGTTGGAGCTAGTCCATTATCCTCACTCTTTTCGTAGGTTCTAGATCTCGAGGTGCATTGCCTCCAGCTACGCCTGGATCTGTTGTATCCCAAACTGAGTATCATCCCTCAGTGCAGCTTCTAGCTTCATAGAAATCTCCAAGGCCTTCTCTTGCGACTCAATTTCTTGTTGACCCATAGGTCCGCACAGGTGAGGTAGTAGCATAGCGATGAACAATTCCTTTTGTTGTCTATCATCATACAAAAATTCCCCTTCTCTGATTACCTTTTTTAGTCGCTAGTCAGCCTCCCATACAGACTCAGAGGGCCCTTGTTTGAAATATTTTAGGTCATTCACTATATGCGAGTAGGAATTAAACTTCTAAAACTACTGTTTTAGGGCATTCTTAACCTCTTGAATGGTCGCATTCGCATGTTGAGCTACGTATTCCATATACCAATCTAGGGCCCTTCCTTCAAAGGCAAGTGACAGATGTGCTCTCTTTATAGTGTCAGTAACCACGTTCTGCGCAGTCCATATTGATTCTACCACAAACCAAAATCAATCCATATCTTCATCTCCTACACCTTTAAAGGTAGGTAGCTTCATGTGTGTGGCCATACCATCCTCTAGTGGTGGTGGAGGTGTGGATGAGTTCTTTCCCTTGTGCTGGCTTGACGGCAGTGTAGCTGGAGGACTTTCTGTAGATGCCTCTCTTAATGGATTGTAGATGGATCTATCTCCTTCTCGATTAGTTCGGTAGTATTTACCACTTTGTGTTGTACTTCCGTCCAGATCAGAGGTCATTCACTTGGTGTGGCTGCATAGAATACCCTTTTCACACAATAATATTTTAATCAACAAATGAAATGCTTTTAAGAACTTACCCCGGAAACCTTTGAAGAACCTCTGCTCTGCTTTAGAATAAGATATGAACTGATCGACTGTGAATTCCATCACAAAACTTCCCAGCACGTTATCTACACAGTGATCTACTATCCGGGTGATTGTATTATCAATCCTCTCCAACTGTTGAATCAGTTCTGGATTCCACTGCGTAACCTGATCGTCCTTCCAACATGTCTGGAAATCTTCGAGCCTTGCCAACCACTCCTGAAGTTCGTTCGCAAATGTTACAAAGAAAATTTCGTAGACTTCAGTAAATATGTACTTGTTCTTCCACTTCTCCGCCGTTAACTTCGTGCTGCGATTCTCTTTTACTGCAAATTCTTGAACCTTTTTTTCAAACCACTCTTCAATTTCTTTCCTCTCAGGTCTCCAATGTTCCCTTGGCATTACCCGATCTCTCTCTTAAAATGCTCCCACTCCCGGCAACGGAACCATTTTTTGTCTTGAGGGGTCCTCACCCAGGTTCGGAGGTTAAGGTTTGCCATCAAACCCCTATACTACTAGCCCTTTCGGCAGTGACCTACTTGCGCAGGTCAAAGTCTCACCCGAAGCAATATGGGAGGGTGCTGGAACCAGGTTTCTGCACCCTGAGAGAGAGTAGGTAAGTCAAGCAGATCCAAGTTCTCAACAGATCTATTCGCAGGTGTGTTAACAGTATAATTCTCAATTCAACATAATAGAGTTATTACCATGCCCAGATCTAGTTAGTACCTTCACATCCATGTGTGTATCAGCAGATAGCAGTACATAATATCATAAATGCATCAATAACAGATTACAGATACACTTCATACCATAACATAGACAGATTCACAGCACAAACAGATAACACAATCGTATTCGTAACTTTAACAAATTCCAAAGCTTCACATCCACAATAACACATCATATCCACATAACATAGAGATACTTCAACTATATCGGCATACATTAACATCCAAAAAGCCCAGTTACAATCCAAACACCGCTTTCGCACACAGCTAGCAAGGTCCGCACACAGCAGGAATGAGGATCTCCATGCACACATCCAGCAGGAGTCCTTACCCAAACAACCCAAAGATAGATCTAACAATTCGCACTTATCATCAATCTCTATTCTTTCCCACCTCTAGACTCAAAATATTTATCTATTTATATCTAATTAGCCTATGCTTTCATGTGGTCTGCAAACCATGGTTTGCGGACTCTAGGTCTACCCTTTGACCCATTACAATGTGTTCGGGGCTTTGACCCACCCGAAAACCCCTGTGTTAGACTAATTAATATAAAAAATATACAAAATTGTACCAAATTCGCAGCTTTAGGGGATCCTGTTCCAACACCAAAGATGGAACCCACTGAAGCTGAAATAGAATAATGCAATATAGGCCGTGAACAAAAACCCAAAATGATAAAACTGTCCAAAACACTGCCAGCTCATATAAAACATAAATATCTTCAGTTTTTCAAAGAATTTATTGATGTATTTTCTTGGAGTTACGAAGATTTAAAGTCATATGATACTGAGAAAATCCAGCATAAGATTCCTCTCAAAGAAAACCAAAAGACCTATAATAGAAATTTCACAGAATAAACCCTATGCAATTACCTCTGGTTGAGAAAGAAATTAAGAAAATGTATGATGCTGGAATAATAGTCCCTCTGAGATACTCAAAATGGGTTTCAAATCTTGTATCAGTGAGGAAGAAAACAGGAGAAATTAGGCTATGCATAGACTTCATAAATTAAAAAAAGCCTCTTTAAAATACAACTACCCTTTACCAAAAATGGATCACATCTTACAAAGGGTAGTAGGTTCTAAAATAATATCTTTGCTAGATGGCTTTTTAGGATACAATTAGGTGTTGGTACACCCAGATGATCAACCTAAGACAACTTTTGCTACACCCTGGGGCACCTTCATGTATGTTAAAGTGCATTTTGGGTTAATGAATGTTGGGGCCACCTTTCAAAGAGCCATGGACATTGCTTTCTTTGAAGAAATAGGTTACTTCATTGTGATATACTTTGATGACATCGCAACCACTCCAAAACTGATGAAGAAGACCTAGCTCACTTAAGAAAAGTCTTTGAAAAGTGCAAAAAATATGGTTTGTCTTTGAATCCCAAGAAAACTCTGTTTGGCCTTCAAGAAGGAAAACTCTTAGGCCATATCATATCTGAGAAGGGACTAAGATTGACCCAAAAAGGATTGAAGGAATATTGCAAATCAACCACACAAGAAACATCAAAGAGCTACAATATTTCATTGGGAAGATAAATTTCTTAAGAAGGTTCATACCCAACCTTGCAGAACTCCAAAGAAACATCACAAAAAAGCTAAAGAGAGAAATAGGAGTCAAATGGACCATAGAAGCAAAGCAATCCTTTGAACTAGTAAAATAAGCACTTACCTAAACACCAGGTCTAATCATCCTTGACTTTACCAAAGATTTATTCATCTTCTCCTTTGCATCAGAACATACAGTCGCTGCTCTCCTACTGCAGAAAAACATAAAATGACAAGAGTAGCCCATTGCATATTTCAGCAAGGCACTAAGAGATGCACCTCTAAAATACAACATAATGGAAAAACAAGCTTTTGTCTTGATTAAGGCCTTAAAAGATTTCAGAGTTTACATTTTGCACTCACACTGTTGGGAAAAATACTGAGAGGGGGGGGGGGGTGAATCAGTATTTACTGCATATTTAAAACTTTTACTTTTTCATTCCTTAAAACCCATACGCTACCTTGCTGAAGCCAAGTAGCGTATACACGCGGATATCCTTCATAAAACTCGCGTATACACAGAGATATAATTATGCCATTAGTTCTTCACTTATATCATTCCATCATTCATTCATTAGATGTTCTATAAACAGTAAACATGTGCAGTAAGAACAGAATAAACCATCACACAAAGAATCACACATGAACACCGGGATTTTTAGGTGGAAACCCAAGTCGGGAGAAAACCACCGCTGCAGTTGCTCAGCCTTCAATATTTTATTATAGAGAAAACATCTTACAACATATGTGCTGGCGCGGACTTGACCAGCACGCAGGCACCCACCTGCGCTCGTTTACCAGCCTCTCCTGGAAGGGAGCTACGACCCCCTGACTCGTTTACCAGCCTCTCCTGGAAGGGAGCTACGACCCCCTGATCTCGTTTACCAGCCTCACCTGGAAGGGAGCTACAACCCCCTGACTGAAAGCAACAGCCCTCAGCACCACCTTGGACCACGTTTCATCAATTTTCACACTGGATCCATCAACTTCAATAGAACATCACTTGCAGGCCACTTTTCATCATATTTTCAAACTGGAACCCTTTCCATACTTTTATGCTTAAACATACAGACAAACTGATACAGACAACTCAGCACTGTAGAATACAGATAGCAGTAACACAGCAGAATAGATCAGACATTTCTTACCACAGTCTTCAGCAAACCCTAGTTTGCATACGCGTTTTCACTTCACTGATGTCGCGTATATACGCGCTTCCGTCCACACAAACCAGCGTATACCTCAGTGTATATTTTATTGCGCATACGCGCTTTCTCTTCGCTGAAGCCGCGTATATACGCGCTTCCTCCGCGGCGAAGTAGCGTATAGATCTTCAATCATTGCAGAGCAGCATACTTCATCAGATCAGATATTCAGTTCAGATCTACCCTTTTGCTTCAGACAGATGTTCGCCTAGATGCTCGCCTCATCACAGATCTAAGCTTTCCATAATCAGATCTAGCAAATACAAGAGCAATTCAGATCTAGATCCCCTTCTTCATCATTGGTGCATCATACATTCAGATTTATCATTCAAGTGTAACCCTTTCCATTCAGATATACTTCAGAGAGAAGTATTCATTCAAGCTCAGACATCTTGCACCCACACTCATGTTTTGCACAATGAATTTCTTCTCCTTATATAGGTTTATCCTTTTTCAATACCATGAGCCCCTTTTTTAATACCATGGACCAAAACAATACCATAAGCCCAAAACTACCTGGACGGGGTCAATTAGGCGGATCATTACCCAATACAATGGGTCAATACCATGGTGGTTACCCCTTGGTTTTGCACTTTTTGAGCGCTTTAGCCCATACGCGACTTGGCACGTTCTTCCTCGCGTGATACGCGACTTCCCCAGCCAATCCGCGTATACCTGAGACATACTCTTTTTCATCATAGAATTAGCACATGCTGAATTCCTTTCTTCATTGCCTTCTGTTCACACTGTAGATTCATCAGATTTCCTTCATCAGTGAGTTGTCTTTCAAGGACAACACTCCGCATCATATTGTCAACAAACATCATATCATATCAGATATACATCATTTACCAAGTCCATCAAGTCAAGAATAACCTCATCAGGTGGATTGCCATCAAGGACAACACTTGTCAACAGTCGCATGTCTTCATCTCCATTCAGTGGGTTGCCATCAAGGACAACACTCTGCATCATATTTCCAACAATCTCCCCCTTTGGACTTGATGGCAACCACGATGGTGTTTGGTTACCACAACAGATAGGTACCATGTCACTCTCCCAAATATGTCACTCTCCCAAATATTTGACATCACTATCTTCTCTTCATTCAAACACAACACCATGTCACTCTCCCCCTTTGACATCAAGGGCAAAGGGCGGATCAAAACCAGCATACTCTCCCCCTTTGACATCAAGGGCAACGGGCGGATCAAAACCAACACACTCACCCCTTTTCTTCTCATGTAGAAGAAGCGCTCTGCAGATCTGATATATACTGAAGTGACCAAGCTCCCCCTGAGATCATGCTGAATCTTCAAACATATTTTTCAATGAAGTACATGACTCTATGACCTTCCTATCACCAAGGACTCATACTTACATCAAAGATCCTACCAAGTGGATTTACATATGAGACTCAAGTACCCAACCAAGTGGGTTTACAAATTTGACTCAGCTACCCAACCAAGTGGGTTTACAAACATGACTCAGCTACCCAACCAAGTGGGTTTACAAATTGACAAGTCCTTACATGACTGAATATTACAATTTTACAACATGGGTCTCAACCAGACCTTTTCATCAAAGTACAAATATGAATTTTCATAATTAATACCAAAAGACCTCAAGAAAGATCATATATTAGAACCACCATAATGCCAGCAATGCATTATACTCAGCAAAACTAATACTCCCCCTGAATCTGTGCATCCATGCATCCTTTTCATATAACTAAGGCTCCCCCTTAGTTTGTGCATCCTGAACATTTTCACCAACAAATCATCAAGGCATCTTCATCAAAACATTAGAAACAGATTTATGAGAAATGGAACACCACCAGAGATACCAAACAGTATCAGAGATACCAAACAGCACTGCAGCTGTGCTGAAGAGAGCTGACTCCAAGCAAAAATTGTCAGCAATCAGACATACGCGGTTTTATGTGCATGAACTCGCGTACATACGCGACTGTGTTTCAGGAAACCCGCGTATCCAAAGCCATCTTCTAACTTTCAACCAGATCTGATTCTCTGTGAGGCAGAGACAGTGTTCAGCTTCTTCCTGAGATATTTGAATGCTTCCCTGGACTACAGATAGATAGAACAATGTAGTTGTGTCTTCAAGCGTCATCCAACGGTTGTAGCATCAGCACAATAGTAACCAAGCCTTCAGATTCTTTGCAGCATCCATACAATCTTTCCAAGAGAGATAGAACAACATCTTCACAAAGGTGTCAAGCAATCATCCATGTGGTCCAACATCACCATGATCTTCAAGATTTAACATGAAGTAACATATGTAGGCAGAAGATATTTCAACCATAGTAACAAACTCTGTATGATTTATTTCTGAATCAAATGACATCCAACTCATCCATGTGTGAGTACAAAAGATATTTATCAACAACCAGGGCTCAAAAAATCATCATAATAAACCATGTACCAAGTCATCATCATAATAAACCAAAGAACAAGCAGTCATATTGCCAACAATGCAATCATTAGTATTCAACCTGCTGCTCCCCCTAAACCAATGCTCTTCCTTAGCTTGCAATCTGAAGCACCTTCAACAGCAAGTTATCAGCAACAATCTCTGCATGATCTGTCCTCATCTCTGAATTATAAGACTTTCATCTCAACAACGAATGCTCTTCATCCATAATGTTCAACACAAGAACCCATGTATCTTTTCATTATTATGAGTATAACCAGAACAATGCTAATAGTGCAATCATCAGCAGTCAGACTGATGCTCCCCCTGGACCTCTGCTCCAGATCTTCAGTTATCTGATAAATTTTCTTATCATCAATGCATACGCGGCTGTGTCACTGGAACTCGCGTATATACGCGACTTTGTTTCATATAACCCGCGTATGGAAAGTGAAATATAGAAAATTTCACACCTTCATCTCCTCCTGCAAATTTTACCTTTTGTTCCTGTCTTTTCTTCACACCAGATGCACTGTCATAAAACCAGAATAATCAAATCAACCATGAGAGTCATCATGCATTGCTCCCCCTGTGACGATACATTACTAAATCTCCTAATGTATCCCATGTCATTCCTGCAGTCAATAAGAAAGGTCAGCTTCATAGGCGGATGACTGCAGTAGGGTCAGAATTCCCTACGTTTCTGATCGGTCCTCCTTCTTCTTCCAGATTTGTTTAAACTTTCTATTTGTGTGCTGGAAGTTATCCACTTTCCCAGATCTGCTCATCCTGCATTCTTTTTCTACATGTCCATACTTGTTACAAGCATAACATCTCATGTGGCCAGAGAAATAAACATAAGAATCACAATGAGTATTTCTATTCTTCCTCCTTTTACAATCAGCTGCTTTATGTCCATACATGTTACATGAGAAACAATACCCCCTGAAGAAACTAGAGTACCTTTCTGAGTAGAACCTGTTTGTTTGAGGCTGGAATGATCTGCTCCTGCAATTTGCTGCAACATGCCCATGATTATGACATTTGAAACATTCAACATTATTGAATGATTTCCTTTGAGATTTCATCATTGTTGGTTGACCTTTTGTTTCTTTCAACTCTTCAGGTTTTGCATTGAATTCCTTTGAATCTTTAGCACTTCCTTGTGAACTAGATTCTCCTTTAACAGTTTCATGGAAACCAAGACCAATTTTGATAGCAGGAGACCTTTGATTACTCAGAATATTGTCCAAAATATTAGTACTATCATGAAACCTCAAAAGTTTAACCTTTTCTTCTAATTTACCTTTGAGAATATTTACCTCAACCTCCAAGTCTTGACATTGCTTTGTCATGCTTTCTTCTTTCCTTCTTCCATCTTCTACTTGATGATTCAGATTTAGAATTTCTTCTCTCAACCCTTTTCCTTGTTCTTCAAAAGTTTGTAAGAGTTCTTCATTCTTCTTGTTTGATGCTTCGAGATCTTCTTTGAGGGAGACGATTTCTGCTTCAAGTCTTGCATTCTTCTTGTTTGATTCTTCAAGATCTTCTTGTAGAGATTCTTCCATGACAGACCAGATTTTTGCTCCAAGTTCTTCATATTCAAATGGTTGTAGAGGTTCCTCACTCTTCTTACTTGATGCTTTAAGTTTTTCTTGTAGAGTGATGATTCCAACTTCAAGACCTTTATTCTTCCCTTTTGATTTTTCCAGATCTGTTTTTAGAGAAACGTTTTCTGCTTCAAGTCCCTTACATTGATTGGTTACATTGTCATACAACCTTTGATACTTGTTCATCTATTCTTTCATTCTAGAGATTAACTCTTTCTACATAGCTTCGCTTTTATTAAATGATCTTTGTTGATCTTCAATTTTCTTGATAGCTTCCTTTAGATCTAAAACTTTACTTTCACTATCTTCACCATTGCATGCACAGGAAAGTTTATCACAAGAACAACAATCAATACATGTTTCATCTTCTTCATTTTCTGCTGCACATGTTTTCTGAGATATCTCCTTTTCAGTAGCCTTCTTCTTTTGCTTCCTTCCCATTGCGACGGATCTCCTTCAAGCGATCAAGCTTCTGCAGAAGGACCTGCTCTGATACCAATTGTTGGGAAAAATACTGAGAGGGGGGGGTGAATCAGTATTTCTTTTGCCTCTTCAAAACTTTAACTTTTTTCATTCCTTAAAACCCATACGCTACTTTGCTGAAGCCAAGTAGCGTATACACGCGGATATCCTTCATAAAACTCGCGTATACACATAGATATAATTATGCCATTAGTTCTTCACTTATATCATTCCATCATTCATTCATTAGATGTTCTATAAAGAGTAAACATGTGCAGTAAGAACAGAATAAACCATCACACAAAGCATCACACATGAACACCAGGATTTTTAGGTGGAAACCCAAGTCGGGAGAAAACCACCGCTGCAGTTGCTCGGCCTTCAATATTTTATTATAGAGAAAACATCTTACAACATATGTGCTGGCGCAGACTTGACCAGCACGCAGGCACCCACCTGCGCTCGTTTACCAGCCTCTCCTGGAAGGGAGCTCCAACCCCCTGACTCGTTTACCAGCCTCTCCTGGGAGGGAGCTACGACCCCCTGATCTCGTTTACCAGCCTCACCTGGAAGGGAGCTACAACCCCCTGACTGAAGGCTACAACCCTCAGCACCACCTTGGACCACGTTTCATCAATTTTCACACTGGATCCAACCACTTCAATAGAACAACACTTGCGGGCCACATTTCATCATATTTTCATACTGGACCCTTTCCATACTTTTAAGAACAGACATACATCACCAATAGATACTTATCAACACAGATCAGATAGCAGAAACATAGCAGAACAGATCAGATATTTCATACCCTTTGTTTCAGCAAACCCTAGTTTGCATACGCGCTTTCACTTCACTGATGTCGCGTATATACGCGCTTCCGTCCACACAAACCAGCGTATACCTCTGTGTATATTTTATTGCGCATACGCGCTTTCTCTTCGCTGAAGCCGCGTATATACGCGCTTCCTCCGCGGCGAAGTAGCGTATAGATCTTCAATCATTACAGAGCAGCATACTTCATCAGATCAGATATTCAGTTCAGATCTACCCTTTTGCTTCAGACATATGTTCACCTGGATGCTCGCCTCATCACGGATCTAAGCCTTCCATAATCAGATCTAGAAAATACAAGGGCAATTCAGATCTAGATCCCCTTCTTCATCATTGGTGCATCATACATTCAGATTTATCATTCAAGTGTAACCCTTTCCATTCAGATATACTTCAGAGAGAAGTATTCATTCAAGCTCAGACATCTTGCACCCACACTCATGTTTTGCACAATGAATTTCTTCTCCTTATATAGGTTTATCCTTTTTCAATACCATGAGCCCCTTTTTCAATACCATGGGCCAAAACAATACCATGAGCCCAAAACTACCTGGACGGGGTCAATTAGGCGGATCATTACCCAATACCATGGGTCAATACCATGGTGGTTATCCTTGGTTTTGCACTTTTTGAGCGCTTTAGCCCATACACGACTTGGCACGTTCTTTTCCGCGTGCATACGCGACTTCCCCTAGGCCAATCCGCGTATACCTAGAGACATACTCTTTTTCATCATAGAATTAGCACATGCTGAATTCCTTTCTTCATTGCCTTCTGTTCACACTGTAGATTCATCAGATTTCCTTCATCAGTGAGTTGTCTTTCAAGGACAACACTCCGCATCATATTGTCAACAAACATCATATCATATCAGATATACATCATTTACCAAGTCCATCAAGTCAAGAATAACCTCATCAGGTGGATTGCCATCAAGGACAACACTTGTCAACAGTCGCATGTCTTCATCTCCATTCAGTGGGTTGCCATCAAGGACAACACTCTGCATCATATTTCCAACACACACATCATTGCATTTGTGCCTAACTCAGTGGTAAAATACATACTCACACAAGATCTTGATGGCAAAAGAGTTAAGTGGATTGTTGTTATATTAGAATATGATTTAGAAATCAAGCCCACTAAGCTCATCAAAGAACAAGGACTGGCTAAAATCATGGCTGAAACAAACTTTCAAGCACTAGACATTAACATGATTGATGCATTAGATGAACAAGGTGAGCTGGAAACTCCACTCATTGAAGAAACATTTCTCAATTCATCTTGGTATGCTAATATTTTATATGTGCTTTTTAATCTTAATGTTACTATTGGTTTGTCTAAAACAAAGGCCAGATTCCTGAAGTTAAAGGCTGTAAACTAATACATTTTAGATAAAGTTTTATATTGGAAAAATGCTAGTGGTATATTGCTTAAATGTTTGCCTGAGGATGATGCAGATAAGATCAAGCATGAGTTTCATGAAGGAGAATGTGGAGGCCACCTCTATTAGAAAACTACTGTCAACAAAATCCTTAGAGCTGGTTACTATTGGTCCACCCTCTTTCAAGACATCCATAAAATGGTAATTGCCTATCATAAGTGCTAAATCTTTAAGGGCAAAATAAAATTGCTGCCATTACCTTTGCATCCTCTTTCTGTTGAATCTCCTTTTCAACAATGGGGCCTTGACTTTATTGGAGAAATCCACCCTGCCTCCTCTGCCCAACACAAATGGATCCTTACTGCAACTGATTACTTTACAAAATGGATAAAGGACATCCCCTCTAGGACTTCCATAGACTCAGTAATCATCAAATTCCTTGAAAACCAAATTTTGTCTAGATTCAATTGTCCTAGAAAGATTATCACTGAAAATGTTGTTGCTTCTAGATCTAAGAAAACGGTGGACTTTTTCCACAAATATCAGATCTCATTGGGCCATTCTACAACTTATTACCCTCAAGGTAATGGTTGGTAGAATCCTCAAATAAAATTTTGGTGAACATCATTAAAAATTTGTTGGAAGAGAACAAAAAATCATGGCACAGCAAACTGGTACATGCACTATGGGCAGACAGATTAACAAATAAAAAATCAATTGGAATGTCTCACTGTCAGTTAGTGTATGGAGCAGATGCAGTTTTCCCAACAAGTTTGGGAGTGCCAGTGATGAAGCTCATCCAAGAAGTACAGTTTGAAGAAAATGGCATGCAAATAAGAATAAACCAGAATGTCCAGCTACAACAAACCAAAGAAGAGGTATATAACAGAACACAGCAAGTGCAGGAAAATATCAAAGTCTTTTTGACAAAAGAACCAAGGCAAATGATTTCAACATTGGTGACAAAGTGCTGAAGTGTGATTCAAGAAGAGAAGAGAAGGGTAAGCATGGAAAATTTGACAATCTATGGAAAGGTCCATACATCATCCATTATGCAAGAGGTAACAATGCATTTTTTCTGCGAGAAATGGATGGAACAAAATTGTTTGAAGGTCCTGTCAATGGCAGGATGCTCAAGCACTATTTCAGTTGAAAATCTCAGATTAAAGCTTTATTCATTGTATATAACATTGCTTGAATAAAAGACCAGAAAAATAAACACATAAATGGAGAAAATAAGAAAAGAGGGCAGATAAAATAAAACGTAAAGCCCCATACCAAAAAAGAATGTTTCTAAAAGTGTGCAAGTCCAAATGCCACTAATTTCTGAAGAGTAAGTCTTGTTTAGTCATACAGCCTAATCATGATTGAGCAAATTTTAAATTTCTGCTGATAAGTTAGAAAATGAAGATTTTCCAAACTGTTTAAACTTGGCTTAACAATAGATTAGATTAGGAAAAAGATATTGGTTCCAAAGTTCAAATCTGAACCAAAAAGAAAGAGGGATGAATGACAAATTCCAAATTATAGCCCTTAGTTTTTAGTTTTACTTTTTGCAGAAATAAATCTGTGTGCAGCTTGTTCAAAATGCCACAGCTCATGATAGATCAAACTGCTTAATCTTGATCGGGTCATGTTTTCAATTTCCTGTTAATAGATTAGAGAATGAAAATATGTCAAATTGTTTAAACTTGACAGATAAGTAGATTAAGTAGAGAATAAAAGAGCTCATCAGTCTAATCTGAGCCTTTGGATGATATAATGGTAGAAATAGATAGTTTCATGTTTTCAAAAGAAAAATGATGTCAAGGGTTGGCCAGTCTAAATGCACCCAAATGAAGAAAAAATGCTAGAAAAGTAGGATGGGTAGGTAGAAGTGAGTTGTAGCAATCATGTTTTCCAGATTTTAAAAGCTAACAGCTTCAAAAGAGCAGTATCTTATCAGCAATTGAAGAATAAAAAATATGCCAAAGTGCAAAACAAGGCACTGATCTACAAATTCTATAGATTTAAATTATGAGGTTCTTGACACCTCCTAAAGGAGCTTCCCTCCCCAGCTGGAGCCACTATTAGTCTCTTATATTCATAGTATCACTAGGTGACTATGGATTTATTACAATCAGCCAAAGATAGCATTCCTTGACTATCAGCTATCTTCAAAAATCTCACTGCCCTCATTAACTTCATAAGACCTTTTTCACTATCTCTCACCTTGCTTTCTAAAAAATCACCCTACTACTCTTAAAAAACTCAATATGGGCTTAATTTTCTCATTTTCATCCTTCTTTCCATCCTAAGGCTTCATTTCCTAATTTCCCCCCACTAAAAACACCCACTTTCATTCCTAAAACTCTACTTAACCCCCTCACTTCATAAAATATCTCATTTCCTTAAAAACAATGTAAAAAGTCCCTTTTTACATTGTTTTTAATCAAAAAATAAACCTTTCGGACCCTCCTTTATGTATATTAAAACGTTGTTTTAATATAAAAAACCCGACTCTTTTGTTTTATAAAATGCCCTTCATAAAAGTTAAAGCCCTCCGCTTTAATGTTTTAAACCCCCGCTCTTTGTTAAAACCCTCATATAACCTTTCTTTCCGCCCTCATTTCTAAAGCTCCATGCTCCTTTTTAACCTGGGCTCCTTCTTCTTAAGCCCCCACCTGCATATGCTTAACCCACGACTATAAAACCTCGACCTTGTCCCAAGAATAAGCGCCTCCACTTATTTAAAAACCCGGGCCCCACCTTTTCACCTGCCTGCCACTCCTAAACTCCCGACCACCGTCGATCTCATCCCCCGAAATCCAACGGTCGATGGTGCTCATCGCACATTTAGTGGCGCGGGGGTTAAAAAAACCCCAACCCTGTGCAATGGGCAGTATCCCTCCACCACGCATCGATCGTTGAATGGAATCGCACGCAACCGCCCGAAACCACTTACCAACCCTCATCCCATGCAAAAACCACCCTCCCCACTTGCGAAAACCACTTTTCCTCCTCCCACCAAATCAATACCGCCTCATCCAATTCAAAGGTTCCGAAGCCCTGTGGCTTTGGAATGAAGCCCCGATTCGCCATTTACCACCTTCGCAACGCTCCAAAATCCCGAAAACCCCGAATACACGTAGAAAGAGCCACAAACGTAGGTTTTAAGCTAACAGGTTTGTTTTTTGTTGCAGGTTTCATGGCAGGAATGTGAGAAAGGCATTCCCAGGGTCCAATATTGTTTTAATGAGTGATCTGGGTGACGATCCAAAGACTTATTCCATTTTAGAAGGACCGGAGGTGTAAAATCAAGCATAAATCCCAATAAATCATGTTCATTGGTGGTTATTAAAACCCTCCAGCAGTAGAAGAATGCCTCCCTACACAGTAAACATAGACAAAGACACATTAAGAAGGATGAAGACAGTCAAAGGACTGTGACAGTGAAGATTAGTGGGTTAAAAGTCAAAACAGAGGTTAAGGATGATGAAGACAGAAGCAAAGATTAAAGGGTTAGTTATCGAATCAAGGATTAAAGGACAAATCAAAAGAATTAGTCACAAATCAGAGATAAAAGCAAAATCAAAGGAAAAGACAGTGAGGCAGACAGTTTAAAGGTTAAATCCAAGTTTAAAGCCTAAAACAGAGTTTAAAAGATAAAACAAAGGCAGATAAACATAGAAGCAGATTCGAATGATTCAACAAAATTAGAGACACATTTTGCCACCTACAACATGTTTTCTTTCAATAAAGACATCAGCAGCTATTGAGACAATCAAAGATATTTCTCATCTACCTAGCAGTTATTGTAAAAGTTATTGAGAAAGCCTTAAAGTCAAATATTTCCAAAAGTTAGCTCAGAGGTTAAGTTAGGAGTTATTATTACAGTGAATCACTCTCAGATATTTTTCCTTAGGCCTTGCATTGTCTTAAAGGTCAAAAACTCATTAACTCTGTAATAAATGACATCTGAAATCCTGGCTTAGGATCACCTCCTCATCTGCAGATAAATACTACATGTATTATTCATTTTTAGTGTTGGTTGGTTGGTTGATTAGTTGTCTGATCGCTGGTTGCTGAGCTAGTTGAGGACTACTAGGCTAGATTTGAGAAAGCTCTGAGTCACAGGGATTTGTTGTACTGGAGTAATGTAACTATTTTGAACATCAGTAATACAAGCATGTTCAGAGGATTCTTGTGCTATGTTAATGGTGAAGTTTTCCTTCTTTGTCAATGTTTTCCTTTTGTTTTCCATTATGTCCATTATTTCTCTGATAAAAGAACATAAATTTTAGATTAGGATATGCTGTCTTGGCACCCTATTTCTGTATGTATTCTTTATCTTAATGTTTTCCTCTACAAGGTCTGATTGGAGAATTCTTAATTGCTCTCTGGTTCCACCTAGGTTGTTGTCTTGGAAATGATTTAATAGAGTCAAGCCAAAGAAGTCTATGGTATAACCTGTCCTTTGGTGTAGCTTGAAATATTTTTTTTAAGGCCTTTCTTTGAAGTATACTTAGTAGATTCCATCCAGGGAAGTCTATGGTTTGCCCTATCCTCTGGTATGTCTCAAAAGGTTACTTTGAATGTCTTTGGAGTGTTTTATTAAAGAAGATAGGTTTAGCTTGCTCCTTAGTTCCACTCATTATTATCTTAAATGTTTTCTTTGTCTGAAAGTAATCCTAGGATTGTTGGACTGTTGTCTTAAAGGTTTTCTTATTAAAGTCTGGCCAAAGAAGTATATGGTATGCCATGTCCTTTGGTTTGCTGCAAACAATTACCTAAAAGGATTTTTTTTGTTGAAGTAGAGTTAAAATATTCTTAACTGACTTTTAGTTCTGCTGCTTTCACAACTTATTGTTATTTCATATCACATCTAATCTAAGAGATCCACTTGATATAGTTAGCTTACCCTATGAAAACCCTTGCAGATTTGATAAAAAATTAAATCCTTTTATGACTCCATAGCCCAATGGATTAATGTCTCTCATGGTCTATCTATTCAGCTGAAACACTCCCTCAATTAATCACACCATTGATCTATCAACCTATCAATCAATCAATCAAAACACACAAGGCCTCAGAACTTCATAACTAGCCTAAAATCATAAAAAAAATAGAGTATAAAGACATATCTTTTACAAACACATACATAGAGAGAGCCCTCTCTGAGTCTAGGAAGGCTAGGTCCATGGACTCCAAAGTGGTCTGATGTGGTTGCCTGTGGAGTTTGTTCTTGCCAATCTTGCAAATCACGAGGAGCCAACACTCCCCAAAAGAGTTAGACATACCCAAGCTAAAAACTCAGAAATGGAAGCAGAAGCTCTCGTCTTCTACAACAGATCCTTTCCAAGCTTCCAAATATGGGAAAAAGAGTAGTGTTGATTCCCACACAATCTACTCAGTTGGCATAGTGGTACCATGCACCGTCTGCACTGGCCATAACCACGAACCAGAGGCATGCCCGCTAATGGAAACATTCAGGCACCTTTGCACCAGGCACAATTTCCACCGATAGGAAATTGACCATCCTAATAGGGGACCCAGCCTTGCGCTCACGCAAACTCCCATCACAGAGATTCTCCCCCCACCAAACGCCGATGACATGATACACCATATATGATTCATATCATCATGTACTGGAACTAGGACTCGGGCCACCCACACGTCTTGGGTTCCCAACCCTGTTCCCGTTGTAAAAAAAGCAAGAGCCCCTCCTGCTCCTCTATACCTTATCATCGTCGCTGGACCCTTTTGAAAATGGGGTATCGACTTCATGAATTTCAACCCCACATTGTCCAGAAATCATAAATACATCATAGTGAAAGTCGATTATTTCACCAAGTGGGTCGAAGCTATGCCCATATACTACAACACCGCAGAAACTGCCGCTCGATTTCTGTTTAACCACGTGATTGCTCAGTTCGGTGTTCCCAAGGAGTTAGTCTTCGACCATGGGAAACACTTCAAGAATGAAGTTTTCCAGGAGCTATCTCACCACCTTGGATTCACCCATGAATTCGATTTACCATACTACCCCCAATCCAACAGACATGTAGAAGATCTGAACAAAGTCCTCAAAACTATGTTACAACGCATGGTGAATAACCATAAAACCAACTAGCACCATATGCTTTTCTCCGCCCTGTGGGCATACTGCACGGCCATGAAAACATCCATTGGTTTCACTCCCTTCCACTTGGTATACGAGGTTGAATTCGTGATTCCCATAGAATGCGAGATCCTGAATTTACATGCCGCCATAGAACTCCTCGATGATACCTATCCTATAGAACAACGTCTAGTACAACTAGAGCTTGTCAACGAAAGCCAATGACAGTCACTGCAACAAAACGAGGCCCACAAGAAATGAGTAAAATCATCGTTTGAATGCCACATCAACCCTCTCTCATTTACCAAGGGAGAACTATTCCTCCGCTACGATGTCGCAAAAGAAGCCCTAGGGCCAGGAAAGTTTGAAACCTTGTGGAAAGGACCTTACATTATAAAACATTTCCTCCTCAAGGGGGCATGCATCTTGATTGAGCCGGATGGAACATGCCTCGACAACCCCGTCAACAGCCTTTACCTCAAGAAATTCTACCCACAAGGGCTGAGAAGGCCCTCCCCTAGAGTCAACGTACACACACCCAAACACTTTACATTTTTTACCAAAAGACTTGTTACAAAACGCACTCGAGTGTCACAATGGATTACCAACCTGACCCTTACTTCGGATTTTCTAGTGGAGCATCGCGATGGTCTCAAAGTTTAGCAGCAGCAGCCTGGGTTATCAATCACCCTAACTGATCACCACTCTGCACTAATGGTGTTTGTATCGGCTCAACAACAAATGATCAGGCAGAATATGACACCGCCGTCAGACTTATGTGTGACGCCCTCACTCAGGGCATATGCCATACATATCTACCTCGATTCCCAGTTAGTAGTGTCGCAGTTAAACCAAACATTTGAGATAAGATATCCACATTTGTTTAGAAAATACTTGCGTGCAAAAATATTAAGCAAACAATTTGACTACATTACATTCACACATGTACCGAGGAGTCAAAACCAAACAACTGATAGCATAGCTAACAATATTCTAAACTGGAATGCATCTCGGATAAACCATCATACATAAAAAAATAAAAACATAGAAAGCATAGATATCCATCAGCATAGCATAATCCATAAACAGAAACAGGGGGCACACCATGTAGAGCCGCAAAAAATATCTCTCACATATATATACCAAAAAAGTATGTGTCTGAGTACAAAAAATAGTGTCTCTAACCCATAAGTCAGCCCAAAAGATACACATATATAAGTCGACAAAAATAAGGGAAGCATCCTCATAATGGGTGCTTTCCCCGTGTACAAAAAGACTCTATGGTGGTGCTCCCCCAGGTGGGGCACCTGGACCCATTGCCGCTCCTGGTACCAATACTAGAGTCGCCGTTAGCACAGAGATCGCCACCTGACGTAAAACCAGCTGATAGCCCCTCTCCCGGGCCATCAAGGTCTCCAGCCACACATCCTCGAGGTCATCCACAAAGCCTCGAGTAGGAATCCCCTGGGTCAAGTGGTCCACTTGACCCTAGACATCCTTTAAAGCTGCCACCTGCTCGATCAACTCAACAACACGAGCCTCTGCCGCATCAACACGAGCTCGCTCAGCAGCAGTCTCAGCAGTAGCTGAGCTGCTACCCTCCTCCGAAGGGCCAGCCTCACCACCCATTGATCCACCTAGAGGCTGTGTAGGAGCTCCTCCCTGTCCCCCATGAGCTTCTTGAGGTCGCCGAATCGGATGGTGTCCCACTAACCAAGCCATAGGATGACCGACCTCACCAACATCTGCAAGGGTAACCAAAACTATGTTAGTGTCATCATAATACACATATAAACATAAATACTCAAGTAAATATAGAAAACACAAAAAAATACCTGCAGACCCCCAAGCATATCCACCGGGAAGACCTATGCCTAGATCTCCTCGGAAGTCCATCCCTGCATAAGGGAATGGCAGGAACATCTGAGGGTTGGCCTCAAACCAAGCCTCTGTGGTGGCGTTCCAATAACGCCCCACCCTACCTCCACCTCCTCGGGGCATCACACAGGCCCACCTCCTCATGCGTGGCTCCTGTGGCTCCCAACAGGCACCGCCACCGTAGGTCTCAGCAACACCACCTACTCATACATGATGTTGCATAAGATGTTGGCATAAGTAAACAACTTCGGTCCATCTCAGACCTTGGAAAGTTGCACCAGCATCCCATCATAATAGAAATGGGCAAAGTAAAAAAAGTGCCCGACCCTCAGTCGGCGCAAGACACCGATCTGTGGACCCCATGCCTGATGAGGAGCAGACGACCCTGCCAGTCGCACAATGGCCACTAGAGCACACCACTCAGCCAAGTATGTCATTGTAGCAATAGCTATGCACCCCTCCGTAAGGGGTGCCCCGCCACAATGGCCTGCTGAAAATCTATTGAGATCTACCCTCTCGAAGGGAAGTGGATATCGAAGCGCCTCACCCTGAGGCAGCAACCCGGTCATAAAACAGATATCCATCTCATGATGGATAGCAAGGTCGCACCCTCGTAGCACCATCACCTTGCGCCGCCTATTCCAGCATCGGACCAAGTAGTGCAAAAGACGATCATGTAATCGTAGTAGGTTATTCTCCATAAATTTGAGAAGGACCTAGCACGCCAACTGTTGGCGCGTGTGACCGTAAGTGGCTAAGGCATCACGAAGATCAGGCCAATCCCTCTCCCTCCACAACATCCTGTCATCAAAACAGGAACACATCAGCCACACTGAAAATACAAAAAAAAAAGACAAAATTTCCAAAAAAATTGGCAAAAAATAACTTCGGCTCTCCGCGCGCCTATTCCTCAGACAGGCGCGAGGAGGGCGCGTCTGTCCTTCTCACATATGTGCCAAAGGCACGCCTAAAGCTAGGATAGGTGCGCTAAATGTGCGCAAAACTCTGTTTTTGCGCTCAAGGTGCGCGCCTGTACCTTGATCGCCCGCGCGGGCAAGGTAAAAACTAGCCTAAAGTCCATACAAACCCATCTTGTACAGACCTTGGCACCAGTAAACTGAAAAAATTAAAATGCAGGACGTCATGGAGCTTACCTGGCTAAAAAATCGCTAATCTTAGGTGCTCAGGCTGACCGCAACGACAAGAACTGCTCTGCAAAAGCCTTTGACCTCTCAACACTCAACAAACACAAATGAATTGAATTGAGCCATATTTGTCTATATGTCGCCCTTTTTAGAAACTTTGGAGGACCATAACGAGAGCTTAGAAGGCCCAATCACCAGACCGAAAGCAACATTGTGATCAGTGCTCCATAACGCTCAAGGGCTATGCCACACATTTGCACCCCCGAAAAAATAAATTTTTAGTGCCGGCAGGTATGCCCTCTCTCATCTTCTTTTTTAAGCACATATCTTTCAAATAATATTTGAATAAAGAAGATGCTTTCACTTAGGGTATTTGTTTTTGCAGGTAGTGTGCAAACCATCCACAACTCCATCCTCTGAAAGTTCCAGAGCAGGTATCATTCTACCCCTAGCACGATAGAGTCCCAAGAAAACTCTGCATATCCTGACATCATTTCTCCATCAGAAATCAACCATAGGTTCCAAACACCCGACCATGTTTATCATCACCTCACCTTGCACATGATAAGCATCCTCGTTGGTCGGTAGAGCCTCCCCCCCCCCATGTTGCTCATCACCCAAAGTAGACCATATATCACAAAAATAGTGATGCCATGGCCATACCACCGTAGTCCGGGAAGCACCTCATGCCCATTCACCCGCCATGCATCAGGTCAAGTTTGACCATATCAAAATAAAACCCCTTCCCCGAACGACCAAGTTTTTCAAGCAGATTGAAAGCGCACAACCGCGCCTCCCATTTGGCCTACCATACCTCCATCATCATAACCCATTTGCGACATTTTCCATCTGCTTCATCGACCTCACACATGAGACCAACCAATGGGGCCCCCACCCTCAACAAAAAACCTTCCTCACATCATCAGTGAGCGAACACTTTCATGTTTTTGGGTGCCCGTCTATGTGTTTTGTACAAACCAAACCCCATTATTTTATTCTTTTGGTAAGTGTACAAAGACCGCAAACGATGCACTATGTCCCCCATCCATCCATCCATTTTTTCTCCCATGGCATCAGTCCCTCGTCACCCTTGGTCAAAGTACCACACCCCCACGCATAAGCCACCGTGACATTTATAACCAAAATATACCCACCCTAGAAGTCTTATCGACTCCAGGGATTTCCCCATCAAAAATAGTTATGATTGCTGCCAAGCTGATTTTTCTACTCCGACCTTGGGCCATTGAACCCCCATCATCAGTTTTCAGTCACCCCTCGCCATCATTCCTATGTTAAACCCATCACTTCCAGGATTCTGATCCCATGTATTAGTGACTCTATCGTTCAGTTGAGGCTTCCTTTTTGTCGACACCAACACCTATTTTCCAAAAAGGAAGCGGCACCTTGGATCACCCCTCTCCACAAAAGGGGCATCCTTGGGTGGCACTTTGAGAGACATCATTGCCCACAGATGTCATCGATCCTCCTGACATTTGACTACAACACAAGCTTTCATGTCAAGATGGTATCATACCTTACAACCATTGTACTTTGATCAAATTTGTCGAAGACCCGTGCCTTTATAAGCGTCTCTTTCAACAATGCTTACACGGGAAGGTCCCAACCAGTGCCTATGCGTACAATGTGAATTTATATTCCATACCAAGTTTACGCATATGGGTACCACTTTCCACCTATCTTCAAAGAAAAAACACCCTTGAGGGCGTCAACAGTCATCGTCATCAACCAACATATCACTACCATACTAGTGACACAAACAGAATCTATATCTGTCAAGTAGATTTGTTTAACTAGCCAAAGCATCATGAGCATGGGACATGCCCACCTCATAGAAAATTTGTATATATTGTATTATACCATTGCTTGCAGGGATCCCACAGGACATGGTCACTCTTCAACCCGGTGTAGGTTGTATCCAACTTCGGGCTACACGCAAGTCTCTCTCCCTCTCCACACAGTACACATAAAAGAAACTATAATGTATTTCGGCTATATAGTTCTTCCTAGACCTCACACATTAGGGGGAAATTGTTATCACTGGAAAATTGGATAAGCAAATATGACACTATTTAATGTCAGGCAGAAGGATTTACAGGGCTGAGAGATATTAGAGAATACGAAGTATTTAAAAAATCTCTAAGGTCTAACAGGAAAATCCAATTGCGCACTAAAGGAACTAGTGAAATGCGCCTTTGTGCGCATAATTCTTCGATAAGCACTCCTTTGCGCGAATTTTCCTCAAAAAGCCGCGTTGCCCTAAGAGTGGTGGAAGTCACTTTCCGGGACCACAAGGCACACTCCAAGACATTGAGCCCACACTTGAGGCCGCCTAAGGACATCCGCCCAAGCCTCCTTAGGACCTCAAGGGAGCACACAATGGAATAAATGTGGCACACAATGAATCACCCTCCTCTCTTGGGTCACCATCCACAATGTACCAAGAGAGGGAAGGAGGATTTGAATTCTCCTATAAAAGGCCACCAAGAGATGAACAATGGGAGAACACATTGTTATGCTGGCCATAATTGCTCCAAGCAATACCAGCAGTGTGTGATCCGGAGCAGAGATAGAGGGGACTCAGTGGTTGGCCATCCAACAACACTAGTCCACCATAGTAGAGAAAGGGAGACTTTGTGCCAAGGCAGCGCGGAAGTAAAGACATCCTTGCATCAGGACTTGGAACTCCATAGTTATAAGGGCCCCTTGGGAAGTGGGTAAAATTTTCATCCTTCATTCCTACCAGTACTTAATAAGAGGGGACGTAAGCGCCGCTGTTTGGATTATTGAAGTTGTTTGACTCTATTTAGAGCTTTTATTTTATTTGTTTTAGTTTAGTTTTTATGTTTGAATATGCATGTTATTTCTCTATCTAATATGTTTATGTTTTAGCGTGTTCCACTAACTTGCTTAACTCCATCTATTTTCTTCCTGTGACCAATAACTTAAGAGGGAAAAACCACCCCTCTTAAGCAAGTGTGATTTGGTACATTCATGCGCCAAACACACTAACACAACAGTTATTGGCAAGATTGTTTGTATTGATATAGAAGTAATCGATGCCCCCTTGGATTATAATATTATTTTGGCTCATAGTGATGTCAGTTGTCGCATCTGTGGTTCACCGTAAGATGTGCTTCCCTCATATCAGAAATACTGTCACCATCGATCAATTGACATATTACGATCTAAAGTCTCAGACATCACCCCAGTCTACCATCTCGTCGATGACCGATAATCAACCTGTATTGCCTCTCAGCAATGTCTCTCCAGAAGTCTATAAAGATTCCACATTGATAGGTGCATACTATGGTCCACCTCCTACTCCTTATGAGCCCAGCTCGTCCAATGTTTGCATGTTTCAAGCATCACGAGCTACTCACAAGCAGTCTGGTACACCCATCTAGTAGCCAACACCTTTGCAACCTGCTGTTGTTCACTCGACTTAGCCACCAGGATCAACTCCTCAAGGAACTTCTCCTTTTGTTGGTGTATCTCCTCCTCCTTTTCAATCAGGAACTATTCCCCCAGGCCTTAACCATCCGGAATCCATTCCACTAGGTCATTATCCTGCATGTCAAATACTGTCTCTATTTCCTCCACCTAGAATCTTTTCGGTTCCTGTCATGGCTACGTTGATTTTAACGAATATGACCTTGGGGATCCTAGTTTGGTACATTGATCCCCCAACAAACACTCCACCAGACCAACTCAAACGATATATTTCTTTGACCCTGGTCCAACTGGTTGCTATGACCCCTTCCTTTGCTTCAATTCCACATCAACCTTAACAGGAACTCACTCCTATTGTGAAAGCATCTAGTGAGGGGGGAAAAGCCAAAAAGAAGGAACCTAAAGACAAGGCTCCCCAAACAACTCCAAATCCACTTAAGCCTCCAAAGCCTACTCCACCACACGCTTTGTGTGATGTTGTTTGGAATTACACCAATAAATTTCCTGAACTCCCTCGTCTCAAACCTGTGGTCGATGACATGTTTCCTGACCCTGACATCCTAGAGGTCCATGTTACCTTACCTGAGTTAGCCATGAAAAATGAGTCATTACACACAAACCACCCATGCAATTTGTGCGATAATTATGGCCACTACTCTTA
This sequence comes from Pinus albicaulis, assembly GCA_034641835.2. Taxonomy (NCBI): domain Eukaryota; kingdom Viridiplantae; phylum Streptophyta; class Pinopsida; order Pinales; family Pinaceae; genus Pinus; species Pinus albicaulis. Next base: position 959,539,411 of record CM076577.1, on the reverse strand, counting down.
CTACTATCCTTGTCTCAAAGACTTTCGCGATACCCTTCAGGCGCTTCATGAAATAGAGGTCACTCGTAGCGGATCATCTACTCCTCTACTTGCGAATTATGGGTCCACCATTACACCAGAATTGCAGGACTCTAATGCACCCATTGTGATACCTCCCCCCGATGTTGAGATGACGAACCCATCGGTCTCTATTCTCTACCTATCGTCATCCATGGGATCCTTAAAGGAGGACCCCTCTGGGGTTCCCTATAGTGCTTCTGTCAGACCTTTTTCTACGGATACCCAGGTCTCAACATCGGTAGATTTTCCATCTACTAGTCATTCATCCCCTCCTATTGTCGACGCACATGTGAAACTTGTCTGTCATGACGATGCTTCAGGTAGTCTCTCGTCTCTCTTCCTCCATTCTGCCCATCTTCCATTCAGATGAAGACATCATGGAAGCCATGAACACGCTTGATTATCCTTTGGAAAATATGCACCATCGTGTGTATTTCCTTCCGCACCAGACCCATGACCAATATGTTGTGGAGTCAGAAGACTTCATCCATAATGAGGTCAATTGGTTCAATAATCTCTTACTTCAAACCCATGACTTCTAACCACATCCACCATGTGGTCATTACATTTCCACCCAATTTTTGGGTAAGGTGGCATCCACTTTTGAGAGTCAAGGAAAAGCAATTCTCCCCAACCCTCCTAGTGCATCTAATAGCGTTTACTCTAGTACCATTATTCTTCCCCATTCATAATAACCTCCAGAGTCTCATATCACTCCAAATCACTCTAGGGTTGATCCACTTAATCATTCCTTCATATTACATCAACAACCCAGTCCCTTAGACATTGTTGTTGACCAACCATAGTGTTTTCTAGGTGAGCACCAATTCATTATATCTGAAGCCACTCTTTGATATAGTGACACCATGTATGTGAACCCATAATTTTAGTCCATTTGATTCATAAATGTAGTGCCAAATGAGATTGGTAATCCACTATTTCCTTTCTCTAAATGTATCTATCCATTCTTCCCACAAGAAGACAACCATAACATAAACAAATGGCGAACCACATTATCAAAATGTGCTTAGAGTCCACTATTCTAAATACATTTGGCATGCCCATACCATGTTACATGGGGGGCACCTATGCCCCTACATCTCCTCATCATCCTCTGGAGGATATTGTGCCATTTGGGCTAAATGCTTGAATCCCTTATTTGAGTACTTGGAACATCATGGCACTCCACAAACTCCTCTAACTAGGGGCATCATTCCCACCTTTAGAATACCAGATCACTCCCCTCCATCGCATATGCTTGGGGGCAGTATCCCATGCTTGGGGGCATGATGGAACCCCTGACCACCTTCTCAAATGATTAACATAAGTCTTGACCTAGACCCCAAAGATCTAGGTATGGTCGATTATCCTTCCATTCCTTGGATAGTTTGTCCTACCGACCTCTCCAGCGAGCCATATACATACATTTCATATCATAGACACTTGATACCATATTTTCAAACATTCTACTCTATCTGATACCATACTTACCACTTGGTCCCCATGTTTGACTTGCTGGGTGGGGATGATTCTAGAACTTCTCTAGTAGTTCATTCCTATATTCCTTTCTTACCTTGATTCTTCACGAGTAACCATCCTTCCAAGAAGCATTAAGGCCACCTTTAGATAAGTAAGCCCACCTACCTGAAAGTCACAGATCCTGATTCTGACGGTCGGTTTGTCCGCTACGATCTCCACAAGATTTAGGCCCTTCTCCTCCTATCCAAATTCACCACAGTGCACTTAGAAAATGAATTAAAATTGGAGGAAAACCACCCTTCTATAGGAAAAACCCTAGTTTTTTTTTCGCCCATTGTGACCAAACCATAGCTTAGTTTGACGAATCGTCAGCACCATCGGAAATATCTCACCGAGTAATATAATGGGTCTTTCTATGTTTTGGGTAATTTGAGATTTCACTTAGAAGCCATTTTTTCCATGAAGTTTCACTTTGCCGTCAATTCAAATAGAATTTCTTTATATGAGCCGCTTGTACTTCGATACCACTTTACCTTGGCACTTGTTGCCTCATATGTCGATTTTCGATATGAGTAACCATTATTTACTCATGTTTTCAAGGTCCCCCTAGGCCTATCCTATGTGGCAGCATCATCTAGTCACCCTTGTTCAGAGCATCTGAGTTGACTCATCCTCGCATTCCTGGAGTCTGTCCCGAGTCCCATTATCTCTTGTTACAATATTCTATTCATCTTTGTGTCACATTCGTCCTGTGTTGCCCATTTTTGGTCTCCATCTCTAATGTCTATCATCATCCCCTCCGGAATTGAGTCAGTCGCTGCCAGGTCAACCATACATTTTATGCTCTAACAAGGGAAGTCGTCAGTCCACCTCTCAGTGTCCATCTTTCCATCATTATCCCTAGTGTCAGTCCATTAGTCACTTTCCTATGCTCCCTCGTGCCTTAATTGAGGATTCCTCATTGCCTCAACTATGACAGGCCCTATTATGTCAACCTCAACACATTCATTCCAGAAGAGCGGTCTAGAGGGCGGTGTACCTTGGTTCTAACTTTCATCATTGTTCAGTACCTCAAATCAAGTAAAGGGAATCATCATTGCAATTTGACTTGGTTGTTTCTCATGTGCTGGACCCCAACTCATTATCACACAATTGAGAATCGTACGCTTGATGGTCTGATGATCTAGTAGATTGTACCAGTGATTCCTGGGTGTGTGTGAGATGTTCCAGACCTCATGAGGGGGTTTCCTTTAGGTAGCCCCCCACATGCCCAGATGACCTCAAATTATGCTCCAACCTTAGAGAAGTTCCACAGATTTGATGGGTTCGGTTCCAGCCGCTTGCAGCACCCACATCATGCATGTCTCCTTCAGACGATCCATTCATATCTGTAGAGCCCTTTCATGTTCAGCATGGCTTCTTTGGTTGTTGTTACTCATCCCCATTACAAAGAAGAATTGGTCAAACTTGGTCCAATTGCCTCCTAGTCAAGTCATAAGTCTGCCCAATGAACTTGGTCTAGTTAGGTCTACTAGGGCCAAATTTCGACCTTTGATAGTGCCTAGAGAAGCTCGATTCTACTGCCTTTCACAAAATTTTGGTCCTAAGGGATTCGGTCCTTCCACAAAGATTTAGATACACTGCTACCTCAAAGATTCAATCCCGCACTTAAGCTTTAGATTCATCTTGTCATTTTCTTAGATTCATCCTATTCTTTCTACTTCAAAGGATTGGATTTATTGCTTGAGAAGGAGGTTGAATACCTCATATATATGGAAGGCTGACTACATTGCTACCTCAAAGATTCAATCCTACACTTAAGCTTCAAATTCATCCTGTATTTTACCTTAGATTTGTCCTTTTCTTTTTGCTTTAAATGATTGGATTTCTTGCTTGAGAAGGAGGTCGAATACCTCATATATATATGGAAGATTGGCTGACCGAATTAGTGACCTTTTGACGTGGCTGACATGACTAAGAGGAGGGTTGACTTGATTAGGAGGGCCGACTTGGCTTGTTTGGAACAAAAAATTCAATTTTCTCTTTTAAAAAAAGACACGAAGAACATGCCTTAAAATTTCTCTTTTGAAAATAACATGAAGAACATGCTTTATATTTAACATTACAAATGCAACTAGGGCTAAAATATTAATTATGAAGACCAATCATAGCTACAAAATTCAACATTTTTCTAGTTAATTTTGTCCAAAATGTGGTAAAGATTTTTAAGAATCATAATTTTAAGTTGTTTAATTTGCAAAGTTCTAATGTCTCAAGGGTTTTTCAAGACATTGAATCCACTTATATATTCAAAATTGTATTTTAAACAACAAAACATCACAATCTCGTTCAAATAAATCATATTTATACATTCAAAAGTGTATTTTAAACATAAAAAAAATCACAATCTCTTTCTAAGTAATATTAATTTAAACAAATTAATCTATTCTAGCCCTTAACAACAATTAGAAAATAAAGCTATTTTGTTTCATATCCATAAACCTTAAAATCTAGGCCTAAAAAGAACGCAGCTATTTTGTTCCAAATTCCTAAACCCTAAGCTAGACAATTTTTTATAAAACGTAAAGCTATTTTATTCCAAATTCTTAAACCCTACACTGTAAACGGTTCTACAAAATAATAAAGCTGTTTTGTTCCAAATTCTTGAACCTAGACAGGGTTTTGTAAAAAATAATGCTATTTTGTTCCAAATTCTTAAACCCTAAGCTTTAGACAGGGTTTTAGTTGGGTGTTGTCGTCTTTTGTATATTTTTACAAATTTTAGCTGTGGTTCTGATTTATACACGAAGTTTCGATCCTTCGGCCTATCTGCGATTTCGATTTAAACCGCAGATAGTGGTGCTTTAAATCTTTTGTCCCAATGGCTCTGTTTTACTGTCGCAGGGCTGCCTCATTTCTTGCACCAGTGGCCTTGAGGGCCCTTAAGCAGAAGAGATTAATTCATTCAGCCTTTGGGGCTGCATTTCAAAACCGCTGTAGGAGTGAAATAACGAAAGGTGCAGCATGGGTTCCAAGCCGATCGGCTACTGCAACAGCAGCCAAGTCGAAATACGAAGAAAACCTCCTGGCAGTGCTCGATCAGGAGATTCAGTGTGCGATTGAATCAGACCCTCCTACGCAGGTAAAGTAGAAGCGAAGACTTTATGAATCTGTAATCTCGCTATGAAAAGTTTGGGATAGTCATGATTACGTTATGTTGAATGTATTCGCAGGATGTCAAGCCCGAGGGCAACATACCCTTTGAGATAGAAGATTTGCCAGGCATTCAGACGATTACACTCCGGAGGAAATATGGTAACGAGGAAATAAAGGTTGAAGTTCTCTCCGGGGATGTTGATGGCGATAACGATGAAGAAGGTAGCGGCAGCGATACCACGTCAGAGGGAATCCAAGTGAATTTAACGGTCACTGTTGCCAAAGGAGGAGGTCCTTTTCTCGAGTTTATTTGCACTGGGTGTTCCGGCGAGGTTTCAATTGAGGGCATGGCTGTCAAGCATAAGCAGCCGACAGAAGCAGAAGCAGTTGATCCAATTCCGTACGAGGGACCTCCCTTCAAGTGAGTATCTGTTTTTAATCATTTTAGTTTTATTAGGGTTCGGAGGACCTTTAGTGTCCAGAATTTCACATTTTTGTGGCTTTTAGGGTTATATGGCTTATACTTTATGCTTATTTGAAGTCAAGGTTCTCAAAGTTCTGATTATAGGTCTATGGGGTTTCTAGAGTTTTAGTGGATGAATGGTTTAAAGGGTGTGAATTTTCGAGCATCTGGGGTTTTGCTGGATTTAAGTTTTAGGGGTGTTTAAGGCTCTCTGGGATTTTGGGGATTTATGAGGTTTGATTTTTTTTTTTTTTTTTTTTTTTAAAAGGCTTTTAGGGCCTTTCAGGGTTGTCTTAGGTTATCAAAGTTGGGCTATTGACGGGCTCACTCTGTCTCTCTTTTTCCTTTTGGCTTGCAGCGACTTGGACGAGAATTTGCAGAAGGGCTTTCATAAATACTTAGAAGTGCGAGGCATCACTCCTAGTCTATCAATTTACTTGTGCGAGTATATGATAAATAAGGAGAGCAAGGAGTATACCAATTGGTTGAAGAATCTTAAGGAATTTGTTGAGAAGTAGTACTTAATGACATTTTTGTTTTGGTAGTTAGTAATGTATTCACCAAGGAAAGGTCCTGATCAATATCTTAGTGAAGAGAAGAGGAAATTGGTTTCATTATTCATGGTACTGTTTAATTTATAGGTGTTGCAAACACCCCTGCCAATTTTTTGAGAAAACATTGTTGTATTTCAAGTTTTTGATATCCTGTGTTATATGCCAGGAGTGCAAGGAGTATGTTAATTACAACGTAAATGTCATTTTTTTGTTTGGGTAGCTATTTATGCATCAGCCAATAAAAGGGACTGGTGTCTGCAAATTGCCCTGAAGTTCAGTTACAATGATGTGGTTTGTAATTTTAGCTGCTATTTTTTCTAGAATATTTTTGAGCATTATTCATGGTATAATTTACTTCATTGGTGTCTTCTAACTCTCCATAAGGTTAGTCACAATGTTGTGGTTTGAAAGTTTAGCTTCCATGTTTTCTAGAAATTTGTTGAGAAATAAAATGCAAATGGCATTTTTGTATTGGTAGCTAGTTATGTATCAACCATATTAAAAATTAGAATTGGGTTTCGAACTGGCTGCCTATCTAACCATGATTTGAACTGGAATTGGATTGAACCAGATTCAATAAACTGGAATTAGAAAAATACATAAAATTAATTAATTTTTATGGAAAAACTTATTTTTAAGATTGCAAATCATGAGAGACAAAATATATAAAATCTTCACATCTATATACCATGTAAGGATGCATATATCCAAATGGTAGTGAGTGCAATACATATAAATGATATCATCGACAAAATACATAACGAGTGAGGTTCTAAATGGCCTCTAGAGTTCAAAAACACTGCTACAATGAGCCTCTAAATGGCTTCTAGAGTCCAAAAATAGTGCTACAACTCAAGCTACTAAATGGCTTCTAGTCTACTACAAATCACTAATTAACACGATCACTCATCAAACTCATCACCACCACTACACATTGGATCATGACTAGGAGCTACATAAACATCACCTGCCTCAAAGCTTTATGACTCCTCAAACTCCTTTCTAGCCTCAATAACAGTACTAGTAGTAGCATGAACAACAACTCTAGGCCTAGTGGAACTAGAAGCACGAGTTTGTCAAACGGTAAGATTGTTGCTTCTCTCACAAGTCACCATGTGCCATGCTTAGTCTTGGTGGTTCGTTTCCTTCAACACCTGGTTCAACTACCATATCTGCATTGGGATCAACAACCCCAACTCTACTAGATAGCTCCAAACCAACTCCAAGTTGACAGTGAACCTCCAAGCTCGATGTTGTTGCTAATTCAATGCTGTTGTAGTATTGTCCAAGCTCTCATATGCTCACAAACTCTAGAAATCAAATGTGTGAGGCAAATAGGAGTTTAGACATCCTTTATAAGCACAGGGGGGCATATCTGGGAGGGAACCTGCCATGGGTTGGCAAAAACCACATCCAAAAACCATTTGTGGGTCCCATCAACATGGCTAGTGATGTGGCTTTAAAACTGATCGTTTTTTTACGAAATTTGCTGGTTAGGACCGGTTTGGTACCTAACCAATTCTGATCAACTAATGAATCGAATTTGTTGGGCTGGTTTTATATCTCTCCATGAAATCCAATGAGGTTGAAACCACTCTGAAGCATCCTAATAGAAATGTTAAAACTTTAAACAAAAAAATTGAAAATAAAAGAATATAACATTACCATTAATTACATAGCATTAGTAGAGCCGTAAGGTTGAATATCAAGCTTCCCCACTCATAAATTATTGTTTGTAGGCAGAATTCAAGGGAAACACCTAGACTTTTTTGAGAGATGCCTACAAGCATCCCTCAGGGGAAACACATCTTCCACATTGGGAAAACATTTACCCTTGCATTTCCCCCAAAAAAAAAGGTGCAGAGAAATGTTTCCCCAGGTGTCTGCCATCTCGAGAGGGTGGGAAACGTGGGGAGCATCCCTAGGGGGGCCATGCCCCGTGGAACATTGCTACAAAGCATATGTTTAGGAGAAGAAAACTCTTAATAATCTCCATAGTGATTTTCTTTAGTAGAAGTTTCCTTTGATGCTCCTATAGAATCCTTTACAAGAGCTATCCCTCGCTTTACTTCATAGGGTCATGCCAATTTTCAGCTGCTACAACACTGCCAAAGAATAAGTTGTTCAACCCTTGCTTTGTCTCTCATCCCCTTTCTCTCTTTTAGAGGATCAGTTCTTGCTGTTTTGAGGGCTTTTCTCGCTTTTTCCTCACTGCCCAAAACACTATCACCACCTTCCAAATTGAATCCCCCTTATCCAAATCAAACATTGTGAACATCTGAGCTTCCAATTCACCCCAGTAGCTTGTGGAAGAAGAGAAAGTATGACCAGCTCAATTAACACGCATGTCAAAAATTCCCCTTTTACTGTTTAAAAGGCCTTTTTTGTTCCACTTTTGTGGATGGCTTTTCTTGCTGTTCATGACACTCTCCAATGAGAAACGACAAAAGAATTATTCTCTCCACGGAAATCTTCCTAAACTATTGCAATGTTAGCATTGATCTCCTCTGACTGCTACAACTCATCCCAACTCACAGATGTCAGTAAACTCTGGAGTCAACACTGCCCATAATAGAGGTTCACTGCACTGATACTAAGTGACATTTGGCTGTTTATTTAAATTCCAATTTGCGTTGAAGCCAACAAGATTGATACTGTAGCTGCTGTTCTCTCCTTCCCAGCTACTACCCATCATCTGCCAGGCGTACTTTTCTTCACCTCAATAAATAATGATCTAGCATTCTCTTAATAACGTTCAAGCCAAATCAAATTAGATGTTTACTGCTTCATAAGCACAAGTGGAATGATGGTGTTTGAGCCATGTTTCTAGGCCTTTTCAAGAAAATTATGCATGCTACTATTGACAATAAAATAGTATCAGCTTTCTTGTTCAGCCACTTGAGCCTTTGTTTAGGAACCTTTCTCAACATGTTTAGCAAGAATCCCAAATGCATACGGGTGACCAATAAATTCGCTTGCTTGAAGTAAAGACCCCCAACAATAATTCATTTTGGCACGCCTTCTCTTGAAACTGAACATTTTTAGAAGTGTTTTCATATTACCTTTGGCAAGCACACTTCACCAAAATTTTAACATTGATTTGCACTTCAAACTGTTTGCTAAATTGGATAAGGTTGGATCCATGCTGATGTGGCAAAATCAACATAGATACCAATTATGAAAGCTGGGTTAATTATAGCTTGATCCAATCATGCAAGGGAGATAAAAATTTGATTTGTAGAGAAGTTGAACTTTCATTCTGTTTTGTAACTTTTGCAACAACAATCTTTTACCAACTTCTTTCTTACACATAAGAGCAGAATATAGCCATTGCCAGCAGAATTGCTAACTCAAACATAGGTGAAGCAAACCAACACTATCTGTTTGGTGCTCTTTAGCAAGACTATTTCACTGCATGGTTTTCTTTGCTTGACAAAGTTGACAAAAGGATAACCCCTGAATCAAGGAATTGACTATAATAAAGGCAGCAAGGCACAAACCATGGCCCCAACCTATCTCACATGAAAAGAGAAGTATAATTTCAAATGCTTTACTTTCTAGACATTCTAGACACATTGACTTTTAAGGCCTTTTTCACTTGGCAGACTTAGCATGTTTGCCACTCAGGATAACAAGGCGTCCTTATCTTTTTATACTTAAACAAAATAGGTAGCATGACAACTTTCTCAAAGAATTCAAATTTAGGGTTTTGAGCATAAAACACAATTTAGGTAAGGTCAAAAGGACCTTTCAAAAGTCAAACAAGGGCAAGTTAGGGTTTAAGGATTTGCTAATCGGGAATCTCATACATATGAAACCTACAACAAAACTGCCATGTGGCGCTCTTAAGAGACCATCCACCTGCTTAACATTACTATTGACTCATCGCTCTTTAACAAGGGAAATTGTCACAGGAAGACAGCACAATCTACCGAAATGTTGGCACCATGCCCTTAATAGGGTCAGATGCAGCTTTACTGCTCGGTAAAGTCTCATGAATAAGGGTCAAAGGCATGAATCATTTGTATTACTTTCCTGTATGACTATTGCATCTTGTTTGTTTGTTTGATCCTCCAAGTTGCATTTTTCTGAATTTTACACAATGACGGAATACAGGACCTGCCTTCTTGCTCTTGAAATTATGAAAAACTGGACGCAAGAGGGCAACTTTGCCTTCTCTAGTAGCAATTTTCTTGGCATTTACTTCATATTGTGTCAAGTGGTCGAGCACAGGCTTAATAAGTTGTCTCATTCGAGAAGTACTACAATTATTAGATAAACATTGAACTGGTTGCAAAGCTGGGTTGTGCCATTCGTTCAAAGAACATTGGCAATAGTAGTAATACTCCCTCTGTCTTAACCAATTACCTGCTCCTTCTGTGTATTCCCATAGTCTCTCCAGTACAGGATTCAAGTTATTGCTAAAGGCTTAGATCGAAAAGTATGAACTCATATTTGAGGGAAGGATGTGTTTATGTTCGATGAAGAGTTACTGCTCATAATTCTGCCTAATAAAATATGAGCGCTCTTTAGCTTCCGATCTAGGTGTTTTTGAAAAATTTCCAAGTAGAAAAGCCTCATAAATTGCATTTTAAGCAATTGAAAACTCCGAACATTTGCTGATGCCCATTTTGGATTGTAGATCAGTAGCTACACCAACTCCACAAAGACTTAATGCAGTGCCTCATGAAACAAGGCATCTTCTGTCTTTGAGGAATGCTTTTATATGAAGAGTGTCTTGTTCTAAGTTATATATGCTGTAACTTGGCATTTAACTTCTCCAAATTTGGTAGTCCCTCAGACGTTTGTTTCTGTTCCTCCTTGCAGAAACTGGATGCTAGCTCTGTCAAATTAGTGAAAGAACTGTGTGCTTTGGTTTCCATAAAGGCCTCCAATCAGAGCAAGATTCAGCACATCTATATCATTTCTTTGTTATTGTTATGCATAATATTGAATAAAGGACTGCTTTTCTTCCAACAATGGACTAAAAGAACACAAGACCACGACTGCAATAAGATGATTTTGCACTCCGGTAAAGTAAATTGTAACTGAATCAAATAGAAGAGAGAGGGCAGAAATGAACTCGTACGGAACTCTAATCAAATGATCTTTACTTTCAATGACAAATTGGCCAAGCAAGGACTTCTAGAATCTTTCTTCAATCCCAACTGATCTGGACAGGAATGCTAACAACAAATAGTCCAAAGACAACACTAGATGCTTCAACATACATTATATTGTGCTGGGAAGAATGAGAAATGAAACAATATTTGCTCCAGTCTTGTAACCAGGTAAGAAAGTCATAGTGCAAAATCTCCCCCTTCCTCACAATTTGCCAAAAATGTACAAGAAATACAAGTTGCTGGAAAGGTTGCCTCAATTAACATAACAAAATGTTGCTGTAACGAACTGGTACCAGTGTGGCAAGTCGTGATAAAGGTAGAGCCTTCTGATTGGCAGAAATTGTAACCAGTAATCTCCCGTATAGGTTCCAACATTGAGAAGCAGAAGCCAAAATTCTTCATCTTGTTGGAAGAGACACCAATTTATCGAGTTCCAACTGAGATATCATATCTGACAATGCTCTATTAGTTTTGCAAGAATAATAATAGAACTTGGAAAGCATTCAAATGGTCTTATTTAAAGAGAAACCAAATGTATTCCTGTAGCAAAATGCACTATGATAATATTACTCTAGTTTTGCAAACCCAATCTTTTGAAAACAAGACTTCAATGCTTTTGTGAAACCTATAAATCCCAAAGTCACCAAATATTGTGAAAACCAGAAACCTAAAGTTACCAAATGTTGTGAAAACCAGAAACTCAAAGTTAGCAAATTCAGTCAGTAGGGTCTTGTTATCATAGTAAAAGGGGTGCATTTCCCATTACCGCCAAGGTTCAAATTCCCCAAAGACACACTTCACCTTTCATTGACCATCTCATCTGTGCAAGTGGGCTGTCTAGCCTGTACAAGGAGGCCTCCATGCAGATGGCAGATGGGGCCTGCTGCAAGTCCTGGGATAACTTGCCAGATTAAATACCACCAGTCAGTTTTTTATCCAAGGGTGCTCTCGGTAATTGTAAGCAGACTACGTTCCATTGAAATATTCTCAGCGTGGCCAAAGAGTAAAGGTTTGAGTCAGACTTGGGACTAACTCCGTAAATCAAAAAATCCTCGAGGTCGAGTCAGTCCCGAATGAAATCTATACTCTGGAGTATTGTTCAAGTCCGAGTCAGTCCTGAATGAACTATAAAATTTGGTGTATTGTTCAGTCCAAGTCAGATTCTGAGCCAACTACCGAAGTTGTGATAAAATAGCTTCTGCCTTTCCCAATAAGCATTTTCGCAACAATTCTTAGAATATTGCATTGCATTTGAGCCCTGAGCTTTGCTAGCTTAAAACCTTGTAACGACTTACTATTTGTAAGTGTTAAATTCAACATTTGCATACAATGAAAGACCCTCTTTGCCATATTTGATACTTCTGCCAACTATAAAGTTCACTAAACTTAAGATCATGCAACACCACGATAACATATAAGGAATCCTTTTGAACATGCTTTTTGAAATTAAAATTTGAAAAGCAATAACGGATATGTAGTGAACTAACTTTAAATACCCCAGGTGATAAATCATAAGAAAACTTGGGTGTAATCTCAACATTGCCACATTTGGTATACATGTTTATCAGAGCACATCCCACATTAGTGTTTGATTGGAGTTCCCTCATGATTGCCTAGTTATGAATCTCTCGTGTCTGTTGTAGAGCTGCTAATATGGCATATGCACGGAGGACACATGAAATTGTGTTTGGATTGAGTTTTATGCTTGTTTGTTGCATCTGACGAAAGGGATTATTCTTGGTAAAAATACTTTCCTCCGAAGTTTTGCTCAAATCGGTGGAGAAATCCTTTTTGGAATGCCCACTGAAGTGTGGACGCACATTCTCACTTGCTTTAATACAAGGGTCCTTTGGTCCATAATGTAGACCTACAGTAAATGCAGGGTGGGATGTTAGGGACTTGCTTGCCATTACAACTCTAAGTCGTGACTGGACTATTGTATAAGTTTTTTTTGGTAATTTTCTTAGAGCATGCTGATCATCTCATAGGGTTCTTTTGGAAATTAATTTATGCATTTTATCAAACATTTACCTTGCTCCTCAATCTTTCCACTTTGGGTATAGTAACTGTCCATGAAACCGCAATTTGGTTTCACCATTTCCTCAAATAGCTTCAGAGCCTCATAAACACACCCATTCTGTGCATACCCTGAAATAAAGATATTCTAGCAAACTGCATCTCGCTGTCACATTTTATCAAACATTTTACATGAATCTCCCATACATTGTTCTTTGAACGAGATATGTCCTTAGAATTTATTAACAATTTTCACTAGCATTCTTTGTCTTTGGCCCATGCATGCTCAATGTTGCAACTTGGGTTTTGATAACATTTGTAACATCCCCCAACCACCCAATTGGGTGGCGCCACCAGCCTTTGATATTGATACCTTAAGTATTTAATAACACACACATAATGAGCAAGATAACATAATATTATGCATGAACATTGTAACAGCCCCAAGATGACCCTTGTATGTGTACTTGTACACATTATTAATATGCCGGTGAGCTGGGTATTATGAGGCATGTGTTTAGAGCTTTTTTCTATGCTACTAAGGTCTGTGTGCCTATGTGTAGGTATGTTTGATGTCATAGTGTTTGTGTGGTTAGGATGGAGAGCCTATGAGTTAAAAGGCCAACAAAGCTAGTAGATATGACATGTAAACATATAAACACGACGGGACACAAAGAGTATGGTGGGCTAGGAATCCACAAAAAGGGAAAGGTAAGGTGGCAGAACCGAGACATGGTTTGTAAGCCAAATAACTACTATTGTCATAATATGCCCAAAGTAATTTTATGGGTAATATTAAAGTATATTGTGATAAAATATTATCCTAAGCTATAAATTAAAGGTGAAGGGATGGGAATTATTATTTAGTCATCCTTTCCCTCAGAGACTACTAGGGGATGAATCTAGTCTTGGTTCTTGGGAGAGCTAGAAGATAAATGGCTACTGTACCCTGAGGACCCTAGGTGGTTTGTGGTATTAGTGCACTTCTCCTGGGGTTGCGTGCCCTGGAGGGAGAAGTGTAGGGACATGTGTCCCTGTATGGGCCTGAAGGGTATCTGGAGACCCCTGAGGGTAGTTGGAACTCCTAGAAGCCACAAGGCTCTAAGACATCCTTGGTCACCCCAAGTTGGAAGCCTTGAAGGGTAGTGGCACAACCTGATGGATTGCGTATACAAAGAAGGGGGACATGGACATGTACTAGACATGTACTTGGGTTGGGTAGTTTTTTTCATTATGGATTCATTCCCTTAGCTCATGGGTGCCCTGCTATTGAAATAGTTGGAATAGTGCAGTCTATGGCTGGGTGGAACATTTGAGATCTGTAATCAGTTGATAGATTTTATTAGAGTGCTCAAACTTGTTTATGTTGTTTATGGTTCTCATGCATGTAAATATGATTTTTTGCTTATGTTTTATGTGCTGTTGTGCTATTATGGTATGTTAATTTTAGATAACATTGGTATGTTCTATGCTTAGAGAAATTTACTTCAATCTTTTCTTATTAGCCCAATTTCAATTCCAGATTAGCAATCACATTAACATTGATAGTAAATGCTGATAGAACATAAACACATAACCAGAAGACAAGCCAAGACAAGAGGACACAATATTTTTGTGGATGCCACGGAAAAAACCCCAATGTGGTGAAAACCCTTTGATCAAATCTTCTTTTTATTCTTCAAAAATTCAGTAGAGAGAGAGTACAATATATAAAATTCAAACAACAGTCAATAGGATGCCCTAACCAGAAAATTCAACGCTGGTCAAATCGACAATAAATCTCCTCCAATGAAGCTAGGTCAAACCCAGTCAACTTGGCCTCCAAAGACAGTCAAAGTCAACCCAAAATAGTCTCGAAAAACTCAGTCAAACGTGGTCAATGGAAAAGTCAACTCTGTAGTCAAAATATGTTGTTAAACTGCCTAGAATTCATTGGAATGCGTGCCAATAGCTACAACCTTCAAAGATCGTAATTCTGCCCAAAAATTGAAGTCAAAACATGAAGGTTGACCCAAAGTCAACATTGGTCAATGCTCTGTTTTCTGCCCTAGAAACAACCTGAAAAACTATCCTTCCTTTCACATGTGCGAGGAGAGAGAGAGAGACTCCAAGGCTGTACGAACCAATACGAGAGGAGAGATGAAGTGAGATGAGATGATGTCCAAATGAGGAATGAGTCTCTCCAATTTATATCCATCAACGAGGGGTGGAGACACATCTTTTGGGGCTTATAAGCCTACATTACAATTCTGGCCAACCTTGACAATTTGCACATGTGTGAGAGAATGAATTCAAAATCCAGCTTCTACTCATCCAAACAAGATGATCTTTAGATCAATCTTGAACCTCTTAGAAAGAGGAATCCAACAAAAATATCATCTCCATTATATGAGCTGTCCAAAGTGGATTTTGGCCCTAGTTGCCAATTTTAACACTCCCTCTCAACTGTTGATTTTTAGGGTAGCATCGGATGTGCTCTAGCTCCGAAACCTTGTGGAGGGGGCTAGGACACATGAGATCTCCAAGACCTAGACATCATTTGGAGAAATTCCCCACCCGGAGCTTAAGTTATTCAAATAATTAAAATATTTTAATGAGGACCCTAAGTCTAAACTTAGGGAAATTAAATAATTAAAGTGAATTAATTTAAACATGTGGGTGAGAATGCTCTAAGTGATGAGGATCAAGTATTTTCTAATATTAGCTGTCGATTAGAGATTAGATCACGACTGTTGATTCATCAACAGGGAAGTATTAAAGGAAGGCTTGGGGTCAGTTGGAGGACACACACAGTGAGTCTAAGAGATCGAATTCTTCTGACGGAGCAATGCTCAGACAAAGATCAAATATGAGTGATTTAGAGAAGCAGTGGTGCAAATGCATTAATTGGTCGAAGGAACAATATTGCATAGCAGAGCAAGGGCAGAAGAAGTAGCAGAGGGACCAGCAAAGTCACCAAGAGAGGTGACGTAGACCCCATAGAGGGTGACGCAGGCCCACATAGGGTTCACACAAGGGTTGCGCAGTGGCTCCGAGAGACAGTCCAGAAATTGCTGGAGATCAGGGTTTCTATGCCGACAGGGCTGAAACTTGATTTCTGAGAGGCAGATCAGCGCATAGAAGGGGTGATGTAGTCCTCAGCTAGACCCACGCAGGCCTACGTATCTACTGCACAGAGGCAGCTGGGGCTTCACCAGTTTCTGATTTGGATCAACCAGGACTTGCAGAGTGAGGTAAAACTCACGATTTATTTCTGTTTGCCAAGGATTTCTATGTTGGGTGAGTCAAATTTTGGCACCCTAGATGTACTCAGAATACTATTGCTTAGTAACATAAACCCTCAGATCTGCTTCATCGATTTTCCTGCATTAGGTTTTTCTGGAGACATTTGTCTGAAAAATACGTGTTCTTTGTCTGAATGCTTTACTTATTTTTCAGTACTTGATCTGTATAACTGTGTAGGCTGCAGTGTATTTGCATTAGTATTTTTACTGAATATTTAGAAAATAACTTGAAATTTAATAAGACAAGTAGGCAATGCAAATCAGGGTTACTGCAGAAGGATTTCTGGTTTAGATTCATAATTTTTCACATGGTATCAGAGCATGTTGTAGATCAAGTAGAGCTGAAGCCATCAACAGGAGAAGAAGGACATTTGCTGCAAGAAGGCAACTGTCCCAAGTGACAACGTAGATCCAGAAAGAGGAAAGGAAGGGTGACACAGTCATCAGAGGGGCTCACACAGAGCCTATGTCAGCTAGCTAGGGTGACGCTGTAGTTGCACAGAGGTAACACAATGCTTGCTTTTCCAACGCATAGGTCTTGAGCCTCCATCTTTCCGATTGCCGAGGCTGGAAGAGAAGTTCGATTTTCTTTAGGAGTTGTTGATGGGGCATTGTTTATGTTGGTGCATAACAATGTCTAGTGGGCCAGTGGCAAAGTAGAGGGAAGCAGTTCCTCAGAAGACTTCTTGCCAAGAAGTCTAGATCAAGTGCTCATTAGCAGCAAAGAGTGAGAGGACTGGTTTGACATCAGTTGGAAGAAGGATTTCCGTGAAGGAAATCAAGTTTCAGAGGGAGCTTGTTCCTTTGAGGGTTTCTAGTGCAAAGAAACCCAGATCCGAGTTTTGCTAGGGAAAAAAAAAAAGAGGGAGAAGAGAACCAGATCAACATTTTATAGTTGAGCAGAGATGGCCACACATGGATTGAGGGATCAGGACAGGTTGGATAGAGCATCCAACTTTTTCATCTGGAAGGCCAGGATCCTGTCAGTTTTGGATGATCATCACATCAAGTATCATGTCTTGCATGAAATTGGTGTCCTTGTTGATGCTGATGCTCTCAAGAAGTATTCCCGAGAAGAACACGACAAGGGAAATGTGGACTTCCTTGACCACGATGTACCAGGGAACCTCCATCCAACGGAGGATGTTGCTTGAGAATCAGCTGAGATTGTTTAAGATGTAGAAGGGAGATGAAATTGCCCCTTCCTTATTCGATTGCCAGCGATCCAAGATCAGCTGGCTTCTATAGGGGCTACACTAGATGATGGAATTATGGTTAGGACTACCTTGAATGCAGTCATGGAAGACTGAGAAACCTTCGTCCAAGGTATTTTGGGCAGAGCAACTCTTCCAAACTGAGAGGATATGTGGGCAACTTTTCGACAAGAAGAGATCATAAGGTTGACCAAGGCGAGAAGCAGCAGTACGGGAATCAAGATCAAGAAGGAGGGAGAGGAAGATGTGGCTCTCGCATCGAAGTGACAACATGGGTAGCAGAGAAGGAAGAAGGACCTATCGAAGTTAAGATGCTTCAGGTGTGGAGAAATGGGACATTTCTCCACACAATGCCGTCAGAAGAAGAAGGGCAAAGAAGATTCTAATTCGAAGGCTGCTGTAGCAAAGGATGACGATGGGGATTATGATGATGTTTCCATGAGTGCTCATGTGCCTCGAGAGAAGAGGTGGGGCGACATGGATCTGTAGTTATTTTGAACTACAGTGGACGAGAAAGATCCTTGAGGTGCCCAAACTCTTGGATCACATACGAGCTACGAGATCCCTTAATGACAATAGCAAGATGACTAGAGTTAGCTGGTGTGAGGAGGATAGAGCCAATGGCAGAGCTAGGACACTAATGAATGAAGCAACAATATCATAGTAGAAATAGCGTAGTGGTTGAGGGAATTCAACAACACAGTGCAGAGAAGTGCTTACACAGTGCTCGGACGAAGATTAGATCTTGAGAGATTCAGAGAAGAAGAGAGGGGCAGATGTAGTAATTGGTCGGAGGACCGAGAGTACATAGAAGAGCAAGGGCAACATAAGTAGTAGAGGGACCAATGCAGTCACCAGGAGAGGTGACGCAGGCCCCAGAAAGGGTGATGCAGGCCCACGCAGGGGCTGCACTGTGGCTCCGAGAGACAATCCAAAAATGGTTGGAGTTCGAGGTTTCTATGTCGACAAGGCTGAAACTCAATTTCTGAGAGGCAGATTAGCGCAGAGAAGAGGTGATGCAATCCTCAGTTGATCAGGAGATCATGAATTTTTCTCAAAATTGAAAGTGCTTGAAACTGTACCGAACTTGAGTGACCGGGTAGATGCGAATGGTTCGAAAAATTGATGTCGTATGAGGGAGATATCACGTTCTGATCGATATCTCAAATAACTAAATTTTTTGTGACAGGGGTGACTAGGATGCCCAGTCAGCATGCAGGTACAGTCAGCGAAAAGGGGAATATTCTCAGAATATTTCGTTTTCTCTAAGCTTATGAGGTTTCACCATGTGGCATTTTATGGGTTGTTGATTTGGTTGTATGAGTTGTTTTGTGGACCAATGGATGGGTGATACGTGGCCATCCCGGAGGCTGCCGCGTGTCCCCTATACGGTTTACTAAAATTATGGTTGGGGTCTGGGAGGTTCGACCCTGTGACCTCCGGTGCGCCCGCATAGTCTTCTACCACCTCCGCTATCACATGTTGCTTACCATATAAGCACTCCAGTTAAATTTAAAGTTTGTAACTTTTCATGATGGGAAGGGGGGGGGGGGGGAGACCGTCGGTGGTCTCAACCCGCCGGCGGCCATGGTTATGGTGTTCACATGACAGATATTAACCATGGCATCTCACCATCTGACGGTTCTAGAAAACGTTAACTCCGACGGTTGTTAATCCATGTCACATGTATATGTTTTAACCGCAATATT
The DNA here is from genome assembly GCA_034641835.2 of Pinus albicaulis. Classification (NCBI taxonomy): domain Eukaryota; kingdom Viridiplantae; phylum Streptophyta; class Pinopsida; order Pinales; family Pinaceae; genus Pinus; species Pinus albicaulis. Next base: position 959,520,353 of record CM076577.1, on the reverse strand, counting down.
TATTACAAAGCCGACGGTTCTAGAACCGTTAACTCTGGCGGATAGCCCTTACACCTTATCACATGCGCGCAGTCATTACACCGTTAGTTCCGCGCCAACAATTTAATGTGAAGGTTTAAAAAACCGTGGGGTTTGGGGTGTCGGCATGTGGCCACCCCCTCCCCTAACCATAACATTTACTCTCACAATTTAAACTGGCGGTAATTTAGGTGCGCCACCAAACTATGCAGAAATGTGCCAAAATTAACTGCAAACAAGTGCAGTTCTCCACAATTAGTGGAGGTTTTGTAACTGTCATTGGGAAAATGGCTAGGGAGGTCAATTTTCAACCAATTTGGGTGAAACAAGAGTCTACCTAGACTAATTGGAGCATTCTTGAGCCATTTGTGCAGAGAAAACAACCATCGGATGCTTGTAAACACATGCATTTGTAATTTTGAGCATAATGAAAAGATGGACATGCCATTGGGAGCTGGACCAGTAGATGTAGTCCAGGAGGGGTGAACTCCTTCATCATGCTTGTTGTGTAAATCTTATGTGTGATGTTATTTCTCTGTTATAAACTGCTGTTTAGTGTTATTTATGCTTATTTACATGCTTAAAACTGATAATTTCATCTATGTTTCATGGTTAAATTCCTAAATCCTTAAGCAAACAAATGGAGACAAATATGTATATGTTTTATAACTGAAAATACACTTAGCACAACAAACTAATACAATCTTTTCAGATCATCAGCCAGACCCACACAGGCCTACACATCTACTGTTTAGAGGCAGCTGGGGCTTCACCAGTTTCTGATCCAGATCAGCCAGGATTTGCAGAGTGAGGTAAAAATCACGATTTATTTTTGTCTTCCAAGGATTTCTCTGTTGGGTGAGCCATATTTTGGCACCCTAGATGTACTCAAAGTACTACTGCTTGATAATATAAACCCTCAGATTTGCTGCACCGGTTTTCCTGCATTAGGTTTTTCTGGGGACATTTTTTCCGAAAAATATGTGTCCTTTGTTTGAATGCTTTACTTATTTTTTAGTACTTGATCTATATAATTGTGTAGGCTGCAATGTATTTGCATTGGTATTTTTACCGAATATTTAGAAAAATAACTTGTAATTTAATAAGACAATTAGGCAATGCAAATCAAATTTACTTCAGTAGGATTTCTGGTTTAGATTCATAAATTTTCACATGAACTAGAGAGAACTCCACCCGTCAATCCATCTGACAACCTATGCAATCCTCTCATCCTGTACCATCCTGTCATACTATGTCATCCTGCTGTTCCTGTACTCTACTCTGCTCTATTGAACCATGAAGAAATAATGAAGAATATTTGATTGAGAGTGAGTCAAAAGACCTTGTCACTCTCCAATGACCCAAAGTCAGTTTAGAGGTAAAAACCTCAATCAGACTTTATCCCAGATCAAGGTGTTGGACACAACCCATCCTAGACATAGAGAGTACGACAATACACGATGCGTCCATCGGTAATGATATGGTCTCTATCCTCATTTCCCAAATCATTGGCCAGATGAAATGCACTTCCCATGAGTCCTGAACTACATGGGTAGGTTGTATGTGGGGCATAGATCAAGAGAGGGTGAACCAACTCAATATCATAACGGTGGGGAATAACACACCAATAAGGAAAGGTGAACCTTTCCCTATGGTTGCTTATAGCTCCAAGAAGATATTCACAAGCCCCCTGGAGCTCTCAGAGCTCAAAGTCCAACTCAAGTGGGACCCTCATAAGAGGGTCTGTCCATGATTCCAAGCTTCTCATGGAAGGTTAATAATTTGACCTTCCCTACGGGCTTTTTGAGAATATCTGCAACTTTCTCATCAGTCCCAATGTGATAGAGCCTTACAACGCCTCATTGTACCATATCTCGGATAAAGTGGTACCTGATATCAATATGCTTGGAGCGATCGTGGAACACAAGATTCTCTGAAAGACGAATCACACTTTGGTTGTCACAATAGATAACAGTGGTATCCAACATATGCCCAAACAACTCACTGAAGAGTTTCCTCAACCAAACAACTTCACAACATGCCATACTTGTTGCAATGTATTCAGCCCCGATGGTGCTGAAAGCAACCGATTTCTGCTTCCTGTTCATCCAAGAGATCGAAGAAGAACCTAGGGTGAAGCAACATCCAGATGTGCTCTTATGATCCACCACACTTCCTACCTAGTCAACATCAGTATATCCATGGAACCTCACATTCTCGGTAGTGCATCTCAGTCCATGATTGATTGTGCCCTGGAGATATCTCAAGAGATTCTTGGCAACAATCCAGTGTATGTGATGAGGCTCAACCATATATTGACTCAACGTGTTCACTGCAAAACATATGTTCGGATGGGAGTTCACTAAGAACATCAGGGCCCCCATGAGTTGACAATACTTGATAGGATTTCCCAAACCAGGCCCAACAACACTTCCACATATCTTCTTAAATTTGAGTTCCATCGGAGTAGTCACAAACTTGTAGTCCACCACCCCAAATCTTTCCAGCAGCTTCACAATATATTTTCCTTGGGAAAGGAAAATCTCACTTGGCTTTTGCCAGTCCTCCAGGCCTAGGAATTAGTGCATCAATCATAGGTCCTTCATCTCGAATTTAGAAGCTAACTCCCTCTTACACTGATGAATGAGAGGGTCTGCACCAGTCAGGAAGAGATTGTCCACATAAAGTACAAAAATGAGAGGCTTTTCATTATCAACCTTGAAGTAAAGGTTTGGATCAACTTCACTTCGAGTAAAGGCCAACTTCATCAAGTAGCTATCGATCCTCTCATACCAAGCCCTGGGGGCTTGCTTCAACTCATAGAGGGATTTCTTGAACCTGTATACATGTGTATCTCGATCTTGAACTTTGAACCCCAAAGGTCGTTCCACATAGACCTCTTCCTTAAGTGAACCATGCAAGAAGGCAGTCTTGACATCCATCTGATGTAGACTCCATCCTTGTGAGGCAGCAATTGCAATAATTGAATGGATCTTGGTATATCAGGCAACAGTTGAAAATATTTCATCATAGTCTATACCTTTTGTGAGAAGCCTCGGGAAACGGACTTGGCCTTGAAATTTTCAAAACTCCCATTAACACCATCTTTGATTTTGGAGAGCCATTTTGAGGTGACAACAAACTTGTCCTTTGGTCTGGGAACCCCATCCCAGAAATAAATTTTCATGATCGAATCATACTATTTGTTCATTGCATCCTTCCAAACTTGGTGCTTCATGACTTCTTCAAATGTTCTATGCTCAGATTGGATAATGGTGCTCATGGCTACTAAATACCCTTGGTACCTGTTTGGCTTCTTACTTTCATAGAATGTTCCCCTTGGTGCAATATGTCTCTCAACATCTTTGAGAGTATCTCTAAGCCATGAGGGTCTTCTCTTTGAAGAAGTAGTCTCACTAGGGGGTGGATCAATGGGATCCATCGAACCATCAACATCGGGCATTTGTTCACCTTTCAGTTCTTCTTGCTTTCCTGCATCTTCATCTTTGTCTTCCTTTGAGATGGGAAGATCTCTAACCTTCCCAAGAGAAAAATCTTCATCGAAGGTGACATCATGACTTATCTCCACTTCTCTTTGACCAGGCACATAGATTCTATATACCTATGAAGTTTCATTGTAGCCCACAAATGTTACCTTCTTTCCAGAAGCATCCAAATTGCTTCTCTTTTCTTTCGGCACATGAAAATATACTGGACTTCCAAAAATTCTAAAATGAGAAACTTCAGGTTTCTTACCAGTGAAGATTTCTTCAGGAAGTTTTGGAGTCCAATGCTTGATGTGGGTATATATTTTTAACATACATGATAGTGTTGGTATATATACCCATAGGAAATTTGAAGGCCTTGGCCATGAACCATGGCACGAGTAACTTCAATGATGGTTCTGTTATCACCTAATTGAGTCCTGTTGGGCTGCTTCAATGGTCAACTTGGAGTAACTATTTCAAACCACTTATAATTGGAAATTATCCTTTCCAGTCTGAGAGGGCTCTCTCAGATTGATAAATGATATTCAATGAACAACTTGAAAGCAGATGGCTAACTCTGAAATGGATTGCATGTGTTTTTGTGTAGGTGAAATATGTATAAGGTTTACTACCATTGGGCTTATGGAGTCAATATGAAAACTAAGTCACAAGTCAATATATCTCATGGAAGCTGAGGCAATTGTATTCTTATAAAACCACACATGAAGGACAGAACAACAAGCTATATGCATACAAGAAGTTGGAGCATGTCACCATGAATTCCAAGTGATTATACATAAGAAAAACTGATAAAACATGACAAAACAAAAGACTAGGTGTATAAAGGAAGTTGGAGCATGTAATCATGAATTCCAAGTGATTATACAACTAGAAAACTAGAGATAAAGTAAAAAAATGATATAAGAAACATACATAAGAACACATAGAAGAATCTTAGGTCCGAAATAGGTTGTTGGAATTGTATATTACTGATAGAAAAAGATTACAAGAGTAGTGCCTTCATAACATCTCCCAACCCCTTGCTTCTTTGATGTTTTTCCTATAAATAGACATTCTTTGCAATATGGATGATCTGCCTAATGGCTAGATCCTCGAATTCTCCTATGACACCTTTCATAATTGAAATAAATAACTTACAACAGAAATCTGATAGCTACCTTTTAAAGAAACCAACTCCTAATAGGACTCTATCTCCTATTTATTAGATTCCTCTATCCTATCTATGAAACAGTTACATGATGGTTACATAATGAATATCACATGCTCGAAGGACACATGACTAAGTTCACCACCACTTTACATATTTAAAGCACCCCTAGATCTTTGGAACATAACCCTGCTTTTTAGGAATGGATGACCTTCATCTTCAACGATATTTTGACTGATGACCTGGCTACATGGCACTCCCTTTGAGTCATAAATATCTGCTAATAAGGTCCTCTGACATGTTGGAGGTCTCCAGCTGGCAAAAACTGCTTTTAAGATGCTCAAAATCCTTCAACAATTTCTCACTACGAAAACAAGACAATTTCGTAGCGAGTTTTAGTAGCGTGGGAAAAGTGGATTTTCCATCCATCTTCTTCACTTCTTTACTGTTCCATCATATTCATCATGTCATAACACCTTAGCATCATGGATCACTCTCCTTAAAACATGCAAAACTGACTTTAAATGTAAAAAGGAACCTACAGGTTTTTTCGTAGCGTATATATGGCTTCAAGTCCGAGGTACACTACGAAACTGTGCAAAAAACCAGAAATTGCTCCTTTCAATATTGTCTTCAAAAACTGATCTCCAGCTGAAAAATTTGGGTTCTTTGCATGTAATGAACCTCCTAAGGCATATTCCATATCAAATTATTACTCCTGTGGTGTCTGCTCCTCATTTACAATCAGTTGACTAATGGGCTCTTCTACCATAGTCATTTTCAATCCTTTCTTTTCCAACTCCTCATGAATCAGATTCAATTGCTCTTCAAGATCTTGTAATTTGTCCTTTAATGCCCTGTTCTTGGATTGCAAGTGCAGGTTTATATTTTTGATGTGTTTGAATTCTCCCCTTAGTGGCCGAGTCCACTTTATCAACCTTTCTGTATTGTCCAAGGTCTTTGAGACACTTGTGACTTGACCTTCCCAGATTTTCCTCATTTGTTCAAACTGCACCTTCTTAGCTCTATGCTTCTTTGCTTCTTGCTTCAAGAATGATATCTCCTTACCTACCTCCTTCAACTGCTCCTTGAGGGTTTCAATTTCTAATTTTTCACTAATTTTCTCTTTACCCTTCTTTTGTTTGATAACCAGCTCTTCTTTTGCAGGTGAAGAGAGATCTATGATGCTTGGTGGATGAGTAGTTTCACTGACCTTTTGAGTCTCTTTACTACTTTCCATGACCTTTCTTGTATGTCTAGTCATTGGATTTATAGGTTGAAACATGAAGCCAACATCATCACCTGCAAACTCTAATTTTTTAGGAGTCTTACCTTTCTTCAAATTTCTTCCTCCATCTTGAATATCTTCAGCTTGCACAATGGGTGATTCTTCAATGTCAATTGCATGCAAGATTTCCTTTAAGTTTCCTTTAGCCACTGTTTGGCTCCTAGTAACTCTCTTGCTGCCTTGTTTGCTGACTATTTGCTTCTGTTTTGCAGGTGATGTTCTAGGTGTGTCAATATTCTGTAGAGGCTCTGTCTCCATGCTCACTGGTTCTGGTGGGGATGATATATTCCCTTATTCAACTTCCTCTGCCACTGTTGGTGATGCAATATTTCTAGGTTTGGAGGCTTTCTTAGGAGTGACAACATCAATTTCAAAACCACTCATGAATAGAAAGGAAGTCCAATCTCTGTCTAGTCTCTGCAACTCCTCTAACACCAAAATCTTAATCAAACCATGGTGAAAGAGAGAAGTTTCATTGCCATCTGTTTTAATTTTCACCTTATCTAACATTTTACATAGACTTCTGTATAAATAAAAGGGCAAGTCAAGTGACCTCTTACCCACAAAATGCAGAAGAAGCCTAAGGTGGTAGGAGTAGACCATGTGAAACCTTCCTTCACAGGTAAAATACTTCTGAATGATCATCAACAACTTTGAATATTTTTCCTTCATGACACTCGTAGGGATATCATTTGTCAGATCAATTTCACTATGCTCTGGTTTTATGAACTCTTTGCAATCCCGCATTATGAAATTGATGCCTTTAAACCATTGTTCCCTTCCTCTAGGGATTCCTGTTGCTGTTGAAATGCTGTTTGGTGTCACTATAAGGTTTAACATTCCCACCTTTGAAGCTGTTCCTGTGAAACTATTAGCAAAATCCTTGGAAACCTATAGATGAAAACCCTACAACCTTTGAAAGAATTGCAAGAAACCTGTTCTTATGAATACCTCCATGGAAATTGGGTCTTCATTGAGAAAATTCATGTCCATGGGCTCATACCTGTGGCAATGGCCACCTTTGTTTTTTTTCTTCCTTGCAGCCATGGGTGCTTTATATATTCTCAGCCTTGCTTGCTTGATGACACCTGCAAAGTTTAAACCTGCCAGCAACCTGCTTGGCTCGATGAAGCAGCGCTCTAGAAATCGAATTACATGCAAATATTAAGCGGAGTATGACAAAAATACTAATAGGGTAAGGTTTTGATGGTTTAAATGACATCTCATGCATTAATCATGAAACATGCATGCTAAAAGGGTAATGATGACCTCAGACATGGCTTTGTAACTTTGAATTAACCCTAATAGACTCGAATGACCTCCACCCTAACTTCTCCAATCATGGAATGACACTTCACATCGAGTTTGACAAGACAGACAAGAAAACAATTTTTTCATAGCGTGATTAGTTTAACTTCTGATAGTTTCACTATGAAACTATTAGGCAGTTTCGTAGCGAAAATTGCTGTTTTGCTGTATAAAATGCTACGAAAAGTTGTAAAACTGACTTAAGCACCCTTTTTAAATTTAAATGCTTGGGGAATGAAACTGACACCAAATTATGACTGATGGGACATGACATGACCTAAATGGAAGTGGCCTTGAACCTTATGATAGGTTACATATGTAAAATAAAATAAAATATTCCTATACCAACTTGAAAGGCTTAAGGAGACCTTATCCTTTTGATAAATGAATTGCATGACCATGTCAAGTAATGTTCCACAATTTTATGAGTGATAACAGTGGCTCCAATTGAGATGGTGTGCCCCTGTGGTACATCAAATAACCTGTAGTTCTAGTGCCATCCATCATTGGGCTACTCCCATCTTCAAAATGAAAACTTGCAACTTGTTCTGACTTGTAACCTTGGCACTGAAAAAAAAACAGTAGCTGCTAAAGCACTGAAAGTACACAAGCTGAATTTAAAAATGAAACTGAAAAAATGCTTGATCTTCAAGCTTATATATATATAAACTCTACTTTCTCAGCATGAAAACTGAATCAAGTGATCTCACTCTTCTAATGAAGCCAATCAAGAAGTTGTTCACTGTGTTGGAACGGACATTCCACTTCTTTGATCATAAAGCCATTCTTGAGAGATGAAAAGTTGTTCCACCATATGAATTTGTATACATAACTGAAAATCATATTGAAATTCATTCCTGTAGGAGATTCCAGCAGAGTTGCGAAAGGATCTTTGAGAGTATGCATGAATATTTCTTGTTGATCAACAAGAAAGTGTGAGTAAATATGATCCTTTGATGGTGTTCCTTGTTCAAATTCTTTATTATAACCCTTGTGACCTTTCTCAAATAAAAAAGAAAAAAATTTGTTGATCATTATTTGTTAGAAAAATTAAATATTACAGAGAAATGCAACACATAAAATATGTGGAAAATACAAGCACACAAAACACATAAAACCAGAGAGACACAGATATACGTGGTTCACCCAGTTTGGGCTACGTATACCAGTTGTTAGAAAAATTAAATATTACAGAGCAATGAAACACATAAAATATGTGGAAAATACAAGCACACAAAACACATAAAACCAGAGAGACATAGATATACGTGGTTCACCCAGTTTGGGCTACGTCCACCCCGAACAGCGAGTCCTTCCTTTATATTATCCAGCAAAATGAAGAGACAAAACCTACAGCAGATCTGCTGTAATATCCTCTGTTCTCTCTCACAGTCTCCCTATCTGTTTCCTGCTCAGAGAATACACATACATTACACAGCCGCAATACAATGCCCTCATAAAAGCGAGGGGTTGAATTCTAGGGCAAGAAACCCTAAACTAAACATAACTTCTACCGTCAGATCATCTGCCTAATGAAAGGCCCAGATTGACTAGAAATTACTATACTTTTACAAGGCAATTTTACATCTATTTTTGGCTTCGGGGGCGCTGCCCCCGAACCCCCCAGCCGAGGGGGTCAGCCCCCCCTGGACCCCGCAGGGGGGACAAATCCTCCCTGCACCCCCCCGCGTGCAAGGGTGTACAATTTTCCTGGGGTATACATCCAGCTAAAACAAAAATCTCTGAATGAGGAAGAAAATCAGGCTCCACACCCAACATTATTTTCATTTGAGAGGAAGAAATACTTGGAGTACTCTTGGACGCTTTCACAAGGAACTGCCTCAACATGTACCACATAAATTTCTAAAGGTAACTCTTCATATGATTCAACAATCATACTCATCTTATTGTCAAAAATTTTCTTTTCAAAATTTTCTTCATTTCATGTAGGCTGATGCAAGGAATGACATGAAGAATAAACTTCTTCCTTTACTCGAGGATTATAGCAATTATCTTCTAGTATTTCCTCTTGTTGTTTGAAATGATTCTCATATTATTGATGATCAAAAGAATGACAAGTCTGCAACAAATTTTCATCAAACTTAGAGGATGTAACATGATTTTCATAAATAAACTCCTGCTGTGTTTCATTTTCATCCAAGAGAGAGGCTATCCTTTCTTCTTGGTGATGAAAAGGATTGTCATGAAGGGCCTCTAAAATTTCCTCATCCATGAACTCATCATATTCATAACAATTCTCCAAATATTCAATAAAACTCACACAATGTTTACAACAGTCTTTGACCAACAATAAGGAGGAATGACATTATTTATACATCTCATAAAATGCAACATGGAAATCAACAAGAGAATATAAGGAACCATTTGGCATGCTTTCGTACCAAGACCATGATTTTCCTTCTAAAGTGACCATAAACATATTCATGAGACAATCCTCAGGGAAATGAACCTTAAGTATGTGTACATGCATATGGAATCTAACCAAATGAAGAGCAAAATTGTCTTTATTTTCATTTTTAAATATGGGAAGATTAGTTAACCAATCGACATTTGGAATAGGATTTGGAAAACCAGGGATGTGAGACCAATTCATAGGGGCATACCTGGAATTTATTCTTGCAATGGAACTCATCTTGGAAATTCATCAAGCTACTGATCTTCAAGTAGTGGAGTCACCTTCCAATTGATTATTTGATGTGTGGAGTCGCCAAAGCAGAAATTCAGCCAATATGTTCCTAAGTGTCTGCTTCTCTCAGACCTTAAAATTGAAACTCTGTCGTTCTTCCCAGGGAAAATTTACACCTTCATTCCCCAGAAACGGCGCCAAAATGTTATCACCAAATTGAGTCCTGTTGGGCTGCTTCAATGGTCAACTTGGAGTAACTATTTCAAACCACTTATAACTGGAAATTATCCTTTCCAGTCTGAGAGGGCTCTCTCAAATTGATAAAGGATATTCAATGAACAACTTGAAAGTAGATGGATAACTCTGAAATGGATTGAATGTGTTTTTGTGTAGGTGAAATATGTATAAGGTTTACTACCATTGGGCTTTTGGAGTCAATATGAAAACTAAGTCACAAGTCAATCTATCTCATGGAAGCTGAGACAATTGTTTTCTTATAAAACCACACATGAAGGGCAGAACAACAAGCTATATGCATACAGGAAGTTGGAGCATGTCACCATGAATTCCAAGTGATTATACATAAGAAAAACTGATAAAACATGACAAAACAGAAGACTAGGTGTATAAAGGAAGTTGGAGCATGTAATCATGAATTCCAAGTGATTATACAACTAGAAATTGGAGAGAAAGTAAAATACTGATATAAGAAACATACATAAGAACACATAGAATAATCTCAGGTCTGAAATAGGCCACTGGAACTGTATATTAATGATAGACAAAGATTACAAGAGTAGTGCCTTCATAACATCTCCCAACCCCTTGCTTCTTTGACGTTTTGCCTATAAATAAACATTATTTACAATATGGATGATCTGCTTGATGGCTAGATCCTTGAATTCTCCTATGACACCTTTCATAACTGAAATAAATAATTTACAACAGAAAAATGACAACTACCTTTTAAAGAAACCAACTCCTAATAGGACTCTATCTCTTATTTATTACATTCCTCTTTCCTATTTGTGAAATAGTTACATGATGGTTACATAATGAATATCACATGCTCGAAGGACACATGACTAGGTTCAACACCACTTTACATATTTAAAGTACCCCTATATTTGTGGAACATAACCCTGCTTTTTAGGAATGGATGACCTTCATCTTCAACGCTATTTTTACTGATGACTTGGTTGCATGGCACTCGCTTTGAGTCATAAATATCTTCTAATAAGGTCCTCTGACATGTTGGAGGTCTCCAGCTGGCAAAAACTACTTTTAATATTCTCAAAATCCTTCAACAATTTCTCACTACAAAAATAGGAAAGTTTCATAGCGAGTTTTAGTAGCGTGGGAAAAGTCGCTTTTCCATCCATCTTCTTCAATTCTTTGCTATTCCATCATCTTAATCATGTCATAACACCTTACCATCATGGATCCCTCTCCTTAAAACATGCAAACACTGAATTTAAATGCAAAAAGGCACCTACATGTTTTTTCGTAGCATATTTCTGGCTTCAAGCCTGAGGTACGCTACGAAACTGTGCAAAAAACTAGAAATTGCTCCTTTCAATATTGTCTTCAAAAACTGACCTCCAGCTGCAAAATTTGGGTTCTCTGCATGTAATGAACCTCCTAAGGCATATTCCATCTCAAATTATTACTCCTGTGGTGTCTCCTCCTCATTTAGAATCAATTGATTAATGGGCTATTCTACCACAGTCATTTTCAATCCTTTCTTTTCCAACTCCTCATGAATCAGATTCAATTGCTCTTCAAGATATTGTACTTTGTCCTTTAATGCCATGTTCTTGGATTGCAAGTGAAGGTTTATCTTTTTGTTGTGTTTGAATTCTCCCCTTAGTGGCTGAGTCCACTTTATCAACCTTTCTGTATTGTCCAAGGTCTTTGAGACACTTGTGACTTGATCTTCCCAGATTTTCCTCATTTGTTCAAACTGAACCTTCTCAGTTCTATGCTTCTTTTCTTCTTGCTTCAATACTGATATCTCCTTACCTGCCTCCTTCAACTGCTCCTTAAGGGTTTCAATTTATGATTTTTCACTAATTTTATCTTTACCCTTCTTTTTTTCTCTTATTTTGTAGGTGAAGAGAGATCTATGATGCTTGGTGGTTGATTAGTTTCACTGAACTTTTGAGTCTCTTTGCTGCTTTCCATGAACTTTATTGTATGTCTGGTAATTGGCTTTATAGGTTGAAACATGAAGCCAACATCATCACTTGAAAACTCTAATTTTTTAGGTGTCTTACCTTTCTTCAACTTTCTTCCTCCATCTTGAATATCTTCAGCTTGCACAATGGGTGATTTTTCAATGTCAATTTCATGCAAGATGTCCTCTAAGTTTCCTTTAGCCACTGTTTGGCTCCTAGTAACTCTCTTGCTGCCTTGTTTGCTGACTGTTTGCTTCTATTTTGTAGGTGATGTTCTAGGTGTGTCAATCTTCTGCAAAGGCTCTGTCTCCATGCTCATTGGTTCTGGTGGGGATGATCTATTCCCTTCTTCAACTTCCTATGCCACTGTTGGTAATGAAATATTTCTAGGTTTGGAGGCTCTCTTAGGAGTGACAACATCAATTTTAAAACCACTCATGAACATAAAGGAAGTCCAATCTATGTCTAGTCTCTTCAACTCCTCTAACACCAACAACTTAATCAAACCATGGTGAAAGAGAGAAGTTTCATGGCCCTCTGTTTTAATTTTCACCTTATCTGAAATTTTACCTAGACTTCTGTATAAATAAAAAGGCAAGTCAAGTGACCTCTTACCCACAAAATGCAGAAGAAGCCTAAGGTGGTAGGAGTAGACCATGTGAAACCTTCCTTCACAGGTAAAATACTTCTGAATGATCATCAACAACTTTGAATAGTTTTCCTTCATGAAACTCCTAGGGATAGTATTTTTTAGATCAATTTCACTATGCTCTGGTTTGATGAACTTTTTGCAATCCTGCATTGTGAAATTGATGCCTTTAAACTACTGCTCCCGTCCTCTAGGGATTCCTGTTGCTATTGAAATGCTATCTCGTGTCACTGTAAGGTTTAACATTCCCACATTTGAAGATGTTCCTGTGAAACTATTAGCAAAATCCTTGGAAACCTATAGATGACAACCCTGCAACCTTTGACAGAATTGCAAGCAACCTGTATTCTTGGTATCACTTGAGGGGAATGGTCCCCTTGTATGTTTCCCTTCGACACAACCTTGACATACACCTTCTTGATAAAATTTGAAATGGGGCATACCTATGAATATCTTCCTTTCTTCAGGAAGAGCCTTATCATGAAGGTGGGAAAACCTTCGGTGCCATAATTCAGATTGAAGAGTTGTGTTTGATGTCATGGCTCCTAACATAATTCCTCCAACCTGATAAAGCGTATCAACCCTGAAACCAAGAGTGAATGCTTCTTTGAAATTCCTCTTCCAAACATGTACCTTTCCTTCAATGAATGCCACCTTGAATCCTTTATCTTCCATCGCTGAGATAGACACCAAATCCTTCTTCAAGTCAGGTACATATAACACATATTTTAGATGAACGATTTGACCTTGATTTAGATGAAGAGTCACATTCCCTCTCCCTTTCACAGGATAGGTGGCATTGTATCTAAGTATAATTTCCTAATTGGTTTCCTTTTCAATAAAATGTGAGAGGGCCTCTTTATATCTAGGTGGCATAGTTTTTCATCTAAGTATCTAGATCTCAGATTCTGATGAAAGTGATAGGTAAGCGCATTCAACCCAAAGGGCCTCCATAGACATTATAAGTGATGGAGGGACAAACCACTGAAAGCAACGCACCAAGAGAGAACACCAACCGAGCCTACCCTAGATTGAGGGTGGAAGTTCTTAATTTTCTGATGTACCTGCTTCTTATCCAATCCAGTAGCTAATAAATGAAATCAATGTAAGGTAATGTAGGTCCTAGTCTTCTCACAATGATTTATGATCTTACTAGTGATTGAAATATAAAGAATATTATATGCAACTTTCTTTCCCAGTTGATCTACAACCAACCAAAGGTTGAAGTAAAGGATAACCAAAGGTTGAATAATCTACAACCAATGATCGAAGATCATTAAAACAAAGGTTTAAGGAAGGTTGGGCTTGCCCAATGAGTAAGGTCAAGGACCTTTGCATTAAACCAAAGGTTTAAGGATCAACAACCAAAGGTTGAAGGATGAAGGTCCCTTGACCTTCAAAGTACAACCAAAGGTTAAAGGATGAAGGATAAACAACCAAAGGTTGAAGTAAAGGTCATGGGGTTCCCCTCGGTTTCTTTTCTTTAGATTTGAATTTAGATTGGGCATCCCTTGGGTCCAAGGTTTTCCATCTACTACTTATAATTAATAAACTTAACAAAAAGAGCATTTCCATCCATATCATTTCTTCCTGTTTTCCCTCTACCCTCCACCCTCCGTCCCCATTCTCCCCTGGGGACCTGGTACACTGGTTCCCTTCCTACCCTTCCACCCTCATTCTCCCCTGGGGCTGGTACACGTCCCTCCTTCCCTCTGACTGTCTTTATTTCTTTCTTTAATCATCACATCATATCATCGCCTTAACCAACTGCAAGGACCTTATAGAACCACCTTAAGGGGGCATAGAGGAAGTCTCTCCTAATGGGGTTCATTTCCCTTTATGGGCTCCATAGAAGCTCTAAGTGTAGCTATATAGTAGCAATAAGGCCAATGTGGGTGTGGGGCTTTCTCTAAAGGAGACCCAGATGCTTGGAGAACTTCAAGCATCCGCGTCTCAACAAGCCCACCCCATTGGCCCTAATTACGACCTGCTACACTTAGAACCATATGGGGGCCGCGCGTGGGGCGAGACTCCCTCCACCATCTCACCCCTTAAAATGGGGTTCAGGGTCCCTTGCGATTGAGTTAGGCGATGATATGATCAGATGATGAAAGAATAAAAAACGATGGAGAGGAAGGAGAGATACGTGAGAGAATGAGGGATGAAGGAAATAGGAAAGAAAGGAGACAGGTGTGCCAGGTCCTGGAGAAGAATGGAGGCGGAAGGTGGAAATTAGAGAAGGAGAAGTATGGAGGGCACACTTTTGGTTAAGTTTATTAATTATAAGTAATAGATGGGACCCAGGGATGTAAATGCTCAAATATAAGAAAATGACCAAGGAACCATCAACACCTAGATGACGGTTCATGGAGCCAAGTGATGCCCAATCTAACTCCAAATCTAAAGAAAGAAACCAAGGGGAACCCCTCCAAGGGAGGGAGGGAGGAAGGGGTGATGGGGTTGTCAGCGCCATGGAAATGGACTTTGAGGAGGGATTGGAGGTAAGAGCTATGGTAAGGCTTTGGAGGTCCAAAGTGGCTGTAAGTGCCATGGAAATGGCCTTTGAGGAGGGATGTTAAGGTCCTTGGGTTGAGGGTGGGGTGATGGGGCAACACTATCAATCAACCAATTATCCAAGGTTTCGGGTGGAGAGGCAGCACAAAGGGAAGATATAAGAAGAAATTCTTTTTGCTTGTTATCTATACAATTAGATTCATCATACCTAGAATTTATTGACCTCTTGGAAGTTTGACCATTTCCATTTCCATTTTGAGTAGAGGGATCCTTTCTCTTTTCTTTGTCGTTTAACCTATTGTTCCTTTGATTTACATTTCCACTGAAGTTATTGTTATTGTTGTAGTCATCATCTTGGGGTGATTCCCTTTTATTGGGACACTCTCTAGCATAGTGGCCAAACCTGTTACAATTGTAACATCTACCCTTCCTTCCTTTGGGTCCCGCTCTTCCTTGACCTTGATTTCCTAAAACAACATTATTCTTCTTCTTTTTATGAGTGGAGAAAGCAATAGGTTCATTTCCATTTGAAGGTTTGTCTCTCTCCATCATCCTTGTCTCCTCTTGAGTGCATCTTGTCAATAATTCATGAAAATCAGGAATTATGTTATTATTGAGAATAGTGGCATTGAATACATACCATGCCCAGAGAAGACCTCCAAGAGCAATGAGAGTGAGCTCTTGGTTGGCTATGAGCTCTCCAATAGATAAGAGATCATTTTTGATTTCGGTAATCCTCATAAAATAAGATTGGATGGACTCTCCTTTATCCATATTGATGTTCTTCAGCTTGTACTTCAAAAAAAGTATTTGATTTGTGTTTCTAGCCTTGAACATGCCAAACAACTTGTCTTCTATCTCCTTAGATGTGCCCAAATCAGAGAGATAAGTAACCAAATTCTTGTGAATAGAGTACCTGATGATCTCCTTTGCTTTGTTTTCTTTTTTCTTGTATTTTGCCTTAGTGGCAGCTAGTGCATTTGAAGGGAACTCAATAATCTTTCCCTGCACATAGTCGATAATGATCTTGTTCCTCCAAAGTCAAGTCCAATGACATTTTCCAAGCATGACAATGAGAATTATCATTGATCTTGTCATTATATTTGAAGTATGATGAGGAAGCCATTGACCCTTGTCCTTGTCCAATAGATTTCAGTGATTTCTCTTCTCACTCTTGCTTAGGCTTTGTCTTCACTTGAGCTCTGATACCATGTTAAATTTAGATACCACTGGTATGTTATATGATTAGAGAAATTTACTTAAATATTTTATTATTAGCACAATTTCAATTCTAGATTAGAAATCACATTAACATTTACAGTAAATGTTGATAGAACATAAACAAATAACGAGAAGACAAGACAAGACAAGAGGAAACAATATTTTGGTAGATGCCAGGGAAAAAACCCTATTATATTGTGATAACAATGGTGTTCTATGCTTAATTCACTTTTACTTCAATCTTTCTTAGGCCCAATACAAGATAAAAATCATATAAACTTGAAAGTAAAATGTTGATTGAATAAAACAATAGATCAATAGAAGACAAGCCAAATATAGATCAGATTTACACTTGCTTATGTCTAGCAAAGATATGAGATATTTTTGCGTTACGACGGTTAGTAGGATGCTTCAACCAGCAAAGTTTTTCTCGGTCAGCCAACACTTTCATGTGTCACACCCACAACCCTCAAAGACAGCTCATCACAAGTCAACGCAAGTCAAACCAGGGATAATGAAGAAAAGTCAAAGCATGCAACTTTAGAAAAGTCAACGCAACAAACTAGGGCTTTGGTCAAAGAGCTCGTAATTCCTCGATTTTAGTGCCCAGCTGTACGACCTTCTAAAATTGGAATTTCTACAAAATATTGAGGTCAAATGACCAAGGGTTGACCACAGTCAATGTTGGTCAACACTGCAGTAGAAAATCCCTAAACAGGTCAACATAGAAAATAGAAAGCCCTAAATAGATCAATGCAGAAAACATAAAGCCCGAAACAGATCAATGCAGAAAATAGAAAGCCCTAAACATATCAGCACTGAAAACAATAGCTTCGCTCCACACGTATGAGGGGAAAAATGCCTCCAAAGGCTATCAAACCAATCAGATCACAATGAAAGAATGTGTGATGAGATGATGAGAAAATGGCCTCCAAGTCTCTCCAATTTATATTCATCAGTGAGGGTGTCTGACACATCTCTTAGGCATGTGAGATAAATCTGGCCGACCTTGCACATCGGGAAAATAAATTCAAAATCAATGTTCTGCTCATCCGATCAAGATGATATTTAGATCAATATCGCACCCCTCCGAAAGAGGAATACAAAAAAAAATATGACCATCATCATATGAGCATTGCAACATGGAGTTTGGACCTAGTTGCCCAAAATTAACACTCCCTTTGAACTTGGAGAAATCCATCTGTCCACAAGTTCCATCCATCATGTACCAGACCAAACATAGTGCATCATCCTGCCGTAACTTGCTTTTCTTCCTCTTTATTTCAAAACAAAAGGTGAGTCACAAAGACATCACACACAACTGACCTGAAGTCAGCTTAGAGGTAAAAACCTATCTTGGACTCAAAATAGTCTCATACTAACCCGAAGTTAGTTTACTGACCCTAAGTCAGTTTAGAGGATAAAACCTCATCATACTTGATCCCAGATCAAGGTGTTGGACACATGCCATCCTAAACATAGAGAGTACGACAATCTCTGATGCGTCCATTGGTCTTGCTATGGTCCCTATCCACATTTCCCACCTCATTGGCCAAATGAGAGGTACTTACCATGAGTTCGAAACTCCATGGGTAGGATGCGTGCGGGGCACAGATCAGAGAGAGGCGAACCAACTTAATATCGTAACGATGGGGCAGAAGCACAACAATGTTCAACAAGCCTAGCCTCATATGCGCTTATAGCTCCAAGAAGCTATACCTAAGCCCCCTGGAGCTCCCAGAGCTCATAGTCCAACTAAAGTAGGACCCTCAGAATAGGGTCTTTCCACAATTCCAAGATTTTCATGGAACGTTCAGAACTTAACCTTCCCCAGGGGATTTGTGAGAATATCCGTGACCTGCTCATCAAATCCTATATGATCGAGCCTTTTGGCGCCTCGCTGTACCATATCCCATATAAAGTGGTACCTCATATCAATATGCTTGGATCAATTGTGGAACACAGGATTCTCAGGAAGACGAATCCCACTCTGGTTATCACAAAGTATAATGGTGGTATCTAGCACATGCTCGAACAACTCACTAAAGAGATTTCACAACCAAAAAACTTCACAATAGACCATACTAGCTGCAATGTATTTGGGTTCAGTTGTGCTCAGAGCCACCAACTTATGCTTCCTTCTCATCCAAGATATTGAAGCAGAACCCAAGGTGAAGCAACATCCAGATGTGCTCTTGTGATCCACCACACTGCTAGCCCAATCAGCATGACTATATCCATGGAGCCTCAAACTCCCGACAGTGTATCTCAGCGCATGGTTGATTGTGCCTCGAAGATATCTCATAAGATTCTTGGCACCAATCCAGTGAATGTGATGAGGATCAGCCATATGTTGAATCAAAGTGTTCACTGAAAAACACACGTCTGGACGAGAGTTCACTGAGAACATCAGGGCCCCTACGAGTTGTCGATACTCGATAGGATTTGCTAGCACGGGCCCAACAACGTTTCCAATCAACTTCTTAAAGTTGAGTTCCATCGGTGTCGACACAAACTTATATTCCACCATACTAAATATCTCCAGTAACTTCACGACATATTTTCCTTGAGAAAGGAAAATATTTCCTGGCCTCTTCCAGACCTCCAAGCTGTAATAACCATTTTTCAGGAATATCAACAATGTGCTCAAGGAAAACGCTGTATAAGAAAAAATGTGCAAGAGAAATGTAGATTAGGACTTGGTTCCTCTTATTTATGCTGTATGGGACTTATATATGGAATTTCATCTAAAAAAATTTATTTTAGATACATTAAACAGATCTCCCAAAAACTAGACTAGCTAAAAAGCACCCAAAGAGGAAGGCTGCAACCAAATGCAAACACTGCTTCAGGAATTGCGCAATTTTATCAGATATTCAGTGGAGATCAGCAAGGAGGTTTAAATTTCAGTAATACAGTAGCAAATCATCATTATGATGACACTCTCTCACTAAACAGTAGAATGTATGAGACAATACAACAAGAAATATTCAAAAAAGAGAGCTAGAACACATGTATACTTGCATAATTGGCTCAACAACATTATTTTTAAGGAGCTTCAGCAGCTAGAAATTACAACTCAGATCTAGGAAAGATCTGTGAGAAAAACATCAGATCTATTTCAGATCTGGAAATTAGATAGTTTTCTCTTTAATATACCCTTGGAATTTTGACAAAAGCATGCATAAAGAAGAGTAGATTTGAGAAACAAGTTGTAGATTTGTAAAATGCTGCAGTAAATTTCTGAACATAGAATTTCATTACAATGGATCAGATCTAAAGAGAACATGGATCAACAAGCTAATCTATGGATCACCAAGTGGAAGGCAAAGCCCAACACTAGAGATCTCTGATCTAAACTATGAGAAAAACACCATAAAGAGGCTCACACCAAAATAACGTAGTCTATCTAGATGAACAAAGCCGTAGCTCCAATGACATAGATAACCACTGAAAAATTGCAAATTTGAAGTACAAGGATAAGAGACACTCTTCCATGAGGTTAAAAGGCACACTCCATGAGAAGAGGCTCCCAAAAATACACTAGATCTCTGCAGATCTAGACTCCCACTTGTTGCAGCTTGAAAAAGCAAAAAAACCCTCGATAGATCAGCGCTACTAATGAAAGTAGAGATTGGCCTCAAGCCTGATAGTGGTTCAATTCAACAAACAGTCCTCCAAGAATCCTCAAAGGAAGAGGTGAAATCCTTGCATAGGAATTCCAAACACAATCCTCCACTAAACATCAGAGAATGGTATTTGTCTAAGCAGACAAATACTCAGAAATATGATCAATCAACAACCTTCTCTTGCTTCCCTCCTTTTCCTTCTATAAGATGAGAAATATTTTGTAAACGTTAAACCACCTTGAAGAGTTAGCCCTTTTCACATTAGAGGCTTCCTTATAGAACTACGCTATCCCTTTTGGAGATGCAATGAACCTAGACAACACTGTTGATTTGGTCAAGGTTGACCCAGTCTTTAGCTCAAACCTCTTTCACACCTGCAAGTGATTATTTACATGGCCCTGATTTGTCTTTGTTCACATGGGCATTGATTTATTCAGACTTTTTTTTAGGAGTTTTACATGTCCTCCTTTATTCATTTATTCATGCAACAAAAATTAAAACAAAATTGAATGTTCCTCTTAGCTAAGGCTAAGTGGGAACATTATAGTCCTCCCCTCCAAAATGTTGCTTGTCCTCAAGCAACTGATAGGGTAAGAGCTATAGTTCTTCTCCTTCTCCATTGATGGCACCATCAAGGATCAATTTTTCATCATGGGCCAAGTGCTCATTAAGCCAATACATCAAAAATTGCTCCTCCAATGCTAACATAATAGGGGCATAGTCCATCCCTTCAGGAGTTGAAAACTCAACAGAAATAAACATGGGTGAAGCAATGCTACATCTAAAACATGTATCATGAAGCACAAGTTGAAGTTCCATCCCATGTGGTACATATACATTACCCATCCTTTGACCATAAAACCCATAAACAATACCAATATATCATCTATTTATGGAAGCAAAATCACATATATGCAAACTGAAATTTGCACTTGAGGAGGTGGGTCACAATCCGACACAAGATGCTAGCGTAATGCACTCCTTGTCCTTGGCAGATCTGAGTGTGGTAAGTGGTACCCCCACCATACCTTTGCTGCATGAGTCACTTTGACATGGCTAAAAGTGATACATAAGTTAGGTGCCTTTGGGAAGCACCCATCATGAAAAAGAATCTCCCTTTGCACCTCAAGGGAGTGATCAGATTCAGAATTTTTATTGGCCTTACCAATGCCATGAGATCTACATGTCATATTAATCCTTTTAGGAGCCATGGCCTACATACATATGGTAAGAGAATATGTCAAATCAGAAAAATAAACATGCTCCATAAGATCAGATTCTTTACCATACAAGTCTCCCACACATGCGAAGTTGGGCATGGATATTTCTCCTCTTTCAAGAGAAGGAAGAGAAGGCTGAAATTACTCCTGCATAGAGTCCTTTGGATGTCCCCACTCCTCATAACTCTTGCACTCTTGAAAGTGCTGATTTAGTTCTTCCCAATCATAGTGCTAATGTAGTTCCTCCTTCATACCCTCCCAATCAAAACTCCTCATGATTAGGGTGTAGATCTTTGTTGACTGCATATAGCTAAAAAGGAACTCTTTATGTGCCCTTTATAGTATCTCTTGCTTAAGCTTGGAGGCTTTAGACAAGAATACTCTACCAAGATGATAGATGACCCCTTCATGGACCAAATAGCCTCCCTCTTGCTTCATGCCATCTAGTATCATCCCGGTATGAAGATCTTTCGAGTACTCCACAAGGAGTTGAGATCTCCAATATGGATCCACACAGCTCAACAATGACAACACCGCTGATACATCTATGGGGTTGCTTGCCTTGTTGCTGATTGCTTCTTTGACATTACACATGCCAAAATTGTTTGTTGGGAGGCTGATCCTCCCCTTTCCTTCCTTCCACAGTGCTGTAGCTTGCTCTCCAATCCTTGCTGGATTTATATTTGGAGTAGCACTTTGTGAGGCTTTCCCAACAAGATCAAAATCTAGTGACATTCCAAGTGGCTTGCCATGAGGTAATAATTTCTCTTGCAACATCCTCATAAACACGAGAGAACGAACTGTGATATCCTTGCTTCCACTGTGAAAATCCATCTCTGTTGTTTGTGTGGAAACATTAGGTGAAGGATAAGTGTGCATGCCTTGAATTATTCGTGGTTTCCCACTCTTCAAGTCCACCCACTCCATCTGCAAGGCTTTCCAATCAGTGGTAACCTTCCCCAAGGTAATCAACCACTAGACACCCAAGATGATATTGGTGTCTGGTAAGTCAACTACAAAGAAGTGATCCACCAAAGTGTAGGATCCCATAGTGACAGAAAGTGATGGAACATATTGCATTCACTGCATGGTTCTATATCCTGGGACCAAAACAAAAAACCCATCAAAAGTATTAGTGGGGATTCCTCTCCTGCACAAGGTGAGCATCAATAAATTTTTGGGTTGCCCCACTGTCAATCAGAATAGACACTCTCTAGTTCATGACTGAGCCTTGTACTCTTAGGGTCAAGTACTTAGGCACTCCTCTCAAAGAGGCAAGAGTCCCACTTGTTGGAGCAAAGGCTCCCTGTTCATATCTGGATGGTGTTTGATCTTCCTCCTCATCATCACCAGTGTTGTGACCCCTCCTAGGTCCATAATTCCCATCTTCCTCCTCAAGATTTGTGAATACTTCTATATAGTGTGCCCTCCCAGCAACACATCTATGTCCCGGTACCCATGGCTCTTGACAAGTGAAACACAATCTCTTCTTCCTCAACTCCCTCCCGAGATCAATTTCAAGAGGTTTCTTCAGGGAGATTTTCTTGGGAGGAGCATATTTCCCTTCTTTCCCCTTAGAAGGGTGAGGGACTTTGCTTTGGAAGGTTGCCTTTGATTTTGGCAAAGCATCTTGGAGATCTCTAGCCTCTAAATGGCATCATGCAAAGTGATGGGCTTGGTAGATTTAACCAACCCATGCAAAGGTTCCTCCAGGCCATCAATGAACATGTAGACTCTCCTTGCTACAGATAGATCAGGAACCATTACTGATAATCTCAGAAACTCAGAGATATAAGCCTCTGCATCTCCTGTCTGCTTCAACTTTGCAATGCTTATGAAGGATGCTTCGGGATCCTTTCGGTCAAACCTCTCCACCAGTCTTCTAGTGAACTCAGCATAGGTAGTCACATTGCTATGTCCCAATTTAGACAACCCATGGAACCACCAATTGTGTGCTTCACCCACAAAGTGCAGCGCTGCAATCTTGATGGCTTCAATTTCAGGGACTTTGTTCAACTGGAAATAGATATCCAACTTTTCCACCCATTATTTGGTAGAACAAGAGGATGATCCATCAAAATTTGGAAAAAAGAATCTGCCCATAGTGTGGTGTCTTCCATGGAAGAAACCACCATCTCTATATTGCTGCCATGGTCTCCTCCGATCCTTGAGATGGAAAAAGTCTTGGAAACTCAAGTTATCCTTGAATCTCTGACTATGAGATTCATACTCCACAAAGTAACCTTCAAGGGAGGTTTTCTATTATGGAACTTCATTCTCCATATCCAGGAAGGTAGGTATAGTAGAGCGTTTTGAGGCTTGTGGAGCTTGTGGCAGGCTCACAGGTTGACCAGTCCCATAATGAGACATGTCCGAAATTTCTCCTTGATGAAATCTCCCAAGAGATTCCCTCACTCTATACATCCTCATCTCTTTGATCTCCTTGGAAAGATATTTCATGGTCTCCAAAAGAGTTTTTGAAAACTCCTTTGATTCCTTATCATTCACAGTTTTAGGGGCTTTCCCCTTGTCTTGACCCTTGTCAGGGTCATCAGTAGTGTAGTCATACTTTTTATGACTCCTATTCTGGTACCTCCTCTCCCTCTCAGTAAGAGGATCATCTTATTTGGAATGCAACATGACTGGTGCTCCAAGGAAAACATAGGTTGTGCCAAGAAAGGAGCTCTGATACCATTGTAATATCCCCTTTTCAGGAATATCAACAATGTGCTCAATGAAAATGATGTATAAGAAAAAATGTGAAACAAAAACATAGATCAGGACTTGGTTCCTCTTATTTATGCTGTATGGGACTTATATATGGAATTTTATCTAAAAAAAATCAGTTTAGATACATTAAATATATCTCCCAAAAACTAGACTAGCTAAAAAGCACCCAAAGAGGAAGGCTGCAGCCAAATGCAAATACTGCTTCAGGAATTGCGCAGTTTTATAAGATATTCAGTGGAGATCAGCAAGGAGGTTTATATTTCAGTAATACAGCAGAAAATCAACATTATGATGACAGTCTCTCACTAAACAGTAGAATGTATGAGACAATACAACAAGAAATCTTTATAAAAGAGAGCTAGAACACATGTATACTTGCAGAATTGGCTCAACAACATTATTTTTAAGGAGCTTCAACAGATGGAAGTTAAAAATCAGATCTAGGACATATCTGTGAGCAAAACATCAGATCTATTTCAGATATGGAAACTAGATACTTTTCTCTTTAAGATCCCCTTGGAATTTTGACAAAAGCATGCATAAAGAAGAGTAGATATGAGAAACAAGTTGCAGATCTGTAACATGTTGCAGTAAATTTCTGAACATAACATTTCATTACAATGGATAAGATCTAAATAGAACATGGATCATCAAGCTAATCCATGGATCACCAAGTGGAAGGCAAAGGCCAGCACTAGAGATCTCTGATCTAAACAATGAGAAAAACACCATAAAGAGGCTCACACCAAAATAACACAGTCTATCTAGATGAAAAATGCTGTAGCTCAAATGACATAGATAACCACTACAAAATTGCAGATCTAAAGTACAAGGAGAAGAGACACTCTTCCAGGAGGTTAAAAGATACACTCCATGAGAAGAGGCTCCCAAAAATACACTAGATCTATGCAGATCTAGACTCCCACTTGCTGCAGTTTGCAGAAGCAACAAAACCCTCAATGGATCAGTGCTTCTAATGAAAGTTGAGCTTTGACTCAAGCCTTATAGTGGTTCAATTCATCAAACACTCCTCCAAGAATCCTCAAAGGAAGAGGTGAAATCCCTGCATAGGAATTCCAAACACAATCCTCCACTAAACAACAGAGAATGGTATTTGTCTAAGCAGACAAATACTTAGAAATATGATCAATCAACAACCTTTTCTTGCTGCCCTCCTTTTCCTTTTATAAGATGAGAAAGCTTTTGCAAACCCTAAACCACCTTGATGAGTTAGCCCTTTTCACATGAGAGACTTCCTTCTAGAACTGCGTTGTCCCTTTTGGAGATGCAATGAACCTAGACAACGCTGTTGATTTGGTCAAGGTTGACCCAGTCTTTAGCTCAAACCTCTTTCACACCTGCAAGTGATTATTTACATGGCCCTGATTTGTCTTTTTTCACATGGGCATTGATTTATTCAGACTTTTTTTTAGGAGTTTTACATGTCCTCCTTTATTCATTTATTCATGCAACATAAACTAAAACAAAATTGAATGTTCCTCTTAGCTAAGGCTAAGTGGGAACATTACACAAGCCTAGGAAGTGTTGCATCAGTCCTAGGTCTTTAATCTCAAACTCGAAAGCGAGCTCCCCCTTACACTGATGAATGAGAGGGTCAACACCTGTCAAGAATAGATTGTCCACATAGAGAACCAAAATGGGAGGCCTTTCTCTATCAACCTTAAAATAAAGTTTTGAATCAAAATTACTTCGAGTGAAGCCCAAATTCATCAAGTAGCTATCTATCCTCTCGTAACAAGCCCTGGGGGCTTGATTCAACCCATAGAGGGATTTATTCAACCTGCATACATGGGTATCTCTATCTCAGACTTCGAACTGAAGAGGTTTCTCCACATACACCTCTTCCTTTATAGATCCATACAGAAAATCGGTCTTCACATCCATTTGATGTAGACTCCATCCCTGCGTCGCAGAAAGGGAAATAATAGATTGGATTGTGGTATATCGGGCCACAGGTGCAAATATATCATCATAATATATGCCTTCTTTGTGAGAGAAGCATCGGGCAACGAATCTTGCCTTGTAATTTTTAGCACTTCCATTAGATCCATGCTTGATCTTATAGAGCCATTTCAAGGTGACAACAGATTTGTCCTCTGATCTTGGGACCACTTCCCAGACATCATTCTTCATTGGAATCATATTCTTCGTGCATAGCATCTTTCAAACTTGATGCTTTATGACTTCTTCAAATGTTCCAGGCTTAGATTGTACTATCGTACTCATGGGTGCTAGATACCCTTGGTATCTCTTTGGCTTGCTTTCACAGAATGTCTCCCTTGGGGAAATATGTCTCTCGGCATCTTCGAGAATATCCCTAAGCCATGAGGGTGTTCTCTTATTTGAAGGAGGTGGATCAATGGGATCCATAGGTCCTTCAACATCGGGCATCAGGTCATCCTTAGGCTCTTCTAGCTTCCCTGATTCTTCATCTTCTTTGTATTCCTTGGAGCTAGGAATATTTCTCACTTTCTTGAGGGCAATATCTTCATCGAAGTTAACATCGTGGCATATATCCACTTCTCTTTGACCAGGCACATAGATTCTATATGCCTTCAAAGTTTCACTGTAGCCCAAAAACATTATCTTCTTTCCAGAAGCATCCAACTTGCTTCTCTTTTATTTCGGCACATGAAAGTAAATAGGACAACCAAAAACTCTAAAATGAGAAACAATAGGTTTCTTACTAGAGAAGACTTCTTCGGGAGTTTTGGAGTCCAAAGCGGAATGCGGGCATCTATTTTGAACATACACATAAGTGTTTGAAACTTCTCCCCATAAAAACTTTGGAAGACCTTGGTCACATAGCATGACGCGAGAAGCTTCCACAATGGTCTTGTTCTTTCTTTTAGCAACACCATTTTGCTCATGGGTGTACACAATTGTGGTCTCCCTCTTAATGTCAACTTCTATACAAAATTCATTAAACTCATTTGATTCATACTCGGTTCCATTGTCGGTCCTCAAAGCTTTGATTTTCTTCTTGTTTTGATTTTCCACCAAGGCCTTGAAGGTACATAACCATTTGAATGCTTCATCCTTCTTCTTCAAAAAATATATCTAGGTCTTGCAGGAGAAGTCATCTGTAAAAGTCATGTAATAGGAACATCCTCCCAAGGATGTCACATGCAACATACCAGATAAGTCAGAATGTATCAACTGCAAGATGTCAGTTTTCTTTCTAACACTTGAGGGGAATGGTCCCCTTGTATGCTTCCCTTTGGCATAACCTTAACATATACCTTCATGATCATCTCTCAATTTTGGCATCCCTATCACCACCTTCCTTTATTTGGGAAGGGCTTTGTAATGAAGGTGTGCAAACCTCCGGTGCCATAACTTTGATTGAAGAGTTGTATCACATGTCATAGCCCCCAATGGACTTCCCCCAACATGGTAGAGTCTATAAAATCTAAAACCAATAGAAAGAGCTTCCTTGAAGTTCTTCTTCCAGATAAGTACCTTCCATCAACAAATGGCACCTTGAACCCTTTGTCTTCCATTGCCAAAATGGACACAAGGTTCTTCTTCAAATCAGGTACATACAACACATATTGTAATCATATGACTTTACCTTGAGATAAATGGAGGGTCAAAGTCCCCGTCCCTTTCATGGGATAGGTGGCATTATCTCCAAGGATAATTTTCAGATTAGTATCATTTTCAACAAAATCAGAAAGGGCTTCTTTATAACCAGTGAGGTGCCTTGAAGCACCACTATCAATTAACCATACATCCAAGGTGTCGAGTGGAGATGAATCAGAGAGGGCAACTACAAGAATAAAATCATTTCTCTTATTATCAACAACATTAGACTCATCGTACCTGGAATTTCTTGACCTCTTGAAAGGTTTCATATTTCCATTACGATCAGAGGGAGCCTTCTTTTTTCCTTGGAACCTGTTGTTCCTACCATTCCTTCTTGAGTTGTTGTTGTCATCATCCTTGGGAGAGTCCCTTATATTAGGGCAGTCTCTTACATAGTGACCAGTCATGTTACAAGTGTAACATCTTCCCTTCCTTCCTTTGGGCCCCACTCTACCATGGTTTTGATTTCTCGGGCCACCATGGTTCTTCTTCTTTGCATGAGAAGTGAAGGTAGTAGGGTCAATTCCATTACCATTAGAGGCATACTCCATCAGTCTTGTTTCCTCTTGAGTGCATCTCCTCAATATTTCATCAAAGTCAAGAATCACATTACTATTAAGAATAGTGGTATTGAATACATGCCAATCATGGGGGAGACCTCCAAGTGTAATAAGAAGCATCTCTCGATCAGATATTTCTTCCCCAATAGCTAGGAGGTTATTCCTGATTTCAGCGAGCCTCATAAAATAATATTGAATAGATTCATCCTTACCCTTCTTGACATTCTTCAATAGATTCTTGAAGAAGAGGATTTTATTAGCATTGCTAGCCCTCAACATGCTCACCATCTTATCATACATCTCCTTAGATGTCTTCAGCTTAGAAATGTAAGAAACCAAGTGCTTATGAATAGAATATCAGGTAATCATATTTTCTTTGATTTCCCCTTTTCTATACTTTGTCTTTGTGGCAACAACAACATTTGATGGAGGCTCTTGAATATTCCCCTGTACATAGTCCATGACATCTTGATCTTCTAGCGCCAAATCCAAGGACATCTTCCATGCATGATAATAAGATTTATTAGTCAATTTATCATCAGCCTTGAAGCCCTTGTAGGTTGAGGAGGCCATTTGTCCTTGATAATATTTCTTCCTTCAGAGATAGCTTCTAACACCAGCTTGGACTTTTGGACTTTTTCTTCACCTCAAATCTGAAACCATGTTAAATTTAGATAACAATGGTGTTCTATGCTTGATGCACTTTTACTTCAATATTTATTAGGCCCAATACAAGATATAAATCATATAAAATTGAAAGTAAAATGCTGATAAAACACAATAATAGATCAATAGAAGACAAGCCAAATATAGATCATATTTACAATTCCTTATGTCAAGCAAAGATATGAGATATTGTTGCGTTACGATGGTCAATAGGATGCTTCAACCAACAAATTATTTCTCAGATAGCCATCACTTTCACGTGTCACATGCACAACCCTCAAAGACAACTCATCACAGGTCAACGCAAGTCAAACCAGAGAAAATGCAGAAAAGTCAACACAACAAACTAGGGCTTTAGTCAAAAACCCAAAATTCCTAGATTTTAGTGCCCAGTTGTACGACCTCCTAAAATTGGAATTTATACAGAAGATTGAGGTCAAATGACCAAGGGTTGACCAAGGTCAACGCTGGTCAACACTGTAGCAGAAAATCCCTAAACATATCAACGCAGAAAACAGAAAGCCCTAAACAGGTCAGCGCAGAAAACATACCCTAAACAAAACAACACAGAAAATAGAAAGCCCTAAACAGATCAACGCAGAAAACAACAACTTTTCTCCACACGGGTGAGGGGAAAAAGGCCTCCAAAGGCTATCGAACCAATCAGATCACAATGAGAGAATGTGTGATGAGATGGTGAGAAAATGACCTCCAAGTCTGTCTAATTTATATTCATCAATGATGGTGTGTGACACATCTCTTAGGCATGTGGGATAAATCTGGCCGACCTTGCACATGTGGAAAATAAATTCAAAATAAATGTTCTGCTCATCTGATCAAGATGATATTTAGACCAATCTTACATCTCTCCGAAAGAGGAATCCAACAAAAGTATGCCCATCGTCATATGAGCAGTGAAACATGGAGTTTGGACCTAGTTTCCAAAAATTAAGAAGCCCCAATGTGGGGAAAACCCTTTGATTAAATCTTCTTATTATTATTCAAAAATTCAGCAAAAAGAGAGAGTACAATATACAAATTAAAAAAAACAGTCGACAGGATTCCCTAACCAGAAAATTCAACACTGGTCAAACCAAAAATAAATCTCCTCCAATGAAGTCATTCAAACCTAGTTAAATCGGCCTCCAAAGACAGTCAAAGTCAGCCCAAAACAGTCATAAAAAACTCGTTCAAACCTGGTCAATAGAATAGTGAGCTTTGCAGCCAAAATATTTGGTCAAACTGCCCATAATTCTTCGGAATGCATGCCAATAGATGTAGCCTTTAAAGATTGTAATTATGCCCAAAAATTGAAGTCAAAACATGAAGGTTGACCTAAAGTCAACGCTGGTTAGCGCTCTGTTTCTACCCTTGAAACAGTCCGAAAATCTATCCTTCCTTTCACACGTGCGAGGAGAGAGAGAGACTCCAAGGCTATACAAAATAATGTGAGATGATAGATGATGTGAGATGAGATGATGTCCGAATGAGGAACAAGTCTCTCCAATTTATATCCATCAATGAGGGGTGGAGACACATCTTTTGGGGCTTATAAGCCTACATTACAATTCTGGACGACCTTGACAATTTTCACGTGTGAGAGAATAAATTCAAAATCCAACTTCTACTCATCCAAACAATATGATCGTTAGATCAATATTGCACCTCTCGGAAAGAGGAATCCAAAACAAATATCATCTCCATCATTTGAGCTGTCGAAAGTGGATTTTGGCCCTAGTTTCCAATTTTAACATGGTATTAGTAGTACTACGAGTGGAATCACCCTAATTGGGTAGTTGGTGGGGTGTTACAAATGGTATAAAATTCCAGGTTGCAACACTAGGATTTCATGGGCCAAACATAGAGAGTAGAAATAAAATTTATACAGTATATTAGTTTCGGCATTATTGAACTTGTAGTAGCCCTTTGAAGTGGAGACATATTTGAGTGGGTATGCTATGTGAGTGCTCTTTATGCAAGGAGAAAGGCTTTATGCTATCATTTTGAATTATTTCTTGGGGAGGTTCTCAACTACCATACCTAAGACAAGGAGTTATATGCTCTGGTGCAAGATTTTAAGTGGAAATGCTATTTTACGGGAAAGGAGATAATAATCCATACAAATTAGTAGCCACTACAATACCTGTAGGCTCAAAGTAAGTTACAATAGACCATGAATTACAAGTGGATGGGGTTTCTACAATAGTTTCATTTAGTGATCAAGTATGAGAAGGGAAACACAAACAATTTGGCCAACATGATTTCAAGGCCACCTACATCATCATAGCTTTGGGAACTCTTTTTGACATGGAGCCATTTACCCATGATGCATATAGAGGCATATTTATAAGATGAGGACTTCAAGGACGTGTTTCAACAATTGTAGAGCCAAATCCATGTGAACAATGGTGATAACATAGTTTACTACCATCTCTAGGGTGGGTTACTCTACATGCTGGATAAGTTATGTGTTCCTAAAGGTGAGTGACTACAACTAATTAGAGAGGCTCACACCTCTAAAGTTGCAGTGCACTTTGGTGTACGGAAGACAATGGCCAACTTGAAAAGGTATGTGTACTGGCCCAAGATGCAAGAAGAGGTAGCTAGGTTCATAAGAGGATGCATGCTTTGTTGTAGCAGTAAGCCTAGTAACAAGAAACAAGGTCTATATCATCCCTCGCCTGTACCCACTCATCCTTGGGAAATAAATTCCATGGATTTTGTGGGAGGTTTACCGACAACCATGAAGGGACATGACGACCTATTTGTGGTAGTTGATAGGTTCAACCATATTTTGAGTTCAAATTATCTATAAAAAACAAATAAGTAGGCATGAAGCAATGAACCTTTTCGTTTGGTAGGTTTGGGTGCACTTTGGGATAAGATGGAGACAACGTTGAAGAGGTCTACAGCATTCCACCCATGAACATATGGACAAACAAAAATACTCAACAATACTTTGATGCAATTTTTGAGGGCTTATAATCAGAAGCATTAAAATACTTGGAACACAAATCTAGCATATATACATTAATCTATTAATAGAGCACTCCACACTTCTACCAATAAGTCCCTTTTTGAAACTTGTTTTCGATATTTTCCGCCCTCACCTGTGGATATTGCATATGGACAGTAAGGATAAGTGAGGGAGGATTTTATATGGGATGCCTTAAGGGTAGAAAAAAATATTGACAAGATCATGAAAATACATCTACACGTATATGAGACATTGTAGAATTAACAGGAAAAATACAAGGCTAGACATGATCAACACAGAAAAAAGAAGTCCTTTAAGGTGGGAGATAGAGCATGGTTATAGTTGAACAAGGAGTGACTATAGGGTCTTTGGTAAGAATATTTACAAAACTACAAGATGAGGGCAACATGAACTTTGGCATATTGGGTTGAAAGGACAACTTCCAAGCAAGGCTAAATGGTACACTCTGAAAAGCTGTATCAATGATTGTGACAATTGTGGGAGAATTTAAAAGATTGAAGTTCTAGTTAGATCTATTAGAAGTTGACTTCATTAGATATGGTTGCTCTACAACCCTATTATATCACAAACTTACTAGGGTTGTTGATTTCTGGGTGAAAACTACATTGGAAGGGTATATTATTGAATTTGTTGCAGAAAATCACTAGTTTTTCTCGAAAGTAGTAGTTTTCATATTTGGGTTGAGAGAAAGATTGTTGAAGGAAATAATTTTGTATATCAAGATCTTGTTGGTGGAGGAAAGGTTTCTACCCTTCCCTTTGAATAAAATTGCAACTTAAAACCCTTACGCTGAGGGGAGGTTCTTGGGGGAGAAGATGACCTATTGTGAAAAATACAAAAGAGTTATGATGGAAGGAGAAGAGAGATGAAGTGCTAAATATTTTAGGGCAGCGAGAAGGGATCATATATCTGAGGAATGGAGGGATAGAAATATGAGTGAGATTCGAAGGAGATGATAAGATTTGAATAAAATAGAGGAAGTGTTGGCTAGCTCAGAGTTGCGAAAGAAAGGCTTGAGAGGAGGCGAGAATTCTAGCAGAGGAAAGGAAGCTAGAGAAGGTGATTTAAGAGAAAAAAGTCACAATGATGATTCCCATCAGGAATCAGGTAAGTCCCAAACACTAGATTGAAGGATCATGGTGATTGGACCCAATACCCCTATAGATGAAGACACACCTTTCATGATGCTTAAGTTGTTCCAAGGAGACATTTCTTCCCATAAAATCAATTTTCCACAAGGTGGCAGCACAATTGGTTCTGTTCCATCCCCTCCCCTTGTGATTTATCAAAGTCTAGTAAGTTTCTCTTCTAATCTCTCTAAGACTTTAAAGTTTCACAATACTCACAAATTAGATACATTTGGTAGTTCCTCTAGTGGTAGTTAGCTAAATTTGGTGAATTTTTGCAAACTAGTCCAAACAAGTTTATTTTTGTTTTACTTAGTCCTACTCCAATGTCTGGTTATATAGAGTGATATTTCCCTCAATACCTTGATTTTTGGGGCCAAGGAGATGAAGATGCTGAACAACACTAGTACCTATGTGAGGCCATCTAGAGGTCCAAAGCAACTCCAGACACAAGTTAGTTGAGTTCTAGACTATGTTGAAGGGAAGATCTCTTCAATGGTACATCAAGTCTATAAAAACCCTTCAAAAATTTACTTTCGATAAATTGAAAGTAGAGTTCATTAAAGAATTTAAACTACCTTAGTCTGAGCAGCAGGCTTTGATTTGAGTTGCGGGACATCAAGCAAAAGGAAGGAGAATCTGTGTTGAGTGCATGCAAATATTCAAATATGATGTAGGGAAACTGATCCATCCTATCCATTTGGATCATCATAAAGAATGGTTCAGTTGGGAGTTTTTACCATTACTGAGAATACCTTTAACACAACAAAATATTATCACTTTAGCATAAGCGTTAGAGCAAGATATGAAAATTGTGGCCATGGTAGGATATACCAACCACTTCAAATCAGGCTCTACTTCCAATGATCCTACTCTAATTGACACACAAAACCAATTAGTTATTTTGACCGAGAATTTAAAGGAGATGAATGCTACAAAACCTATCCATTCTAAGGTTTGGTGCACAAGTTTTTACACCGAGGGCCATAATGTTACAAAGTGTCCAAGGTTGTGGGGTGTAGGATCTACTAATCTTTTGTATGACCCCCTCCTCCACAGACAAGGCCTTTAGGAGGAGTTGCGCAAGTATCTTCAACTACTCCTTTTTAGGGACACACTTAGTATCATGCCTTCCAAAATCAACAAGGTATGTGCTCGAATGAATATTGTGAAATATGTCATTCTCATGGGCATTCACCTCAGTTATACCCCATATTGCAGAAATATTTGAATTTTCCTAATTCCATCTTTTGTGACTTCCGTGGATGTCGTACACATGGTATTGACCAGTGTAGATCTTTGGATACTTTGGCTAATCGATTGGATCATTCCGCCTTCTAAGAGAATGAAACTGCTTGAGGAAGTGGAGTTACACGGTATATAAGAGGACAAACTGGAGGAAGAGAGCCAATTAGATATTAAAATTGTAATGAAAAAGGACATATATCCAAGGATTGACCACTAACAATAAAACCATGGTGTTCACATTGTTATGTTAATGCCCATGCAACACAGGATTGTCCTAAATTGATTACCTGATGGGAGGAGCGAAAATTGAAATAGAGGGACAACTTGATTAACTTAGAGCTGCAAAAATTAGAACAAGTCCAACAACCAATCATTAATGTTGTTTCCCGAGGCACTAAGATTGGCACTGATAAGGGAACTTTCAAACAACCCATCATTAGGAAGGTTGAACCTACACAAGCCAAGTATGATCCCATTCAATAGAGGGGGTACTTTAAAGATGCCACTGATATTTTTAGGGAAATATATTCTTCTTCTTATAATATGAGAGTTGTAGAATCAAAGAAAGGGAAAATTTGATTCCTTGACAAGAGACCATCATCCAATCCCTATTTTTCTCAAGAATATTTGCATCCTATTGCAATGCGGTTTCAATTTTTCTTAGATATTCTAAATGAAAAGGAAAATTTTTATTCCTTGACAAGAGACCATTATCCAATCCCCATTTTTCTTAAGCATCTTTGCAACCTATTGCAATGTGGTTTCAACTGTTCTTAGATATTCTAAATGACGAACAACTCTCTAACTAGTTGCAGAAGAATATGAAGGGCATAGTGAGAGACGAAGAGTTGTTTGAACTACCTATCTCTGCAAATCTACCATATTACCATAGTCAAAGGGTAAGGCGTAATAAAAGTATATCTGGGATATAATTCAAGATAGATGCTTACATTGCACGCTACCAGATTAAGGACACCATGGTGGTACTTAGATATGATGTGAATATTTTTCCCAAGAAAATCTATGAGGTGCTAGGAAATCCTAAGCTATTATTTTTCTCCACTTCAACTGTAAATGGAAAATCAATATTTCATTTTTCCTATCGGTCGATTGGAAGAGTAGAGGTGGATATTGCAAGTGTCAAACCTATGCAGGATTTGAGGTTATTGACATTATTGGAGACAAGTATCCATATCCTGCATTATTAGGGCTTGATTGGGCCTTTGAAAATTATGTTATTATTGATTTGAAAAGGGACACCATGACCTTTGAAGTTGATGGGACTAGAGTTATTCAACCCTTAGATCTTTATCAGGGTCCTAGATTCACAAAAAATATTGATGACGCAGAAGATATTAATGGCATTGATCAGTTGTATCAAATGACTACATGAAAAAGGGAAGACTACATCAACCCTATAACTCACGGATTTATCAGCTGGCGGAGTCTCCAAACCACAAAAGTAGGTTTTTTTGCTGCACTAGAATATTGGCAGTGAGGATATCATGAACTATATTCCCGAAGTCACAGAACTATTCTATCTGCCCGATGGATTGGGATGAATGTGAGAAACTATCCCATTTTTGATGATCTTGTCCCGATAAACATTTTTGTAAGAGATATTGAACTTATTGTTGCTGAAGAACACATATTTCCTTTAATAGATGTTGCATTACAAAATACTTCTTCCCGAAGGTGGGTAATCCATCACAACAAACTTTTATCTTAGGAGATAGCCAAGTTTTCCCTTCTATGTATATTTGATGAGAAAGAGAAAGGAGAAAATTCAATTCCATTCTCTCTAATAGGTAGTTTTGACCTTTTTAATTGTTTATTAATTCTAATTAAATTTGACCCTTAACCCTTTGATTGTCATGTAACGACTACTTTGGATCCTTAACTATTTAAGGCTCCTCAACACTGGTTTTACCTTCATCAAGTTTTCTAGTGCTTGATGATGGGTGGAGTGTCCACTCGAAACATTTATCCCTTTTTTTTGATCTAGGAAAAACAAAAAATCATACACAATTTTCTTTTGAAAATTTCTAAAAAAAAACTCATACACAGTGTTCCTCCAAAAATTTCTAACAAAACCAAAATTTTTTTTGGACGACAATACGAAGAAAGAGATTAGTAAAGATAACCAACAAGTTGTAAAATATGAATCATAGGATCAAAGAGAAACTAATGCACATGGAGGGAAAATAGACTACATATTTATAAACAATGGTAAAGGAAAGACAACAATCATTCTTGTGATCGATGGTGATTTTTAGAGAGCTAATGTTTGTTGTAATAAATTTATTTTATGTGCAAATGCAGGTAAAAATGAGATTTTAGAAAATGGAAGTCAATCTTTCATAAAGAAACCAGGGAGGAGGCAAAGAAGTGCCTTAAACATCTTTCAAGATATGTTTGATCATGAAGAATGGAAGTTAAAGAGTTGTGAAAACAATGGAATGGCAGTTGAAGCCATAAAATTTTTAAATTTTGAAGTACAACAAGTGAACAATCAAAGCAATGAGCACCAAAGGAAAAAGTCAGATATTGAGATAAACAAGTTGTGGGAGCTTATGAGGAATATTTCCAAGAGAAGGTGCTACAAGAAGAAAAGAAAAATCAACAAAAAAATATAGTTGACGATACAATTATACATCAACAAAGCAACTAGAGCATTGAAAAATCAAGTATGGAATCTCAAAGGATTTAAAACAACAACAACACAACAACAATATAGTTGGATGAGTGGAGAGTAGTGGAATAAAGTATGGGATCCTGAAGGAAAGAAGCAATTGAATACACATGACTAGGAGGTCATGGGAATTTTTTACCTTGGGAGCATAGTCTCAAAATCAACATTGTTGATATTGAACCTAGAGGGGTCTTGGCATTCCTAAGGGGAATGATTTATTTGGTAATTATTGAAATTTTCCTAAGTTTTCATAAGTCTAGAAGGTAGAGAGAATTGTTTAAAATGTATAGAAACTATGGTCATAGTGAAGATACATACTCCACGTGTTTTGTAATCCTTCAAGTCATGTAATGGAAACTGCATTTGTTAAGAAAATTTCGAGGACTATGAGAGATATTAGGGGTAGTTGGAGATTTTATGGAGGATAAATAGGATATGAAATAATTAGTATGCATATTCTTTCTTTATGATTATAAATCCTATGGGGTATAGAGGGATGGGAGTGGGTTGAGAGAAGTAAAAGGGACCAAGATGGGTGAGAGCAAAAAGGACCAAAAATAAATTATGTAATTTGGCCTAGGATGAAGGTTAGGATTGTAGAGATTTCATGTATAGAAATCAATTTAATTAAATTAGGTGTTGAATCCCCAAAGTAGTGTGTGTGTGTTATGCAGAATTGTGATCAACAGATAAATCAAATTCCCTAAGTGTGGTGCTAGGCACTTAGAACAACAGAAGAAAGACTTTGCTATCACTTTCTCTAAAATAAATAGACACACAGAATGGTAGAAGAACCTACTTGCAATCCAAGCACTTCTCCTTCTCCTTCTGTCGCTTTTGCTGTCGCCTTCAATCCAACTCAGATCGCCATATTATTTTCTTCAAGTATAAACAGAGAACAACAAACATATTTCAATATACAAATGCCTACTTATCTTAATCACTCAAATTGATAAGATGTGAAACATATATATCATTCAAGAATCCATTGCATGAGAAATAAAAACATAAACAGATACATATATGGGAAAATGAACAACAATCTTTATTGAAGAGTAGAAGGGCGAGGTTACAACCAATGATCGATTTGATGCCACCAACTCTAGCTTCATCCCAACCTCATCACATCCAACATCACACCAGAATCATATCAGTACTTTCACTCTCTCAAATGAGAATCCAACAACATTTCTTTACCAAAATTATTCCTTCCCTAGCACTAGAATGAGTGCTCAATTTATAGGGAAACCGATGGTAGTTTCTCAATGAACGAATTTCTAATAATAGGCAAGACATGTTCCCAAGTTCAGAGGTGTTATATGAACACTTGGATTCAAATTTTGACACATATGGACTCTTCTAGAAGGCACTGGCCATGTGGAGATTCTGGAACAATGATAATTTCACTCCCAATTGACCTACGCACTCTTGAATGTTGGGAAGTGCATTTTAGTGCACCCTTGAATGGAGGATGCTGCATAGATGCTTTACAATGTGATGAGCCGGAACTAAAGAAAAGTGACGACCTGCATCAATCTCACAATACATTACATCATGATATTTTCATATTGATCACGAATTGCTGAGGGAGGCATTCGCATCCTCAGCACATAAACTATCTAATAACATGTACATGGTGCATAAAGTTGTCTACATTGGAATGTTGCCCAATACAAACATGCCTACAGATATAGGCCCATGTTTGGATGACGATCTGTATGTAAGGTCACTGTATAGAGGATGTGTACAAAAATCCTGAAATTGCAGCCTAGATGGCTGAAACTAGATCCGGGGTCTTCTTATCTCGTTCACTCGATTGTTCGGGTACAAGTATATCCATGAGAATATATGATTTGTAGTCGAACATGGTAAGACATTGTTTTATTACCAGCCAATGATGTGATCTGTTAACAAACACAAGAGAACCACCATTGATGTTAATGGATCTCAAGGTACTGCACTACATTTCGTAAGGCGTGAATAGATGATTTGATGTCGAGCGCTAAAAAAAATATTTCGGTCAAAGGTTCAGAAGTGAGGATCTTGTCGATGCTGTAACAAGCCTCATGGTACTGGAAGATGATGTTTCTAAGTAAACTTCCTGGATGATGATTTGATGTCAAAAGGAAGTCACTTTAACGCGAAACGAGAGTTACTGATTTCAGAGACAAAATGTGACTTGATATAGCAATGTTCAGGAATGACTGTCATGAAAATGAAGGTTTATGAGTATTGCAAAAGGATGAGTATTCACTGGATGACTTCTCTTGAACATATCAACGACATTTGAGATGAGTTGGCAGCATTGACCCAAAACCAAAGTGAAGGTATGATGAACCATAGGTATGAATGAACCGTCAAAAATATTACCCAACCCAAATAGTCACGATGATGGAGTGAAGTGCCATGTTCAAGGGTGACCTGCTATCATAAAAGTTATGTTCACTTTAAAAAATTTTCCCTGGTCATTTTTCGACCAATACCTCTTTATTTTTTAACAAGCTTGAGGAGGATAACATATTCTTGAACTATAATTCAACCCTTCAGGTGAATATGCATCGCCATTTAATAATTTAGCGAGTCTAACAATAAATGAAACTCGATTATTGTTATGATTGACAAGCCTGTCACTATTTTATGTTTTAACAAGCCTAGCGATAGAGACAACCCGATCCTTTTTCATATTTAGAGAGTTTGAAAAAGAGAAAAAAAGAAAAATCCATGAGTCCTTTTTCGTAAATTTGTCACTCAGATCCGAAAAAGTGTAAAATGATATTTGAGAGAACCTCCTAGCCATGTTCGACTAAGGTTTTCCTTTTTTGTAAATAATCTATCTTAGTCTGGAAAATGGTTAAACTTATACCGAGTATATGTCGTTTCATTTACTTTTACAAGCTCGAAAAGACAAGCGCTTGACAATATTTTCACATTATTGGAGTCTGAAAAGAGCTAAAAGAAGACTCCAGTGGTTCCTTTTTCACCATTATCGAAGCTCATAAAAGAGATAAAAGTGCGCTTCAAGTCCTTTTTCGTTTTTATCAAAGCTCGAAAAATAAGGGTAAAAGTATGGTTTGTGGTCAAATCATCCTTGAAATAAGTGTGCAAGACTAATCTGCTATATCATCTATAAAGTTGTTTAGAACAACATCAAATGGATTAAAAATACCTATTTCATGATAAAAAATGAATAAAACCATAGTCACAGTAATAAATATGATTTGAAAATAATAAAATGACTAATTAAAAGAGTTTTACTATTCATTTTTACCATTTGAAAGTTACCATTTGTATTTTGGAGCTCTGAACCTGTTTTTCCCTCGAACTTCAACTGTTTATTGCGATCGATTATGTGGACGGTTTTCCTCACCGTTTGATCCAGGTTGGTGACATCAACCTCCTCTTTCCTTCAGTAGTCTTTTTGTTTCATTTCTTTGTAATTTTTTAGGGATTTGGGCCCCTTAGGGTAAATTTATTTTTCAAACAGGGAAACACACCCTTGAACGTCGAAAGGTGCATTGTAGTGCAGTGGAATTGAAGGCCAAGTGCACTTTCAAAACACTGTCCCTTGACCAAGGATGTGTTGGGTGCAATTCACATTTTTGTTCTTTGCAGTGTGCCCAAATTTTTCTTGGTTTTTTTCATGAAATGGGTCATTATGAGTCTTATGGTTGTGTTTTAGGGATTCAACGGACCAAAATGATAATTAATTGGAGGGAAAGAAAACATGAGGAACAAAAAATTATTTCCCTAAATGATCCGGGTACTGTAAGAGCCCTTAGAGACTGTGGGTTGCTGAAGTACTTTAGATTATCTGATATGAGGCAACAGATGGAACTTTTGGAGTTCCTTGTTCGTGCATGGGATCCAAAGATTGAGGAATTTCATATTGGGGACAAAGTGGTCCCAATTTTAGTGGAGGATATCTATTTTCTGATAGGCTTGTTGAGGAGAGGCTTACCCATTTCTCTCTCAGGGTCTGTTCTCACAGGAGAGACGGTGAGAGACTATATATTGCAGTATTGAAATCTGGGGGTAGAGCCTAGCAAGGATGGGAAAATAAACATCTGCGATGTTTGTGATTTTCCATTGAGAACCATCTTATTCACGATCGCAAAGCTTGCTAGTAACACTACACTACACGTAGTAAATAGATCTTACATGCAGTATGCACTAGAGTGCATGGAACCAACAATTTTCAACTGGGATGAAGCTGTACACTCTCAAATGAAAGAAAAACTGAGCAAGGAGAAGGGAGGAAGGAAGAAAAATTTCAACTATGGTTCGATCCTCATTTATTTTGCCTTAGAGTGGATTCCACTGATGCAACCTCAACATGTGACACTAGGTATATCTAACCCTATAGATCCAAGGATATAAAGATGGGTAGAACTGATGGCTAGACATGTTGGTCAATTGACCATCATGTTCTCGGTTGCATTCTTCGCCTGGTTCGGGCGACAGATTATTGCCATCGATGACTATGCATATGCACGCGTTGACTTCCGAGGATATCTAGATTTAGTTTTACTAGAAGGCGCTCAGTGGGGTGCAATTGGTAAGAATTTTTTGACCATGTTTTTGATTTTTCTAAGGTTTATAAATGTTTTTGTATTTTGATCTTTTATCAAGACTAAATAAAGTTTTAATGTATGCAGATGTCGGTTGAGTTTGACCAGTGGGACAGATAGAGCAGGGAGCAGATGGGCTAACAGAGAGGGCTGTTGGGAGAGAAGTACTTCAGGATTTGGATATGGCTGAGACTC
This sequence comes from Pinus albicaulis, assembly GCA_034641835.2. NCBI lineage: Eukaryota > Viridiplantae > Streptophyta > Pinopsida > Pinales > Pinaceae > Pinus > Pinus albicaulis. The sequence continues at coordinate 959,478,633 of CM076577.1, read as the reverse complement.
TTGCTGAGCTTAAACAACACATACAAGGGTTGACCTTCAGGATTATGGATTTCCAGATTGAAGAGTTACCCATGCGACTGCAATGGCATACTATTTGCGTTCCTAACCGCTGGATGCGGTTACTGCGTAGGATAGCTAGATCAGTAGTGTTGTCACAAAATATGACCCTGATAGGTTGTTGATCAATTAGACTCTGAGTAACTCTTTCAAACCTAACTTTTGGCTGAGGCTTAGCCTCCTCAACCTGAGAGGGCTCTCTCAATAGGTTTAAGATTTTTAATTAATGATTAGATGGCTAACTCTAAAAATAAAAATGGAAAAAAATGTATAACTAGTTGAATTACATATTAGCAAACATCTATTGGGCCATGGAGTCAAAGCAGTCTTCAACAAAACATCATAATCAGCTAAACATGGAAGTCAAGGCACTTGGAGTTTAGGTTTATAAGTGAAACAATAACACAGTGAATAAACACAGTCTACAAGCATGCGAAGGAAGTTAAAGAATTATCCAATGAATTATAAGTAACACATTCTCATACCACTGCAAATAGGTAATTGAAAAATGCCATAGAAATATCAAACACATAAACCCCTTGTGAATCTTGAGTAGTAAAACCAATCTCTGTATTAAGTTGAAACAACACACAGTCTGCTACAATAACACAACTTATTTTGCTAATAAAAATTCCAACCTTGAGGAATTCGAACTCATGCTTCATATAGAGTCTTTAAATTCTTGGATTCCACAATCCATCATTAGGAGAATTCGAATTTCTAAAATTGACACCTATCTACTCATAAAACAAACTCTTAATTACAAACTGTTAGCTAACTGTATTTTAGGAGTTCTAATACAAATAGGAGTGAAACTCCTAAAAATGTTTTAAAAAACCTTATCTAAAACTTAAATACTTTATTTGACAGCTGCTAATCCATGTCTTCTACCTTTATGATGCTTCCAGCCTTGTTATAAACCCTGCTGATTCATGACCTAACTGTCCTAAAAACCAAGAGATAGAGTTCTTGATTTTTAGCCCTTAACCTCCATGCTTATCTTCGAACAACTTTGCTGGAATTTATGAGTGTTTTGTATATGTGACATGTGCTAACATTCCATTAACAATTAAATCTTCCACCTATGCAAAAATAAATCCTCGAAAAATTGGAAAGGAGATGAGACATGACTACGCTATGAAAATAGCCTGTTTTCATAGCGCAGTTTTTATATCACTGTAAAACACTTATTTTGACCATTCTTTCTTCCGCTTTTCAATCTGAGTCTTCATCTGGGATCTTGATCTTTCCACCAACAACACCAAAATTTGAAAACCAATAGTCCTTACGTCCCAAATACATGCATAAAATGCTAAAAATTCACCTTCAGTAGTTTCGTAGCACGCTACGAAACTGCTGTGTATGCTCCCTTTAACACAATTTGTCCAAACATTTACAGTTTTGAGGATATTTAAAATTTTTCAAGGATTGATATCAACATAAAATAGCTTTAAAATATGTTCTCCTTCAAAAATTATATTTTTCTTCATGACAAAACTGTTTCAAGGATTTATCATTTAATGCCCTGTTTCATTGTTGCTGTAGCTTCTGTTCAGATTTTGTCAACTGTATTTCTAGGTCTTCAATCTGCCTCCTCAGTTTCCTGTTGGTAGCCCTTAACTGAACATTCATCATTCTCACAAATATATCCTCTTTAATTGCAGGAACAGTCCAAGTAAAGTACTGAGCTTCACTGCTTATTGTTTCTGGTTTGGAAACCTTTTCAAGTTCCCATAGAGCCTTTATCCTCTTGAAATTTTTCTTTTTAGCAACATGCCTTCTTGCTCTTCCTTAGTCTAGCAATTTCATAACTAGCTGATTTCAAATTTTCTTCCATTTCTTCATAACTGGTTTTTTCTGTCTGAGTGGAAAATACCTTGTTTTTGTCACCTTCAGGTATTGGTGATGAAAGTTCTATAAACTCTTCCTGAACAGTGGAATCTTCCTTTGTTTTCCCTAACTCAATATTGAACTTTTGCATATTTTTAGATTACCTGGTTAAATATTTTCTAGGCTTGAACACAAATGTTGCAACCTCATCCTCAAATTCCAGTTTCTTAGAAGATTTCATCTTCTTAGGTTTTCCTTCATCAAATTTTATGAAATCTGCTTGTACCAAAGGGGATTCATCAATATCAATGGCTTCTAAAATGTCATTTAAGTTACCTTTTAAGCCTGGACTTTCTCCTGAGATCACTGATTTACCCTTCTCCTTTGAAATTTGACTTCTAGTCAATCTCCTTTGAACTAGTTTGTTAGCTGACTGTTCTTGTGTCATTTCTTTAATTTTAGCTATCTTTTCTTTTGTAGGTTGAGGAGTCTCAAGAATAACCACTGATTCTTTACTCACTTGCTCTTTCACTTGCTTTCTAGGTTTCAGCTTAACAAATATTTTTGACCTGGTCATTACAGGCTTACTGGTTTCTGCTGGTGGGGTTTCTTTAGCCTTAGGGTTAATTCCTGTATCTTGGTTTTCCACTCCAAAACCACATAAAAACAAAAATTAAGACCATTCTCTGTTGATCCTTTGAATTTCATATAAAACTATCAGTTTAATTATACCATGATGAAAAAGGGAAGTTTCACATCCTTGAGTTTTCATTTGCACTTTATCTGCCATCTTAGCTATACTTCGATAGAGGAAGAAGGGAAAATATAAAGAAATCATGCCAGTAAAATGCAATAGGAGTTTAAAATGATATGAATATACTTTATGACATCTTCCCTCACAGGTAAAATACCTTTGAATGTTGAAGAGCAAGTTGGCATAGATGTCTTTGATGTAGCTCCTTGGAGTTACCTTGGTTAATTCTGTTTCTGCAAACTCTGGCTTAAGAAACACTTTACATGGTTCCATATCAAAATTCAAGTTTTTGAACCATCTATCTTGACCCCTAGGAATCTTTGTCACCAAAGCTATGATCTCAGGGGTTACTGACAAGTTTAAGATTCCAATTTTTGTGTTTGAGCCAGTGAAATGTAGAGCAAACTCCTTGGACACTTAACTGTGTCCTCCCTTCTATTTTTTACAAAATCTCCAAAACCCTGTTTTCTTGAAAGCCTCCATCACTGATTTATCTTTGGCTAGGGCCTATGTGCTTTCAGGCTTTGTTCTTAACCAATGAACAGACCTGTGGTTTTTATTTTCTTTTGTCATCTTTGCCTTTGAATTCCTGTAACAAATCAGCCTCACTTGAATTTATATTTATCAACCTCGCTTGCTTATGGTAGTCATCCTCACTTGTTAATGGTGATCAACCTCGCTTGAAAAATATATGAGAGAAGCTTTGGTAAGAGATCACCATAATATTAGCATTCAAAAATGATCTGTTTGAGTGTTTGCATGCAAAATGCAATAAGAAACCAGCCAGTCCTTACTAATTTTAAATTACCTATCATGATGACCCCTACATTCGAAATGATGGATTTGAATGGTTGCATGCCTTAGAAATGACTCCTAGCTGACACCTAATAATGAAAAATTAACGAAATTTGAATGAATTGATGATTTGACAAGACTGCCCACGAATCCGCGCTTTTGTAGCGCACTTAGTTCATTTTCAGGGGTTTGGCTACGAAAATAGCAGCGTTTTCATAACGCAAAATAGGCTTTTTACACTGTCTGCGCTACGAAAACGTGGTTTCATGGCTAATTCAATTTTTTTTTAAAATGGTTTAAGATATGACTTCTAAAGAGGATGTGAGACCTTTAAGACATAGAATAAGGTTGTTAAACTTTAATTGGATATGAAAATGAGACTTTTGAGACTCTTACCCTATCACCTACCCTTTTTATGCATGAAATGACCCAACACCTATCTAAGACTATGACTAGGAACGATGTAAACTGTCCAAGTTTAGAAATTTTTTTTATGGTGATAACAAGTAGCATGTTATCATGAGCACCACTAGTTTACTTTTGACATGTTGCATACATTTTGAGGTCAGATGACCAATGTGTCTTGGGTACAAATTTTGTAAAAACCTGTAACTATATATCTATCTGTTTTCAGTGTTTACATATGTTTATTGCGTAATACTATTCAATTATGTGAATGTATCTTTACATGTGTCGAAAATGTCTATTTGTAACATAATTCACTAAAGAATCAGTTAATGTGTTCAAGTTTCTGGAAATGTGTTGATATTGAATGAAATCAAAACATCTTTCCAAAAGTCGAACTCTTAGGAACATACGATGAAGTGTTGGATTTCTGACAGTATAAACACTAGTAAGCTATAATACCACAAGTTGAGTCTAACCTAATGATGATGCGGTTAATACAAAATGAAATGGAATCAGAGAGAAGTTCGATCAACGGGCTATACTCAACGATATTTTTGTAGATAGATCGATACAATTCCCTTGAAAACTCACTAACTCGCCGTTCGGAGTGAAAATGGCCCACACTGTAGAGGATAGATTTTGCGTACTATGAATAGCACCATAAACATACCCAACGAATGGTTCCAAAGATTTAGACATCTGCGATGAAATGTAAAGAATATTACTAAGTTTAAGAAAAATATAGAAAAAAAAAACTAAGATAGTAAATGCAAATCAACAACATATATATAATATAATACAACAGTTTACTACGCTCATGTTTAAGCATAGTAATGTTTCAGATACAATCCATTTTGGGGCTACGCCAATGGAATTCCATCGTAATCTACCAAATCGTAGGCACCCTTAGCAAGAACTCTTTTGACAATATAGGGGCCATTCCATAACAACTCAAATTTCCTTGTACCTATTACATCAGCTTCCTGATCATAAAGAAGGACCAAATCACCCTCTAAGAAAATGCAAGGCTAGACATGCTTGTCATATTGCGCCTTTATACGTCTCTTATGCGCTTCGTTGGCAAATTGGGTTTCACGACGCGTTTCATCAAGATGGATGAGTTTAAAAAGATGCGCTTCTTCAACAGAGGTGTCAAGTAACAAGTTGATTGCGATTTTTGACGATGGTATTTCACATTGGATTGGAAAGATAACTTCCAGACCATACACCAATTGAAAGGGGGTAAATACGGTTGCGTTTCTCACCGAGGTTCGGTACGCCCACAAGGTCGAGCACAGGATTAAATGCCAATTTTGTTTATGAACTCCTATCATTCATTGAAGCATTCGTTTAAGAATATTATTAATAGCCTCAACTTTTCCATTTGATTGTAGATAATAAGGAGTAGAACTATCATATGACAGTCCTAATTTGGCAGTCAAATCATTCATCATATGATTGAAAAAATGTGAACCATGATCTATGACTATAGCCTGTAGGACCCCAAACTGTGAAATGGCACGATTAAAGAAAAACAATGCAGCTGTTTTTCCTATGTTGTTGAATGTAGGCATCACTTCGTCCCACTTGGGAAAGTAGTCTACTATGAAAATAATATAACCAACCCCCCAGACGAACGAGGGTTATAGGTCATGAAGTCAATGCCCCATTTTGAAAATGGTCCCACAAAAACAACAAGATGCATTGGCGTTGGTGGTTTGCGGGTTTTACGATCAAATGTTTGGCACACATGACAACTTCTTACCACGAGGATGTAGTCGCAAATTATGGTAGGCCAAAAGTAATTGGCGTAGAGTATCTTCTACGTGGTAGAATATCCAGACAAGTGTCGACCACAAGCCCCAACATGAAAATCATTTAAAACCTTTTCGGCTTCCTCATGAGTGAGGAACCTTCTTAAAATTGTATCGACACCACGACGATAAAGTGTATTGCCGACGATCAGATAATCTTTGGCTTGGTATTGAATACATCGATGGTCAGAGCGAGAGGTATCAGGCCAAAAATGTCTAGGTCTGGAGATAAATGATAAAATCCCCATACCAAGGATCAGATGATCCGATCAGAAACAAAGACTCATCAGGAATAGATGGTTTTGATGTAGTAGTGGTACTATCTGAGGGAAGGTCGCAGAGAAGCTCAACCAAAACTAAATACTTATTTGACTTGGATTTGATGAATTCCAAATCAAAATCCTACAAAATGAAAATCCATTTTGAATACTTTCCCCCCAAAAATTGACGTGATAATATGTAAGTCATGGGGTTGCAATCCGATATGAGAATGGTCTTTCGAAACAGGATATAGTGGCGAAATATTTGGACAACTTGAACAACTAACAAGGCAAGATTTTCTACGTATGAATACTTCACTTCCGTATCATTGAGATTATGAGTCAAATAATATATCATATGTTCTATCCCATTTTCTACTTTGGCCAATACCATAGAAATGGTCATATTAGCCGCAACGAAATATAAGAAAGAATAACTCTGATAATTGGGGGGATACATTAATGACACCCGAACAAGAGTATCCTTGACAGCATCAAAAGAAGCTTGCAAAACCTTATCCCAATGGAAGGGAATCCCCTTTTTCAAGAGCTGAGTAAATCCTTTAGCCATTTTGGCATAGTTGGGTATGAACCTCCTTAGGAAGTTAGAATTTCCCTGAAGTTTCTATAACTGAAGAAAATTTGATGGCACAGGCAAATCAAGAATGGCTTGGACCTTCAGTGGGTCGATTCAAATTCCTTCTTTTGAGACGAAGGAATTACCAGAACAAACAGAAAACACAGATTTATGTGGATTGAGGCATATTTTGTAGTGTTGGTAGCGTAAAAAGATAGCTCTCAAATGCATCAGGTGATAAGTTTGGTTTCGTGAATGCGTGGGTAAATCATCTACATAGGGTTAAACAATGTGCTTGATGTCATTGAAAGCATAATCCATAGCTCTCTGAAAAGTTTCCCCAACGTTATTTAAACCAAACGGGAGTTTCCGACAAGCGAATGTGTCCCGGTGACATATTAATGTTGTCTTATATTGGTCCTCTGGGAAGATATTGATTTGATTGTAGCCAAAAAATCCATCCATAAATGAAAATATTTCACATCCAGCAGAATCGTCAATAATCTGGTCGATAAAGGGAGTACAATATTTTTCTTTTCGACAAGCAATATTGACATCCCGATAATCGACACACACTATGATGGTTCCTTGTTTTTTCATAATAGGAATGATGTTGGAAACCCACTCAGTTAGCGAAACAAGGTAAATGAGACCTGCACGCAAAATTTTTTCAACTTCTACTTTAATGGAAGAGGCCTTCTTTGGATGAACATGACTAAGGCGTTGACGTACCAGTTTGACATCAGGGTACATATTAATAGTGTGTTCAATGATACTAGTATTTATTCCTGGAATTTCCTCATAAGACCAAGAAAATACATCACGAAATTCATGAAAGAGAGAGCGATATGTTTTGAGTTCTGATGGAGAACAAGACACGTTGACATTATTGTTTCCCACAATGCTAGGTTTGGTCTTAATATCGATAGAAATGGTTTCTTCAATATTTGATAAATTTTTCTCGGATTCGATTGCATTAATAGGAAAAGAATTCAAAAATAATATTTTGATCGATGGGTGATATAGTTCAATAATATTATCTTCTTCGTAATCCTGAAGATGGGAGTGGTGATGATGATCTTCCCATGGTTCTCCTTCTGGCATCATGGATTCCACAAAATTTTCATCTGTCAAGAAATTCAAGGAAAAAGGATCAGATGGAGTACCAAAATCTAATGAATTATCAACCAAAACGACCGACGACGATGATTTTGGATTCACCCCCCAAGACATGTAGATTGATTTCTATGCTAGCTCAATTAGGTTGGGCGACAGAAACTCATCCAATGTAACAATTTCAGAATCATCCGCAGTCTTCCTTAAGCCAGATGGAGTGGAATATATCATGTAGTAGGTCTCTATGCTTGCAATTTCTATTGGCGTCGCAGGCGGCAGTAATGCAAAGGTTCCCATGAGAGTGGAATCCTTTAAGAGTCCCACACCAATGTTCTAAAGTGCGAGTTGGGGTGCGTGAACTAAAGGAACACTTCCAGTTTCCTGGGAACTAGAGGCAAAGAAGGATAACTGATTGATGACTATGATAACACCTTTATGTGGAAAGGTGATCATTCTAAAATATGTAGAGATGATCGCAGTAATAGCATATACCCATAGCCTTCTGAGTAAAATATTGTAATCAAGGGGTTCGTCAATGACCTCGAATTCAACATTCACTATTTTTCTGTCTAGTTCAACATGCAGGTTATTGATTATACCACAAGGCTTATATGTATGTCCGTTGAAAGCTTTCAACATCGTAGGCGATTAAGATAGGCACGGTGAGCCAAGTGACTTCCAATAGTTTAGAGACATAATGCATGTAGATACTCCCTCATCAATAATAGTACAATGAATAAGGTGATTGAGAACATTTACTTGGATGGATAATGCCAATTATGCTGGTAACTGCGGTACATATCCCGTATGATTAAAGACTATGAGATTGGAATCTATTGGATCAATTCCACCAATTGCCAACAAAAAAGACTGCTTCTAGGAGGGACAATTTTGAAGCACCTCAAGTGCTGACATAGCTAAAGGGGATTGAGCCAAATTTTCAACTATATTGTAATTTTGAGCAACTCGGGCTAGAGGATTAAATGTCGATTTATGCCAATGACTCCCTTCGGTGGCTTGATTGTCAATTCAGGAATAGCAGTTGGTGGTATTGATTCCATAGACAGATTCATGGTTGAGGTAGTAGGGTGATCAATAGCCTGACTACCATAATATTTATTATGTGCTGACACCAAAACATCAGTTGATGGCTTCATGACAAACAACATAAGCACTTGGGAACTAGAAGCTAGATCCGTAGCAACCAAATTTGTGTCCGTATTCAGAAATGGATCTGTCAACACTGCGGATGCATGAGAGGTCTTAACCAATTTTGAGACTTCGGCACGGTGAGGATAGTATCGAACAAAGTGTTCCTCATTACAGATTATGCAAGGGTAACAAGGTTTCCGATTTCCAGGAAATTTATCAGATGATATTTCCTGCAGGGTAGAAGTTTTCTTTTTCTTTAATTTCCCCTTTTTCTTACTTTTGGGTTGTTTGTCGTTTTCCCTTATCAGATGACATGGCATGGATTTTGGAAGAAGGCATAGGATAATATGCATTAGAGTGATGTGTGGTTGTAGTACTGATCATACCGTCGCCGACATGACTGTCCTTAGATGGAGGATGAATAATAAAATTAAATTGCGGCACGTTGAGAATTTTCTCGTAGAGTGTGCCAAACTTAGTGTAAATCAGGTCTAAATATTGGGCACGAGAAATAACCTGCTCTTCAGTGACGACGCCACCCTTAGCCACATCCTCAGTTATAGATGGTAACAGGGACTTAATGAACCAATCAACAAGGAGCTGATCAGGAACAAATGTCTTAACCATTCTAAGATGACGATGCCACTCATGAATATGATCAGAAATGTGAGTAGAATTAGTCTGTTTAAAATTAGTCAAGAGTTTTTTTCCATTTTCATATCGTATGTGTAACTAGAAGTGGGTCAAAAAGACAGTAGCTAGGGCAGTGAAATTATCAAAATAAGCTCTTGGTAACTCAATGTACCATTTTTCTGCCAGACCAGTGAGCGTACGCTGGAAAATACGTATTCGAAAGAAGTCATCATTTTGGGAGTTAGATGAACACCACAAATGATAAGTCATGAAATGCGTTGATGGGTCTTCCCTAGGGTTTCCATTAAACTTAGGAATATCCGAGGCTAATTTATGAGGTATCACCGGCCACCAAGGAGCATAATTGATTGGGTCATTGGTGAGCCGGTTTAAATATAGTAACTCTAAAGTTGCAACAAAGGAAAACTGTCGATTTAGGTCGGGTTGAGCATAGAAAGGGTATGATGGAATTTCTTGGGAAAAAAGCCTTTGATCACCAGCGTAAGGAATCTATTTCTGGTAACCCATATAGGGGTTTTTTTGATAAGCAAACGCTTGAGGATTATGTTGACCAAAACCTGGGTATGCTACTTATGGAAATGAAGGTTGTGGCACTTGCACTTGTGGCTGCCAAGAGGTCTGTCCACAAACATTATAACCCAAAATAGGATAGCTTGGATTCAGTTATGAATAGGTATAACTTGGTTGTAGCTAAAACATCCCATAATATGGTAATCCATCTTGTGAATAAATGATTCCAAATACAGGTGGTTGTTGTAAACCAACCAAAGGAGTTGGAGCCTGAGGGCCCAATAATTGAGGGTATTGGGTTGAAGGACCTGCCTGAGATGGTTGAGGTACAACAGTTTGAGCCTGTAACCGGGGTAAGTATGTATTAACAAGTAGAGTTGATGTCGGTGCAACAAGATGAACCAATTGATACGAGTGTACAACCATTTGTGGTTGGATGGGTAGAGTGGGCTATCATTGACAAACATTCATTCCGACATTGGGATGACCAAATAACAACAGAGTACTGTCAATATGGGTGACCATATGTTGCCCCCCAACATGAGGAGTATAATAAGATGGAAAATATTGTTCTCCAAATGTAGGGAGTCCAATTGAAATTGTACTGGATAGAATATACCTAGACGAACTAGCTTGATATTGCCCTAATTATGTGTATAAGGATCAAGCCGTTCAGTGCTCACTATAGATTTACCGGCTATAATACTGTTATGAAACCAGCTCCAAAAATAGAAGAAAAGAGAGATCAACGCTTTAGAAATAAGCCACTTCGAGGGGGAAACCTAATTTACATTACATAAATGAAAAATTATTGGATGATACAAATGACAAAACCTCCTATATATAGGACTCCATGGGGTCACAATATAATCCTAGCCGACCTAACAATAATAATGTAAGGGCATAATAATAACAATATTGGGGTTACAGGGGTACAACAATAACAATAAGGGGGCTACACTAACAATAATAAGGGACTACACTAGTAATATAGGGACCTAACATGCTCCTCTCCTTCAAAAAATTGTTGTCCTCAACGCTTGAGTAGCTCTAAGTGTACCATGTAAAATTAACATCCTCCCATGTAGAATCTTTAGTGGGTAATTTCTTCCACTTTATGATGCTGCAATTGATTGATGACTGCCATTTGTTGGTTTTTCTTTATTATTCATACGAGTGCCTCAAGGTTCCTTCTCATCGATTCTGTATTGTTTAGGCAAGTTTTTACTATTGTAAGCATAAACATGTTAAACATGTAAAAACTGAATTTTCTTAAATAAGTAAGACTCCAATTTGTATGCCATAGTACCAATCTTTTGCAACACCTTGTAAGGACCATAGTACTTTGGCGATAATTTATTATCTTTCTTATCTTGCTTGAGGGACATTTGTTTGTATGGTTGTGGTCGTAAAAATACTCAGTCTCCTACATCAAAACTTCTCTCGCTGTGATGTTGATCTACCTATTCTTTCATTCGATTTTGTGCCAAATTTAGGTTATCCTTTAAGAGTTGGAGAACTTCTTGTTGATGCTCGATGTGATATTCCATTTCTTGAACCTTAGAATTTTCTCTTAAAGATGATGTGATGGATGGTGGATGATATCCATAAAGTGCCATAAATGGGGTCATTTTTGCTGCAGTATGGAAGGAAGTGTTATACCACCATTCCGCAAGAGGTAACCACTTGACCCATTGTGTTTGTTTATCAGATACAAAACAACGAAGATATCCTTCCAAACATTTATTCCATATCTCAGTTTGACCATCAGATTGAGGATGATAAGATGAGCTATCAGCTAGGGCAGTACCCAAACAAAAAAATAATTCCGTCCAAAAATTTCCAGTAAAAATGAGATCTCTATCACTTAAGATAATATTTGGGTATCCTTGTAGCTTTTGAATTGTTTCCATAAATGTATTAGCAACTGTGCTTGCTTTAAATGGATGAGATAATGTACAAAAGTGTGCATACTTGGTAAGTCTATCAACTAGCACCATGATGGCACTCTTTCCTTCGGGCTTAGGTAAACCTGTGATAAAATCCATTGAAATATCCTCCCAACGTTGACTTGGAATGGATAAAGTATGTAGAATACCTAGGGTCTTAATTGTATCAACTGTATTTTTCTGGCAAACCAAACATTCTGCCAAAAAATTTTTGAATATCAGATTTAAGGCCATCCCAAAAAAATTCTTTCTTCACCCTGTGGTAAGTTTTTAAAAATCCCGAGTGTCCTCCTAAAGGAGAAGTGTGAAATTCCAAAATAATCTTTTGTTTTAGTTGGGAAGTCTTAAAAAGATATAAGCGATATTTTTACCATAAGGAATCATTTTTCCAACTAAATGTATAAGATGTACTAGGATCTTGCTACAACTTTTGAATGAGTGTCCACACTTCTTTGTCCTTCTTCCATTCATCCCTTCCTTCAGTTATCCAATCTGGTTGGATAATAGAAATGGCACAAAACTATGCTTCTACCTCTTCATTATTTCTCGAGAGTGCATCTGCAACAACAAGTTTAAATTCCCTTTTTTGTAGATTATTTCAAAGTCATAACCCAACATCTTTGTGCCCCATTTTTGCTTCTCTTATGAAGATAGTCTTTGTTCCAAAAAGTGTTTAAGACTATCATGATTGGTTTTTACCTTGAAGTGTCTTCCCATTAGGTAAGGTCACCATTTCTTTAGTGCATGTAGTATTTCCAACATTTCCTTCTCATAAATAGCTTTCTGTAAATACTTTCCTTTAATTAGATGACTTTCAAAACCAATGGGTCTTCTTTCTTGCATTAAAAAAACACCAATTCCATTTCCTGAGGCATGACATTCCACAATAAAGGTTTTTGTGAAGTCTGATGTAGCTAAGACTGGTGCTAGGAACATTGCCTCTTTAACATTTTCAAATGCCTTAGTTGCTTCAGGAGTCCATGAAAATTCTTCTTTCTTCAATAATGTTGTTAGAGGTGCTGCTATTCTCCCACAATTATTAACAAACTTGCGATAATACCTAGTTAATCCGAGAAATCCTCGCAAATGATTCATGGTTGTGGGGAATTTCCATTCCTTAATGGCTTTAATTTTTTTAGGGTCTACCTTAACACCCTTTTGAGATACAATATGACCCAAATATTCCAGCTCTTGTACTCCAAAGAAACATTTGGATGTTTTTGCATATAATTGTTTCTCCTCCAATAGTTTGAGCACCATGTCAACATGTTGAACATGATCCTTCCAAGACATGCTATAGATTAGTATATCATCAAAAAATACTAGGACACATTTTCTAAGGAAGGGTTTGAAAATGGAATTCATCAACCCTTGAAATGTAGAATGTGCATTGGTAAAGCCAAAAGGCATGACCAAAAATTCATAATGACCCTCATGAGTTCGAAATGGTGTTTTCGGAACATCTTCAGTGTTCATTCTAATTTGATGATATCCTGAACGAGTATCCAAATTGGTAAAATAATTTTCTCCATGTAATTCATCCAATAATTCATCAATCATAGGAATGGGAAATTTATCTTTAATAGTGAGATTATTGAGCTCCCTATAATCTGAACACATGCGCCATGATCCATCCTTCTTGTGCACCAATACTACTGGAGCAGAGAAAGAACTTTGATTAGGTTGAATTATACCAGCCTCTAAAGTTTCTGCAATCATACATCCGATTTCGCTCTTTTAGACATAAGGATATCTATGAGGCCTGATGTTTGGAGGAACGCTTCCTAGAATCAAATGAATATCATGATCATGGTCATGAATAGGTGGGAGTCCTTTGGGAGTTTCAAACACCTTGAAATTATTTTCCTGAAGAAATTTTAGAAATATTGTGACGTATTACCAGACTCTCTTGATCTAACAATTATATCCACTATTAAATACAAAATCCTTCTACTTAATTCTTTTGTGGAAATTTAATCGCCAATTGCAAACACATGAAGAAAAATCAATTGCACATAACACAGATGTTTTTACCAGGAAATAATAAAGCTAAAAACCCCAACTATCATATATTATGTATATCATGATATCATGAAAGAATCTCATACAAAACTCTACTCCAAGAGCTCTCAGTACAATATACAATCGTCTCACACTGTCATACAAAAATTGGCTAAAACATGCACCAATTTACTGCCTCCTGACAACCTGCCTTCACTGTGAAATCCCTGCTGATGAAGATCCCTGAATGAACTCAATCTTGCCTTGCCTTCATTTCTCAATCCTCATTGACATCTCCAATGTGTGTGTAGATGCATTGAATGCACCACTATAGTCACAATTGATAGTCAACCAGGCCCTTTCACCTATCTCTCAACTGGTCTCCACTGGATATAACATGCATGTAGTTAACAATAGTATTTCTTCAGTTAAATGTGAGACCACTGCTTGTGAATTAATTAAATAATTAATTCACTGATCTCTTAGTAGTGTATCTTTAGATACAACTAGTACAACTGAGTTTAACTCACTTAACTGAGTTAAACTAAATAACAACTCACATAACTACACATCCAACTCTGTTACAATTTTGTATCACTCAGTTACAATGAAGTCCAATGCATGGTTCACCAAAAAATCAATTCAACTTGAAATCCACTTAGCTATCTAATTTTCCACTTCAGTTAACTATTTCCAAGTGCTCATTGAAAATTGATAATTATTTATTGTGTAATTTTTGTTAAGAGTTTAAAAAAAATCGACAGGCATTATAATTTTAGACATGCATTCCACGAAACAAATTCTCACATGCATTCCAAACTTAGACACCCATCCATCCATATAATTTTCTCAACCATCTATAAATAGATTACTGCTAAAAATAGACTTTGATCCAAATTCTAAAAATAGACATATCACCTAAAAATAGCTTGCGGGCTCCACCTAGTGTAGGTGCATAATTTTCACTAGGATTATCATCTTGTTGAATCTCAACACTCCCTCAACAAGAAATGGATTATCCTTCACCCCGATCCTGTCTCTATGGTATTCGAATTTTCTCCCGGTGAGCGCCTTCGTTAGAATATCTGAATCCCGATTTTCCATAGGAATGTACTGAAGCAAAATGATCTTCCGCTGCACACAATATCTGATATGATGATACCGGATATCTATATGCTTATATCTATCATGAAACACAAGATTAATCGAGAGTTTAATGCAACTTTGATTATCATAATGAATCACTGTAGGATCTAAATTAGAATCAAACAAACCAACTAGGATCTTCCTCATCGTGATAGCCTCACATGTAGCTTGACTTGCTGCCATGTATTCCACTTCTGCTGAAATGAGTGCCACGGATCTCTGTTTCCTGCTGTACCAAGAAACTGCTGTAGATACGATGCTAAAAACCCCTCCCGATGTGCTCTTTCTATCCGTTGGGCTGCCTTCCCAATCTACATCCGTGAAGCCATGCAACTTCACCTCATCCATCTATTTGTACCATAATCCATACTTAGATGTGCCCCTGAGATATCTTAGGACATGCTTGCTCGCCTTCCAAAAGAGCTTGGTAGGCTTAACCATCGTTTGACTAAGCTGGTTCACCGCATAGCATATGTCTGATCTTGTATTAACTAAATACATGAGTGAACCCAATAATTGTAGATAGACAGTAGCATTCACTACCTCTGCCGATGTAGCATCCTATTTCCTCCAGTTTCTTGGAAGAGGAGTATCCATGGGTTTGCATTCCTTCATGTGAAACTTATTGAGTATCTCCCTTGCATACTTGCCTTGAGACCCAAAAAGTTCACCTTCTCGCTGCCATATTTCAAATCCAAGGAAATAGTGAAGGAGGCCCATATCCTTCATCTCGAACTCCTTTGAAATATCCTCCTTGCTTGAGTGTATCAGCTGCTCATCACCAGGCAGTATTAAATCATCAAAAATGTTAGTATGAATCTTGATCGCAAGTGTACGAAAAATAGTCACTTTAGCCGCGCATAACAAACAACCCTAACAGAAAAGATGGCTGCCAATATCTTTAGATATGCAATTAGTTTACCATGATAAATGTTGCAAAAATATAGATCTATGCATTAAAAGACATTAAGCAGTAAATAAATCAAGATTTTCTCCACGCATCCAATATACAAGACAAGATTGTTTATTTATTTATGACACTTGGGAGGAGAACATAAAAAGATGTTACCAGTCCTCCTCAATGGGATGGGTTCTTGTAAGTCCTCAGCACTTCAGATCTAAAATCCCTCTCTCTTGATGGTGTAGAAAACCCAGACAAAAAATGGAACTCAAAGGGAGCTCACAAGAAAAATGGTAGCAAAATATGACAATGATGGTGGATCAAAGTCAGACCAAAAGTATAGATCCAGAGTGATATTTAAGCAAAAAAAGGTAGTGAATGAATGGAAAAACCCTTCATTATCATCTGCTGCATCAGTGA
Source organism: Pinus albicaulis (assembly GCA_034641835.2). NCBI lineage: Eukaryota > Viridiplantae > Streptophyta > Pinopsida > Pinales > Pinaceae > Pinus > Pinus albicaulis. The sequence goes on along the minus strand of CM076577.1, from coordinate 959,462,289 downwards.
ACCATCAAGTATACGGATCTCGATCATGCTGAAAGGAGCTGGAGCTGAGAAAAAATCATGTCAAAGGGAAATAAGGAGTCCCTTTGCCTGATCCGAGGCACCGAACAAGAGTGGAAGATGGAACCAAGGTACACCACCCTCTAGACCTGTCTTCTGGAATGAATGATCTGATGTCCACAGAAGGAGGTCCGCCATAGGTGAGGCAATGAGGAATCCTCAACTAAGGCACGAGAGAAAATAGTAGAGAGATTGACAGACTAACACTAGGGATGATGATGAAATGGGGGGTACTGAGTAGCGAATGGACGACTTCCCTTGTTAGAGCATAAAGGGCATGGATGACTTGACAATGACTGAAACAATATCATAAGGGATAGGGGACAGTAGGACTGAAGGCCATAATGTGCAACACGAGAGAGGAACCAAGCAATGAAGGATGGAGGACTATAGCGGGATACAAAGGGACTCAAGATAGACTCCATGGATGCGATGATGACTCAACTCGGATGCTCTAAACAAGGGCGAATTGATGATGCTGCCACATAGAAAAGGTCCGGTGGGGACCATAAATACATGAGTACAAGATGGTTACTCACGACGAAAATCAACACGGGCATGGACAAGTATGGAGGCAAAGTGGTGCCCCAAGCACAAGTGTTGCAAGTGAAGAAATTCAATTTTGAGAAGTGGTGAAGTGACCCTTATTAGACAAAATGTGTCATGGTGAAGTATCAAATCATGAAAAAATAATAGATACCCATTTGAGGGCTCAGTGAGAGATTTCCAACGATACATATGGTTTGTCAAACTGAGCTACGGTTTGTCCGCAATAGGCAAAAGAAAAATCAGGGGTTTCTCTTTTAATAAGGAATTTTCCCTCCAAATTCACTCATTTGCAAGTGGAGCTGTGGTGAATGTAGAGAGGAGAGAAGGCCATAAATCTTGCGGCTATCGTAATGGACTAATCGACCATTGGAATCGAGATTCGTCAGTTGCAGGTAAGAGGCCTAACCCTACTCTTTCATTTCAGTGAATTAAAAGTTCATTTTAGGTCCCCAGAGCTCAAGAACAGATCCCTACTCCTCTTCATGGCTGGGTCACACTTTTTCGTGCAAAACTGAGACCTGGGTAGCAGGTTTTGGGCAGAAAATTGTGATCTATCCCAGGATTGGGCTTGAAAAGTGCGACCTAATAGAGAGGGGTTTTTTGTGTTGTTTTTTGGCTAAGAACTGGGTTTTTATGTTGGGATACAATATTTCCTATCTGTACACTAACAAATATGATGGTTTTGTGAAGATATGGAAAAATTACGGATCAAATGGAGAGAGAGAGACCTGTGCACATTACGGTCAAAGATCCAAGAGGATCAGGGTGTCTGCAGTGCATTGGCCAGGTTTGGGGTTCTAAAGTTTGTGGAGAACCCTCTTATGAGAGATGGAGAGCCCTTGTTGGCCCGTATTGTCAGTTATTGGGATTCGGACCATGAGGTATTTATAATGCAAAGGTACCAAACCGAGTTGACAGTCCAGGATATATATTTTATCACTGGTCTCCCGCCACTTGGGATGGTTGGGAATACTCAGCCAGTGTTACCGTGAGGGCAGAACATCATGGAGTTTGTAGAGCGCCATTTTCAACCAGGTATCCATGTCAAAGGGACACGGATACCCATTGAGAATCTAGAGAGGTTAGAGACTCATGCTGTGGCCGTAGCGGTGCTGCGGATCCTGGGTAACAGGGCACTCAACCACTTCATTAGAGGGCAAATGATGCTTATGGAGAGTGTGTTGAGTGGGACCTACTATGGGTGGGACTAGATGATGCTGTCATTTTTGAAACCATAATTTTCGCTATGCAAGTGAAAAGTGAACCATGACTGGGCATATGGTACAATTTTGTGCTTGCTCTTCTTCAAGAATATCCCAACACTTCGACCTCGCATACAGCTCTAGGATGGGGGCCCGAGAGAGCCCAAGATGCATTGGTGGGGGTAGCTACTGTGTAGAGGAGGAGGTGGGGTGGTCGGACGAGTGTTCTGAACCAAGTTATTTTCTTATTGGGATCAGATGCCATTGTACATAGACAACTATCCCTATAGTGGGATGAGTTATCGTGGGGACCTAGATTTTCCACTTCCAGCTGGTCAAGTATGGGGGCCCGATGGTAAGTGAAAAATAGCTACTCTTTTATGTGCATTGTAAAGTTTCTGAATATTGTATATGGTACTGATTATTCCACTTTTGGTATGCAGATACATCACCGGTAAAACTAGCCGGGTACATGGGATAGCTTGCAGTATCAGGAACTTCTAGACCTAGTGGATCGAGAGCACCAAAATATGAGGATGCAGCAGCCCTCCTGGAGGACATCCGTCGTAGATGTGAGAGGCTTCTGACTAGTGTTTCAGAGTGCAGCTGGCAAGACTTAGATGACCAGTACATAGAGCCATGTATTTGTCTACCCTCGGAGTCGCGAGGGGTCATGCGGCGCATGTCGATGGCCGGACAGGGAATGTGCGATCTACGAGCTGCAGGAGTAGAGCCATTGGCTTGGGATCCTCCAGATAGTGATTAGTGTGTAGGGGTAGGTGGTGCCCCCAGTTTTGAGTTTTTGTAACATGCTATGGGCATGTCATATGCATCAGAGTTAATGGACTCTAAAACATGTTATACGAGACATATTATGGATATGCATCGTTTTGATGGTTTTTTATGTTATTGTCTTCTATTAAATGCATGTGCTAAATGCCAATCTAGAATATTGTTTGCAATGATATCTACATAGTGATTTTGTGCTCTGGGTACATGATCGAATGTAATGATTTCAAATTCATGCATCAAAAGCTTTACTCGTAGATATCTTCTAAAAAGTATAGGATTATGCACACGATATACACCATTCAATTACATGAAAAGAAGTAGGGAATCTAAATGAACATGAAGGTGGAGGATGTGATGGGAAAGGGCATTAGCTAATAAACCTTGCATTGCATCATATTCGGCTTGATTATTGGTGGAAATATTAATGCATACACAGTTCGAGAGAACAAGCTAATGTAAGGGGGTAAAAATGGCCCAACCTGCCGAGGCTAGATTCCAGAAGTAGCGACTTACACCATCGTCATAACCGATATAAGGTGTGGAAGGGAGGTCCATCTGAAGGGTGCCACAAGACAATAAATGGGAGGATGATGAACAATGCTGGCAACTTGAGTGCAAAGTAGAAATCGAACAAACACTGCGAGAGAGAGCCATTTGGGTAGGATGTCTTCTACTCACACGCCGACGATTAGGTGCGGTGTGGGAGATACCTAAGGTGTAGCTTGTGCTTAGTATGCGAAAGTCACCATAGACACGAATGGTGCCATCCTGCTGATGGGTGAGAAAGATGAAGTCAGGGGTGCACAAGGCTTCCATGATGTCATCATCACAATAGAAGATGGAGTGACTGGAGGAAGGGATACCACATGATGCGGCGAAGCTACCTGAATCATCATCATGAGAAGAGAGGTTCACATGCGCATCTTCATGGGGGATGACGGAAGAACAAGCAGATAAGGGATCCACCGATGTTGAGCCTAGGGTGATCGTTGAAGGGAGGTCGAGCGAAACAGAAGGGGATGTCTCAGAGGGAGTTTCTACCGAGGGTCTCGTGGATGATGATAGGTATAAGATGGTGGCCATAGGCTCCATCATCTTGACATCAGGAGGGGGAATGTCAATGGGAGCAGGTAAATCCTCAGGCTGGCTTGAAGCATATTGTGTAAGAATGGGAGAGGAGGACTGGTTTGGTTCAATCTCGTACTCCCGGACTACCTCCAAAGAGGCATGGTAATGCGTGAGGCAGGGACAATGGTGGGAATAATGGCCATGGAGATCACACAAAGCACAAGGTTGGTTGGTGTGAATGACGTTAGGGTTCTTGGCTGCAGTCGAGGAAGAAACAGAGGCTTCAGGGATCGTAGACTCAGGGAACACAACATTAACCATGGGATTGACACGAGGCAACTCAGGACAGGTATGGGTGGCATGATTGACAACATCACACAAATCACAAGGCTTTGGAGGAGGAGGAGGAGTAGGGTCAGTAGGGGCAGCCTTGTATTTTTATTCCCTCTTGCGACCTTTACCCTTTTTACCTAAATCTGTCGCAACAGGAGAAGGCTCCTGTTGAGGTGGCTAAGGCACTGTAGCAGCGGGAGAATTCATGGGGATCGGTTGCACCGGGGTCAAAGAAAGATAAGGTTTGTGTTGACCAGGTGGGGTAGCAGCTAGGGGATTGAGGTACTAGATGGGAATCCCCAGGGTCAGGTTAGGAAGAGATAGGGTAGCCATGAAAGGTATCGAGCACACTCCAGGAGGGGGAGCTAAGAACGATATCTGAATGGAGGGGTAATGGCTAGGCGGGACGGCTCCAAGATGGTTAAGGCCTGGATGAACCGTTCCAGGAGGGTAAATAGGCTCATGGATACCAGCTATAGGTGAAGGGCTAGGAGGATGAGGTCCAAAAGGCTGAATCGAAGGGCTAGGAGTAGGCTGCGGAGGGTGAGGTTGCTGACTAGCCAAAGCGGGCTACTTGAGGGAAGCCCGAGATGATTGCATCATGCAAACATTTGATGAGTTAGGATCGGAGACAGGAGGAGGAAGACCAGGGAATTTACCAAGCAAAGAGGAGTCTTTGCAAACTCCAGGTGAGACACTAGTCAAGGGGTCGATGGTTTTCTTATTGGCCACCGAAGATATGATGGACTCAGGGGAGGTCTGAGACTTCGGTTCGTAATACGCCAATTGGTCAATGGTGACTATCTTTCCATTATGGAGAAAGGACATCTTGCGATGAACCAAAGATGGTACAACCGAAATCTCATAGGTGTAGCTATGACCCAATAGAATGTTGTAATCTAAGGAGGCATCAATGACTTCTACGTCAACGCAAACAGTCTTGCCCATAAGAGTAATAGGACAATTGCAGAACATGCCAATGGGATGGGAAGGGTGGCCATCCCACGCTCGGAGAGTGATCGTGGAAGGGGAAAACTCAGGTGATCCGAGTTGCTTCCAAACCAAAGTGGACATCACAAAGGTGGATGCCCCCTCATCAATGATACAACAGGAAACTTTGGCATTCCAGATCTTGACTGGGATTTGGAAGGCGATGGAAGTAGGAAGAGGAGGATGTTCTGACCAGTCAACATCGAAGATGATCAATCAATCATCTAAAGGATCTACAACACCCATGGCAGATAGTAGAGCTTTTCATTGTGAAGGGCATGACTAGAGGAGTTCCAGCGTTGAGATGGTAGCAAGAGATTGTGCCAAATCATCTACTATGCTATACGAATGGGCAACTTTTCTAGAAGCAGAATTTCGGCGTAGTGGTCCCTTAGGGATCTTGGTATGAACCTCCACCTTAGGTTGAGGGATCTGAAAAGGACCATTAGGTGTCGAAAGAGGCTCTGTATAACCTGAAGAAGGTGGATCGGGGACAAACGTAGCGGGAGGCTTGTTGTATTGATGGGACCAAGTCTGAAGGTTGAGGTCTACGGTTATAGGTTGGTCAGAGTTCACCATGAGAATCTGGTAATCAGAGGTACCAAATGGAGGAGCTTGAGTGGCCGCCTAACCTTCAGGTGGTTGGGTAGCCACGAATCCTTGCTGAGGGAAAGGATTAGTAAACACAGTCGGCTCACTAGGCACAACACTGGGAGGGACATAAGGGGAGGCTTGTTGTCCTCGCAATGTTACTTGGGACTCCCACATCTGCCACATCTATGGTAAAATCAGACAATCATTCATGTAATGACCATAAAAACCAAAATAAGAACAAGGCATGTTCGTGCAAACATTCCTGTCCTGATTGGGCTGAGTGGCCTGTTGTTGGTTAGCAGTGTTAGGTGCATTATTTTGAGGATTAGCTCTAGGATTACCGGGGCAGATTGATTTTGAGTGCCTTTCCTCTTCTTTTTGGAAGGATGAGGATTAGTAACGCCCTACTATGCATACACCTGCCCCTGAGGGGGCGGTAGCTGCTGTGGCAGGGGTTGAGAAGGCAAGGGAGGCGGAGGTGATAATGCTTGAGGAGCTGGAGCGTCAGGCTGCGGATACATATAATAAGGAGGTTTGGTAACTTTGTGGTAAACAAGAGGTTGGGAAAAAGGATTAGGCATTCCTTATCCTGGATACATGCTACCGGGAGGGGGAAAAGTGCAGGAGGTGCTGGCCCCTCCCTGAGGAAACCATAGCCCATGGGAGGCTGAGCATATGGATGAGAGAGAGCTCCAACAATACTGTTGATGGCATGAGATGCCCCTGGTGTGTTGGCACCAACGGGTCTAGGAAGATAAGGTATAATGGTATAAACATAACCCTATTGAGTGTAGATCAGGTCATATTTTAACGCAATTTGGAGAGCAGCTTCTTCGGTTTGAGGGAAATGCGATGCAACATCTTTGCCTATAGTAGGAAAAAGAGATCTAAGAAACCAGTCCATGTAGACACGATCTTCGAAGGTAGGGGCTCGACATAGCCTGTTTTTTCTTCACCATTCCTGGACATGATTGGATAGGCGGGTTGCAGACGATTGACGGAAAGAAGTCAAAAGTTCGGTTTTAGTGTCATAACAAAGGGGAAGCTGGAAATAAGATAAAAAATCCCGGGCAAGAGTCACAAAGGTGGTATGAAAGGATGAGGCCTAGTCAACATACCACTTATAAGCTTTGCCAGTAAGCATACGTTGGAACAACCGAAGACAGACAGAGTCATTGGTAATGGAGTTAGACAAACACCACATGTGGAAAGATTGAACATGATTTGTCGGATCTTCTCCAGAAAGACCTTATAAATTTGGGATGTCGAAAGGGATCTTGGCTGTCATAGTAGGCCAACAAACATCATGGCATATAGGGTCATTGATCAACTAGTTAAAATCAGGAATACTGAGGCTTTCCATATAGGGGAGCAAGGGAGAATCCGGGGTAGTTCCTATTGTGGTCCCACTAGTAGTATTCCTAGCATTAGGGCCGAGGTTACCACCAACATTAGGTCCTGAACTAGATATGGTGAAGGTGATAGGGGGATAATTGGGGGCGGAACTAGAAGGGGAACCCAATGAACCAGATGAGGAGTCGGAGTGCGGACTCGGTGGAGGACTAACTCGAATCCTACGCGGAGGAGTAAGTCATCCAAACGGAAACTGAGGATGAAGGCCAAGAAGTCTATGGGATAAATGCCTTGGTGGTGCAAAGGTGAAGGCACAAACACGACTCAAAGGGAAGAGAGACCAACAAGGGCGAAGAGGTGCAGAATCAACTGATTACAATGTTGAAACAAGGGCAGAGAGGTGCATGATCATTTTATTTCAATGTTTAAAGTCTTTGCTTAGCGGTGTTAACCAAGCTCTTCTTCACTTAGGGTGTGTGTGTTAAGTGTGTAAATTTTAATTTTTAAACCCAAAAGTTTGTAGAGAAAAATAAAAAAGTGTGCTATATAGCTGTAAATAAACCTACAGATAACAGTATATGAAACTGAAATAACATAAAAATAAACAGCTAATTATGTAATAATCTAAACCCCAGGAGGCGGGCCTCTCAACAACTAGTCTGTAGGTGGGAAAAAAACTAGTCAAAATACACCAAAATAGCCAAAAATCTAAAGTCGAGAGGGACAATGATCTAAACGTCAGATTTGCTAGAAATAGGTGCAGACAAACAACAAAAAATCAGAGGAAAAATTATTGTAAATGAGGTGGCGAAAGGCTATAACCTGTAGGGAAGCGGAGGGGACCCTATAGGAAAGCCCAAACAAAACTAAAAGGAGGTGTTTTGGATGGATAAATAGCCAATCTAAAGTGGATCTGAAGGTAAGGTATCAAATATGAAAAAATGGTTGAACACTGAAATTTCAAATAACCTACAGCAACTAAAACTCTTCCACAAAAGGTGGAGTGTACTAAAGCCCTAGAGGGCTAGGTTCCCACTTAGATGAGTAAAACAGAACAACTATAGGTCCAAAATGGGCGGAGACAGAGGTCAGACAACCCTGAACAGAGGCCTAGATAAACCAAGAAAAGTTTCAGAAAAACTCCCGCAAAAATTCCAGGTCACAGATTCTGACCTAATTTCTGAAGAGGTCGTAGGTTTTGGCATGTTTTATGCACCCTGGAGGTTCAGGTCACAGGTTTTGGCCCAAAAAGTGTGACCTGCACTTCTGACACTCTCGGGAGCAGGTTTTAGAAAATTTTTTCGTTTCAGCTACGACTAATGCCTGTCACCTGCGCAATAGGTCTGAAAACACACAGAAGTTAGAATTTTCAATGTTTTAGGGTTTTATACGTTAAAAAAAACATCAATAAAATCAAAACAAGAAGCTGAAGAGAAATCCTAGGGTTTGAAGTAGCTGGATATGCAGGGATCTGAAAAACGATAGAGGTCATAATCGTAAACCCTTTTGGAGTCGCCAGTTGTTAGTATGAATCTTGATCGCAAGTGTACGAAAAAGGGTCACTTTAGCCGTGCATAACAAACAACGCTAACAACAAATATGGGTGCCAATATCTTTATATATACAATAAGTTGACCAAGATAAATGCTGCAAAAATCTAGATCTATGCATTAAAAGACATTAAGCAGTAAATAAAAGCAATAGTTGCTCCATGCATCCAATAGACAAGACAAGATTATTTTAAAGCTTGTTTTTGTAATTATGACAACTCGGAGGAGAACATAGAAATATGTTACTAGTCCTCCTCAATGGGATGGGTTCTTGTAAGTCCTCAACACTTTAGATCTAAAATCCCTCTCTCTTGATGGTGTAGAAAACCCAGACAAAAAATGGAACTCAAAGGGAGCTCACAAGAAAAATAGTAGAAAAATATGACAATGATGGTGGATCAAAGTCAGACCAAAATTATAGATCCAAAGTGATCTTTAGGCAACAAAAGATAGTGAATGAATGGAAAAACCCTTTTATTTATAACAAAATATTGAGTTAGTCTAGATATTGGTGCATAATTAAAATATTATTAACCAAATCAAGATCCAACTTTTATGGAATATATTATTATATTTGTTGGAGGGAAAAATAATTTGATTTGGGTTAAATCCATTTATTTGTAAATAATAAATAAATAAATGATTTATTTATTATTTTAAGGATGTGGTTGAGTAATAATCAAATAAATAATGATTTATTTAATTATTTATGAATGATTTAGTCAAATTTAACAAGGAATATTATTTAAATAAGGTTTAAATAATTATTCCTAGAAAATAATAAGATAAATAGTATTTTATCTAATTAATTTTCCTATTTTGGGTTAAATATGACCAGAAATATTAATTAAACTGCTGTTTAATTAATTATTCCTTGAGGAAAATAAAAAAAATGTAGATTTATTCAATATTTCCTCATGGATTTTCCTGTTTAGACCATAAACAACTTAATAAAGGTGGTTTACTAAGTTATTTTTCATAGTGAAAGAAATTTTACTTAGGGTAAAATTGGTCTTACATGGTGCACTTAGGTCCATCTAATAGTAATAGGTTAGATGACCAAAAAATGGTGTAAAAAACATAAAGAACAATGATTAAAATTTTACTCTCCACCACAATCTGGTATAGGTTTGCATCTGCCTCACTCTTGGTGAAGCCAAGTCCAGTGAAATAGCTGTCGATCTAAGTGTACCAAGCATGAGGTGCTTGCTTTAGCCCATACAACGCTCTTTTGAGTCTACACACATGCCAATTGCTACTGAAGATCTCAAATCCTTCCGGCTACTCAATGTACACTTCTTCCTCAATGATCCCATTAAGGAAATCTTCACATCCATATGATGAATGTTCCAACACATCTGCGATGAGAGAGCAAGGATGGTGCTTATGGAAGAATACAGTGCAATAGGTGAATATTTTTATTCAGAATCAATCCCCTCAATCTGTGAGAATCCCTAGGCCACAAATCTTGCCTTATACTTCTCAACACTCCCATCAACAACTTTCTTTACCTTGTAGATCCATCTTGAACCTACCACTGATTTATCAACCGACCTTGGAACAATTTCCCAAGCACTGTTTCTGAAAATGGAGTCATACTTCTCCATCATTGCATCTACCCATGTGGGCTCCTACACTGCTTCCTAAAAGGAATATGGGTCAGTCACAATACATTTTCTCATGAGAGCCATGTATCCAGTATATCGGTCAGGAGACTGTCTCTTTCTACATCGTGAAGTAGGGACTCCTACATTCTGTGCCGCATCAAACTTCAACCTCCCAGATTCTATGGTACGCCTTCTGCCATTTCTGATGTTTGGCTCTGCGTGAGTGGACTCCTCCACTCCATGAACCTCCTCCTATGGCTGATCCACATCTAGAGACTTATCTTTGGGAACAAGTAGTTCCTCCTCTATATGCATGTATAGCTCCCTCTCAAGCAACAAATTCATGGCTTTCTCCTCATTGAATTTTATATCCCGTCGCACCATAGTCATTTGACTGTTTGGAAAATACTCACGATAATTATGGGGTGATTATGTGTACCCCACAAATATCCCAACTTTAGCAATCGGCTCTAGCTTCTTCCTGGCGTTGTTGGTCACATGAACATAAACAAATGAGCCAAAAATCTTAAAGTGAGAAACATCTGGTTTCTTACCAGTAAAATATTCTTCAGGTGTACTCATGCCAAGTACTCTATGAGGACAATGGTTTTGTACATAAACCGTAGTGTTGGATGCTTCTGCCCACAAGTGCATTGGTAGGCCCTGATCATGCAACATAGCTCATGCAACACCCATGATCGTTTTGTTCTTCCTCTCCGCAACCCCATTTTGCTGTGGGTTATGAGGCACTATGAGTTCTCTTTGAATTCATTCTTTGCTATAGAATTCTTTGAATTCATTCGAGATGTATTCACCACCATTATCGTTCCGCAGAGCCTTCACTTGCTTCCTCGACTCTTTCTCCACCAATGCTTTAAACTCACAAAACTTTGAGAATGTTTGATCCTGCTTCTGTATGAAGAAGATACAACATATACGAGAATACTCATCAACAAAAATAACATAATACCTGTGTTTTGCTATTGAAGCAACCAAGAATGGTCCACACACGTCTGTGTGAACTCTCTCCAGGATCATCGAAGCACAACTCTCATTTTCAAGAAAGGTGGTCTTCACAAACTTACCCATAGTACTTCCCTTGCACTGATCTATCTGTGTAAGTGTACCCTTGGGAAGTCCAGTAGAAATCTACTGCAAAATCTTCAGGGTGCCATGGTGAAGATGGCCCAATCTAGTTTTCCATAATTCGCCCTCATCCCGGCTCACCACTTCTTCTTATTTGCCCACCATTGTAGCGCAACCATCTACTTCTAGCTTGTAGAGATTCTTGACTCAAATCCCTATCCTCTTGGTTTGACCCATTTTTTTGTGTCACAGGAAAGATTTTCCATTACTAAAAAAAACGTCATAACCTCTATCCTCCAACATCATGACTGAGACCAAGTTTTTCTTCAGACCTAGAACATGCATAAAATATTTCAATGTAAATGGTTTACCTGAATCCCTCTCAAAGGTAATGGTACCAATTCCAGTCGCACTATATCATCCATTTTCGCACATCTCTATATGCATTTGGAGATATTTCTCCTCCAAGTCATTGAAAAGCTCCTTATATCCTGTCATGTGGAAGGAAGCACCACTATCAAGATACCACACCGATCCCATTGTGGTTGAAACCAAGCATGTGATCAAGGAGAAATCAAGTTCAAATTGTGAGGCAAGGGCCTCACCAACTGTAGCTCCAAAAACCTTCTTGTTCTTCTTTTTCTGTGGGAAGTTAGTTGCGAGATGCCCATGTTCATGATAGTGAAAACACTTCACCTTGGAAAAATCTAGTTTCTTGCCTTTAGCCTCGGATTTTGAGTGGAATTTATTCCCCTTCCCTTTCCTTTCTTTGGTAGCCAAAGCACAATCCTGTTCATCATCATTCTTTGATGCAGAGCCATCCCTAGTGTTCCTCCTGAACTCCTCCTGCACTAGATACGACCACAATCGTTCCCAATCTGAGAGTTTTCCCCGTCCGTTGACACAACCTTGATAACTGTGCCAACTCTTAAGAAGTTCCAAGAGAGCCAAGCTCACCAAATCATCATCAAAAATAGTGATTCCCACACTCTCCATTTCATCTCGACATTGGACAAACTTTGTGAGATACCTTGGAATACTATCGCCCTTTTCCATTTTGATTTTTCTGAGTTTATCCTTCAACGCCAATTTCCTATGGTCGCTGCTACTTTGGAAAAGATCTGTGAAAGCCTTCCACATTGAAAATGGAGTGGATTTCTCATGAAGGCTTGAGACAATATGGTCTCTCACACCTTCCAACAAAATTCTTCTCATCTTTGCTACTTTCTTTTGCCATGCGTCAATTAATGCAGCCTCTGTCAAAGTGGGCTTAGGAACATCACTGTCGATGAATTCCTTCAAGCCATTATCTTCAAGCACCACCTCCATCCTATCCTTCCATGAAATGTAGTTCAAGCTTCCCTCGAGTGCATACTCTAACCGCAAACCATTGAAAGCCATTTCGATGTTTACTCAACTGTCGTGCCAAGAAATTCTTACAACAAATTTGAATTGTTTCCACCAACAGAACTCAACTACTTCTTCAATATTGAAATTTTATCTGCTCTGATACCATTTAGAAATTTTATAAATAATATGATGTATTACCAGACTCTCATGATCTAACAATTATATCCACTATTAAATACATAATCCTTCTACTTAATTATTTTGCGGAAATTTAATCGCCAATTGCAAACACATGAAGAAAAATCAATTTCACATAACACAGATGTTTGTACCAGGAAAGCATAAAGCTAAAAAACCAAACTATCATATATTATGTATATCATGGATCATGAAATAATCTGGAGAAATAAATGATTTTGATGTTGGAACTTCTAGTGCGCATAATTGACAATTACTCCTCGTTTTTCTTTCTTCAGAAGCTTTGTCATGAAATTATAGATTATTATATTTTCTGGCTTCCCTGTGATACCCCATATTTCAACTTCCTTTCCTTTAAAATTTTTTTCAAGAAAAGTTATTGAAAATTAAAAACTACCATCCCCAAATATTGTAACCATTGCACTCTTAGTACAAAATCAACACCGCCCATTGGAATGGAAAGCATTGGTCTATTCAATACATATTACCCCATGGTTAGATTGATATTATGGAATTTTCTAGAGAAATTTATAGTACCTCCATTTGCAACCATCACTTGAAATTCTGGTGCTGGGTATAGGAAACAATTCAATTCCTTAGCTAACTTACAATGAATAAAGTTATGGCTACTATCCAAATCAATCAACACTATTTCCTTTTTCTTCTTGATATGTCCTTCTATCTTGAGAGTTTGAGGAGTGCTGATTCTTGCCAATGCATTACACGATATGGTCAGACTCATTTATTCTTCTTCTGGAGTTGGTTCCTAGTGTTTATCCTCTCCTTTTGAAGCTTCTTGTTGATTTTCTTCAATCTCTTCACAATCTATGTAAAATAATTTCTTCTCAGCACACTTATGACCTTTAGTGTATTTGTTATCACAACTGTAGCAAAGCCCTTATGCTCTTTTTTCTTCCAATTTTTGTGGTGTCAACCTTGTAGGTTGTGGAAGTCTAGGAGTAGAAACACTTCCGTCTTTATAGATGTGAGTGTTAGGCTTCCTTGTTGCCATAATTTTACATTAATTTTTTCTTGCCAACCTAAATTCTTTCTCCAATAAATCGGCTTCCCAAACACGAACCTCATGTTGGATGTTATCCTTTAAAGTCCCTATGAAGACATCAATCATGTGTTCCTCTGGAATATCAGTTACCATTATATTCAATTTTTAGAAGTCCTCAATGTGCTCCACCACTGACCCCTTTTGTTTGAGATTTATCAATTGGCTAAATAAAGTGTTGCTCTTTGTATCCTCATAATGTGCTATCATTTCCTCCATAAAAATTGACCAAGTGACAATTTTTTTATAGAAGCAAAGCCATCGATACCATACGAATATATTTTGTTCTAAATATAAAATTGCAATGCATACCTTTTGTGTGTTTTTTACATTATTGAGAACAAAATATTGCTCCATTTGTAGTATCCATGTTACAGGATCCTTGCCATCAAACTTCCTCATATCGATCTTTGGAATATGGTGGGTCTTCCATCCAACATTAGGGTTTATGAAATCACGATTAACATTTATTTTATTCTCATCTTGAGTTTTCTTTGCTATCTTTTCGCCATTGGGAAACGTTTCTTGTATCAAATTTGTCAAATTTTCCATGTCTGCTCTTAGATCATTCTTCATATTTTCCATTTTTTCATCGATCTTGGCTTCCATGTCATCCATATTAGCTTCCATGCCAGCTGCCATGCCATCCATATTAGCTTCCATGCCATTATTCAAACATTCCATGCCTTTCTTCAAACCATTCATCTTAGCTTCCACACCTTTCTTCAAAACTTCCATTTCATTTTTTGTTTCTCTTTGCGAGAGCGAAATTTGGTGCACTTGCTCATGTAATTTTGATATGTCATGTTCCACTTCTTCATCTTCATGAGTCAGAGTAGAGACTTTTGAAGGCTTAATGGGTGTTTAATTATGTTTAGGGGGAATTTTATAGCTTGATACTGATATCTATTCTACAATATGCCCTTGGAATCAATTCAAACTAATTCTTCAAAAAAAGCTTATGCAATTTGAAAAAAAAAATACACACCTTTTTCTTGCTTTTGCAGAGCTCAATATTGAAATTGAATGATCTCTATGATTTCTGATCTTCAACATCTAAAAATAGGTTCTGTAGTAGTCCTCTAAATTTTATTTCTAATGCCACAGGTCTGACCTGATTTGGATTCTTCCAGTCAAAGTTATGCCCAATCTCCTACAATGACCTAATTATGGACTCGTTTAGTAGAGAAAACTTGTACGACGTGCCACGTATCACTGTTTCCTCCTTCAACTCTGAAATTGATAAACATGAAGCTAAATTCCGTGTAATTGCTGCCACTTTTTACGGAATTTGAATTCGATGCTCAGAGAGAGAGTTATGACAATTTTCCCACGGTCACCTCTTTAAGATGAAATTTGGGAGCCTGAAACAATCCTAAGTTCCACAGATCATATTTCTGAAAATATTGCGAACCAAGATTTGAAATTTTTAGACGTTGTTTCTCAGGATGTCAAATTTGCTCTGTAAAGCTTTCAGCTTTTGAAACTTTGTAGAAAAAATGTTATAGCTAAATTCCACAATGACCTGTTTATGTGAAATTCGAGAGCCTGAAAAAACCCTAACTTCCACAGATCATATCTCCGAAAATGTTGCGAATCAAGATCTGAAATTTTTACACGACATTCCTCAGGATTTTTTCTTAGCTCTGTAAAACTTTCAGCTTCTGAACCTTCGTAGAAATTTTTTTATAGCAAAAATTCCATGATAACCTGTTTGGAGCAATGAAATCCTAGAATCTAAAGCTCTGATATCAAATGTTATGAAACCAGCTCCAAAAATAGAAGAAAAGAGAGATCAATGCCTTAGAAATAAGCCACTTCAAGGGGGAAACATCCTTTTCATTACATAAATGAATAATTCTTGGATGATACAAAAGACAAAAACTCCTTATATATATAGGACTCCATGGGGTCACAATATAATCCTAGCCGACCTAACAATAATAATGTAAGGGCACAATAATAAAAATATTGGGGTTACAGGGGTACAAAAATAACAATAAGGGGGCTACACTAATAATAATAAGGGACTACACTAGTAATATAGGGACCTAAAAAATACCAAATGATGACATTGGTGAAGTCCATGGGTTTGAGGATGCACCAGAGAAGGTTCCATATAAATATTGGTAACTAGGTGGGACGGAAGGACCACCATATAAATGCGACTCTCGTGAAGTTGTGAACATAGACGGGGTAGCAAGGGCAGGTGCTGTCGCAACTGGAATAGATGGTCCAACCGAAGATGTTGGCTCATGCATAGATATTCGACCAAATGTATACCCTATTGGATCTATGGGAACTCTAATAGACACAAGATCAAAAAAAGTAGAGGAAGGTGATTGAGGAAAAGACTTGTATAGGTAAAGCTCCACTCCAAAATTATTTGGAGTTAAAGGTGTTTCATCTTGTGGTATTTCTTCAATCAAAATTAAACCAGTTGGAAGGAATTTTCCGTTAGGCCCAAAGTATATTTCAGGAGGTTGACTGCGCGATATAGGATACTTAATGGCTACAGTAGATTTTAGGGCGACTGATACAGGAAAAAATTCTGGTAGTTCGAGTTGGGGATCCATATGTTCTGGAAAAAAAGTGACACGATCTGGATCAACTTCCTGTTGAACAACATCAGGTTCGGGAGGTATGGTCTCACTGATTGGATGGATCGTGACCACGGGTAGCTGTGAGGACTCTGTCTTGACAATAGTAGATGAATCAAGATTTGTAGAAACAACTTGTGCTGACTCTGGTATATCTGAGGGTGATGTCGCACCAGAGGTACTGATAGTAGTCTAGTTTCGGTAGAGCGATGTCGCCTTCGCCGACCAGAAACGACTTCCGGTGGTAAAGGCGGTTTCATTTCTATTCTAAGTGAATGATGGGGAAAATAATGTTCCTCTTCCACGATGACTAATTTATTTTATGACCAAAAATAAATAAACAAAATAAAAGGGTAATTCTAGGCAAAATGTTTACCAAGTAATTATGAACTGCATAATACCTCCTGGCGAACCAAGAAGTACGGGTAGGAAATCTCCCTGAATGCTGTGTTCGGTGTATCACAAGTTACAAGGCAGCCAAATCAGTTCACTATGGATGGATAGAAACCTAAATTTGTCCTCTCAAATATACGCGAAGGTACATGGAGGCCCAAGTATGTATTAGCAATGTCTAATGCGAAACCGCACAGTGAGAGCAATCCTTTATACTTATCGTAGTAGAACACCGCCTAATATACCCTAAGGTACATGGACGAGCTCCGATATACTTATGTACGTGGAGTGAGGTATCACACTCGGAATGTATCGCAGACAATTTAACAATAGCTGCTATGTTTAACGACGTCGGAACACGTCTCTAGCCTAGACCTTCTAAATGTTGTCATTATGGTTCCAATGATTTCTTAGGTAAATTGATGTAAGTTTTAAGTTGATACTGTTTAGAAAGTTTTTATTTGAGGTTCACCGTGTGATGTGATGGAAATTCCTAAAAATGGAAACTAAAATGATAAGAAAAATTTTCAATTTTATCTTTTTCAATGAAAACCCTAGCTACTAAGGGAAAGAGAAATTGGTTTTAGAGCAAACAATAAAGAGCACAAAATAAAATGCAACTTTCCTAACTTGTTCCTATGCAACACAAACAATTCACTATATGCACATGCATGTTTTTGTTTTTAGCTCCCTTAATGTGAATGCAATAAAGGAAACTATATGCATTAAATCAACAAAAACAAATGTTTTCTTCTTTGAGAAACAAGGAATTTAACAAAAAATTCTCTTTTAGGAAAAACGAGGAATGGAACTACAATTTTTCCTACAGGAAATGAAGAATTTAATGACAATTTCCTTTATGAAAACAAATGGATCTAATGCAGAAATAAAATAATTTGAATTTGATTTTCCAATGATAAACAAAAACACTAAAGAGACATTGAACAAAGTTACTTTTCAAAGGAGGAAGAATCAGGTAAATTCACTAGTCTCTAAGAGGTATCAAAAAATTGAGAATACAAAAAACAAATGGCTAATAATGATAGAAATGAAAAAATTGAATGGAATTTGGTTGGATAAGGGGGAAATGCAGTCTTTAAGGGGAGACAATGCATTGAAATGCACCCCTGAGTGGGAGACAGTGCACTGCAGTGCACTGTGTCTTGACCAACAATGCGTTGGGTGCAACAGAGATTGAGAATGCAAGCTATAGAACACACTTATAATGCAATTATTTCATTCAAAAGTCTAATAACTAAAATTAGATGCTACTGATGAGGATTAGCAGAGGAAAAAACACCAGGAATGATAGGAAAATCCCCAATGGAGTCACCAATTTGTTATGCAGAATTATGATCTACGGATAAATCAAATTCCCTAAGTGTGGTCCTAGGCACTTAGAACAACAGATGAAAGACTTTGCTATCACTTTCTATAAAATAAATAGACACACAGAATGATAGAAGAACCTACTTGCAATCCAAGAACTTCTCCTTCTCCTTCTGTCCCTTTTGTTGTCGCCTTCAATCCAACTCAGATCGCCAAATTGTTTCCTGCAAGTATAAACAGAGAATAGAAAACAAATTGCAATATACAGATTCCTACTTATCTTAATCACTCAAATCGATTAGATGTGAAACATATATATCATTCAAGAAACCATTGCATGAGAAATAGAAACACAAACAGATACATATATGGGAAAATGAACAACAATATTTATTAAAGAGTAGAAGGGGGAGGTTACAACCAATGATCGATTTGATGCCACCATCTCCAGCTTCATCTCAGCCTCATCACATCCAACATCACACCAAAAACATATCAATACTTTCACTCTCCCAAATGAGAATCCAACAACATTTCTTTACCAAAATTATTCCTTCCATAGCACTAGAATGAGTGCTCAATTTATAGGGAAACTAATGGTAGTTTCTCAATGAGTGACTTTCTAATAATAGGAAAGACATGCTCCCAAGTTCAGAGGTGTTAGATGTACACTTGGATTCAAAGTTTGAAACATATGGACTCTTCTCGAAGGCACTGTCCATGTGGAGATTCTAGAACAATGAGAATTTTTCTCCCAATTGACCAACGCACTCTTGAATGTTGGGAAGTGCATTGCAGTACACCCTTGAATGGAGGATGCTGCATATGAAATGCAGTTTGTACCTTTAGAGGCAACATTGGTGAGTCAATAGGTGATATAACATATACTTCAAACCTTGGAAATCTCACAATAGAAGTCATGAATGATTTGTTCTTCTCTTAGGGCATATAGAAACTAAAGTGTAAGGGGATGATAGAACCTATTTCATTGGTCCTGGGGATGATGTCCAATTTGACCAGGTCATTGGGGATGATGCCCAAATTGACCTATAACAATGTGTCTCTGTGTTAATGCATTGTGTGACTACTGGTGTTAAGGTATTATTGTAACAAATGATTGATATCACTATGAAGGAGAAATTGAGGTTTTACGTGAATCTGATGAATCTAAAGTAGATGTGTGAGTGAGTTAAAATGGTTGCGGGATCAACTATTTTATGAGTAATCCAGGTTTGGTATTGTCTTGAAATACAAGCTTTGTTACCAGTCCTTGAGGTTACAGTGGGCTCACGTCGTAATTCTTGATCAACAGAGAAATTAGAGTTCAACTTTTACTAGAGCCAAAAACTATATAACATGGATGATGTTACAAAATCTGAGTTTGATTAAGGATTCGTTAATAAATGAAGAAACAGTTCTTTTTCAAAACATTTTTGTCTATTGGCTATCACTACTTGAGATAGCATAGACTTGGTGCCAAAGAAACCTTGCTCAGTCGATCCAACAAGCACTACGAGGTCCCATTAATTAATGGGCCTGACAGATGAACTCTTTCTTGTCAATGATTTGATTTCGTCTATTAGCCATCAACTATGAGAGATGACATAGAATTTACTTGGCACAAATGAAAGCTTTTCAATTCCAATCTGACAAGCACCAAGGTAGTGCTATCAGTTAATGGGCTCGATAGACAAACCATTCATGACAATTGTAGTTGGTCTACCACCACCGACCTAATGTGGAAGTGTAGAAATTTGTGACTGTTGATAGGGATTGAGGCAGTCCCATGAGCTAACAGACCTAATTAACGGACCATTTCACAGTGATTATATTTTCGTTACCACCATCACCATTGTCGGCTTTGTTTAATGCCTTGAATTAAACAGAGAGGAGTGTTAGTAATTGCAGGGCCTTGATAGGCCTGCACACCTTTTGGGTTAAGCCGTAGGTTTTGGCTAGCAATCATATGTTCATATGTTTTAATATTGTTAGGTCATGGTGCCAAGAAGTGATAAAATCTAGGGATTGTATGTAGATTGGTGTTATTAATTGGATTGCATTGTAGAGCTAGAAAATTTCTAATGACAATGATCCAATAGTTTAATCTCGAACAAAAGTCATGATTTAACAAGGAAATAAGTAGGATTCCCCACATGGGGATTGGGATTGAGGTATTCTCAAGGAAGAACCAAATTTTGAAGTATGGGCCACCATGTTTAAGTGATAAGTGGATGTAGTCGACATCAACATGGGAAGGCATTGATTGAGACTTCATATCAAATATGCTTATTTTCTTGGGTTTTGGCCCTTGGGTTGAAATTTAAGGCACGGTTCAAGTTTTATTTTTGAATGCCTCTGTAATCCCCCCAAAAAATTTCAAAACATCATTGTGTCAAATCTATTTTTGATCATGGTCTCAAAATGGGTTTGAAAGTCATTTTAGGTTTTGGTTAAGGGTAGGTTAACAGTTTTTATAAGTTTAAAGGTCACTATTGAATTCAAATAAAGTCTTTAGAGGTCCATTCCATGATCAAATACTCACATTTTTTTATTTAGGGATCATTTCATAAGGTTTCAGGTTAAATTTCTGGAATTAGCCAAGAATCCTGTGTTTCGTAGCGCTGCTAGTTCAAAAAAGAGGATTTTCACTACGAAAGTGTTGATAATTTCGTAGCACAAACTGCGAAAAATACACTGTGGGCACTACGAAAGCACGGTTTCTTAATCGTCTCATCAATTAAGCCAAAAATTTGTCAGAATTCGTTGGGGAATGATAGGATAGGGGTATGGTGAGTCAGTTAGAGATCAGATTCAATGTACTTACCTGTCTCACAGTCATCATTGTCATGATAGGGCATGAGTGAAGCATCATTAAGTTATGATATGACACCTTAAATTCAAAATCTTGCCTAATTTGGTCATTCTTGTTTTCATTTGCTTCCATACGAGTGTCTAAGCTCTAAAGCAGTTAAGCTAAGCCTATGGGTGTTCTATAAAAAGGTTGTCTTCCATATTCTCAAGCAAGGCTGTTCCATAATCAAGCGAGGCTATTTCATATCCTAATCAAGCGAGGTTGTTTTAAAGATTCAAGAGAAACTGACAGGTTTTTCTAAGAAGCATGGTAGAGGAGGAGAAAGTCTATAGAGGGGGACATTGCTTAAGATATGAGCCTGAAAATGTGAAGGCCATAATTGAATATCAAACAGTGATGGAGGCTTTTATCAAATTAGGCTGTCTCCGGTTTTGTGGAAAGCTGCAGGGTTTCCACACACAGGTGTCTAAAGAATTTGCATTAAAATTCAGTGGAAAAACTACCAAAGTTGGGATGTTAAATGTGCCAGTCACACCTAAGATTATTGCTTTTGTGACAGAAATACCAAGGGGGCAAGAGACTTAGTTTAAAGGTTTTAAGTTTGACATGGAACTATGCAAGGAATTCATGAAACCTAAGTATGCAGATATGGACTTGAACAATGCAATACCTAGAAGCTGTATCAAAGACACCTATGCCAAGCTGCTGTTCAACATTGAAAGATAATTTACATGTGAAGGCAGGTACCATAAAGTTTATACTTTTAATTTCAATCTGCTTCTGCATTTCACAACTATGATATCACTAGATTTTCCCTTTTACTTGCATAGGAGCCTTGCCAAAATGTCTGATAAAGTACAAGACAAATCTGATGGTTGTGAAACATCTTTGTTTCACCATGGTTTGATAAAGTTATTGGTTTTGAATGAGCTTTAGAAAATAAGTAGGGATTGGTCTTCCTTTTTGTTTATGAATGGATTTTAACTGTAAACCCTAAGCCCAGCTAGAAACCCTCAAACTAAAGGGACTCCTTCACCACCAGTAGCAGAGTCTAGTCAGCCTGTGGTTGCAAAATCAAAGAGGTTTGTGAAGTTGAAATCAAGGAAACAAGTTGAGAAAAGGACAAAGAAGACACAAGTTCTTGTTGCAGCAATGCCATCACCTGCAAAATAGAGGTCAAAAGGTGTCAAAGAGGCTAAACAAAAACAAGTGGCCAGCAAGCAGGAAATCAAGAGAGTGACAAGAAGCCAAGTAGTGGCATCAAAGGGAAAAACAATTGTTTCAGGTAGAGAGGAAAAATCAGTGATAAAAGGAAATTTAGATGACATCCTTCATGCAATTGATATAGAGGAATCACCCATTGTGCAAGCTGATTTAATTGGAGTATATGAACACAAACATAAAAGGGTTAAGTCAGCAAAGAAACTTGAATTTGAGGGTCAAAATGCAACCTTTATCTTTAAAGCAAGGAAACCTTTAACTAGGCATGCTAAGAAGCTCAAGGAAGGAAGTAAGAAGGTCCAAGAAACTATTGAAACAGTCAAATACCCTGAAGAGGTGGTTTACCTCTCATCACCAACAGTGGAGCATGCAGCTAGTAGAAAAATGAAGGAAAAATAAGAGGTGACAGAGTGTCAACATCTTGAGGAGAAATCGAGGTTAGAAAATCAAGAGATTGCTATGATGAGGAAGAGGGACATAAAGCATAGTGTTGAGAAAATAGAGTTCAAAAGGATGAAGGAAATATGGGAAGGCCAATATGGTTCTAGGTCTGAGATTCCAAGCAGTGCATAACAATTTTTTACATGGACAGTTCCAACCATCAAGGAAGAAAAATTTATCAGAGTGATCAATACTCACTTGAGAGCCAGTAATATAAGACTAAGAGAACAAGTAGAGGATTTAGAGCTACAACTGAAACTGGCATGGGATGAACTAAAAAATAAAGGTGCAGAATGACAAATTATTAAAAAGTCAAAGGCTAAATCAAAGGGAAAATGAAGAATAAATCTCATGAAATTTGGGTTTTTAGTTCATATGACTGTTTGTTTTGATTAGACCAGTGGTATTCTGAAATTTTGGTATATTTTTGGTTTGAATTTTGAAGAAATCTGGACAAAACTTCTCACTCAGCAGTTTCGTAACGCAAATAGTGCAAAAAGGGTGAAAAGCGCTACGAAACTCCTGTAGCAGCTTTTTTCACCCTTTCTCATAACATTTTGGAGGGAAAATGTGTGTATTATGACTTGAAATTGCTAGGGAAGTTGTGTTAAGTGAATATGAAGATAACCCCGGAGGAAAGAATTTTTTTTTTTGAAGGAAAATGGGTTAAAAGACTACGCTACGAAACTGTGCTGTTTTTGTAGCGCAGGTCTGTTTTTGCTATTTTGGACAGTTTGATGGTTATTTTGTACAACTGGCACTTAAGGATGATTTCAGGAATATCTTATTTTAGTTATTGACAACAAATAACCTTTAAGTCATGGGTTGATAGTGGTCAGAGTGTCTTAATAACACAAAGAATCCTAAGCCTAAAAAACAGGGGGCAGTTTCCTAGTTTGCAAGAGATCAACATTAAGGTCATAAAGTGTTGGAGCTTATCATCTGGATTTGACCTTATGGGAATATATTTGGAATTATGTAATCTAGTTTAGATAAGGTTTTTTGAGTAGAGTTAAAGATTTTGAGTCCTATTTGTAATATGACTGTTCATTAGGTTTGCAGCTGTCATTTTGTAATAAATATCATGTCACATGGTTAGGCAAGGTGTCCAAAAGTAGGAATTCGATGTATCTAGCTTAGGATAAGGTTATCCTATGTTGTAAATGATCTATAAAGGTGAAGAAGTTTAAATGATAAGGGTTGGAAATTTTTTAGCAAAAATACTGTGTTTATTGTAAGTGATTGGTTTTCAGCTTAATACATAGTTTTCTACTTTGCCAACTCAAGATTCATAAAAGAGTTCTAGTGTGCTCTTGTTCTAATGGAATATTTTTACTATCCTGTTGCAGTGGTGTTTGATTATATTTCTTAGAATTCATCATTGATGCTATGACTTCCTTCATAAACAAACTGACTGTGTGTTTTACAGTTTCACATGTGTTTCTCAAGACTAGAAATCTGATATGCCTTGACTTCCATGCTGAGTAGATTGTTTTGTTTTACTGAAGCTATTTTGAATCCATAAGCCCAATGTGCACTTGATAATGTGATTTATAACCAATTTCTATCATTTATCTGCTTATTACCCCACATAGAGTTAGCCATCTATATTTCTATCAAAAATCATTAACCCTTGAGAGAGCCCTCTCAGGTTGAGGAGGCTAAGCCTCAACCAAAAGATTGGTTTGAAACAGTTAAATAAGATTGATTTGATTGGAAGCCTATCAGGTCTGATTTGTGATAACATTTTGGTGTGTCTGCCGGGAACTTGAATATTATACTTTCCCGAGATTTTGAATCTTAACTTCTGAAGGTAGCAGGAGCTCAAAAGGTTTTTCGAGGTTGCATCTACCTTGGTAACTCCATTTAAAATTTATATGATTAAAGGTGGCCTCGAGAAGGAGATACAAAAGGAGTAATATTGACCCAAATCCACCTACCATCGTGGACAATCCAAACACCATTTCCATAGGTAGTAAAGGCATTTCTGAAATATCAGGTACTCCATCACATTTGAAATCCTTGTCCTCTGAAATTTTAAAAAGTCCTAAATATAAAAGAGTTGATGATAAAATTTAGGAGGTTTTGTTTAGATCGGAAAGTGAAAAAGAACTAATTGAAATTATCTTAGACTTGCATAAGAGAGGAATTGATACCTAATATCTAGTAACACAGGAAGACAAAGAAGAGTTTTGGGAAGCTGTTACTTCTGAGTTATTGTTAGAAAAAGAGTCTTTAGATAAATTCAAAGAGCTTGAACATTTTGAAATATTGTTGAAAATTAAAGCTGGTTTGCCCCTTCCAAATTGAAGTTCAATTATCAATGAACCACAGAGACCAAATAGTCCTCCTCAGAGCATTTTTTCATCCTCTATTCCCGCCATCCATAAAGCTACTACAGTCCCTCTAACCATGGCTAGAAATCCACCTGTTGCACCTGCTAGATATGCCCCTCTTACTCTTCCAGCTGTCTTACATGACCTCCCTAGAAAATATGCTACTAGAATCAAAACTTGGGGAAGTGATGAAGACATTATAGTAGAAGACCATGTGGATCAATTTAATGATTTTATAGACAGGGAGGAGGTTGATCATGAAGATGTTAAATTGAGGTTGTTTGCTCAGAGTTTTAATGGTGAGGTTAGGAAGTGGTATAAAGCTCTTATTCGTGGAAGTATTCATAATTGGAATGAATTAGAAGATGTTTTCCTAAGAAAATGGGGAAATATAACTAATCCAGTACAAGCCCTCACTGAGTATAGTACTTTGAAGAGAGCTGCTGACGAATCTGTTCAAAATTTTTCAAAAAGGTTTAATAAGGTGTTAGAATCTATTCCTACCCATTTGAAACCACGACAAGCCTTAGCTCAAATGAGGTACGTTGAAGCTTTTGACTATGAGTTTTCCATACTGCTGAGAGAAAGAGAATCCCCTACACTTGCTGAATTGCAAAGTGATGCAGTGAAGGTGGAGGTTAACTTGATAGCAGCCAAAAAGTCAAAAATGGGTAAGACTAAGTTGAAATAAGAATATAATCCTTCCTCCTCTACCTCTTAGGATAAGATGGATTCAATGATGAAAAAAATGAAAAGTTGATGGATAAATTAGCCCTTGGGAATACCTTTGCTCCTTCTGCACACCATGAACCTCAATTCAGAAACCCTCAGTTCAAGAGACTTCAGAATCAGCAAAGGCCAAGGAAAAAAAGAAATCAATAGCCTGATCCTCCAGTGAGACCTCCTTTCCAGTATAATTTGGTTGATGAGGAAGATGATCTTGAAGTTCTTGAGGAGTCTATTCATTGTTTTGATGAAGAAATGTCAGGAATTTTCTTGACTAAAGAAGAGCATGATCAATTAGATCAAAACAATCATGAAGAGGAAACAACAGACTATCTAAATGGGTATCAACATGCTATTTTCGAGATGCAGAAAAAATATAATCTCAGAAATAGGAATGTGCCTATCATTGCAAAAAAAACATAGCCTAAGAAGGATACACCTAAGGTTGTTGATGGCAAGAAGGATGCTCGTAAGGTCGCTAAAGGTAAGAAAGATATACCAGATTTTCCTCCTATCAAAGAAGCTAAAAAATCTGTTTCTGTTTTCAACCTTGAGAATGAAATTTCTAAGATTAAAATATCAGTCCCTTTTGGTGAGATTCTCAAGGTAGATGAATATATAAGCAATATTGTTAAAATGTTAAATTCACAACCAGGAGCTGCTGATATATTGAATGTGTTAGAAGATCATCCAACCATATATTTGGGTCCAAGACTAGAAGATGAATAGAATGAGGAGGTCCCTCCTTTTTATGTGACCCTTAGCATTCACAACATGAAATTGCATAATGCTATGTTGGATTCAGGGGCCTCTCACAATCTTATGCCCAAAGTAATAATGGAAAGAATAGGGTTAGAAATAACTAGACCATATAAAGACTTGTTTTCTTTTGATTTGAAAAGATTTCAATGCATTGGTTTAATCAAGGATGTTGTTGTTGGTATAACACAAGTTCCTACTAAGACTGTAGTCATGGACATCGTGGTAGCAGAAATTCCATAAAATTTTGGCATGCTGTTGTCAAGATCATGGGTAGCGAAAATTAAAGGTATAATGCAAATGGATATTACTTATGCTACCATTCTTATTTTTGGTGAGAAAAGAAGATTATATCGAGATACAAGGATGGCCTACATGGTAAGTAGTAAAGAAAAACCCCAAAATTTTCTAATTCATGCTCTTGATATTGAACTTGGTTCTGCTATTCTTTTCAGTGATGTTGGAACAGGGTCTCCTACAAGCTGCGAAACTGGTCCATTTTGAATATTTTTGATTATATTTAGTCTAGTGCAGGGGTTTTGGGGTGGGTCAAAGCCTTGAAAGCATTGTAATGGGTAAAAGGGTAAACCGGGGGTCCGAAAACCACGGTTTGTAGACCATAGGTAAGTCCAAGCTAGATTGTTATAAATAGAGGAATTTTTTTTATTGTAAAGAACAATGAATGATGATATATTGATGCGATTTGTGGTTTAAGCTATCTATTTGGGTTTTTGGGGAAAGGAATAATGCTAGCTGTGTGCACGGAGATCCAAGTCCAACTGTGTGCGGACCCTGCTGCTGTGTGCGCAGGTTGGGAAGGGAATTGTAAGGAAGAATTGATGAATGAATGAATAAGAAGGATTGATAAAGAAATAAATATGTGATTACTCTTGTGTGAATTGTTGGTAACTGACGTGTTGTGCATTTTCTGTCTTTGAGCTGAGAAGATCTGTGTAAGTGTGTTTCTAGATCTGGATCTACTATATTCTGTTTATGTAATGCTGTATTACTGTCATAAAGGCGTATAGTTATAGATCTAGCGCACGTGGATGCAAACATAGATCTACTTAACCCTGCGCAGAGCAAGGTAATATGGGAATTACAGGACCTAGCGCAACGCTGCTTGCCTTACCCATCCTTTCTCAGGGTGCAGAAACCTAGTTCCAGCACCCACCCATACTACTTCGGGTGAGACTTTGACCTGTGCAAGCAGGTCACTGCCGAAAGGGCCAGTAGTATAGGGGTTTGTTGGAAAAACTTGCACACCGAATCTGGGTCAGGACCCCTCAAGCCAACAAATGAGTTGACTAGTGAAGCAAAAGAGGAGAGGAAAGCAGAAAATAAAAGTTCTGAAATTCAGCAGTCTGAAAATTAGCAAACAGAAAATCAACAAGTCAGTGATAAGGAGGTGGAAGGTTGGTGGTCATTGTATTTTGATGGATCAACAGGAAGAGAAGGAGTAGGAATAGGGATTTGGATTAAAAATCCAAGTGATGAGATTAAGTTCTTTTCCTATAAACTGAAATTTGATTGCACGAACAACATGGCTGAGTATGAATCCTTGATTTTGGGTCTAAAAGTTTTGAAAAGAATGCATTCTCAAAACATTCCTGTTTTTAGAGACTTAGAATTGGTCATTAAACATGTTGAAGGTGTTTATCAAACAAAGGATACAAGGATGAGAGCATATAGGAATTTGGTTTTGGACATGTTAGAAAACTTTCAAGCCTATTCATTCATGGTCAAAACTAGAGAACAAAACTCCATTGCTGATTCTCTTGCTGTCTCTGCAAGTCTTTTCATTATTCCTATGCATTCCATAGAAAAATATGAGGTTGAGGTTACCAGCTATTCCTGATAATATTACTCATTGGAAAGTTTTGAGGATGACCAACAAGTGAAAAAATTTATTGAGCTGAAAGAAGAGTTTGAAAATGTACAAGTAGATCAGCAAAATATGCTTGCTGAATCTAAAGAAAATTCTGAAGTTTTGCAACTAAAGAACAATTTCATGCCAAAGGGACTTATACCTCTAGAATTTTTTTTTGATCAGAATGATGTTTTAAAATCCCCTAAGTTACAAGCTGATGATGAAGAAGTTGAGAGCTGTAACCTTGGTATAATAGCTATGCCCAAAATGATTAAACTTTCAAAGTTTATTTCAGCTGATATGAAGTTTAAGTATTTTTAAATGATGAAGAGATTCATAGATGTATTTTCTTGGAACTATGCTGATTTGAAATAATATGATCCCACCATTATTCAGTATATAATTCCCATAAAAGAAAATGAAAAACCCTTCAAGTAGAATTTGAGGAGAATCAATCCACTTGTCATGCCATTGATTGTGAAGGAGGTCAAAAATCTCTTTGATGCTAAAATCATTATCCCAATCAAATTTTCAAATTGGCTTGCGAATTTGGTTCTGGTTAGGAAAAACAGTGGAGAAATCAGAATATGCATTGACTTCAGAAATTTGAATAAAGCCTCCCTGAAGGACAATTATCCCCTCCCGAAGATGGACCAAATTTTGCAAACTATTGTTGGTTCTCAGAGAATGTCTATGCTTGATGGTTTTTCAGGTTATAATCAAATCCTTGTACATCCTGATGATTAGAAAAATAGCCTTTGCTACGCCATGGGGCACTTTCATGTATGCCAAGATGCCATTTGGTCTCATGAATGCAGGAGCTACCTTTCAGAGGGCAATGGACATTAATTTTTTTGAAGAGAAGGACAAGATGGTGGTTGTTTATCTTGATGACATAACAGTCTTCTCAAGGAGGGAAGAAGATCACTTGAAACACCTAGAATGAATTCTGCTGAAGTGTAGAAGGTTTGGCATCTCTCTAAATCCCACCAAAAGTGTTTTTTCTTTAAATTCAGGTAAATTAATTGGGCATATCATTTCTAAATATGGGATTAATATTGATCCAAGCAGGGTCAATGCAAATAAGAAGGTAGATTTTCCAAGAAGTAGGAAGGAGATTCAATCTTTCCTTGGAAAGGTAAATTTTGTAAGGCGATTTATTCCTAATTTTGCTGAGATTGTGAAGGACATAACAAGGATGCTGAAGAAGGGGGTTCATATTAAGTGGACAGTAGAAGCAAGACACTCATTTGAAGAAATCAAAAGGGCACTCACACAACCACCGGTATTGATCCGTCCAGATTTTTCAAAGGAATTTCTGGTTTTTACTTTTGCATTAGAGAACACTATCGCTGGAGTTTTGCTATAAAAGGGACAACAAGGTATTGAGCAGTCAATTTCTTTCTTTAGTAGGACATTAGCCAATTCTGAGCTGAAGTATAATATCTTAGAGAAGCAGGCCTATGCCTTGGTGAATGCTATCAAAGATTTCAGAATTTATATTCTACATTCTCATATTGTGGC
Organism: Pinus albicaulis; assembly: GCA_034641835.2. NCBI lineage: Eukaryota > Viridiplantae > Streptophyta > Pinopsida > Pinales > Pinaceae > Pinus > Pinus albicaulis. The sequence continues at coordinate 959,432,489 of CM076577.1, read as the reverse complement.
ATTTGTTCCTAATACTGTTGTGAAAGACATCCTCACTCAAGCCGACCTTGATGGTAAGAGGGGAAAATGGATTGCCAATTTGCTAGAGTATGATATAGAGATTAAGCCAACTAAATTGGTTAAAGGGCAAGGCTTAGCAAGACTGATGAAGCAGTCAAAATTTTACTGTCTTGACATAAATTTGATTGCAGAAATATCAGAAATTTCAGATGATGAAGAAGAACTAGTTCCTATTGAAGAAAAATACATCACTTCAGATTGGTACAATAGGTTGTTTTTGTCCTATAGCACAATAAAGCACCTTCTAATCTAACAAAGTCTAAAGAAATGTTTGTTAAGCTGAAATCTTTGAGATATTTTATTTTTGACAGAAATCTGTTTTGGAAGGATATTGGCGGAATTTTATTGAATTGTTTGCTGGAAGAGGAGGCTGATAAAGTAATGGAAGAGTTCCACAAAGGAGATTTTGGAGGTCACCATTATTGGAAGGCAACAGTGAACAAGATTCTAAGAGCAGGGTATTATTGGCCTACAATGTTTAAGGATGTCTACAAGAGGGTTGCTGCCTGCCATGAATGCCATATTTTCGAGGCTAAGAAGAAGCTTGTACCTTTACCTTTGATGCCCATCTATGTAGAAGCACCATTCCAGTAGTGGGGGATATATTTTATTGGGGAGATTAATCCATCATCATTAGGTCATCATCGCTGGATTCTTACGGTGACTGATTACTTCACCAAATGGATTGAAGCAATCCCAACTAGGCAAGCAAATGATTATGTAATTATTTCTTTCTTAGAAAACAATATCTTGTCTAGGTTTGGTTGCCCCATGAAGATTATAATTGATAATGCACATGCATTTAAGTCTAAGAAGCTGATCAATTTATGTCACCAATATCATATTACTCTTGGGCATTCTAATGCATACTATCTGCAAGGGAATGGTCTTGCTGAGTCTTCTAACAAGAGTCTTGTGAGAATCATTAAAAAGGTGTTGCAGGAGAATAAGAAGGCTTGGCATTTGAAGCTAAAATATGCCTTACGGGCTGATAGAATATGCACAAAGAGGTCAATTGGAACTTCACCATATGAATTGGTATATGGTGCTAAGGCTATTTTTCCTACATCACTAGGGGTACTAGTCATGAAGTTGATTCAAGGGCTAGAAGAGGAACAAAATGCAGTCCAGAGGAGAATTAATCAGCTGATAGCTCTGCAAGAGAAGATGAATGAGGTTTATAACAACAATCAGCAATCTCAAAATAGAATCAAAAGGACATTTGATAAAAATATCAAGGAATAAAGTTTTCAAATTCAAGATGAAGTGCTGAAATGGGAGGCCAGAATTGAAGAGAAAGGCAAACATGGTAAGTTTCAGAATTTATGGAAATGTTCTTTCAAGGTAGCAACTTTTCATGGAAACAATACTTAAATACTGCAGGAGATGGATGGAAAATCATATGCTATAGGACTTGTCAATGGCAGGTTTTTGAAGAATTATTCCTCCTAAAATATGATTGATTATTCATGTCATTATACATATTCCATTTTATGAGTTTTTCTTCTAATAATGACAAGCTAAACCAGTAAGCTTGAGCTCGAGGTGAAGGCCACTAGAGCTTGAGGAGGAAGCTTGGAAATTTCAAATTTTTTTCTGTTTTGGTCAAGAAAATGGATAGCAGCACTGGAACTACTGGTTAGTGTACCACAAGGGCACACTATCCCAAGTGGAGCCACTGTTATCCCCCAATTTTTTTTCAAAACATCATTGTGTCAAATTTGTTTTTGATCATGGTCTCAAAATGGGTTTGAAAGTCATTTTAGGTTTTGGTTAAGGGTAGGTTAACAATTTTATAAGTTTAAAGGTCACCATTGAATTCAAATAAAGTATTTAGAGGTCCATTCCATGATCAAATACTCACATTTTTTATTTAGGGATCATTTCATAAGTTCTCGGGTTAAATGTCTGGAATTAGCCAAGAATCTCGCGTTTCGTAGCGCTGCTAGTTCAAAAAAGAGGATTTTCACTACAAAAGCGCCGATACTTTCGTAGTGCAAACTGCAAAAAATATACTGTGGGCCCTATGAAAGCGCGATTTCTTAACCATCTTGTCAATTAAGCCAAAAATCTGTCAGAATCCGTTGGGGAATGATAGGATATGGGTATGGTGAGTCAGTTAGAGTTCAGATTCAATGTACTTACCTATATCACAGTCATAATTGTCATGATAAGGCATGAGTGAATCATCATTTAGTTATGAGATGACACCTTAAATTCAAAATCTTGCCTAATTTAGTCATTCTCGTTTTCATTTGTTTCCATGAGAGTGTATAAGCTTTGAAGCAGTTAAGCGAAGCCTGTGGGTGTTCTATACAAAGGCTATCTTCCATATTCTCAAGTGAGGCTGTTCCATAATCAAGCGAGGCTGTTTCATATCCTAATCAAGCGAGGCTGTTTTACAGATTCAAGAGAAATTGACAGGTTTTTCTAAGAAGCATAGAAGAGGAGAAGAAAGTCCACAGAGGGGGACATTGCTTAAGATATGAGCCTGAAAATGTGAAGGCTATAATTGAAGATAAAATAGTGATGGAGGCTTTTAGTAAAGTAGGTTGTCTTCGGTTTTGTGAAAATTTGCAGGGTTGCCACACGCAAGTGTCTAAAGAATTTGCATTAAACTTCAGTGGAACAACTACCAAAATTGGGATGTTAAATGTGCCAGTCACACTTGAGATTATTACTTCTGTGACAAAAATACCAAGGAGACAAGAGACTTGGTTTAAGGGTTTTAATTTTGACATGGAACCATGCAAGGAATTCATGAAACCTGAGTATGCAGATATGGACCTGAACAATGCAATACCTAGAAGCTGTGTCAAAGACACCTATGCCAAGTTGTTGTTCAACATTCAAAGATAATTTACATGTGAAGGTAGGTACCATAAATTTTATACTTTTCATTTCAAGCTGCTTTTGCATTTCACAGGTATGATATCATTAGATTTTCCCTTTTACTTGCATAGGAGCCTTGCCAAAATGTCTGATAAAGTACAAGCCAAATATGATGGTTGTGAAACATCTTTGTTTCACCATGGTTTGATAAAGTTATTGGTTTTGAATGAGCTTTAGAAAATAAGCAGGGATTGGTCTTCCTTTTTGTTTATGAATGGATTTGAACTAGAGACCCTAACCCCACCTAGAAACCTTAAAACTAAAGGGACTCCTTCACCACCAGTAGCAGAGTCTAGTTAGCCCGTGGTTGCAAAATCAAAGAGGTTTGTGAAGTTGAAACCAAGGAAACAAGTCGAGAAAAGGACAGAGAAGACACAAGTTCTTGTTGCAGAAACTCCATCACCTGAAAAACAGAGGTCAAAAGGTGTCAAAGAGGCTAAACAAAAACAAGTGGCCAACAAGCAGGAAATCAAGAGAGTGACAAGAAGCCAAGCAGTGGCATCAAAGGGAAAAATAGTTGTTTTAGGTACATAGTACAGCCTAGTGATAAAAGGAAATTTAGATGACATCCTTCATGCAATTGATATAGAGGAATCACCCATTGTGCAAGATAATTTCATTGGAGTAGATGAACACAAACATAAAAGGGTTAAGTCAGCAAAGAAACTTGAATTTGAGGGTGAAAATGCAGCCTTTATCTTTCAAGCAAGGAAAATTTTAACTAGGCATGCTAAGAAGCTCAAGGAAGGCAGTAAGGAGGTCTAAGAAACTATTGAAATAGCCAAAGACCCTGAAGAGGTGGTTGACCTCTCATTGCCAATAGTGGAGCATGCAGCTAGTAGAAAAATGAAGGAAAAAGAAGAGGTGATAGAGTGTCAACATATTGAGGGAAAATTGAGGTTATAAAATCAAGAGATTGCTATGATGAGGAAGAGGGCCCGAAAGCATAGTGTTGAGAAAATAAATTTCAAAAGGATGAAGGCAGTATGGGAAGGCCAATCTGGTTCTAGGTCTGAGATTCCAAGCAGTGCAGAACAATATTTTACATGGACAGTTCCAGCCATCAAGGAAGAAAAATTTGTCAGAGTGATAAATACTCACTTGAGAGCCAGTATTAGAAGACTAAGAGACCAAGTGGAGGATTTTGAGCTACAGCTGAAACTGACTCAGGATGAACTAAAAAAACAAAGGTGTCAACTGACAAATTATTTAGAAGTCAAAGGCTAAATCAAAGGGAAAATGAGGAATAAATCTCATGAAATTTGGGTTTTAGTTCATATGAATATTTGTTTTGATTAAACTAGTGGTATTCTGAAGTTTTGGTACATTTTTGGTTTGAATTTTGAAGAAATCTGGACAAAAATACTCACTCAGCAGTTTCGTATTGCAAACAGTGCAAAAAGGGTGAAAAGCACTATGAAACTGCTGTAGCAGCTTTTTTCACCCTTTCTCATAAATTTTTGGAGGGAAAATGTGTGTATTATGACCTAAACTTGCTAGGGAAGTTGTGTTAAGTGAATATGAAGATAACCCTAGAGGAAGATTTTTTTTTTTGAAGGCAAATGGGTTAAAATACTGCGCTACGAAACTGTGTTGTTTTCGTAGCGCAGGTTTGTTTTTGCTATTTTGGACATTTTGATGGTGATTTTGTATAGATGGCACTTAAGGATGATTTTGGGTATATGTTATTTCAGTTTCTGACAATAAATAACCTTGAAGTCATGGGTTCATAGTGCTCAGAGTATCTCAAGAACACAAAGAATCCTAAGCCTAGAAAACAAGGGACAGTTTCCTAGTTTGCAGGAGATTAGCATTAAGGTCATAAAGTGTTGGAGCTTATCATCTGGATTCGACCTTATGGGAATACAGTTGGAAAATGATGTAATATAGTTTAGATAAGGTTTTTATGAGTAGAGTTAAGGAGTTTGAGTCCTATTTGTAATAGGACTGTTCATTAGGTTTGCAGTTGACATTTTGTAATAAATATCATGTCACATGGTTAGGCAAGGTGTCAAAAAGTAGGAACTCAATGTATGTAGCTCAGGATAAGGTTATCCTATGTTGTAAATGATATATAAAGATGAAGAAGTCGAAATGCTAAGGGTTGGACATTTTTTAGCAAAGAGACTGTGTTTATTGTAAGTGACTGGTTTTCAGCTTAATACAGAGTTTTCTACTTAGCCAACTCAAGATTCATAAAGAGTTCTAGTGTGTTGTTGTTCTAATGGCATATTTTTACTATCCTATTGTAGTGGTGTTTTCTTATGTTACTCAGAATTCATCATTGATGCTCTGACTTCCTTCATAGAAAAACTGACTGTGTTTTTTACAGTTTCACATGTGTTTCTTAGGACTAGAAATTTGATATGCCTTGACTTCCATGCTAAGTAGATTGTTTTGTTTTACTAAAGCTATTTTGACTTTATAAGCGCAATGTGCACTTGCTAATGTTATTTACAACCAATTTCTATAATTTATCTGCTTATTACCCCATATAAAGTTAGCCATCTATATTTCTATCAAAAATCATTAACCCTTGAGAGAGCCCTCTTAGGTTGAGGAGGCTAAGCCTCAATCAAAATATTGTTTGAAACAGTTACATAAGATTGATTTGATTAGCAACCTATCAGGTCTGATTTTGTGATAACAACCTTTGTAATATTTTTTGTCAATGTTGTCTTGCATCAGGAAATACTATTATCAATTTTGTTAATTTTTTGTTTTGCACAACATAATTTTCCAAAGCTATCCAAGAGCCCTTTACTTGTATGCATTGCCAATCATTTCCATGGGATGCTCAATAGAGGTCACTACTATTCAAGGTAAAATTTAGGGCCTATTCATGCCATGTAGGGGTGAGATGAATCATATCATAATCATTTCACAAAAAAAATCCCTTGATTTGATCCATCTCACTCAGAATTAGTTCTATTCAAGGTAAAATTTAGGGTCTACTCATGCCTAATGGTGAGGAGATGAATCATATCATAATCATTTCACAAAAAAACTGCCTTCCATAATAAATATAATGTTAATGTTATTGAAATAGAAGTTGAGGTTCATATGCGATGCTTGCACCAAGATATTGAGTTTCCAAGGAGAGATTCTTGTGAAAAAGTGTAATAGAAGAAATAATCGCAGTAGCAGGAGATATGTTTAAGACTATGAGATTAAAGATGAGATCATACGAGAATTGTGTTTTTCTTGATGATTGGATTAGGCTGTTAAATGCTTTTTTGGATTTAAAGTGACTTTTATGTTGATGCAAGTGAATATGTTCTCATTGAATGAGAGGAAGGAAGAATTGTTGTAACAATGTTACCATCACACAAGCCTAATGGTGGTGCAAGGAGAAAGGAAGATGGGGCATCATTTGACTGCCAAATAAAGTAATTGAAAATGAAGTCAAAGATTCTGAACCATGAGGTTCATAATTTTAGAGCTACAAGAGTTTGATGTAGTAGTGTAGGTAGGTTTCTCCACTGCATGATTTTAAAAGAGAGTGTTACTCTTCAATAATTGTAATTTTGATGGATGATCATGTGACTTCATTGTGTTTCGAGGTCTCCCAGATGTGGAAAATATAAATAAAATATTATTACTTATTTCTCTTGATTTTTTTATGTCAAATAAATAAATACTAACATAACTCTATTTCTTGAGGTTATAACTTGAATATTGCCTTGAAATTTGGGAGGGAGACTAATAGGGAAATAACAATGGAGTGAAAGCATGTATATGCATTAAATGTACGCCTACTAATATTCGATGCGATATGACAATCATTGTTTAACTAGACTGTGAGTGGGCTTTGGTAAATGGCTAAATGCCCCATATTGAGATATGAATATATTTGGATTCACGTGTATGATGTAGTTATTAATAATATTGATAATGGGATAGTTATATACACATTTGGAAGCTCATATAAAGAGTAGTATAATTTTGGATTCACCTGTATTTTTATTGAATCAAGTTACCTTTAGTCAAATTTATATATATACAAAAACAATAACTGCTTGGAATCCCACATGAGCATCCAACTAAGTTTCCTTCTATAGCATAACATGGCCGCCCAATTTTGCATCTAGAAATTACAATATTTGGTGTGATAGTGCCTATGGTGAGTTGATAAAGCTTCTTTTTGTGCCTTGCATGTATTAAGGTTTGTATGTGGGAAAACTGATTTGATTAGGACCCTTTCATTCTATAAGGATCATAAGATCCTTTATTTTTCATTATTAAGGCCTAGGAAGGCCAAGTCACATGTTTGTTCCTTGAGAAACAATTCTTGGCTGTGTACAGAATCTGGAGTACTTTCAGAACATTAAAGATTATGTCACAAAAAGTATATATGCGTCTCTGTTTCTTAACCCTTTAAATGTTAGTAATATATTTCCCAAATATCAAATCTTTAGTAGCCATGCAATGCCATATTCCCTTTATACTTGAAGTGAACGAATGAAAGACAGAGAAAGTAAAGGATCTTAACTTGTCATGCTGCTTTACACAGAAAATGTCAATCTAAAATCCAGAAGAAGTGAAAACATATAAGTTAAAGAAGAGGAGCGCCTATTAAGGACATTTAACTCTTAGACATATAAATATCAAGAGACTTGCAGCTCTAATCACTCTACTTTATTCACAGACATGCGGATGAAATGGAAACCAAGAAAACTCTTCAACATAGATGGAATATTGGAAACTTGCAAAACTCCTTTATTCATTTGATATTGCTCAGTACAAAATTAGCCTTCAAAAGGTTCAAAACTCGGAACCTTCTTCCTTCCTTCAGATGTCTTTAAATACAATCTGAACCAAAATGGTTTCAGTTATAAAACTGATTCTAACTGACTGTAACTACTTAACTACTTTCTGTCACGGAGGTATATGCCTCAGAAACATTTCATTACATTGCATCATTTGACTTGAAAATAAAATAAAAGATGACAAATCCTAATCTAAAGGAACTGATGTTCCTGGAACAGCAACTGACTCAATGATTTCTTGCGGCTGTACAGTTACTTGTGGCTGTTTGGCGGGAAATCCTTTTTCTGTATCAATAGTGAATTTCTTACATTCCTTCCAGAGCTTGTCCTGAGTTATTGGAGCATTCTTATAACGATGATATTCTACTGTGAAGGCAACAATATGACTGTGAGTGAGGTTACTTGTAAACAATGTTTTCACCATCCACAGTAGAAGGAAATGTCTTTGTAAGAAATTGAAGACTGTTTCCCCCTTTAGTATCTGCGTCTTCTCATGCGGGCCATCTGCTCTGCTTGACATAACATTTGCCGGGATACATGGACGAAACCAACCAGGAAATGAATTCTGGAAAAACATGGGTTTTAGGAATACAGGCAGACAGTACTCCAGAACTCTGCATGGCGGAAAACACAGGCGACTGGTCGGTGTTCAAGGACACTTGGTAATGCATGAGAGGATGATTTACAGATGTGGAAGTATCACGGACGTCTTTCTCACTATCTAGGAGAGGGTTCAGAGTGGACAGACCAGACAAGGATGTTCGTTTGGCCATAGCTGACAGAAGTTTCGAAAACAGCTTGATGCAAAGGTGGCGGGACGGGGTTTAAAACAGGGCAACAGACGCAAATGAACCGCAACGGAACGGAAAACCCGATTTATAAACAACGGAGACTACAATCAATGCAAAGGTGACGTGGGACGACACGCATGGTGGATGACAACTGTCTGCCAACTGTTTGACACTTTAATGGCTGACGTAATGCGGGGGGTCTGTGAGTACGGCGGAGACCTCCAAACCATACCCCCCGCAATTAATCGGAGCCGTTGATCAACGATTCTCATAGATCTGACTAGTCAACTGCGGGGGGTCGGGTTTTGATAACCGACGGGCAAGTTAACCCCCCGCAGTTGCTTATCTTAAAGCTTCTGCGCGTGATCACGACTTCCGCTCCGGAAGTTGCGCAGTCTTTACGCTTAATACAAAATATAGCACTCTAAAGTCAGTCCGCTCCATAATTCGAAATGAAAATGGAAATACTAGAGTATAAAACATTATACTATAGCATATTTCGGATCCTTAGAAATATTTTTTCAAAAACATTTTTCTTTTTCCAAAATTTCAAAACTTAACATAAAAAGGATATGCAGATATAATGATCCACAACATCTGGCTCCACCTGGGGATAGTGTTTTTACCACGAAACACTAAGAACCTGCAGATTAGTGCCTTCACCTCGGGCATGGAGTCAAAAATTGCTTGATGGAAAATGTACAATGAACACTCCGGATATATACAATGATGGATCAGTAACTGCTTAATGTCGGAAATAATGCTTGAGATATTGCCCATTGACAGGCATATCCAGCATTTCTCCTTCCAAATTTTCCAACACGAAGGTGTTATTTCCTCTGACTTCACTAATTTTGAATGGGCCATACCACAAGGGATCAAATTTCCCGTGTTTGCCTTTATCTTCCCTTCGTGTATCCCATCTCAAAACTAAATCTCCTTCCTGAAACAAAACTTCCTTTGCCTTTCTATCAAATACTGCCTTCATCTTTTGCTGATAAGTGAGCAAGCGGTCCTGACCCTGATTTCTGCTTTCACTTAATTCCATCACATTGTTCATTCTTCGTATCATGGGGTTTGGTTCTGCTTGAGCATCTTGGAGGAAAGAAATTACAGGTTTTACCAATTGTGTGGGAAATAAAGCTTGAGTGCCATACACGAGCTCATAAGGTGACTTGCCAGTAGACCTTCTTGTGGTCATCCTTGTTGCCCACAAAGCGAAGACTAACTTCGTGTCCCAATTCTTCTGATTCTCACTGATTGTTTTCTTCAAAATCCTAACCAATGTTTTGTTTGAGGATTCTGCTAATCCATTGCCCTGCGGATGGTAAGCTGTGGAGTGAGACAACGTCACATTATAAGTTTGGCAAAAATTAATAAACCTGAGTGAACTGAAAACCTGAGCATTATCTGTCACAATCTTCACGGGGCATCCAAACCTGCTAAAAATGTTCTCCTCCAAAAACTTCATTACTACCAAATCATTGGCTTTCCTTGTGGGAATTGCCTCCACCCACTTTGTAAAATAATCCGTAGCAGTAAGAATCCATTTAAACTGCCCGCTAGATGGTGGATTAATCTCTCCAATGAAGTCTAATCCCCATTGTCTAAAGGGTTCTTCAACAAAGACAGGAAGAAGAGGTAGAGGAGCCAGTTTTTTCTTCTCTGCAAATAATTGGCATTTTTGACAGCTTCTGACTGCCTTGTAAACATCTGAAAACACAGTCGGCCAATAAAAACCTGATTTGAGTATTTTGTGAGCCGTTACCTTCCAGCTGTAATGCCCTCCACACAAGCATTCATGATACTCTCTTATTACTTCTAGAATTTCTTCCTCTGTAAGACACAACAACAACATACCAGCTGGATCCTTCCAATATAATTTTGCTTCGATTATAACATAAGGCTGAGCCTTAAGTTTCAGGGCTCTGTATTTTTCTCTATTGATGGAAGGTGGACATGACAGAAAGCACAAATAATGTACAATATCCTTATACCATTCTGAACAGAGAAATTTATACTTAACTGTCGTTTTTGATTGACTGTCACGCATTTCTTCATTTGCTTCTTCTACTGGAGCCAGCAAATTGATTCCCAGCGCTTGGAAATTGGATTCTATCAGTAATTTGGCCAATCCCAATCCTTTAACCAGTTTAGTTGGCTTTATATCTAAATCATACTCCTGTATCTTTGCGATCCATTTCCCTCTTTTACCTTCCACATCACTTTGTACTAGCACATCTTTCACGGCCGAATTGGGGACATACGCCAAAATCTGAGAGTGAAGAACATAAGTTCTGAAAGCTTTCAATGCCTTTACTAGAGCGTACACTTGTTTCTCTAATATGTTATAATTCAGTTCTGCATCACGGAGGACTTTGCTAAAGTATGCAACTTGCTGTTCCTGCTTTTCTTCATTTCTTTGTAATAAAACGGCTGCAATAGTTGATGGAGAAGCAAATGAAAAAATTTGAAACGGCTTCAAATAATCTGGACTTACCAAAACAGGAGCTTCTTTTAAAGCCTCTTTGATTCTCTGAAACGATTCCCTCGCCTCTTTGTCCCACCTTACCTCAGCATTCTTTTTTATCATGTCAGTAATCTTTTTAACGATTTCAGCATAATTTGGGACGAACCGCCTCAGGAAATTAATCTTTCCAAGGAAACGCTGGATATCCTTTTTACTTCGTGGTAGAGGAATTGTCTGAATAGCTTCAACTCTGGCATGATCAATCTTCACTCCTTCTTTCGAGACAATGTGGCCTAATAATTTACCCTCCTCCAGGGCAAATAAAGACTTCTTCGGATTCAGTGATAATCCAAACTTTCTGCACTTCATGAAGGCCTTCTGTAAATGCTGTAAATGCTCCTCATCAGACTTCGAAAAAATTGTGACATCATCCAAGTAAACCACTACAAATGTGTCTCCTACAAATGCAATATCCATCGCCCTTTGAAATGTGGCCCCTGCGTTCATCAGGCCAAAAGGCATCCTGGCGTACATGAACGTTCCCCAAGGCGTAGTGAAAGCGGTTTTCTTTTGATCCTCCTTCTCCACTGCTACCTGATTATAACCTGAGAACCCGTCCATCATAGACAATCTATAAGCGCCAGTCACTTTCTGCAAGACAAAGTCCATTTTCGGCAGAGGATAATTGTCTTTTAATGAAGCCCTGTTCAAGTTTCTGAAATCCACGCATAACCTTATCTCTCCATTTTTCTTTCGAACAGGTACAAGGTTAGATACCCAATCTGAATACCTGAGTGGGACAATTATTTTGGCTTGCAACAATTTCTTAATTTCCTTCTCGATTGGAGCCAATAGCAATGGATTAATCTGCCTAAGCTTCTGTTTATGTGATTTAACTCCCTCCTTGAGTGGAATCTTGTGCTGTATAATGTTCTTATCATATGTTTTCAAATCATCATACGACCAAGCAAAAACATCTTTAAACTGTTTAAACAACTCAACATACCTTTCTTTATATTCCTTCGGAAGCCCCTTGAATAATTTGACCATCTTAGGCTCTTGTGGAGTACCCAAGTTGCAATCCTCCACTGGCTCGTCTTGATTCCTCTGCTTTTGATCCACAGCAACATCATTAGCCCCAAACAACCTTTCAAGCGGTACTAAGCCTCTAGGTAAGACATTATCTTTTAACTGAATAATTTCCCGACCACCAATTTCCTTTTTGAAAGTCTTTCCAGCCAACTCGTCTTCGTCACTTTCCTGATCAATTTGATGATCTTCAAACTCCTCAGTCATCAACAAGAACTGCTTAATCTGCTCATCATCTTCAAAGACCTGCCAATGTTTAACATTATCAGGAATTGACGGCCTATGTCTCATTTCTATCTCATACCTTAGTTTCACGCTGATAGGAGGTTTGAACGTACTTGCTGCAACCGCAAGTGAATCTGCCAATCTGTTTTCTTCTCTCGGCACAAACTGCAAATTGAATGCTTCGAAATAGTTTTCAATCAGATCCCATACTTCATTCCGGTATGCTCGTAATCTGGGATGCTTGGTTTGGCAGGAATTCTTAATCTGCCTTATAATTAACTCTGAATCTCCAAACACAGTCATAGCTTTAATCCCCATCTACTTAGCTGTCTGCAAACTAATAATTAATGCCTCATATTCTGCAACATTATTAGTAGATTCGAACTCCAATTTGAAAGAAAAAGGCACCAAGTTACCTTCCGGAGAAACAAAGATGAAACCCGCTCCAGTACCTTCTTTGGAAAATGCCCCATCAAAATAACACTTCCACGGCTTTTCTGACTGTAATTCCTTATGCACAATTTCTTAATCAAGCTTCCCCTGGGATTCCTCCGCAAATTCTGCAACCTGCTGCAACATGAAACATGACAAATCGTCCTTTTCTTGACCATAAATTGGTGAATTACTGGCCTCTTTCTTGGTGGCAGTCTTTTGGAATCTGGTCTCTCTATACAATCTTCTTTCTTCACCATTGAAAACGGGGATAATGGCATACGTAAAGTCCAGTTTCAAAACTCCTCCCAGCTTCGCTCCCCATGACCTAGATAATAACATTCCAAACCTAGCTGGAATATCTGCCACTACAACATCCATCATAATACTTTTGGCTGGGATTTGAGCCAATGAAACAACCATATCTTTAATGAGACCTACACATTTAACTCTTTTCGAGTCAAAAGAATAAAGATCTCTGTATGGCTTGGTAATTTGTAAATTTAACTCCTTCATCACACTCAGTGGCATCAAATTGTGTGATGCTCCAGAATCCAGCATACAATTGTGCAAAACGAAATCATGCAAGAGAAGAGATATATAAAAAGGAGGAACAGACGAATCTACCTCTTCCACATGAGGTCCAAATGTCACCACTGGCTTTTCTTCTTGCAGATTGACTGTATCACTCACTTCGTCAGGCTGGGTCAGATTGATAAATTCAGCGATTTCCTTTTTGTAACCCGGGGTTTTCATGAGTTCAAGAAGAGGTACTTGTATCTTCACTTTTTCTAACTCTTTCGATAGACTGAAAGTTTGGTTTGATCTTGTCAACTTTTCAGGATCTTCTTGATCTTTTTTAGAATTTAAACTCTGATTAGAAACTGTGACCACCTTCTCCAACATGTTAGAATCCTTTTCTTTCACCTGGGATGTTTCAACTTGCTGCTTACCTTTCTGCGGTGGAGTCGCCTTTGGAGTAGGTGCTGTTTCCGGTTCTTTTTCTTCACTTTCTTGCGTCCTCAACCTTTTTTTCGACCTCAAGTCGTATTTTTTATGCAACTCGGATTGCATAAAATCTGTAAATTGTTTACAATAATCGTCCATCTCTTCTTGATCAAATGAGGGTTCAGCTTCTTTCTCTTCCTTCTCCTCTTCTTCATCAATCTCTTCTTCTGTTTCATCATCTTCCATATATACAGCAGAAATTCGAGCATCATCTTCTCTGTCATCATCTTCGTCTGCTGAGCGCGACGGGGCTGCTTCTATGTACAAGGGTGCTTGCACCTGATCTTGATCCTTCCGCTCTCTTTGTAGGATTTGCAAAGGCTGTTTTTTGAATTGAGGATTAAAAACCCCTCTGTTCTGTCTGGCAGGCTTGCTATCTATCTCCAACTTTACCAACTGATTTGAAAGATTTTTAATAACCTTAGTCATGTCTTCAATTCTCTGATCCTGAACTGAGGCTTCCTCCTTAGCTTTTCCTTTATCTGAAACTTTACCAGCAGCAGACATATTTGCTTCAATCTCCAGAGCATCGGTTTGAATCTGATCCAGCGTAGGAGACCTTCTTTCCCTTAGCGTGAAACTGAAATCTGGTTCAAAAGCACAAGCAAAAACAACCCTTGCTCCAATGGGAGGAGGTTTCATTTCAGCAGGCAAACTATTATACAATTTGTTGAATCTCCTAACAAAATCGTTCATATTTTCATCGGATTTTTTCTTAATTGCATTAAATTCTGTCAAAGAATAACCATGGTCCCTTTTTTCGCCCCATCTCTCAATGAAACGTCTTTCTAGAGCCTCCCAATCATTAATGGAACCATTCTGTAATCCTTTGAACCACTTCCTTGCCTCTCCACTCAGAGACTGAACGAAAAGTCTCATGACAACATCCAAATGTTCAACGTTTAAATTTTCTACAAAAGTGCAAAACAGGGGCAGGTGCTGTTCTGCAGTTATTTCATCTTCACCAGTAAATCTTGGGAGTAACTTGAGGTACTCCTGGGGCAAATCATGTAATGGTTGTGGTAGATTTAAAGGTGCATATCTGTTCATCAAGAAAGCAGGGGCTGCAGGAACTGCCATGTTTGCGCCCGGGTTAACTGCTCCTTGAGCGGGGGTAAAATGAATACCAGTTGTGGGAAAAGATGAATGGGGTGAAACAACTGATATGGGAATGGGGCTTTGAACAATTGCAGAAGAGCTGGCAACTGTATGTGAGTGAGTTTCTGTAAAGAGAAAAGGCACAAACTCCAATGATTGCTCTTCTAATGTAGGTTCTTGAATGGGTGGCGGTGATGATTCTTCTTCCGAGAAAATGAGTTTCTTGGAAGCTTTCTTGGATGAAAAAACGTGTGAACTGCTGCCAGGTGCGAGCAGTGTGGGTTCAGGTGTAACAACTATTTTTGGTTTCTGGCCTTTCTTGGAAACAAGCTTCTCAGGATTTGACAAAACGGGAGCTTTTTTCTGAGAGGTGTCTGACCTCGTGTGAGGTTTTTTGGGAGCCAGATCTATTTTCAAAAATCACAGCGTACTATTTCCTCCTCTCTGAACAACTAGAGGAAATGTAGATCAAAACCCAGGGAAGAACTTCGACTCTTCGTTCCCCGGCAACGGCGCCAATTAATGTTGTTCCTTGAGAAACAATTCTTGGCTGTGTACAAGAATCCGTGCTCAAGACATTAAAGATTATCTCACAAAAATGTATATATGTGTCTCTGTTTCTTAACCCTTTAAATGTTAGTAATATATTTCCCAAATATCAAATCTTTAGTAGCCATGCAATGCCATATTCCCTTTATACTGAAGTGAACAGATGAAAGACAGAGAAAGAAAAGGATTTTAACTTGTCATGCTGCTTTACACAGAAACTGTCATTATAAAATCCAGAGGAAGTGAAAAACAGATAAGTTAAAGAAGAGGAGCACCCATTAAGGATATTTAACTCTTAGACATATAAATATCAAGAGACCTGCAGCTCTAATCACTCTACTTTATTCACAGAAATGTAAATGAAATGGAAACCAAGAA
The DNA here is from genome assembly GCA_034641835.2 of Pinus albicaulis. NCBI lineage: Eukaryota > Viridiplantae > Streptophyta > Pinopsida > Pinales > Pinaceae > Pinus > Pinus albicaulis. The sequence continues at coordinate 959,416,728 of CM076577.1, read as the reverse complement.
AACTCTTCAACATAGATGGAATATTGGAAACTTGCAAAACTTCTTTATTCATTTGATATTGCTCAGTACAAAATTAGCCTTCAAAAGGTTCAAAACTCGGAACCTTCTTCCTTCCTTAAGATGTCTTTAAATACAATCTGAACCAAAATGGTTTCAGTTATAAAACTGATTCTAACTGACTGTAACTACTTAACTACTTTCTGTCACGGAGGTATATGCCTCAGGAACATTTCATTACATTGCATCATTTGACTTGAAAATAAAATAAAAGATGACAAATCCTAATCTAAAAGAACTGATGTTCCTGGAACAACAACTGACTCAATGATTTCTTGCGATCATGGATCGTATCATTACTGTGGTTGCTTAAGGAAACCCTTTTTCTCGTATCGACAGAATTCTACATTCTTCCAGAGGCTTGTCTTGAGTTACATTCTTTATAACGAGTGATACTCTACCGGGGAAGGCAACAATATGTGACTCAGAGAGAGGTTACTTGTAAACAATGTTTTCACCATCCACAAGCAGAAGGAAATGGTCTTTGTAAGAAATTGAAGATCATTCTTTATATCTGCCTTCTCATGCCGGATACATGGACGAAACCAACCAGGAAATGGTCTTGAAAAACATGGGTTTTAGGAATACAGCAGCATTAAAGCATCTTAACTCGCATGGCGGAAAACAAGGTGCGATCGGTTTGTTCGTTAATACTCTGTAATGCATGAGAGGATGATTTACAGATGTGGAAGTATCACGGACGTCTTTCTCACTATCTAGGAGAGGGTTCAGAGTGGACAGACCAGACAAGGATGTTCGTTTGGCCATAGCTGACAGAAGTTTCGAAAACAGCTTGATGCAAAGGTGGCGGGACGGGGTTTAAAACAGGGCAACAGACGCAAATGAACCGCAACGGAACGGAAAACCCGATTTATAAACAACGGAGACTACAATCAATGCAAAGGTGACGTGGGACGACACGCATGGTGGATGACAACTGTCTGCCAACTGTTTGACACTTTAATGGCTGACGTAATGCGGGGGGTCTGTGAGTACGGCGGAGACCTCCAAACCATACCCCCCGCAATTAATCGGAGCCGTTGATCAACGATTCTCATAGATCTGACTAGTCAACTGCGGGGGGTCGGGTTTTGATAACCGACGGGCAAGTTAACCCCCCGCAGTTGCTTATCTTAAAGCTTCTGCGCGTGATCACGACTTCCGCTCCGGAAGTTGCGCAGTCTTTACGCTTAATACAAAATATAGCACTCTAAAGTCAGTCCGCTCCATAATTCGAAATGAAAATGGAAATACTAGAGTATAAAACATTATACTATAGCATATTTCGGATCCTTAGAAATATTTTTTCAAAAACATTTTTCTTTTTCCAAAATTTCAAAACTTAACATAAAAAGGATATGCAGATATAATGATCCACAACATTCACCAATGGCCCAAGGTCTTGGATACTTTATATTCCTATGAGAAATCATAAATGCATATAACATTGTCTCAAACAATTCTTCAATTAAGAGGTGGATTAGGATTGTTTTCTTTTGAGCATCCTTAAAGCAAACCTTGTTGAAACACTGTTGGAAACATTTTCACATTACAGTGGTGAGGTCACAAGGTTTAATGAAGCTACGAGTCAACAAGACTATAAGGTGCCTCCTTCACAAGATATTGTGCTTAAGGATTAGAGTTAAAGAAAAGGGATCTTGGTGATATAGAAATACTACTTGAAGATTCATAACCTCTTAATTGACATATGGAAATGTAATAGGCCAGTCAAAATGTAGTTGAGATTTTGGATTTACAATTTTTATCCATTTACCAAGTGCTTCAACTTTGTGCAAGATGTTGATCATTACTTATATGTACATGTATGAGTTTCGAAACAAAGAATTTAATTTGTTTGTTCTTATTTCTAGGAAACTATCAATCATGGAAATTTTAGTAGGAATCCTATCTAAGACAGTGGGACTATAGATGATTTAGAGAAATTTTTATTTGTGATGGATTATATTAGTGGCCATGTTGACATTGAAGTAAGGAATGCACACTTACATACAATTTTAATTTTTTGATTTAGATAGAATAGGTTTGGAAATGTAATAGTTAACTAAAAACTTATTTAGTTAAATAACTATATCATGGGATATATTTAGACTAAACATTTTTAGTGTAGTAGTTAGTATATCTGAGTTGTATGTTGTGAGATTATTTGCACTCACATAGACATAATCCATAATACCAAATAAAAATGATATATAGCTAGGATATTGGGCCTCTATCACCACTTTCCTTTCTAAATATCCCAAGTTCAATTCCTATGACTCACCACTTCTATATTCGCTCATTCTCGAAAATGATCAAAGAATGATCCATATATAATATTAATGATATGAAGTTGGGTTTAATAGTGATATTCATAGATGTAACAATCCCTCCCGCCTCCTTGTTCCGCCTCATGTTGTGGAAGATGTTACTTATGACTTAACTCAAACTCCAAAGTCTATCTTGAAGATGGGGTTAGAAAAATATCTCATTTTTTAAAGGTTGCATAATTAAATTTTGATATTACCATTGCATCCAACTTGTTGATAGTTTTCTTGTGATATGTAATTAATCTCCATTCATCTTAGAAATTGAAAGTTATGTTTGTTTGAGGCTCAACCAATTAGAAATGCCACACCAGTAGGGAAATCCCATGTGTCATCCACGGGTAGCCCGGGTGGCTCTACCATGTCATCATAGGTAATCCATATCACTTGGGCCTGTATACGGCTTCCATGTGACCAATACCATGTTTTTGTGATGATTTTCCACATCAATCCCTACACGTGGATCCTAGTGGGACATGAACCTTCATGTTATGCTATTACTCTACGTTATATCTGATTACGAGTTCCCAAAAATTAGAGTGAATTGTCACAAGCAGTTTATTATTTTGAACCCCCCACCTTTGTTAACTCACAATGGACTAGGGGGCACCTAAAATTAATGAGTACCATTGATATGGACATGATTTTATTATGTCGCCCGAAGAAGGTCTCTTATTAATGAAGGCCTAGAAAGGTCGATTCGTCGAGTGGTGGGTGGTCCCATTAATTGATAGCCCCAATAGAAAAAATATTTAATGAAAATTTCCACTGTAGTTACCACTGCGATTCCACCATTATCACCCTCAAAGGTATGTCAAGAGTTAAAAATAATAGACAAGCAACAAGCGGTGTCATTAATTGATGGGTTCGATAGACAAATTTTTATACAACAGATGCTACCATCACCGCACCAGCGCCACCCATGGCATGGTGCATTGCATAAGTATTATGGTGGTGAGAAGTGGGTGGTGGTGATGTTTAGGCTCACCCAACATCTTCCATGTGGCACTACCACATCATATTGGTGCGTGGGCGCCTGCAAAGCTTAATTTGAGTTTGTAATAATTTTTTTCGTTATTTGATTAGGGAGAAATCCAACATGACAATATTGTACCAACTTAGCTATACTACCAGATGTGACACAAAATTTGATTCAATAAAATCTAGACCACTTGCAAGAAGATGAAAGCTTGATCACCCAATTTCCCAAATGCATTTCTTACTCGGAGGTTCATATTTGGCCTGGATACGAACAATGCGTAAAAAGGGAAAACCTGGTCCCAGATATGTCCTCTTAATGAAATGATAACTATGTTTTGGATGAGATCTAGATTTTTGTTGTAACATTAAGGTAAGGAAAGAGACGACATTCAAGGAAATTTAGATGAATTTTATTAATACCATGGCATCTTCCCAAAATACTGAATTCCTTGATGACTAAGACCAAAGGCTGAGAAAATACTTTCAAAGGAACTATTCCATATTAGAAAAGTGAAAACTCAGGATATTACATCTAATTATAGTTATTATTTACAAAAATGCATATAAGTGTGTCTGAACTCACAAGATCATCACATCATTCTAAACTAAGTATCCTCAACATTAACTAGACATTCATGTAATGCTAAACATATGAAATATATTGCAATTCCATAGTTTGATGACATAATTTTGACAATATAGAACATTCCATATAATCAAATAAATAATAAGAAACTGTCAACCATGATCATTTAGTGATTCAAGCATTCATTCATGAATCATACAGATCTATATATCAATTGCTAACATGAAAATCATAGTCAACATTCATAATTCACATATGCATAAATAATTATAATTATCTAAGTGTCTTAAGATGGTTGGAAACTAAAGGAGGGACTTACACTCTCCACCTAACCATAGGCTAACTAAAATGTAATATCTCTTGCAATTTCCAACCTTTGAGCTAGATCCAAAGTCTGAGGGGAACACTTGTAATGGGGTATTTCACACAAATAGATTGGTCAAACCCTCAGGAGACGGATTCCACTATCTAGATGGCTCATCATATACGCTTTGGCAGTAAGTATCTCAGTTACTCACTTACTCTATGAATTTCAAACATAAGGGCTTCACCTAAACTACAGAGAGGGTGTGCTATTTATTTCTTGAGGATTGAATTCCACTATGAAGGTTGTTTTTCATCTAGTAAGCAAGCACTCAATGGTTCATCATCCTTTCTAACGAATCCAATGATTGAACCAAAGAATTGATTCTACTATGGAGGTGGTTCATCAACCAGTTATCAAGCACTTAGAAAGAAATAAGTGGTTCATCAACAAAACTACAAGCACCCAATGGTTTAACCTAGGGATTTATTATATTATGGAGGTTGTTTGTCATCTAATTATGAAACACTTAACAAGCACTAAGTGGTTCATCAATGTAACAACAAGCACCCAATGGTTTAACCTAGTAATTGGTTCTATTGTGGATGAGGTTCATCGAATAGTTATCAAGCACTTATCAATCACTAAGTGGTTCATCTACCTAACTACAAGCAACATCTAGTGGTTTAAATCAATCACAAAACTTCACACCAACAAAAAAATCTCATTCAAGGATTTTAGTAGCCTTAATCACAGTCAAGGTAGTTAACACCCAAAGATACAGGTCATCGACTCAAGGTCATAGAACCTCAAAATTCAAAAGGGGAGAAAGAATCTAGTTCCATTGGAAGCTTTAAACAATGAAATGTTGATAAATATCCCTGAACCCAAAATTCATTTCTTATGCATATATTAGAATTCCTTTTATGTCCCTTCACATAATTGAGAGAACACTACCTTAGCTCTCTAGTTACTTCACCTTAATGGTTTTCTCCTTGATCTGCGAGAGGGAAGGGTGAGAGCCGGCACTGTTAGCATTCTGTAATTTACTAGAGATTTTGAGAACTAATCACATAAGCTAACATCAAACCAACTTTGGAAACTGGAATATAGCCATGCGAGTTTCAAAAAGGGCTCTCTCTTTAAGATTTAACTTTTTTTGGATAAGTTTTTAGGCTAGTTATGATTGTACTTCATTTTTGAGTTTTGTTTTGGATTTTGGAAAATTGATTGTATTTAGTTGATTAATGTCTATTGGGGAATGGAGTCAAAATATAGTTGGATAGTTGCATCAAATTTTCACAGAGTAAACATAGGGAAAGCTAGGAGTATTTACTGGATCTTTTAGAATTTATAAATGGATTATGACAAGAATATGAAAAAAATTCAGCAGAACCAAAGAGAAATTAAGAATTCTTTAGTTTTTCCTTCAATGGAAAACATTATAATTGTAAACGCAGCCAAAATAAGGTACTCAGAAGTAAATCCTATTCATCACGCTTTCTGCTTTGCAATTGGAATTTAGATGATTACAATGAAAGATAATAATGAAACATACTAATAGAAGAAAAACATCACCAATATTTAAGCCACAAGAATGCTGTGAATGGTCTGATTATTATTGATGCTCCAACACTTTGAAAAAGCTTACAGTACTCCAAAAGAAAAAAATAATTCTGATATCAATCAATCGACCTTTGATACTTTCGAAACTGGAGTATTTATACGAAATATTACAATAATACAGTCTCTAACAGACATGATATTTTTAGACTTAAAATTTAATTTAAAATTCTAACTGTTACCGAATTATAGCCTCGGTGGAATGCGCTATGCAAAGAAGGTGCTGATGTAGTGGGAAGAGTTAGGATGTGGACCACGTTTTACTGCTGTATTGACAGATGCTCTTATGTATCATATTTACTCTTTTAATCAGGTAGATCAGTCAACTGATCCCAACGTTATTCATCCAGGATAGATATATTTATTACCCTTCGATAGATTTGAAATTCTTATCTTGATCGAATCTCTCATCTCCTCTCTAAAAATAGAAAGACGGTTACAAAGATGAAAGCTAGGCTGAATTCACTAAAAATGAGGCACACACAAACATTTTTTTCTCTCCAAATGTGAAACCTATGCAAAATATGAGAGAGGTTATTGTTATTTGTTCCTTTCTGGTCAAAAACCTCTCTTGGATTCTCAAAATTCATCTCCAGTTCTCCACAATAGTCGCCGCAAAATCATGACCAAAATAGGAAAAACAAAAATATGAAAATAGGGTTGAAAGATGGCTTCGATTGTCCCAACTGAAGAAAAATATGAAAAATATGGGAGAGCTATTTTTTCTTCAGCCCATGATAAATAAAAACCTCTCTCCAATTTTCAAAATTCGTTCCCATTTTCCCATAATCTCCCCCGAAAATGGATTGATAAAACTGCATAAAAAATGGTTTTGAAGGAGAGGAAGTGGTATTTCGGACCCCCCCTGAAGTGGTAAGTGGTAATAGGGTGAGGGGGGGGGGGTCAAAAATCATGAGAGAATGACACATAAGGGGAGGGCCCACTTTTTAAAACCACCCATTTTGGACCCCCCCTGTGAGGATAAATCTAGGATGATAGGGGGGCGAAATGTAATGTAAGCCGTCGGATTAAAGTGCTGGTGGGTGGATGAGGTGGAAAGTGGTAGGGGGTTAACCCCATGATGTGACATGTAAATTCTAGGATATAGTTTATTTTTATTTTTATATTTTCATTTCTTATTTTTTTTAATCCTAAGCTTGTTTATACATGTAATGACGAAAATGATGGATGGGTGAGAAAAGGGAGAACAGGGGCATGAAGGGTGCGACAGGGAGATGAAAGGTCAAACAAAATGGATGGAGGGGGAGAATGGAATCACCCGAGCCTGACACATGAAGACAATTTTGATCCAAACCTCCATACAACACCAGAATAATATATGAGAAATGTTTTGTGGCATTCTGGAGCAGTACGACTGGAAATTTTATCACTCACTCTTTTTAAAATTTCTCCACGAAGGATTTGATTCAAGATGATTTTGAAAATGAACCCCACTTTGCAGGATAAAACATTGTTTTTGTCCTACAGGCCAAACCAATATATATAATTCATCAATCTTGATTCCCCTATAATTTATAGGGTCCTAAAAGTGGCTCCCTTTGGGGGATGCTGCCCTCCTAGCGAGGTAGTAGAGAACCACATATCTCTAAATCTAGCAACCAATGCCTTGTTGATTAAGGGGACAACAATCTGCTCTGTTATAAAACTCATGCAACTTGAAAATTTGAATGCTGAAATATGAACTGTGCCAAAATAAAAAACTGAAAGAAATCTTAAGTTGATGATTGAAAAGCAGTCTAAAAATAAAGCTGGAAAGATGCTCAAGGTGCTGTGCTTATTCACACATCTACCTATTCTAGTCTGAAAAATTATCCCATCAAATAATAATCAGATTTCCAATGTTACCAGTCAAGAAAATGAGTGCTTGAATAATTATTTCTCACTTCTTTGAGCAGACTGAGAAAACAAAATGACCACTCCCATCTTATCTGCTGTTGAGCATAAGTGTTCAAATTTTTCCTTGAATGCTGCAAAAAACCATCCATGGCATAATACAATCCCTCTCTAAATGATTCTAAGAGGTCAGCAAATGGATCTTGGACAAACACTTGCTATTGAGGATTCAAATGGCCAGCTTCATTCATGACTGCACTTTTTTCCAATTTATTAGGCTCCAGATCCTTCTTTCATCTTTATATTCTCCCTAATTATTTGATGTGGCATCTTCATGGTATTCCATTATGCTGTCCTCAAGCATATCTGATATATCTTGACTGAGATTGCTGAATTATGTTTTAAAGCCATCATTTTGATGAGCACAAGTACTTTCCAGCAATAAGCTTTCCTGAGGATGCACAACAACATTATCTCCAATTTGTTCTACATTCATTTATTCACGAGGAAAGACTTCAATACATAAATCAGCAGTAGGAAAAATAGAATGAATCTCCCGATTACACAAAGAGTGGGAGGATGACTGCATGTTTAGAATCTGATTGATTTCTTCTTCGGTTAAAGGAGGAGGAAACCTTTGTTTTCTTTGGAGCAAACATCAATTTTTTTCTTTCCCTAAAGAAAAATGACTATGATGCTGAATGTTTTCTTTAGTTTCATACAAAAGAGTAGACATATTATCATTTGTCTCTGAAGGCAGATCATGTGAACCTACTTTCATTTCCAGATTCATCTCATTTTCAGCTATCTTCCCTTGATTAACATGACAATTGACTTGAGAATGGAACCCATAGAGTGCTTCTAAGAGATCCTCATCATTCATATCTATTATGTCTTCATCAATACTTTAAATGTATTTTATGAAAACCTCAAACTGATCACAAAAGTTTTCCACTAATGAAAAAGAGGGGGAATGTTCTTTATAATGCTCATAAAACACTTTGTGGAAATCCTTTAAAGAAAAAAAGCTACCCGAGTTTAAACCTTCATACCATTCCCTAGCTTTTCCATCTAATGTTTCCATAAACATATTCATGTGGTAGTCCTCATTCCATTTAAATTTCAACTTCCATGGATGAATATTAAATTAAATGAGATGCAACAAAGCGTTATCAACATTCTCATCTTGAAAAATAGGAAGATTTCTTTGCCAATTTACCTAAGGCATTTTTCTTGGAAAACCTAGAATGTAATATCTATTCATGGGAGCATATCTCCTTGCAACTGATCCCATTTTGAGCTTGTGGAGTTGCCAGTGAATCTTAATTTCTAGATTTTTCTGCCAATGGAGTCACCAGGTGAATGGAACAACCTTCTGGTGTTTGACTTCTGTTCACCATCAAAAGCCAAAACTGAAACTTGATAAGTGTTACTGAGGAAGATAAACTCAGGCCTTAGTATGGTCACCACTATGTTAGTGTTCTGTAATTTTCTAGAGATTGTGAGAACTAATCACATAAGCCAACATCAAACCAACTTTGTAAACTAGAATCTAGCCATGCCAGTTTCAGAGAGGGATCTCTATTTTAGATTTAACTTTGTTTGGATAATTTTTTAGGCTAGTTATGATTGTACTTGGGTTTTGAGTTTTGTTTTTGATTTTTGAAAATTGATTGTATTCAATTGATTAATGTATATTGGGAAACAGAGTCAAAATATAACTGGATAGTTGCATCAAATTTTCACAGAGTAAACACAGGGCAAGCTAAGAGTATTTACTGGATCTTTTAGAATTTATAAATGGATTATGACAGAAATATGAAAAATATTCAGCAGAACCAAGGAGAAATTAAGAATTATTTAGTTTGGCCTTCAGTGGAAAACATTATGATTGTAAACACAACTAGAATAAGGTACTCAGAAATAAATCCTATTCATCACGCTTTCTGCTTTGCAATTGGAATTCATATGATTACAATGAAAGATAACAATGAAACATACTAACAGAAGAAAAAAATCACCAATATTTAAGCCACAAGAATCCTGTGAATGGTCTGATTATTATTGATGCTCTAGTGCTTTGAAAAAGCTTACAGTACTCCAAAAGAAAAAAAAAAGTCTGATCTCAATACTTCCAAAACTGGAGTATTTATAGAAAATATTACAATAATACAGTCTCTAACATACATGATATTTTTAGACTTAAAATTTAATTTAAAATTATAACTGTTACCAAATTATAGCCTCAGAGGAATGCGCTGTGCAAAGCAGGTGCTGATGTAGTGGGAATAATTAGGATGTGGACCATGTTTTACTACTGTGCTGGCAGATGAACTGGCAAATGAACTGGCAAATGCTCTTATGTCTCATATTTACTCTTTTAATCTAGTAGATCAATAAATTGTTCCCAACGTTCTTCCTCAATGATAGATAGTTTTATTACCCTTCGATAGACTTGAAATTCTTATCTTGATCGAATCTATCATCTCCTCTCTAAAAATAGAAAGACGGTTACAGAGCTGAAAGCTCGACCAAATTTTCTGAAAATGGGGTGCACTCAGACATTTTTTTCTCCCAAAAAATGACATATATGCGAAATATGAGAGAGGTTATTGTTATTTTCCCCGTGTTGGTACAAAACCTATCTTGGATTATCAAAATTAACCTCCAGCTCTCTACAACAGTCGCCGTAAAATCATGACCAAAACAGGAAAAACAGAAATATGAAAAATAGGGCTAAAATATGGCTTCGATTCTCCCAATTGAAGACACCTATGCAAACTCCAGGAGAGGTATTTTTTCTTCAGCCCGTGATGAATAAATACCTCTCTCTGTTTTTCAAAATTCGTTCTCATTTTCCTGGAATGTCCCCCGAAAACGGACTAGTAAAACTACATAAAAAACGATTTTGAAGAAGAGGAAGTGGTATTTCGAACCCCCCCTGAAGTGGTAAGTTGTAATGGGGGGGGGGGGTCCGAAATCATGAGAGGATGACACATAAGGGGAGGGACCACTTTTGAAAACCACCCATTTTGGACCCCCCCTATGAGGATAAAGCTAGGATGGTAGGAGGGGGCGAAATGCAATGTAGTTCGTTGGATTTAAGTGCTAATGGGTGGATGAGGTGGAAAGTGGTGGGGGGTTAACCCCATGATGTGACATGTAAACTTTAGGATATAGTTTATTTTTATTTTCATATTTTAAATTTTTTTTTTTTTTTAATCCTATGCTTATTTATACATGTAATGATGAAAATGATAGATGGGTGAAAAAAGGGAGAACAAGGGCATGCAGGGTGCAACATTATAGAGTATTGTGGATGAAAGTTTTATCACTCACTCTTTTTAAATATGCTCCATGAAGAATTTGATTGAGGATGATTTTGAAAATGAACCCCACTTTGCAAGATAAAATATTGTTTTCATCCTGTAGCCCAAACCAATATATATAATTCAGTAACCCTGATTCCCCTATAATTTATAGGGTCCTAACAGGCACAAAAAACTATGATCTTTGCTCTTCATAAATGAAAAGTCATAAAATTTTCCAACTCTAGTTCAGTTGCAATTGCAACAAATTAAAATATGTCAGGTAAAATGGCTTTTTCTAGCTGCAAGTGGTTCCAACATTTAATTCGACAGGGTATGGCTATTTAGGTTATGAAAACAAAACAAGCAACAATCCTCAGAACTCTGATCCATAGGTTTTCCTTTCCTCCAATGAGATTAAATAAATTTAATTAATAATTAACAATTTTTAAAGCAAATATTCAACCAACTATAATTCCCCTACACTGGAACTGTAATTACATTTGATGTACACATGCAAGGGTAAAAACAAGAGGATGTTACAAAAAAAACATTACCATATACCAAATGCATTATTTTAAATTTAAATGTAAAATGTATTTTTCTCTACTTGCAATCTAGTAAATAAATATATTTTTAATTGTTGGGAGGCCATGAGAGGAAAACTAAAAGTAATGCATGCCATTAATCAACATAATCTCTTATTCATTCAAGTTTATTAATTTATGATCATTACCATGTAAGTACTTTTCTTAATGGATTTTTTTTTGTTTTACACTTACGTTGGTATGGGTGTTGTGTAGGGATATTAATGTAGGAGCATCCAATTGAAAGGATAAAACTGGAGTTGATTTTTTCTGCTGGACAGAAGAAGAAGTTTGAATTTTATTTTACTTTGTTTTAAGTTGATTTGGGCTAACACAACCATTGTAATTTGCAGATTATAAAGATAGTTGAATTAGGATTAATTAAGTCTTTAGTTTTATAAACTGTTCTGGAACTGAATGATAATTTCTCAACCATATGGGGATTTTTAAAAGGCATAAAACCAAACCAAATCAACCACTGTGGGGTTCTGCCATCCTTGGAGAGAAAGAGTGTGAAATAAGTGTGAAATAGGTGTGGAATAAGTGCGAGAAAGGGGTGAACAGAGAGAAGAAATACTTGTAAAAACCAACCATCTGAGGGCTCGGCCCTGTGTATTTCATTCCTAAATTAATTCCAAGTGTTTTGTGCTTGACCGGGTTCTCTGTTTTAAGACAATACTTCATTTCCAAATTAATTCCAAGTGTTTTGTGCTTTGATTGGGCTATCTGTTTTAAATTGGTTGTTTTAAATCTATGTTGAAATCAAACATTGCATTTAATCACACAACAAGAAAGGTTAATCAGATTTGTAGGCACAACGAGGCCATAGATTTTTTACAACCCTTTGTTGAATTAAATATTGTGTTAATCACAGAATGAAAACCAATCGGATTTGCAAGCGCAATGAGGACCATTAGATCCAACATCAACCAACGGTGAGGTATCACATCGCAGTCGGAAGGACATCACACATCACAAAGAATTAGTGTCTGGGTTAATACTTCACAAGCTAAACTATTTAACTTGCGATGTGAAGTGAGCCTACAGAGATATAACTTGGACTGTCGGATCTAGCAAAGTCCAACGGTGGAGATTGCAGCCCACTGGGAGAGAGTTCGCAAATTGCAACATTTAGGAGTTAGCATTAAAGCATCGCAAGGTAAGTTAAATGGTTTGCGATGCGAAGTGGTGAAGGCACATGTCGACAACGCGCAACATCGCATATCACAAGAAATATAGTTTAACTTTTAAGTTGTATTGTAAAGAACGCGAAGTGTGATCGCCTGCGATTGGTTGGAACTGCAGTGGGACCCTATGGTAAGAAGTCCTGCATATTTGCATTGGTTTTGGGTTTTATGTGTGGTATATATAAAGTAACACTATGGTCACGCTCGTATATATGTTGAGAAATTACAAAAGGTGAGGTCCACTGCAAGGAAGGGAGTTGTGTGGAATTATAAAACATAGTTCTGTAGTGCATTATGATATTTTTGTAGCTAGACTATGTCAAAATGTATCATATTAGTTCTTTCTTCCTAAGTGAAGATGGAAGTAGGAAGAAGAGATCAAGGAAAAGTTGCAAGGGGAGCAATAGATGAAGGACTATGTGAAGATATTAGAATATTGTCAGCACATTTGGAAGCAGTAGAAGTAGGAAGGAGTAGGGATCCTGAAGGTGGAGATGACAGTGATGGCGAGACAGTGGCACTAATAGATGGGTCAGAAGATGAGGCACCAGAAATAAAATTACTGAAATTTGTTTTGATGGCTAGCAGTAAGCCAAGTCCATAGATCTCCAATTATGATGGCAATTTTTCCATAGAAGCATTGTTGGACTGGGTAAGTGAGTTAGAAAAATACTTCGAGTATGAGGAAGTTAGTGAGGATAGGAAAATCAGGTTTGCTGTCACTAAGTTGAAAGGACACACTGCCCTGTGGTGGGACATTATGCAGGCAGAAAGGAGAATATTGAACAAGCCTTTGATAAACAAATGGGACAATATGATTGCAAATATGTGTTAGTCGTCAGTAATTTTTCTTGCATAGATGACTAAATGTTTTCCCTAGATTTCTAGAAACAAAGTTCTTGAACATTGTGAGTTCTAGAAATCTCATTTCCTTCATCATCCTTTTAGATAATTTTTCACTATTTTCATCTTTCCACCATGTCTAGCATTGTCTACGAGTCCTAGAAAACCCATTAGTGGTTTACATCACTATCCCTGTCTGTATGCTTTCAGCTGTGTCCCAAATCCTCTGTCTTGTTTTACCTAAAAACCCCCCACTGCTACTTAAACCCACCAAACAAACAACCTTGTTGTGTCTCCCAAATTACTCTCAAACACTGATAGTCTCAAACTATCTCTGTAGACTCTTTAGATAAATCAAGTACATTGGATTTCATATCTTCAATACATCAGTTTATCCTAAAAATATATCTTCAACTTGATAAGCCTAAGTTCTAGGTCTCAATCCAAAAACCAAATCCAAGAAGGCCTCCACTAGGTCACCTAGGGTTTTCACAAAGTCATAGGATGGATTTGGTGCCCTACAAAATTTGTTTTTCCTATATGAAAAATGTTGGAACACCTAATCCTACATGGGTAGGTGTCAAATGCGAAAAGTCACAATGGAGTCCAAGTGACCTTGGAATGTGAAACCAAGAGTCACACCATTGTACTATAAATGTACATCTTTGTATAATGGAAAATAAGAAAGCCTCACGCTTATCTTTCATTGTGTTGAGTCTCTTGTGTGTGTGTGCTCATGTTCCTCATACACCATGTGTGTGCTTCAACATGGTGTTTAACATGGTATCAAAGTGGGCGATTGCTGGCCCTGCTCCAAACTGAGTGAGCCATTTGTGTTTATGGCCTGTGTATATCTGCAAAAATTGTTGGCATTTTTGCAGCATTTAGAGAGTTTTTGCAGCAGAGTTTTTGCTGCCATTCAGAAGTGTTTTGAAGAAATTAGCAGCATTCAAGCATTTTTTTTGAAGAAGAGAAGCACCATTCAAAATCCGTGACAGCATTCATAAATTTCATCTTGGAGAAGAGCAGCACTGCACATCTGAAGGTTGATTTCTTCCTGCAATTTCCGCATTTTAAATTCTGCACCATTTTGAGCTGCTGGAATACTGTTCAAAATTGGGTTTCTGAAAAAGTTTCTAGGTTTTCACTGCTGAAATTTTTTGGAAAATTCTCTGAAAAATTTGTGAGTTTTTACTGGCGAAATTATGCCACATTTCCTGAAAAAGATTTCTGAGTACTCTTAATTTCTGCATTGAAGAGCTGCTGAAAAATTGTTCAAAGTGGATTTATGAAAAATTTCTGAGTTATTCTTCATTTCTGCATTTTTTGCTACTGGAAAAATATTCTCTGGAATTCTGCATTTCATTCTCTCTCTGCTGTTAAAAAAATAAAATAAAATAAAATAAAAATTATTGCTCTTGGCCTTTCGGCCTTTCCCACGGCCTCTGCTATCCCCATTGCACCATTCCCTTACTGCCCTTTCAAAAGCTCTTCAACACATTACGCCCTCGACATATCTACAAACACAACCCACGGCCTTTATTGTTGTTACGCCCTTACCTACTCTGGCCTTTCGGCCCCTGCAACCTGCACATTGTTTAAAAAAAAAAAAAAAAAAAAAAAAAAAAAAACCGACCTGCAGCATAAACCCTCACCTCACTCCAATACACCCTCACACATCGACCCTCAATACACACCCAACGCACTCAAACTAGGCCTCTCCTCTCGACCTCCCTCTCCACACTCTGCAACACAGCCGCCCTCACTCTACCTTACACCCAACGCTCCCTTCCCATGGCTCACCTCCCTCCCTCCTCTCATAATTAATACCGCCCTCCTATACTGCCTTTACATTAATTTTTAAAATTCAAAATTTTAATTTAAAATTCCCTCTTCCCATTATTTTTAATCCCTTCTTATAGCTAAACTCCCCTCTCTTTTTTAATAGCCCGCCCCTCACCCATTAAAAATATATATATATACCATCCCATTTTAATATTTCCCACTCCTTAATTAAAATTCCCCCCTCCTCTTTTTTTTTTAATTAATTCCCCTCTCATGTTTTATTATTCCTCTTTTTAAATAAATAAATAAATAAATAAATAAATATATATATATATAAAACCCCCCACCATTTTAATAACTCCCTTCACCCATTATCCCTTTCTCTTTTAATTAATCCCATTCCCCTCATTTTTAATTATTATTATTATTATTATTTTTTAATTAATTTTTAAATTAAAAAAAAAAAAAGTAGCAGAGAGAGAGAAGAAAGAGAGTTATGAACAACAGAAAATGGAAAATGGCATATGAGGAGCACATGGACTGAAATTTGCAGATTTACATTGTGATTTGTGGCATTGATTTGAAGGGTGTTTTTTTTGAAGAATTTGACATTTGAAGACAAGTTTGCCATCATTCAAGACAGCTCTTTGAAGGAAATTTCAGCTGCCTTAAAGGCCTCTTGCACTAGTGTTTCAGCTGCACATATTTTGCAGAAATATTGACATTGTATTTGCCTCTTCATTCATAGTTGGAATCAATGAATTTGAGTTGTTGATGTAAGTCATTGTTGATTGTCCTCCATAGGAGCACACTTTGTACTTTGAGATTTCCATAGTTGGAAATTCTTTTGAGTCAATTGTATTTCTTGTTGCATGACATTGTAAACGGGTGCATTTTCGGTTGAAGCCGACACCCTTTCATTTTTTGAGCCTAAGTTGTTGAAAATGGCTAAAATCAATGAGGTATTAGAGTTGTTGAAAAACCTCATTCATTCAAATGTTGATGATATGATAAGAATGAGTAAGGATGCTCTTTGTAGAATTCAAAGTTGTTTGCAAGATGCACATGAAAAGATCGAGTTTTTGCAGTTGGAATCTCAGCTCCAGCAAGACGAACTTCAGCAAAAGAGTCACCATTCTGAACCTGTTTCTGTTCAGAAGATTGTGAAGGACTCTCATCAGAAGAAAGAAGATAAAGTTGCAATTGATTCCAATTTAGTTCCTTGTTCAAGAGCAGATGTACATGCAGATGTAGCAGCTCAGCTTGCACTTCTCAAGCCCATCATCAGACCTTGGGAAGAGCTTGTCCACAACAAGCACAGAACTGGTCTTGGATATGACAAGGATGTGTCCTTTCATATTCCAGACTACACCAAGTCTATCATATTTCAGAGTGCCAGATTCCTATATGACAGTTCACCTGCAGCTGTTCCAGATCCTGTTGCACTTCCACAACAGATTGAGAAATTCCAACACTGTGATCAAGTTGGCCATATGAAAGATCATTGTTTTGATATTCATCCATGCAAGCACTGTGGTCGGCACACCCATTCTTCAAACAGATGCTTCAGACACAAGCCTCCTGCAAGAACCAAGATTCATCTTGGATGGATCGCTTCTTGGCAATGGGCATCAGCAACCAAGAAGATGTTTACGACACATGTTAGAACTTGTTCATGGATATTGAACAAAATTGCAGTTGATTTTTTTCCATCATCTCACCTTGTCCCTGACAGGGGGGAAAATGGTGGTCATATATGTACAAGCTTCGACGACAGATCAAGCGAGCCTGAGCCACAATCTCTCATTCCATGTTCAGAGTTGTAGCCAGTAGTTCAAGTGAGCCTAAGCCACAATTCGTCATTCCAGATTCAGAGATGTAGCCAGAGATACGGATGCCCATGAGCATACCTTCGGTTGGTGGATAACCTAAAACCATTATCTTTGGTTGGTGGATAACCTAAAACCATCATTTTCGGTTGGTGGATAACCTAAAACCATCATCTTTGGTTGGTGGACAACCTAAAACCACCACAGGTAGTAGACCTCCCTTATTTTAGGTTGAAGGTCTCCCTTTTTTATGAGGGACAATTCCTCTAGCAGAAGCCTTCAGCTTCTTGCCAGTTTTGGAAGAGTTCCGGGAACTGCAACAAGTTTTGCGTTCCACTGTTTGTGGTCATCCTAAAACCACCTCTTTTTTCCAACATTTCAGAGAGTTGATTCAGCCAAGTGCTGCCATGTATACTTTGTAGATTTATATTACAACTCTTTTCTTGGACTCACACATACCCCTTCGGATTAAGGGGGGATGTTGGAACACTTAATCCTACATGGGTAGGTGTGGAATGCGAAAAGTCACAATGGAGTCCAAGTGACCTTGGAATGTGAAACCAAGAGTCACACCATTGTACTATAAATGTACATCTTTGTATAATGGAAAATAAGAAAGCCTCATGCTTATCCTTCATTGTGTTGAGTCTCTTGTGTGTTTGTGTTATTCTCCTCATACACCATGTGTGTGCTTCAACATGGTGTTTAACAAAAAAAGTACATTAAAAAAAAAAAGGAAAATTGATCTTGTCCAAAGCTGATCAAAAGGGTCATTCAAGGGAATCTTTGTCCTAAAGGCATGAATCTGCAAAGGGACAGCTGCCCTTTTACTCACATTGATGCAAGAGGGTCAAAAAGCAATGAGATTAGCAATGAGATAAAGTAAAGAAGAAAATCATCATAAGAAACCCATTCATAGCAAGAAGAAAGCAACAAGAATATGTTTGATGGGAATCAAGGGTCTTAGAACTATTTTGACCAAGCTGAAATCAGTACTAGGGTTACAAGGGAAAATGCTTCCTCTACTACTTCAAGTGCATATTGAAGGAATTTAGGAACAATTGATGAATTTTGTGAAGTTTTTGAGAACTTATAAGACAACACTGGTTACTTTTTCCTCAGCATCCCTAAAACCTAACAGTTTGGGGAAGCTGAAAAAACTGGTCAGAGAATGATAAGAAGCCTCTTTCATCACAGCAAATGGATTCAAAGGGTTTCAAACTATCCACAAGGGTTTGGCCTAGACACACTAACTCCACCTCATCAAAGGATTAAGACCAGATAGCTAAAGGGATCTATGGAGGTAGACCCAAACACCAGTACTCCACTACACCCAAAGAGGGATGATGATGAAGAATATCAGCAGAGGAGACAATGATCAAAAGAAGAAATTGTGTGGGCTGAAAGAATAGAAGTGGCCAGCAAAAGCACAAAAATGGTTTATACACCTCACCTCCTTCACTAACCTACATCATTTGAAAAATAGGGAAAAACATGTAGCTGGTTTGAAGGCAGTAAAGCCATCCAAAATGTCTTCTTTATCAAGGTATATTTTGCAAAAGATAGGTGAGTCATAAAATGACATTTTTGTAGGATTGTCAAGATGGCTGCCTACAGGAAAATTGATAAAGATGAGCAGACCAAATGTCTTTCATAATGATGGCCCACATGGAAACTAAAGGGACTATTGATGCTTTATGATATGTTTCTCATACTGAGATGTTGCTTCACTTTTTTAGAGAGGAAAATTGACAAAATGTCAATAAAGGAGATATTGTCAAAAATTCACAGAATCTGCTATTTTACAAGTGTCAAATTGTCATAAACAGGTTTTCATTGTTAAGAATGGTTTAAAGGAACTTGCTGAAACTTAATGAAGGTTTTTAAGAACACAAGGAAGACATCTAGGGGCTTCTAGCAAAGAACATAAACATTTTATGCCAAAGCTACCACCCATAAGGCCAAAAAGCCACAAAGCAGAGTGAGAAAAAGTAAGGAAGATGAACCTTATAAAAAAGGGTTTTTGGGGATCAAAATTGTTTTTCAAAGAGGAATATGAAGTCCCATAAATCTCTTCCACACCTCATTTTCCCCTGCAGAGAAGAAGAAGGCCATTGGAGATAATGTTTTGGGGTTCTTGTGCAAATTTGAAGAAAAGTTGCAGGCACTACTCACCAAGGCCGGTGCTACGGACCTGGTCCTTGGCGTTACGCACAGACAATGTTGGGTATGTGTTATATTATTTCCACGACTAGCCCCACGCGCTGTACGTTGTGTCAGGCGCAGCAGGGGGGTCACAAGGGGGGAGGCAGTGCCCCCGACGAAAATGTTTTTTGGTGTGCGGACCCACTCATAGGTGGACCCACCCATGTTTTGTGCATGAGTTTGCACATGGTTTTGGGGTATGATGGTTTTCGGCCCTTGGTATTTTGTAGATCCGGTCAAGGGAACTGCGGTTATGTACTTCTAATCCAAGGTTAATGGATGGGGTTTATGTATGCTTCAACATGTATATATATGTGTTGTAACACTAAAAGGAATATAATGAAAAATCAAGATGGTCGTCTCGATTTGGGATCCAGGGGAAAATCTTTGTGTTTATTTGTTTATGTTTTATGCTCTTGCTATTGTTTATTTTATGTTATAATATTCGTGTGTAGATAATTTCTGTTCAGGGTTAAAACCTACATTTGGTATCAGAGCTGTTTCGGCTTCAAGGGGACACCTTTGCTGCTGAGGGTTTTTTGCTCGGGCTTGAGGTAGACCCTCTGCTCAAGGATATTTTATGGATCGATTCTTGCGGTGAAAGAATATGGCGAGCGGGGGAAAGATAGAGATCGAGAAATTTAATGGTCAGAGTTTTGAGTTGTGGAAGCTCAAGATGGAGGATCTGCTGGTGGATAAAGATCAGTGGATCGCGGTAGATCCAGGTACTAAACCAACGGCAATTTCAGATGAAGACTAGAAGAAACTGGATTGGAAGGCTAAGAGAAAAATACGGTTCTGTGTCTCAGATTCAGTATTGTTGAATGTATCTGGGGAAGCTACGACGAAGAATTGGTGGGAAAAACTTGGGACTTTGTACCAATCTAAGTCTCTAGTGAATAAGTTGTTCCCGCAGAAAAAGCTGTATAACCTGAGGATGAAGGATGGAGACTCGGTGATAGAGCATCTGAATGCCTTCAATACTGTGGTAAGTCAGCTGTCATCTGTTGATATTAAAATCTCAGATGAAGATAAGTGCATTAGTTTGTTGTGTTCTCTACCAGACTCGTGGGATAGTCTGGTTATTTCAATAGGTAGCAATACAACTACCTTGAATTTTGATGACATTGTCTCAGCCTTGCTGTTGGAGGAAATGAGACGGAGAAATATGAAGGGCTAGAATGGAGATGCCTTATCTATACGAGGAAGGTCCCAAAATAGAAACAAGAATAAGGTTTCGAGTGGGAGATCCAAATCTAGAGGGAGATCTAAATCTCCTGGAAAGTTTGTAAAAGTATGCTGGAAATGCGGAAAGGAAGGGCACTACAAAAAGGACTGCAGATCTAAAGCTCTTGAAAAAGGAAAGGGATCTGATGATGCTCCTTCTGCAGAGGCAAAAACCACCTCGGATGAAGGTGGGGATGTGTATTTGGCTTCTTATTCAAATACACATGTAGATCATGAGTCATGGTTGATTGACTTAGGTGCATCCTTTCACTTCACTCCCCATAGGGAGTGGTTCTGCGAGTATGAGAAATATGATGGTGGTGATGTCTTCCTAGGGGATGATAGGAAGGCCAGAATCGTCAGACGTGGAAAGGTCAAGCTGAAGCTGCAAGGTGGAAGGATTAGAACACTTCCTGGTGTTATGCATATTCCTACATTGGCCAGAAATCTGATTTCTGTAAGCAAGATGGATGATGCAGGTGTAAAAACAGTGTTCGAGAAAGATGCCTGCAAGATGGTTCAGGGAGAACTGGTATTAATGCGGGGAGTTTAGACTAGAACATTGTACAAGCTACAAGGTAGCATTGTTATTGATGGGTGTAATAGTTATGTGGTTCCTGAAAGTGGAGCGGAAAGCCTAGCTGTCTCTGGAGAAAAGACCATGCTATGGCATCAAAGGCTTGGACATATTGGAGAGAAGGGCCTTCGGATACTACATAGAAGTAGTATGGTAGAAGGTATGTCTAATTTCTCTTTGGATTTCGATTTCTGTGAACATTGTGTATATGGGAAACAAAATCGGGTGAGTTTTCCTTCTGGTGCTAAGAGGGCGAACAAGATATTAGAACTTGTGCACAATGATGTGTTTGGACCTGTGTCAGTTCCATCACTGGGAAATGTTGTGTACTATGTTTCATTCATAGATGACTTCTCAAGGAATACATGGATATATTTCTTGAGGAAGAAATCTGAAGTCTTTGAAAAATTTAAAGAATTTAAGGCTCTGGTGGAAAACCAGACATAGAAGAAGATAAAGGCACTGAGGACAGATAATGGTGGGGAGTTTTGCAAGAAGGAATTTGAAGAGTTTTGTAAGAAGTGTGGCATAGCACGGCAGAAGACTACTCCATACACACCTCAGCAAAACGGAGTTGCAGAAAGAATGAACAGAACACTGATGGAAAAGGCAAGAAGCATGCTCAGTGGTACCGGGTTAGGACAAGAATTCTGGGCAGAGGCAGTGGAGACTGCATGTTACTTAGTTAACAGATCACCTTCATCGGCATTGGAGGATAAGACCCCACATGAGGTATGGACTAGTAAGAAACCCTCTCTTTCACATCTAAGGGTATTTGGATGTGATGCATATGTACATGTTCCAAAGGAGAAAGGACCAAGTTGGATAATAAATCTGAAAGGTGCATCTTTATTGGGTATAAGGATGGTTTAAAGGGTTACAAGCTTTGGAACCCAGAAACAAGGAAGGTTGTGTACAGCCGAGATGTGGTGTTTAGAGAAGTGAAAGATGTTGTTAAACATGAAGTCCTACCAAAGGAACCAGAGAAGATAGAGTTTGAGCTAAAGGAGGATGAATCAGACTCTACAACAGAAGAAGACTCAGAAGATGAAGAGCCACAAACTCTAGCTTTGAGAAGATCGGTTCGGGAAAGAAGGCAACCAGAAAGGTATAGTCCATCTGCTTTCTGTTCAGGTTTTGCCTTAACTATAACTAATGATGAACCCAGAACTGTCAGGGAGGCAGTAGATTCAGAGGATGGAAAACTCTGGAAGGAGGCCATGGTTGATGAAATGGCATCCTTGCACAAAAACGATGCATGGGATCTGGTGGAGTTGCCGGTTGGAAGGAAGCCCATTGGGAGCAAATGGGTGTTTAAGAAGAAGATGAATGTAGAAGGCAAGGTGGAGAAATACAAAGCTCGGTTGGTAGCAAAAGGTTATTCCCAAGTGCCGGGAATTGATTTTGGTGATATTTTTCTCCTGTTGCCAAAGTTACTTCTATTAGATTACTTTTATCTGTTGCTGTTGCATTTGATTTTGAGATAGAACAGATGGATGTGAAGACAAAATTTCTTCATGGGGATCTAGAAGAGGAGATCTACATGAAGCAACCTGAAGGCTTTATGGTGAAGGGTAAGAAAGAACTAGTATGCAGGTTGAAGAAGTCTCTGTATGGGTTAAAACGGTCACCAAGGATGTGGTATCAGAAATTTGATACCTATATACGGGGACTTGGCTTCACTAGAAGCAAGGAGGATCACTGTGTTTATTTTAAATTAATTGGTGACCATGTTATTTATTTGGTCTTGTATGTGGATGATATGTTGTTGATTGGAAATGACAAAGAAATTATCCAAGATTTGAAGACCCAACTGTTCTCAAAATTCGACTTGAAGGATCTTGGTGCTGCAAACTATATTTTGGGCATGGAAATTAAGAGAGATCAGGCAAAGAGGAAGCTCTGGTTAAACCAGAGGAAGTATGTCGAGACTATATTGCATAGGTTCAATATGCAAGATAGTAAACCGGTGAAAGTTCCTATTCCTGTAGGTGTAAAGCTATCTGTTGAACAATGTCCCAAGACACAAGAAGAAGAGGAGGATATGTCCCGTGTTCCATATGCAAGTGCAATGGGTAGCCTGATGTATGCAATGGTATGTACTAGACCAGAAATTTCACATGTAGTGGGAGTATTGAGCAGGTTTATGTCAAACTCAGGGAAGGAGCATTGGACAATAGTGAAGCGAGTTTTCAGATATTTACGTGGCACTAGTGATTATGGCTTGTGCTACCAAGGAAGACCAGGATTAGAAAGAATGTTGGACATTCGTGGTTTTGTTGATGCAAACTGGGCTGGAGATCTGGACCAGAGAAGATCTACAAGTGGGTATGTGTTTAACCTATTTGGAGGTGTAGTCAGTTGGATGAG
This sequence comes from Pinus albicaulis, assembly GCA_034641835.2. NCBI lineage: Eukaryota > Viridiplantae > Streptophyta > Pinopsida > Pinales > Pinaceae > Pinus > Pinus albicaulis. The sequence goes on along the minus strand of CM076577.1, from coordinate 959,393,081 downwards.
TAAAAGACAGTCTGTAGTGGCGCTTTCAACTACAAAGGCAGAATACATAGCAGCCACTCATGCAAGCAAGGAAGCAGTTTTGTTGCAGAGATTATGTTCAAGTATGGGGTTGGTACAACAAGCTATAAGAATAGATTGTGATAGCCAAAGTGCAATTTTCTTGGCTAAGAACCCTGCTTACCATTCAAATACAAAGCACATTGATGTTTAATATCACTTTGTTAGAGATATGGTTGAGGCTAAAAGGGTGTTGCTGGTAAATGTGGACACTTTGAAGAATGTTGCAGATGCATTGACGAAGTCTGTGTGCACTCAGAAGTTCTCTTGGTGTAGAGAAACAATTGGTGTTGAAGAATTGGCCCAATGACTAAGTGCTCTTGTGGCCCCCTGTGGAAAGAAAACAACAAGTGGGAGAATGTTGGGTATGTGTTATATTCTTTCCATGACTAGCCCCACGCGCTGTACGTTGTGCCGGGCGCAGCAGGGGGGTCACAAGGGGGGAGGCAGCCCCCACTGTTGGGGTCCGAGGCAGCGCCCCGGTGAATTTTTTTTTTTGGTGTGTGGACCCACTCATAGGCGGACCCACCCATGTTTTATGCATGAGTTTGCACATGGTTTTGGGGTGCGATGGTTTTCGACCCTGGTATTTTGTAGATCTGGTCAAGGGAACTACGGTTATGTTCTAATCCAGGGTTAATGGATTGGGGTTTATGTATGCTTCGACATGTATATATATGTGTTGTAACACTAAAAGGAATATAATGAAAAATCAAGCTGGTCGTCCCGATTTGGGATCCAGGGGAAAATATCTGTGTTTATTTATTTTATGGTTTATGCTCTCGCTATTGTTTATTTTCTATTATAAGATTCGTGTGTAGATAATTTCTGTTCAGGGTTAAAACCTACAGACAAGGTAGCCACAATGTTATTTAACACTGTGCTACGCACCTGGTGCCCGACGCTATGCACCTAGGTAGGTGCTGCGCATAGGCCTAGAATGGCCCAACTGCCCACCTACACACCGGCGCTATGCTCTGAAAAACCCGACCTAAATGAGCAGTCGAGCAGGTGCTAAGCACAACCAACCTTTTACCCAATTTTCTCAACAAGGCTAAAAACTCAAAATTATTGCCTCTTAAGCTACACTTTCAATCAAACAAGGTTGGTTGACTCTCTTCCTCACTTTGCAAGCAGTCTTTTCATAAACTAGGAGGACATTTAAGGCTTAAAATGACCAAACCCTAATCTTAGTTAAGATAAGATATTTAGCCCTTCCAAGAAAAAATTCACAAGTTAGAGGTTGTCCTTAGCCTAAAGATACTCAATGCATATAACTCTCCTCCTAAAAATCTAAATTTTCCCCAGAATTTTTTCATTTGGCCCTCATTTGAAAAATCTTTCCTTACATCGTTCATTGTCATCCCTTGACCTTGAGGCTCTCAAACAAAGTTTGAAAAACCTTTGCCTCTAAACCAACCAACATGTTTAAAGAAGAGTCAGTGAGTCAAATACAAGGTTAAAGGAAGAACAAAGGAGATGATATCTACAAGGGAGAGGTAGAGCCTAATAAGAAAGATCAAAGGGATGATGATAGCATGGAAGAAAGTGGTGAAAATAAGGCAAAGGTAGAAAACAGTGAGGCTACCACAAAGCCTAATCAAGAAGATGAAAATAATGAAAATGATAAAGACAATAGGGCAAAAAATAGAGTCTAAACTGGAGCAGCAACAGAATAATGATGACTAAGAAATTTTACATGACATCCATGAGGAAAGAGGACTTGTGCATAACAGTGAACACAATGATGGTGCAGATAATAACAACATAAAGATGATGAAGAAATAGAAGATCAAGAACAGATAGATAATAAGGCTGGGACTGATTTTGAAGAGGAAGGATAGGGCCAAAGTGAAACAAATATAGAGGCTGATGATCAACTCCAAAAACAAGGCAATAACACTAGGAATAGCAAGATAAAAGGGGAAGGGATGGTGAAAAAAAAGAAGAGGGTGGTTTTTCATACCAAGCAAGGTGATAGTGAGAGAAGTGTAGCAAGTAATTCAAAAAGAAGAAACAAAGTGAAAATGAAGAAATCAACAAAGAATTCGTTGAAAATAAAAAACACTCAAAGAGAGTAAAAGACCAAAAAAACTTGGATACATAAATCAAGATTTTTCATAGGCTTATCTCCACCCTTGAAGGACCTCTCCACCAAGTTTGAGTCAAACTGGACAACTTTTGGTTTTTTCCAAATTTTGACCACTAGGAGCGCATCTCCCTAGGCGCTACACACAAAATTGGTGCATACTCAGCTCTAAATGTTTAAATTTTTGGACTTCTCACATCACCTAAAGTCTTCTCACCAATTTTTAGATCATTTGGAGCATTTTTACCCCCTCAAAAGGTCAAAAAACATCAAAAATTTGACCTTTTTGCCTCATTTTGAGACCGAGCGCTGTGCACAGATCAGTGTTGGGATATTTGAATTTTGGATAGACAAATGGAATCCAATCATCACAAATCAAGAATTTCTGGAAAGTATACTCACCAAGCTTTCCAATGGGCCATCACGGAGCCAAATCGAGTGTCGGGAAGGGGTCCAAAACTCAGCTGCAAGTGACCCTATTTTCTGCTGAAGTGGCACTACGCACAGAGGCTGCCTAGTGTGTTTTGGACCAAAAGTAAAAAAAACACACTCATTTATGGAAAATATATATTTTTGAGTTTTTAAGGCAAATTAAGCTATAATTAGGTGCAAATAGTTATTTTAGCATTTATTTCATTGGATATTATGTGCCTTGGGCCTTGCATGGTCTCTTGGCCATAAATGATGTTTATGACTATATTTAATATTTTTCTACCACATTAAGGGTTTTAGTCCTCATTTGCTCCATAAATAGAGCATGAGGCCCCTATGTATTTTGTTGGCATTTGATGAGCTTGAAGAGAAATATACATGGTTTCATGAGCTTGGAGAAGAAATTGGTTTTGTGAAGTGGATGAATGGCTTGTTTGCTTGGATGATGGAGAAGCTTGTTTGCAGGATTCCATAGCTTGGTGAATGGTGATGTTTTCCTAATTTATCTATTGTTTTCTTTGTTATCATATGTTTCATGCTCCTTAGCTGCTATTAAACATAAAAGTATAGGTTGAGACATGTTCTTTGAGGCACCTCAGTCCTCCTGTTTGTTATAGCCTTTATGTTTTCTCTTTTGACCATCTTAGGGAATTATTTATTGCTCCTTAGGTCCACCAATTTTTTTTTTTGTTTCATGCATGGTTAGTATGTTAGCTTACAAGGAAGATTTATGGTATTCCCTGCTTATTTGAAGTTCTCAAAACCCTACCTTGAAGCCTTTCTGTGGAATATTGATTGATTAGGTTAAGTCAAAGAGGTCTCGTTCGATCTTGCCCTTTTTCCATGCTTGTCAACTTGTTTCAGAGTTCCCAATAGCTTGAAATATGATGTTTAGGAGTTCCCTCTTCATAAATTAAGTTATTTGTTTAAATCTTGTATGTTTTCCCAAAATTTGAAGGTGAATTTCTAAAGTTAGGAGTTCTAATGCTTCTATGTTTCACTGGAATGTTCATCTTATATGTTTATTAGTTTGAGTATTTTTTAATGAGATCAATGGTTTGCCCTACCTCATGAGTTATGCTTCAAATTATATATGTATAAGATCTCTTAGTCTTTTCCCAAACTTAATGTTCATTACACCATCATACATCACTTTAAGGATCCATTCACCTTGCTAAATTGACCCTACAACTCACTCTGTTTCATCATTTAGACACTCTTGACTTTAACTTGACTCCATAGCCCAATGGCTTTGACATCCTCTCACTCCTCTTATTACATTTTACCATCTTACCCATCCAAAACAAATAAAAAAACCCAACACTTAATAACTAGCCTAAAATCAAAACCCTAGAGAAAAAAGAACACATCCTTTGCATCAAATAGAGAGATCCCTCTCTAAGTCTAGGAAGGCTAGGTCCTCAGACTCCAAATCTTGGTTCTATGTTACCCTGTCATTTGGTCTGCCAATCTGCCAAATCACAGGACCCTAAAATTCTGGCGATCACGGTGGGACATTCTGAGTACATAGCTGCTTAGAAAACCCCTATAGACTCATTTGAACCTTCTATTGAGCTTAGAAAATTGACTGATAGTATTTGGTGGCTCATCTGCTACCTCATCACCACACTAACACAATGGTGATCATGATGTACCTTTTGAGTTAGTGACACGCTAAGTAAACCTTATAACTTCAGACACCCTCATTAATATCATTAAGAAACACACACTATCAGCCAAAGAGTAGACTCTATTTGCTTTATCATCCTAGGAAAATGATGAATTAGTTATAGGACACTCTCACAAACTTTAAGAGACTCAGAAAACCCAAAAAATCCCTTAGATTGGTTTTTATTACTTATTGGTGGTGGACCATAATACATTTTACCTTCAAAAAAGATAAAAATTTCCACCTGGCGACGCCACTAGCCTCCAGTAGGCCTATTACTTTATTAACATTCATTTGACTTCCTAGAGTTTTTTCACACCAATCCTAAGAAACTTGTGAACCATTCATATATTGTAATAAGTAGCATACATAAGAGAGGCCAGCCTGAAGAAACAGTCCTAAAAACTTTCAGCCTCTCTGAATTTTGAAATTTAAAATCTGGCTTCACATAAGATCGGTACCAGATATCATCTGGACCCAAACCATCCCAACATAGTTGATGGCCCAAAGAATATTTTATGGCAAAATTCTAGATCTGGAAACTTAACCACTGTTAGGACCATCCATAGAACAAGCTCTGTACCCGAAAATCTCACAGCTTTGCAAGATCCCCAGTTTGACTTGCACCATACCAGGAACCTCTTTAGAAATATGTCTCAAACTGATATTGACCAAACTGAACTTGAACCTTTAGATTTGCACCAGAGTTTGAGCAGAGAAGCCTCTCCTTCCACACCACCTTACTTTCAGCTTCTCCATCACTTCGACCCTTTCCAGACCAAATCTACTCAAAACCAGTTTGTTGGTCCAAGTACTTCCACCACACCCATCCATACCACCAATGTGAAAACCACTTCACTTCATCCTACACCCCCTATCACAAACCCACCTCTTATAAACCCTCAAGCTTCCATCATGGCAGCTTTGTATGCCCCTTTGGTCTTACCCCAACCCCTAGTGCCTTTGCCAAATAACTATCAATCTAATATCCCTCATTTCAACAAGTTGAATCAATCAATACTCAACAACATGTAGATAGGATCAATGATGCTTTTGATTACATGGAAATAGAAGAAGAAACCCTTAAGATGAGAATATTTGCACAAAGCCTAAGAGGAGAGGCCAAAAAATGGTTCAAATCATTAACTCCTAATTCAATAATGACCTCCCTTCCCTCTACCAAACTTTTATAAACAAGTGGGAAGTCAAGAAAAACCCCATCCAAATCCTGTTTGAATACAACAACCTTAAAAGAAATGTAGGGGAGAGTGTGCAAGACTATTGCACCGGGTTTAACAGTGTTTACAACTCCCTCCCACTTCACATGAAACCTCCACTAGGCCTAGCACTAGTAAAATTCCCTGAAGGTTTTGATCCTGACATGAATTTCCAATTAAGAGAAAGAGACTCTGGAAACTTAGAAGAAATGAAAAAGGCAGCGATTAGTGCAGAGGTAAACCTAATTGAAAAGAGAGCTATATTGAAATCAGAAAGGAGGGTAACCTACAAGGATGAAACTATGCCTTCAACCTCCTCCTCTGATTCTAAATTAGACAACCTAATGAGGATCGTGGAGAGAATGATAGAGAAGATAAACTTAAATGAGAGAACACCTCCTAGGGAAAACCAAGTCAACTCCCAAAACCGAAATAGAACTCAAAACTTCAAAAGAGATACCCCTCAAATCAAACAAAGGGAAAATGACCAACAAATCAAACCTCCCTTTCAAAAATATTGTGTAGATGAAGATGAAGGAGAAATTATAGAACCTAAAGAAAGCCATATAAATATAATAGGTTTTGATAATGAAGAAGATGTTTTTCTCATTGAAGAAGAACAAAGCTTCTTTTCCTCAGATCAAACTGACACAAAATATGGGGAATCTAAAGACTACCGCTTGGGGTTTGAACATTCCATCATGGAAATCCATAAACAATATGACCTTAGGAGAAAAAAGTACATAGATTCAACCAAGAAATACCAAGTAGAGGTTGCTGTCTGGAAAGTACTTGAAAACACCTCTAAGAAAACAACAGAGAATGTCAAAACTATGGTTAAGAAACTTTAAGCAAACAAAGGGAAAATCATCCATCCAAACAATGATCTTAGTTGTCCTAGTACCTCCACCAGTGACCCTAAGAAAACCATTATGACTAAAACTCCAAATCAAGATCAACAAATCAAGAATGTAGAGAAGATCATGGTTGATAAATCTGATGTTAATATGTCCAAAATACTAGTGCCTTTCAGTTTTGAGGGAGAGGTTGCCAAAATTAAGATAAATATGCCCCTCATTGAACTGGTTACTCAACCCAGATATAGATCCCAGATGTTTAAGGTAATAAACATAGGCAATGATGCTGACACTTTACACTTGGATGATGAAACACCCGAGTTGTTATTTGGACCCAAAATAGAAGGAAAGTATCAGGAAGGAGCCATTCCACCTTTCTATATTAGCCTAAACATACATGAAAAAATCTTACATAATGCCATGCTGGATTTCGGTGCCTCTCACAATCTCATGCCCAAAGTTGTGATGGAGAGATTAGGCCTAGAAATAAATAAACCTTACAAAGACCTGTACTCCTTCGATTCCAGTAGGGTCAAATGTTTGGGCCTCATCAAGGACCTTTGTGTTAACCTGGCACAAGTGCCCACAAAGAATCTAGTCATGGACATAGTAGTGGAAGATATTCCTCCCAAGTATGGCATGCTCTTATCCGGATCTTGGGGAGCCAAGCTTCAGGGCAACCTTCAACTAGATATGTCCTATGCAACCATCCCTATTTTCAATCAGACAAGAAGGTTATATCGAGAATCACATATGAAATATATGGTTAGCAATCGAGATAGACCAGACAACACTCCTCTCTATTATATTCACTCAGATCTTGATTCTTTCATTCTATATAATGAGGAAGAAAATGTTGAGCAGGTATATGAAGTTGAAACACATCAAGACACACTACAACAGTCAAATCAATCTTTACATAGAGAACTCAATATTCAGACCTTTAGAAATCCTGAACAAACACATCATGAAAAAATCAAACTTGACTCGATACATACTAACAATGAAACCTCAAAACCAATGGTCAGTTTGACATATGGATCAGGTTGCTCAAAGGGAGGTCAAACATCAGAAACCCAACCCTTCCCTTTTACCTATTCCAAAATGCTAATATTTCCTCATAAGACAACAATCCTAGGTGATCCTAAACAAAGAAATCTTATGTTCTTACCTTATCTGGACACCTCATTATCAGAGAGTCTTGTTCCTCTTGAAAAGCTATTGACCCTCTCTGATGTGTCCATCAATCCTAAAGGGATGCTTGTTGAAACTGATATAAAGGGATACAATATAGGCAGTCTAAGAAGACCCAAGGTGATTAACTTATCCAAAACCTTGCCATTACACACAAAAATAAAATACTTGAGGTAATGCAAGAAATTCCAGGATGCTCTTGTTTATAGAAGTAAAAGCTCAAAACCTGATGACATAGACATTGTTCCAAAGAGACCTCTTTCCAAGAAGAACTATGATACCTTTGGACAAATCCTATTACTAACTAAGAAATCCAAAGGATGCAGACTGTGTATGGATTTTAGAAACTTAGGAAAACCCTCCATGGAATACCAGCACCCTTTTTGTAGAAAATTTGAATAACTGATATATTATTCACCGAGATTCTCCTGATCACACACTATTTTAGCTTCATGCATAATACAAAATCTCTTCTACTATTGATCATCACATGCGGAAATAAAATCAACTGCATGCATACATTAAAACCACAAATAATCACACATATGAACACAATATTTAATGGGAAAGCTTAAAGCTGAAAACCCCAACCATCTGTATATTATATGTCATGGAGATCATGTAACAATCATAGTACAAAAGCTCCTCACAAGCTCTCATGCACACCCTCAATTGCTACACACTATCAAGATAGATCTAGCAAAACACATGCTCCAATCTTTTTCCACTTGATAGCTAGCCTCTATTGCATTTTCAATGCTATGTGATGGCTTCATTAAATAGATAAACCACTTGGCTTGTACTGCGCAATCATCATGGGCTTCTCCACCTATTTGTGTGTTGTAAATAGCAACTGTATAGTCACAACTGATAGTTAACCTGCTCTTTCACCTATTTCTGCACTGGTCTCCACTGAAACTGTCCATGCACTGAAGTTAACTGATGCATTCTTTAGTTGATTAATGAGTTTATAATTAGTGAATTAATTAATAATTAATTCACACCACTCTAACTAATTGTATCAATTAGTTAAACTGAATACAAATAGCTCAACTATGTTTAGATTAGTTAAACTGAATACAACTCCACTAACTTCCTCAATCAACTCCACCAAACTCCGTCACATGAGTTCTAACTGAAGTATCCATGCAATAGCTCCACTTAACCCTCAGGAATAGCGTAATTCCTTCTGTCAGCTCCTGTGCCACATCTGTGCACTTAACCGAAGTGCTCCAAGAGAATAAGATAATGTTTATAGTCCAAATATTATTAAGAGCTAATAATATTCGACATATCTATTTTTAGACTGGAAATCTAAAAACAGATTCCGCCCAATATGTCTAAAAATAGAAGTCCATCTATTTTTCCAACTTGACCAACCATCCACAAATAGCATCTTGCAACTCATAGAATATGATCGACATGTCTAAGAATAGACTTTGCGCCAAAAATAGCCTGCGGGCCCACTTAGTGAAGGCGACTCCTTTCCACTAAGCTCATCATCTTGTTGCAATCTCAACAATTTTCCCAAGATAAGTTATCCTATGCCAAAATTAGAAGTTTCTAACAAGGTGACTTTGATTGGTAGTGTTTCAGGTTTTCATAAGATGATACCACTTCAAATCAATCAACACAAAGACATTTTCAAAGTTCCTTGGGATGACTACATGCTTGACCAAATTTTTCCTGGAATAAGGAAAGCTAAAGACACCTTCCAAGAGGCTACAACTCCTATTACCAACTTTTTCACTATGATTTACATTGATGACTTTGTCATAAGTTTAGGAGCTAATGAATATGGCCTTTTTCACCTAGACAATTTCTTTCACAGAAACAATGTTTGGGAACAAAAATCAAAGAGGGAATGTAAAGGAGAACTTGGCATATTTGAAAATTCTTGGCAGAAATCTTGCACCATGCCCCAAAAAATAGATAGTCATGTTCCTTATCTGCAAGAACTGAATGAAAAAGGTTTGGTAGATGATCCTGGGAAAGACGGGGTAATCAAATACCATGACCATCTATAGTTTTAGTTAGAATTTCTCATTCATTGTACATATCATTGTTTGGTGAAAAGATATTGAAAGAAATCACAAAAAAAATATAAAAAGAAAAATGGAAAAGAGGGTAGATTTGAAAAGAGGTAAAGCCCCATACCCAAAAAATAGAACTTCTGAAAGTGTGTTAATCTAAATACCACTGCTAGTGCTTAAAGGAGTCTTGTTTCAGTCATCTAGCCTAATCATGGCTAAATCATGTTTTAAATTTATTTGTTGATAAGTTAGTGAAAAATAATGGGTCAAATTGTTTAAGCTTGACTTGTCAAAGGATAGATTAGGTAGAGAGATACTAGTTCCACATACCTAAAACAGAACCAAAGAGAAAAATAGGGATGAGTAACAAACAAAGTATCCTAGCCCTAGTTTTTCTAGTCCTTTTTTGTACAAAAATAACATTCGTGTGCAGCTTGTTTTTATGCCACAAATCCATGGTAAATCAAATTGTCTAATCCTGATTTAACCATGTTTTCAATTTCATGTTTGTAGCCTAGTGAATAAATCTTGTCAAAAAGTTTAACCTTGACAGTTGAATAGTATAGGTAGAGAATCAAATGAGTTCATTAGCCTAATCTGAGCTCCAAGAAGACATAAGGTAGAAGTAGGTAGTTATTTTTCTTTCAAAAAATAAAAAGATGTCAAGGTTGCTAGTCCAAATGCACCAGAAGAAGAAAAAATGTTAGGCAAATAGGTTGGGTAGGTAGAGATGGATTTAAGCTAAACATGTCTTTCAGATTTTTAAGATCATAAGCTTTGAGCAAGCATCGGCAAGAGAAAGAGGTAAATTCTGCCCAATGGATGAGACACTGGTCTTCATAAAGCCAGAAATCTGAAGTTCTGGACACCTCCTGAAAAGGAGCTACCCTCCCCAAATGGAGCCACTGTTATTCATCAGTAATTTTTTCCTGCATAGACGACTAAATGTTTTCCCTAGATTTCTAGAAACAAAGTTCTTGAATGTTGTGAGTTATAGAAATCTCATTGCCTTCATCAACCTTTTAGATAATTTTTCACTATTTTCATCTTTCCACCATGTCTAGCATTGTCTACTAGTCCCAAAAAACCCATTAGTGGCTTATATCACTATCCCTGTCTGTATGCTTTCACCTGTGGCCCAAATCCTCTGTCTTGTTCTACCTAAAAATCCCCCACTGCTACTTAAACCCACCAAACAAACAACCTTGTTGTGTCTCCCAAAGTACTCTCAAACACTGATAGTCTCAAACTATCTTTGTAGACTCTTTAGATAAATCAAGTACATTGGATTTCAGATCTTCAATACATCAGTTTATCCTATAAATCTATCTTGCACTTGATAAGCCTAAGTTCTAGGTCTCAATCCAAAAACCAAATCCAAGAAGGCCTCCACTAGGTCACCTAGGGTTTTCACAAAGTCATAGGATGGATTTGGTGCCCTACAAAATTTGTTTTTCCTATATGAAAAAATTACATTAAAAAAGAAAAAGGATAGGTGATCTTTTCCAAAGATGATCAAAAGGGTCATTCAAGGGAATCTTTGTCCTAAAGGCATGAATCTGCAAAGGGAAAACTTCTCTTTTACTCACATTGATGCAAGAGGGTCAAAGATCCATGAGATTGGCAATGAGGTAAAGTAAAGAAGAAAATCATCAAAAGAAGACCATTCATAGCAAGAAGAAAGAAACAAGCATATGTTTGATGGGAATCAAGGGTTTTAGAACTATTTTGACCAAGCTGAAATCAATACTAGGGTTACAAGGGCAAAGGCTTCCTCTACTCCTTCAAGTGCACATTGAAGGACTTTAGGAACAATTGATGAATTTTGTAAAGTTTTTGAGAACTTAAAAGACAACACTGGTTGCTTTTTCCTCAGCAGCCCTAAAACCTAACAGTTTGGGAAAGTTGACAAAACTAGTCAAATAATGATAAGAAGCCTCCTTCATCACAACAGATGGCTTCAAAGAGTTTCAAACTATCCACAAGGGTTTGGCCTAGAGACACTAACTCCACCTCATCAAAGGGTTAAGATCAGATAGCTAAAGGGATCTAAGGAGGTAGACCCAAACACCAGTACTCCACTACACCCAAAGAGGGATGATGATGAAGAATATCAGCAGAGGAGACAATGATCAAAAGAAGAAATTGTGTGGGCACCTGCAAGAACAGAAGTGGCCAAAAAAATCACAAAAATGGTTTAGACAGATCACCTCCTTCACTAACCTACATCATCTGCAAACTAGGAACATACATGTAGCTGGTTTGAAGGAAGTAAGGCCATCCAAATGTCTTCTTTATCAAGGTATATTCTGCAAAAGATGGGTGAGTCATAAAATGACATTTCTGCAGGATTGTCAAGATGGCTGCCTACAGGAAAATTGATAAAGATGAGCAGACCAAATGTATTTCATAATGATGGCCCACATGGAAACTAAAGGGACTATTGATGCTTTATGCTAGTTTTCTCATACTGAGATGCTGCTTCACTGTTTTAGAGAGGAAACTTGACAAAATGTCAGTAAAGGAGATATTGTCAAAAATTCACAGAATCTGCTATTTTACAAGTGTCAAATTGTCATAAACAGGTTTTCATTGTTTAGAATGGTTTAAAGGCACTTGTCGAAACTTAATGAAGATTTTTAAGAACACAAGGAAGACATCTAGGTTATTTTAGCAAAGAACAAAAACATTTTATGGCAAAGCTGCCACCCACAGGGTCAAAAAGCCACAAAGCACACTGAGAAAAAGGAAGATGAACCTTATAAAAAAGGGTTTTTGGGCATCAAAATTGTTTTTCAAAGAGGAATATGAAGTCCCCTCAATCTCTTCAACACCTCATTTTCCCCTACAGAGAAGAAGAAATCCATTGGAGATAATGTTTTGGGGTTCTTGTGCAAATTTGAAGAAAAGTTGCAGGTGTTGCGCATTGAGGCCGACGCTACGCACCTTGCCCTCGGCGCTATGCACAAACATGGTAGCCACAATGTTATTTAACACTATGGTACACACCTGGCGCACGACGCTACACACCTGGGCAGGCGCTACGCACAGGCCCAGAATGGCCCAACTGCCCACCTACACGTCGGCGCTGCACTTTGACAGGCCCGACAGGCCCGACCCAACCTAAACGAGCGGTCGGGCAGGCGCTACACACAACCAGACTTTTACCCAATTTGCTCGACAAGGCTAAAAAGTCAAAATTCTCTTCTCCAAAGCTACACTTTCAATCAAACAAGGTTGGTTGACTCTCTTTCTCACTTTGCAAGCAATCTTTTCATAAAATAGGAGGACATTTAAGGCTTAAAATGACCAAACCCTAAAGTTAGTTAAGATAAAATATTTAACCCTTCCAAGGAAAAATTCACAAGTTAGATGTTGTCGTTAGCCTAAAGATACTCAGTGCATATAACGCTCCTCCTAAAAATCTAAATTTTCCCCAGGCTTTTTTCATTTGGCCCTCATTTTCAAAATCTGTCCTTACATCACTCATTGTCATCCCTTGACCTAGAGGCTCTCAAACAAAGTTTGAAAAAACTTTGCCTCTAAACCAACCACCATGTCTAAAGAAGAGTCAGTGAGTCAAAGATAAGGTTAAAGGAAGAACAAGGAGGTGATATCCGCAAGGGAGAGGCAGAGCCTAATAAGAAAGATCAAAGGGATGATGATAGCATGGAAGAAAGTGGTGAAAATAAGGCAAAGGTAGAAAACAGTGAGGCTGCCACAAATCCTAATCAAGAAGATGAAAATAATGAAAATGATAAAGACAGTAGGGAAGAAAACAGAGTCTAAAGAGGAGCAACAACATAATGATGATGACTAAGAAAGTTTACATGATAGTCATGGGGAAAGAGGACTTGTGCATAACAGTGAACACAATGATGGTGCAGATAATAACAACATAAAGATGATGAAGAAATAGAAGATCAAGAATAGATAGATGATAAGGCTGGGACTGATTTTGAAGAGGAAGGACAGGGCCAAAGTGAAACAAATATAGAGGCTGATGATCAACTACAAAACCAAGGAAAAAACACTAGAAATATCAAGATAAAAGGGGAAGGGATGGTGAATACAAAGAAGAGGGTGGTTTTTCATACCAAGCAAGGTGATAGTGAGAGAAGTGCAAAAATTAATTCAAAAAGAAGAAACAAAGTGAAAAAGAAGAAATCAACAAAGAATTCATTGAAAATCAAAAACACTAAAAGAGAGTAAAAGACCAAAAAAAACTTGGAGACATAACTCAAGATTTTTCATAGACTTATCTAAACCCTTGAAGGACCTCTCCATCAAGTTTGAGACAAACTGGACAACTTTCGGTTTTTTCCAAATTTTGACCCCTAGGAGCACAACACCCTCGGTGATATGCACAAAATTGGTACATCCTCAGTTCTCAAATTTTACATTTTTGGACTTCTCACATCACCTGAAGTATTTGCACCAAATTTCAGATCATTTGGAGCATTTTTAGCCCCTCAAAAGGTAAAAAAACATCAAAAATTTGACCTTTCTGCCTCATTTTCAGACCAAGCGCTGCACACAGAGAAGTGTTGGGAGATTTGATTTTTGGATATGAAAATGACATCCACTCAGCATAAATCAAGCATTTCTGGAAAGTAGACTCACCAAGCTTTCCAACGGGCCATCACAGAGCCAAATCTTGTGTCAGGAAGGGGTCCAAAACTCAGTTGCAAGTGACCCTATTTTTTTCTGAAGTGGCACTACGCACAGAGGTTGCCTAGTGTGTTCTGGACCAAAAGTAAAAAAAACAAACTCATTTATGGCAGATAGATATTTTTGAGTTTTTTAAGGCAAATTAATCTGTAATTAGGTGCAAATAGTTACTTTAGCATTTATTTCATGGGATATTATGTGCCTTGGGCCTTGCATGGTCTCTTGGCCATAAATGACATTTATGACTATATTTGACATTTTCCTACCACATTTAGGGTTTTATTCCTCATTTTCTCCATAAATAGAGCATGAGGCCCCTATGTATTTTGTTTTCATTTGATGAGCTTGAAGAGCAATATACATGGTTTCATGAGCTTGGAGAAGAAATTGGCTTTGTGAAGTGGATGAATGGCTTGTTTGCTTGGATGATAGAGAAGCTTGTTTGCAAGATTCCATAGCTTGGTGAATGGTGATGTTTTCCTTATTCGTCTATTGTTTTCTTTGTTATCATAAGTTTCATTCTCCTTAGCTGCTATTAAACAAAAAAGTATAAGTTGAGACATGTTCTTTGAGGCACCTCAGTTCTCCTGTTTGTTATAGCCTTTATGTTTTATCTTTTGACCATCTTAAGGAATTATTTATTGCTCTTTAGGTCCACCAAAAATTGTTTTTTTTTTCATGCATGGTTAGTATGTTAGCTTACAAGTAATATTTATGATATTCCCTGCTTATTTGAAGTTCTCAAAACCCTATCTTGAAGCCTTTCTGTGGAATATTGATTGATTAGGTTAAGTCAAAGAGGTCTCATTCGATATTTCCCTTTTTCCATGCTTGTCAACTCGTTTTAGAGTTCCTAATAGCTTGAAATATTATTTTTAGGAGTTCCCTCTTCATAAATTAAGTTATTTGTTTAAATCTTGTATCTTTTCCCAAAATCTGAAGGTGAATTTCTAAAGTTAGGAGTTATAATGCTTCTATGTTTCACTGGAATGTTCATCTTATATGTTTATCAGTTTGAGTATTATTTAATGAGATCAATGGTTTTCCCTACCTCATGAGTTATGCTTCAAATTATGTATGTATAAGACCTCTTAGTATTTTCCCAAACGTAATGTTCATTACAACCTCATACATCACTTTAAGGATCCATTCACCCTGCTAAATCGGCCCTGCAACTCACTCTGTTTCATCATTTAGACACTCTTGACTTTCACTTGACTCCATAGCCCAATGGATTTGACATCCTCTCACTCCTCTTATTACATTTGACCATCTTACCCATCCAAAAAAAATCAACAAACCCTACACCTAATAACTAGCCTAAAATCAAAACCCTAGAGCAAAAATAACACATCCTTTGCACCCAATAGAGAGATCCCTCTCTGAGTCCAAGAAGGCTAGGTCCTCAGACTCCAAATCTTGGTTCTATGTTACCCTGTCATTTGGCCTGCCAATCTGCCAAATCACGAGACCCTAACAATATTAAAAGCAAGTTCCTGCCTAAATATTACCAAATTTCCCTTTACAGACAAGTGCAGAATCTGAGACAAAGAATGATGACTGTAAAGGAACACACAGAAGATTTATATAAAGTGAAATTGAGGGCTAGGTATGTTGAATATACCCCTGAGAAGACGTCAAGATTTGTGAATGGTCTACGGATTTAAATCTTAGATGAGATCAGTATTCTTTCCCCTAAAAATATAGAGGAGGTATACCAGTGTGCTTTGAAGGTGGAAGAAAATATTACCAGGAAGAAGAATGCAAGAAGAGGATGTGGTTCTGCTAGAGGAAGAGGACATTCCTTTGGTAGAGGTAGCACTACCATAAATAATGAAGAGGGAAACATTTTGAAGACTTTAGGACAGATTGAGAAGGAAGGTAACACCATAGGTGGAAATCCATACCAACGAGGAAGAGGTAATGGCAGAGGCAGAGGAAATGCCTACCAGTGTTACAAGTGTCACAAATGGGGGCACAAGTCTTTTGAATGTCCTAAAAATGAGAAAGATGGACAGAGGGGAGTGTATGTTGCTTAACTTGATGTAGCAGAGGCATCGCCACAAGAGGTGGATAATGTGCCTGAAACAGGAAAGGCATTGGTGTTGAACAAGGTTTTACTAAAAGCAACTAAGGAGGTGGTTGACCTGATACAGAGGAAAGAATTGTTCCCAACTGTGTGTAAGTCACATGGAAAATGCTGCAAATTGATTATAGATAGGGAAGCACTGATAACTTGTTTGCCACTAAGATGGTAGAAAAATTGGGTTTGAAGAAGTCAAAGCACCCGACCCTCTATAAGGTTTCTTGGTTGCAGAAGGGACACCAACTTCTGGTTGATGATCAGTGCGATGTGGAATTTCACATTGGCAAGTACAAGGACAAGGTGACTTGCGATATTATGCCTATGGAGGTGTGCCATATTCTGTTGGGAAAACCATGGAAATATGAAAAAAAAGGTTGTCCATGATGGGGAAAAGAATTGTTACATATTTGTGAAGGATGGGATAAAGCATATGCTAGTTCCCATGAAAGAAGAAGATACTGCAGAAACTAGTGGGTCTAAAACACTGGTGATAGGCGGAAAGGAGTTTCTGTGACAGATTGAGGACAATGAGGTGAATTATGCAGTTGTGCAGAACCCAGGAGTAGTATTGATTCATATGGAAATCACTGATTTTCCTGTGGAAATACAAGACATGTTGCAAGAGTTTAATGATATTGTGGTGGATGATCTACCAGATAAATTACAACCAAAGTAGAGAATTAGTCACCATATTGATTTTATTCTAGGAGCTAGTTTTCCAAACAAGGATGCTTACTGGATGAGTCCGAAAGACAATGAGGAGATCAGGAAGCAAGTACAAGAATTTTTGGATAAAGGGCTGATTCGAGAGAGTTTGAGTCCTTGTGCTGTTCCGACCATTTTAGCTCCCAAGAAAGGAGGTGAATGGCGGATGTGCACTGATTCCTGGGTGATAAACAAGATCACTATTAGGTACAGGTTTCCTTTACCTCAGATCGATGATATGATGGATTTTCTGAGTGGAGCAGCATAATTTTCAAATATAGATCTGAAAAGCGGCTTTCACCAGATTAGGATTAGAGAAGGCGAGGAATGGAAGACATATTTCAAGACCAATGAAGGCTTGTATGAATGGATGGTCATGCCATTTGGGCTGAGAAATGCTCCCAAAACATTCATGTGTTTGATGAACGAGATGTTGAAATAATTCATTGGCAAGTTTTTGATTGTATATATGGATGATATACTTATTTTCAGCAAGACGAAGGAAGAAAATTTTCGGCATGTCAAGTATGTGCTGGAAAAATTGCAGCAAAATAAATTGTTGATGAATTTAAAAAAAATGTTCTTTTTCAAGAAATAATTGATTTTTTTAGGATTTTTAATTTTTGAGAATGAGTTGAAGATGGACCCAGAGAAGGTTGAAACCATAGTTAGCTGGCCATCTCCCAAAATTTTGTTTGAAGTAAGAAGTTTTCATGGATTGGCAAGTTTATATCGGAAGTTTATTAAGAACTTCAAGAAGAAGATCATTGAAAAACCAATCCTAAAACTGCGAGAATTCAACAAAATTTTCCAAGTTCATTGTGATGCCAGTGGGATAGCCATTGGTGTAGTACTCATCCAAGAAGATAAGCCAGTAGAATACTTCAGCGAGAAGTTAAATGAGAGTAGGTATAAGTATACATCTTATGACAAAGAGTTTTATGCAGTTGTCCAAGTGTTGAAGCATTGGAGACATTATTTGATGGCTAATTAATTTGTCTTGTTTTCAGAAAATTCTGCGTTACAATACATTATGAAACAGCACAAGTTGAATCATAAACATACGAAATGGGTGGAGTACTTGCAGAGTTTTACATTTGTTTTGAAACACATCAATGGTCAGGCCAAAAAGGTGGCATATGTATTAAGCAAAAGAAGTTTGATATTACAAGAAAGCGCAATGAAAGTGTTGGGATTTGAACATCTCAAAGACTTGTATGAGATGGATACAGATTTTAAGGAAGCTTATGAAGCTTGCCAAAATCCGTTGTTGAGAGATAATAGTCCATGGTTGGACTATAACATGCAGGAGGGGTTGCTGTTCAAAGGAGGATAGTTGTGTATTATGGAATTTTATATGCGAGAGAATTTAATTCAGGAAAAACACAATGGAGGTTTAGTCAGACATTTTGGCATAGATAAGACTTTGGATAAACAGAGCCACTTTTACTATTGGCCGAGGATGCGAAGAGATGTGCAAATATTCGTGATTAGGTGTAAAGTTTGTTAGCATGCGAAGGGACACAACCAGAATGCAGAGTTTTATACACCCTTACCCATTCCGAACAGACCATAGGACTCAGTCAGATTGAAATTTTTATTAGGTATGCTGATGACACAATAGGGATTTGATTCCATCATGGTGGTGGTGGACTGTTTCACCAAAATGGCACATTTCATTCCATGCAGAAAGACAGGTGATGCCACACATGTAACACACTTGTTGTTTTAAGAGATATTCAAATTACATTGCTTTCCGAAGTCCATCATCTCGAACAGGGATGTAAAGTTCACAGGCCATTTCTAGCAAACATCGTGGAAGAAGTTAGACACCAAACTAAATTTCAGTTTGGCTATCACCCACAGCTTAATGGGAAAATTGAAGTTGTGAACAGGAGTCTGGGAAATCTGCTGAGGAGTCTGGTTGGTGAAAATTCCAGATAGTGGGATCGTGTGCTTGCACAAGCGGAGTTTTCCTACAATGAATTTCCCAACAGAAGCATGTGCATGAGTCCTTTACAAATCCTATATGGAATGCACCCACATGGTGTATTTTAGTTGCAAGATTTAGGTCAGTTGGAGCACAGGAGTGCTGATGGCGAAGATTTTGCTAAAGAAATCAACGATCTACATGAAAAAGTCAGAATGAAGCTACAAGACAACAACCAAAGATATAAATAGAGAGCATATTCGAAAAGGCGGGAGGTACAATTTGAAGTAGGATACATGGTACTAGCACATTTGCACAAGGAGAGGTTTCCTAAAGGCGAATACAACAATTTGAAGATGAAAAATATCGGGCCTTGTAGAATTCTTCGGAAGTTTTCTGCAAACGCTTACGAGTTGCAGTTACCTCCGGGTGTAGGAATCTCACCCATTTTTAATGTGGAAGATCTGTACCCATACACTCGTGTTGATGTGGAAGACAGTTCGAAGAGATGAACACGAGACACCCAAAATGAGGAGAGATCATGGATTAAACATATGCCTCTAACACAACCTTGGGAAATTGAACAGATTTTGGACACACAGGTAGCCAGGAAGACACGAAAGAAAGAATATTTAGAGTATCTGGTCAAATGGAAGGACCATCCTCTAGAGGATTTTTCTTGGTTGGACGCTCCCAAATTCAAAGCGCTGGGTACTCTATTGAAGAGCTCATGGACAGAAGCCATGCATTTAATTTACCCTAGGAGCCTGATGCAGGAGAATCCAATTGAAAGGCTACAAATGGAGTTGATTTCTTCTACTGGACATAAGAAGAAGTTTGAATTCTATTTTACTTTGTTTTAAGTTGATTTGGGCTAACAAAACCATTGTAATTTGCAGATTAAAAATATAGTTGAATTAATATTATTTAAGTATTTAGTTTTATAAAATGTTCTGGAACTGAATGACAGTTTATCAACCATATGGGAATTTTGAAAAGGCATAAAACCAAACCAAATCCACCATTGTGGGGTTTTTCCATCTGTGGAGAGAAAGAGAGTGAAATAAGAGTGAAATAGGTGTGGAATAAGTGTGAGAAAGGGGTGAATAGAGAGAATAAATACCTATAAAAACCAACCATCTGAGGGCTTGGCCTTGTGTATTTCATTCCTAAATTTATTCCAAGTGTTTTGTGCTTGACTGGGTTCTCTGTTTTAAGACAATATTTTATTTCCAAATTAATTCCAAGTGTTTTTTGCTTTGATCAGGCTCTTTGCTTTAAATCGGTTGTTTTTAATCTCTGTTGAAATCAAACATTTCATTTAATCACATAGCAAGAAATGTTAATAAGATTTGCAGTCACAACGAGGCTATAGATTTTTCACAACCCTTTGTTGAATTGAATATCGTGTTAATCGCAGAACGAAGACCAATCGGATTTTCAGGCACACCGAGGACCGTTAGATCCAACACCGATCAACGGTGAGGAATCACATCGCAGTCTGGAGGACATCTCACATCGCAAAGAATTAGTGTCTGGGTTAAGACTTCACAAAATAAACTATTTAACTTGCGATGCGAAGTGAGCTGGCAGAGATATAACGTGGACTGTCGGATCCAACAAAGGCCATCGGGGGAGATTGCAGTGCACCAGGAGAGAGTTCACAAATCATGACATTTAGGAGTTAGCATTAAAGTGCCGCAAGGTAATTTAAATGGTTTGCGATGCGAAGTGGTGAAGGCACGTGTCGACAACGTGCAACATTACATATCACAAGAAATAGAGTTTAAATTTTAATTTGTATTGTAAAGCACATAAAGTGTGATCGCCTATGATTGGTCAGAACTGCAGTGGGACCCTCCGGTAAGAAATCCTGCATATTTTCATTGGTTTGGGGTTTTATGTGTGGTATATATAAAGTAACTCTATCATCGCGCACATATATATGTTGAGAAATTCCAAAAGGTGAAGTCCGCTACAAGGAAGGGAGTTGTGTGGAATTATAAACCATAGTTCCACAACACATTCTAATATTTTTTCAGCTAGTTTGCATCAGATATGGTAGGGGTGTTGGGTAGGGAGAAGGAAAGGCATGAAGTGATTGTCAAAATGATTTGGATCATTTTTTTTTTAATCCACTTTTTGAATGTTTTATTTGATAACCCTTATTTCCATACTTTGAGTGTTTTGGTTCATATGGTGATTACCTTCATTATGGGTAGATTTCCATTTTCACTAAACAAAAAGGAACTCTTAAAACTGAATAGGTTATAAGGGGATATATTCATCCACTTCCACATGATAGGATACATTTATTCTTATGCATTCTCTAGAATATAGATCCCACCTTTTCATTAATATGTCACAATTAAATTCAAGATTGGTAAGCATTACAATACAACACTTTATTATAAAATGTTTTGGTCTTAATTTATTATATATTGTACCTTCAACTTCTTGTTTATGAATAAAAACAATGTATACTTCTATTGACTGAGTGACAATTTTAGATATTAGATATTATGGGTAAAAACAATGTATACTTCTATTGAATGAGTGACAATTTTAGATATTAGATATCAATATCCTTCACGAGTCCGATTCCTGGAAAGAAAAAAAAATTGAAAAATGTATCAAAAAAATGAACTATTAAATATTTTCCTTTTGGTTTTTTGTAGGCCATGCCAACGATCAATATTGAGTCATTTTTGTCCAACGTAAAATTCTTCCATTACATACAGACCTTTTTAGTAAGAAACTATTTTACTTTTATAAATCCCACTTGCACTACGAGAAATACGCTTATGAATCCAAAATGTTTGGATATAAGCATGAAATACATTTTTCAAAAAATATTAGCATTGACAAATTCTATTTGCAAGTTCTAAGAGTTATATCCATTATTTTTGGTAATGCCCATAAATGTTATGTAATCAATTTATGTTGACCCTTTTCATAAAAGTAAAGATGCAAGGATCCTTGCATCCATGAGAGTGTAATTGATATCATCTACGAAACTTAGTCTACAAGAGTAGTGTTGGATTTTGACTTTTTCTAGTATTCAACTTCTTAACAAAAGTACACCTTCTTTGTCACCCATAGTGCTATTTCTAAGAGACATGAGTTTTAGAATTATATTATGGTATTTTTTATTTTACATTGAACTTATGGCATTACTAAACATTTTTTTGGATAGGAATGATAAGTCCATATGATAAGTCCATATGAAAAAACTACAATTTATCATGGGAGGAGCAAAAAACCATTTATTACTCTAATTTGAGGCCTTCAAAACTAACCTACATTTTATTATACATCCTTAAATGAGATATTGACATATCATTTCAATTATAGTGATGCGTCATTTTCTTTGTAGCATGTTTACAATTGAATTTATATATTTAAAAAGATTCTAAACTAATTTGAAATACTTTCTACACTAAGAAGATGTTGTCTTTAATTTGAGTTCCTTAGATTAATTTTTTTAAAAGAATGCATTATGGATGGATTCAAAGGAATATTTGAATTGTGTATGCATAAATTCAAACCATGTATTAGAAGCCTATAATTATACGAGAATTTCATATGTGCAACACTGAACACATGAAATCTAATTCAATTTATTTAATAAATATGGGAGTTTTGACCTCCTAATGGAAGGCCTCAAGCCTTTACAATATGACATAAATTGGCAAATAAGTTGAATTGATCATGTTTTGAAACTTCTTCGTGAAAAAAATTTCATCCCATGCATTAGGTCTCCAACCATGAAAAGAATGTGAAATTGACACCAAGTATTATTTTTCTCCTGAGTATATGCATGAAATAAAAATGAATTTATTAGCCTTTGACTTTATAAGGAACAGTAAATTCAAATCGAAATTATTGGCCTCAAGTTGTTAACAAGTCCTCTCATCAACAAGGATGAAAAGGAAAAAAAAAAGCGTCCACGACAAGAATTTCATAACTTAATGTAATATGGGATTTTAGCTTCCCCTTTCTTGCTCTTCTTCTCGAAATTTCTCTTGCTAAAACTATTAGGTCTATAAGTCATTTTTAGTTACTAGACCCTATTCTTCAAGATCAAAGTCCTTTAAAGTCTCAAGGATATGCCCATTTTAATATTTATTTGAGCTTGGGTAGTGGCATAAAGTGCTCATCCGCCACCCCAAAAGTATTGGTACTTAAGCAAGGTCATAGATTGCATATCATTTGCACCTAAAATCTAGTTGTGGAGAGTTCATAACCCCCCATAATCGAGGGATTAGCCTCTTTCTTTTAAGGTGAAATTAGAATGGAAAAGTGTTGTGGCTTATATACAATGGAGACTTTGATCTCCAAATAATTGTTGTATAGCATATCTTATGGTTTGTATTGATTTAATGGAAGATTATATGATGGTTGATGCTCATCTCCTAGATGATATGACTTGGGTTGTAGGAGGCTGAATAAGGCATGTGATGGATCATTGGGAATATATTAGTGTGAATTATCATTGGTGACATGGCCTAATTATCAGATACCACATGCATGTGGACTATACCATCATTGTAAAAGCATAAGTCCTTTTTACAACAAATGCCCCAAATTATTTATTTTTAAAGGTTGAGGTCTTTGTTGCTTTTGTCATGGAAATAAATGAAAATAAAGATAAAATCCTACTTATATTCATGCACATATCACACTAAATCCTAAAATGCAACATTTTCATGAGAATAGTCCTCTTAGAGTGGTGGGCGGAAACTATGTTGGAGTTTTTTTAGAAGCTCAACATTTGGACCACCTTTTCGGGATCATTGTTAGGATACCTAGAAGATCAAGGAATGAAATGGGAATGTATAGGAATAAATATATGAGCATAACAGCCAGGGATAGGTTGGATCAAAAACCAAGGATTAGAGGAATGAAGGAGGAAAAAAAAAGAGAGAGTGGGAGCGAAAAAGTGAAGAAAGGAAATGTTACCCACCACATTTTTGGAGATGATGACAAATAGGGCAAAAAGGTTTATTGCGTTTATATCCTTCTTCTCTATTGAATTTATTGTGTTTTTTCTAAATTTCAATGGATTCTCCAACCTTCTTTTTTGTATGGTGATAAAATCTTTTAATGAATTTGGTGTCGTCAAGGAAGATGTGGTGTTTAGTGTTAAAATAG
The DNA here is from genome assembly GCA_034641835.2 of Pinus albicaulis. Taxonomy (NCBI): domain Eukaryota; kingdom Viridiplantae; phylum Streptophyta; class Pinopsida; order Pinales; family Pinaceae; genus Pinus; species Pinus albicaulis. The sequence continues at coordinate 959,368,987 of CM076577.1, read as the reverse complement.
TGTTCACCTAAAAAATATTGCTTAGATCTACCATGTTTGAGGTCAAAATTGTGTTCTTTCATCCTAATATAAGATTCTCTACTAGTCTCTCTGATGTATTTCTTACCACATGAGCATGGTATGGCATTTACACGTTTGAAGGACCTAAGATCAATTTTATCTCTTTTTCCAAAAATATTTTGATAGTGGTATGGGGATGAATGATACATCAACATTACATTTTTCTAGCACTTTTCTGATTTTTTCTGTAGCTAATTTAATGTAAGGAAGGGTGGTTTTGGGGCCTGTTAGTGTCAGTATTTGCATACTTCCACCAGGAATCAAAACACATTTTGCATGTGCATCTTAGGTGTCCCACTCTGAAGAAATTTTCCATATTTTCGTTAGGTCATGATATAAAATTGTTCTGCTGGTGGTTTTCCTTGTCAATAAGCTTCATTCCCCCTTAGAATATCATATTGGATGACTCATTCTCATTTCACCTTGAGCATAAAAACACCTATGGAAATTCTCTTTTCACTTGGAAGTCTTTTAAGTCAAAATCTCATTCATGAAAGTCAAGTCTAAAGTAGTCCCATTAGGTCATTAGGTTTTTATATTTCTCAAGGTCACTCCTTCATTTCAGATGAGGTCAGCAAATATATGAGAGGGACTAAATAATATCATCATGATGTAATTTTAATACTTTCAAAGTTGTAATTTTTGAGTTTAATGACTTTTATATCAAAATGTCAGTTTGATATAAAAGTCAAATATGTAATTTATTTATGTTTATGTTTTTCCAAATGTAATTTTATGTTCTCATATGTAATAAGTTAAATCCCAAGCTATCAATGAAATAATCCGGCCTAAGTGGAGCAAATAAAGCCAAAATCCATGACTTTATCAACCTACAATGCCAAAAAGTCAGAAAGATAAAGAGTATCAGTGCCAAAGTCCAAAGGGAAAAGTGAACATTAGAAAAGTGGGTGATTCAAATTAAAATTTCAAATTCACTATGCTATAAATCCTTTCAAAACACCTCAAAGCAAGTCATTGCATCCATTCATCCATCAAAATTTTCCAGTAGAGGAGAAAATTTCAAGTTTTTTTGAGCATTTTGAGAAAAATTAAAGGTAGCTGCACGTTTGCACTCAGGCGCTGTGTGTTTACCCAAAGGCGCTACACGTTTGCTCGAAAATTGCAGACCAAAAAACACAGGCACTGCGCATTTACCCGTGGTCGTTGCACATTTTCCTGGGCATTGTACATTCCTCCAGAACGCTGCGCGTTTGCTTAGGGAGGGTTTCAAAGCATTTCACCACCTCCAACAAGCTTCATTTCCTCACCAATTTCTTCAAAATGCTTTAAATTAGTAAGTAGACCCTAAAGACACCTCTCCTCTAATATATTTTGTGTTCCATAAGAAGATTTGAAGTTCTTATTGCTATGAAAACCTATTTTGTATTTCCTTCCCATTTTCATGCATCATATCCATATTCATGTCCCTAAACACATATCAATCATAAAAACTATTAAATCCTAGAGTTTTAATAGCCCTAGGTTTCCATTTACATTCACTCCCTCCATTTACCTAAGCTATTCATTTCATCTCTCACTCCCTTCATCTCATTCCATTTACCCTAGGGTTTCCAAAGCCTTCAAATTCAAAATGTCAGAAGAGGAGGAAAGAAGTGTCAGTGGGGAACAAACACCAAAGAAGAGTCGGAAAGGAAGGAAAATCATTAGATATGAACCAGTAACCACAAAGAAGCTCATGGCTTCTCCTCTCACTGTGTCATGTTTTAAACATGTTGGTTGTTTTGAGTTTTGTGAGAAAGTGTAACAGATTTAGTATCACCCTATGTTGACAAGGTTGTTCATTACAAATATTCATCATAGGCAGGTCAATATTGCTGGGGTCACTTTTACCATGTCCAATAAAGCCATTTTAGCTGCTACAGGGATCCATAATGTGGGAGAGAAATGGTTTAAACAAGGAAAGCTTGATCATAGCTACTATGAACCATATCTCAAACCTAGACACAAGGATGACAAAGAGACCATTTTCCCTTTCTCTCATATTCTTGATCAATATGTCCCTATGATGAAGATAATAATGAAATATTTCACCTGTGAGGGGAGGTTTTCTCGACTCTATTCATATCATATCCGACTCCTCATGCACTTCATTAGAATCAGAATGCTTCACATACCCTACTATCTCTACCGAAGCATTGGCACGATGGCACAGATAGTACAAAAGAGGGATTATAATAATCAAATGCAGAGTATTTTCCACCACTCCCTCATCAATATGATAGTCATGCATAAGCTTGAGCAAAAGAACATCCCATGGGACACATTCATAGAAAATTAAGTCTTCACTACCCCACCTAGTCAACATGAGCAGAGTATCTCTTCTTCATCTCATCCTCCCATATCTACTCCTCCATCTCAGCCTGCTACTCATACATCATCACCAAGTCAGATGCATTCACCTCATGTTGATCCCACTTCTTCACCTTTCCATAACCCTTCATCATAACACCATGATACTAAGTCATCAAGCAGTGAGGAGGAAATTGAGGCAACTTGGGCTAATGTGACTGATGTTGAGCCATTTCCCAAGACCTATTAGAGAGGCTACAAGCATGTGTTTGCTTCACTTGGAGTGAAAGGGGCCATGCCTTCTTCATCAAAAAAACATGTGGACAAGGGCAAGGAAAAGGCTAAAGAGCCAATAATTGAGGAGTAGGAGGATAAACATGAAACAGAGCAGAAATTTCAGTTGATTGAACTTGAAGAGGAAGAAGAGGACATAATCACTAGTGCAAAAATCAAAGGCAAAGAAGTAAATATTAGTGAACTTCAAGCTAATCTTGACAGAGAAAAGTATGTGATTGATTTTCTTGAGCAAGAAAATCAACAGCTGAAGACTAGGCAGATTATCATTGAGGTCAGGACCATCAAAGCAAAAAGAGAGGAAGAAAAGGCCAAGACCTTGTTGGAGGAGCCCTTGGAAAGATTTGGTGAGATTGATGATGATGAGGATCAACCTTGAAGACAGAAACCAAAGACTATAGGGTTGAAAAAATCTCTAGCCCTTGAGAGACAGAGAGAAGCTGAGTTGGCAGAGCAACTCACTCCAAGTGTGTTGCTTTCCCTAGAGAATAGCAAGGACAGATAATCATGGCTTGATAGAGCCAATTTGCATCTGGAGAGGTTGCTAGAGAATGCTAGCAAGGACAATGACATTTAGAGGAAAATGACAAAGCACTATGCCATGAGGAACAAAATTGCAAGGGCCAAGCTCAAACGAGCCCATGCAAAAATTTAAACTTTGAACAAGAAAAAGGAGAAGGAGAGGTTAGAAATAATTTCTGAGGTATCTCTTCATGCCTCAAGCACTTGATAAGCAAGTAACCTCACAAATTTGGCAATTTTTTTGGCACATTTTGCACTTTAGTGCATTTTTGGTATTTTGAGTAAATTTGGCACACAAAAATTCTGCCAAACGCGCAGCGACCCAGGCGCTGCGTTATTTTTTGGGGCATCCAAATGAAAAATGGAAACAACCATCGTGTTCAGAATGATTAAGACATAAACGCTAGTAAGTTTCAAAAAATTTGGAGGAGAACTGGTCCCTCAAAAGTGCAAAAAACTACCAAATTTTCATGTTTCTGCCTCCTTTTTGACATGGTCGCTGCGCGTTTACCAGTCTTGGGATATTCACTTTTTGACAGAGAAAATGAGAATAATTTTGGAAACTAGAGGTATATTTCAAAACTATACTTAGAGATCTTTCCAATGAGCTATCATGGAGCTGATTTGGACATCGGGAACACACTCAAAAGTTGCTTGAAAAAGAGGTCATTTTTTCTATATGGGCGCTACGTGTTTGCCAAGAAAATTGCATTTTCACCATGTTCAACAAATTTTGAGGTTTCACTCCAGTTTGAATTTTTACTTGGGAAAATGAAGAAAATTACTGATGTAAATGGTCATGGTGAATTTAAATGTCATGTTTTGACTTTCATCTAAGGTAGATACATTAGGTGAGTCCTCTAGAGGTCAAATGAATCAATTTCCTCTCTTTTAGAGGCAAATTGTTGGGTCTTCCTAGTCTTTAATTTCTTTTTTGGTAGTAGGTGAAATTGATTCCTATCTCATGGATTCGACTCCCTGAGGCTAGGGAGAGTGGCTTTGAGGTCTATATGATGTATTTTCTCAGTCATTGTAATGGCTGGAATCTTTTGGAGGTTTGGCTTCTCAAGGACATAATTTTGTATCAGTTTTGGCCTGGACATTAATCAAATTTGCAACTATTTTTATGGGATCCATGTGGTATTGTGTTTACTTTCAATTTATTCTTTTGTGCTCATATGTTAGAATTTTTTTGCATTTCATCCATCATTTCATTGTTATTAAGTGAATGTTTACAAGTTAGATGAACATAATCCATTTTTTCTATGCTCTGTTTTGGGTAAATATCCACAATTTGTAATTTCTTTAGTTTAGAAAGAAAACATGAATTCACCATGCTATTTATAGCTCCTCACCTATCTTGAGCATCTCAACATCGAAACCTTAAAGTGATAAACATTGTACCTACCTTGCCCCATGGAACACCCTGCAAATTTTGACCTAATTTCCTTGCCCTGACTATTTGACTCCTCTTGATCTAGCAAAACCCTATAAAATAGAATTCAAAAATCTCAGCTACTATACCTAGCCTAATATCTTCTTTCCGCAGTCATCTTGGCTGTGATATATACGCAGAGAGCCTTCTCCTTTCCTAGTAGGGCTAGCTACTTGGCTAAGTGTGGTTTGAGGTTACCTCAGAATCTCCTTTCTCAGCCCGAGGTTCAATCCCAGTAGTAAAATTTTGGCGACCATACTGAGGAAGAAAATTCAGATCAGATCAACCCTAGTAGTAATTTTTCATTGAAATTCTTAAACTTGTGGATGATAAGTTTAGATTTTATTCAAAGGCTGAATTGAAAAATTTGTAAAGTGCAAATTTGTTTTTGAAATTGGACATACTGGCTTCTCGAAGATACACTAGATCCAATCCTGATCCGAATCCTCCCACCATTGTTACTGATCCTTAGAACATAGGAAGAAAAGCTAAAACTATTGTTGATACATCTAGTTCAGCCGGAAATCAATCAGAGAGAAGTTCCATTCCCATAGCTAATTCATTCCCTAGAAAGTTAGAAAACTTGCAAGATATTGAATTTGATATAAATTTTGAGCAAAGCTTATTCCAGAGAAAATATTTGAGTTTGATTGCTGAAACAGTTGTTGATTCCTCCATTTCCTTTCACAATCCTGTTGAAGATCTCTTTTCACTTTCACAATCAGGGTCACAACTTTTACAAGTTCTTAAAGATCTGCAGAAATATTCTTCGCAAGTAAATGTGTAGAAATTATATACAAGATGCATTTATATATCCAGATTCTCCTGATATAACAATATTTATCTTCTTTCTAAATACATAATCCTTCCATTGTTAATATTTTGCGGAAATTTAAACTTAATTTCAAACACATGAAGCAGTAAAAACAATCGCACATAACACAGTTGTTTAACGAGAAAGACTGAATCTGATAACCCCAACTATCATATATTATGTATCATGGAGATCATGTAACAATCTCATACAAAGCTTAGTACATCAAGCTCTCAGTACAATCAATTGTCACACACTAATCAGAAGAAATATGCAAATCCATGCACTAATTTCTTGCCACTTGATATCCTGCCTCCACTGTGCAATCCTTGCTGAACAAGTCCCCTGAATGAATTCGAATCGACTTGCCTTGACTGCAAAATCATCATTGGCAACTCCAATGTGTGTGTGGTGCAATCAATGCATGTCACAATGGATAGTCCATGTTACCCTTTCACCTATCTCTCCATTGGGTCTCCACTGGAATTGACGTACACTGTAGTTAAGTGCTGTATTTTTTCAGTTGATTAATGAGTTATTATTTGTGAATTAATTAACTAATTAATTCACTCCACTCTCACTAGTGTATCATTTAGTTAGATTAGATACAACTAGCTCAATTGAGTTTAACTCCATTAACTGAGTTAAACTGAATAACAACTCCATGAACTACTCTTCCAACTTTGTCATAACTTTTCCACTTCAGTTCTAACTGAGTCCTCCATACATGAACCACCAGTAAATGGTAGGAATTATGTAATTCCTTCAGCCCACTGATTTGAAAAATCTTTATACTAAAATTAAGTGCTCCAAGAGAATAAGTTGATGTTTATTGTTGGATTATTATTAAGAGCTAATAATAATCGACACTTCTATTTTTAGATCGACAATCTATAAATAGACTTCGCCCAATATTCTAAAAATATAATTTCAACTATTTTTCCAACTTGACCAACCATCCAAAAATAGCATCCTGCAACTTTTGAAATATGATCACCATGTCTAAAAATAGACTTACACCTAAAAATAACCTGCGGGCCCACTTAGTGAAGGTGATTGATTTTCACTAAGCTTCATCATCTTGTTGAATCTCATCACTCCCTCTCAACAAGATAGTGATTATTCTTCACCTCGATCCTACCTCTATGGTATTCAAATTTTCTCTTGTCGAGTGCCTTCGTCAGAATATCTGCATCCTGATCTTTCGTAGGAATGTACTGAAGGAACATGATCTTCCACTGCACACAATATTTGATACGATGATACCAGATATTAATATGATTAGATCTGTCATGAAACACAGGATTAATCGATAGTTTAATGCAACTCTGATTATCACAATGTATCACTATAGGATCTAAATATGAATCGAACAAACTGACCAGGATCTTCCTAATCTAGATAGCCTCACATGCAGCTTGAATTGCTGCCATGTATTCTTCTTCCGCTGAACTGAGTGCCACAGATATTTGTTTCTTGCTGTACCAAGAAACAACTGTAGATTTGATACTGAAAACCCCTCCTGATGTGCTCTTTCTGTCTGTTGGGCTGCCTTCCCAATCTGCATCCATGAAGCCATGAAACTTCACCTCATCCGTCTGTCTGTACCATAAGCCATACTCAGATGTGCCCTTGAGATATCTTAGGACATGCTTGCCTGCCTTCCAAAAGAGCTTGGTAGGCTTAACCATCTCTTGTGAAAGCTGGTTCACCGCATAGCATATGTCCAGTCTTGTATTAACTAAATACATGAGCGAACCCACCAACTGTCGATAAACAATGGCATCCACTACCTCTGCCGATGTAGCATTCTCTTTCCTCCAATTTCCTGTAAGAGGAGTATCAATAGGCTTGTAGCCTTGCATGTGAAAATTCTCAAGTATCTCTCCCGAAAATACTTGCCTTGAGACAAAAATAGTTCACCTTTTCGCTTCCATATTTCCAATCCAAGGAAATAATGAAGGAGGCCTAAATCCTTCATCTCAAACTCCTTTGCAAGATCTGCCTTGCATGAGTGTATCAAATTCTCATCGCCCGTTGGTATTAAATCATCAACATAAAGAACAATGATTAAAAGCTTACCCTCCACTACAATTTGGTACAGGTTTGCATTCGCCTCACTCTTGGTGAATCCAAGTCCAGTGAAATAGTTGTCGATCCATGTGTACCAAGCACGAGGTGCTTGCTTCATCCAATACAATGCTCTTTTGAGTCTGCACACATGCGAATTACTACTGAAGATCTCAAATCCTTCAGGTTGCTCAAAGTACACGTCTTCCTCAATGATCCCATTAAGGAACACCGTCTTCACATCGATTTTATGAATGTGCCAACCCATCTGCACTGAGAGAGAAAGGATAGTCCTTATGGAAGAATACCGTGCAACAGGTGCAAAGGTTTATTCATAATCAATCCCTTCGATCTGTGAGAAGCCCCAGGCAACAAATCTTGCCTTATACTTCTCGACGCTCCCATCAGCAACTTGCTTTACCTTATAGATCCATCTTGATCCTACAACTGATTTACCCACCGGCCTTGGAAAAATCTCCCAAGCACTGCTTCTGAAAATGGAGTCATACTCCTCCACCATGGCATCTACCCATGTGGGCTCTTGCATTGATTCTCCAAAAGAAGATGGCTCTGTCATGATACACTTTCTCATAAGAGCCATGTATCCAGTAAATCAGTCAGGTGACTGTCTCTGTCTGTGCTGTGATGTAGGGACTCCTACATTCTCTGTCGCATCAAGCTTCAGTCTCTCAGCTTCTGTGGTACGATTTCTACCTTGTCTGATATTTGGTTCTGCATGAGTGGACTACTCCACTCCATGAACTTCCTCCTGTGGCTGATCTACATCTGGAGGTTCATCTTTCGGAATAGGTAGTTCCTCCACTGCATGCAAGTCTAGCTCCCTCTCAAGCATAGCTCGTGCAACACCCAAGATCATTCTGTTCTTCCTCTCTACGACCCCATTCTGCTGTGGGTCATGAGGCACTATGAGTTCTCTTCGAATTCCTTCTTTGCTACAAAATTCTTTGAATTCGCTCGAGATGTATTCACCACCATTATCACTCCATAGAGATTTCACTTGCTTCCTCGACTCCTTCTCCACGAATGCTTTGAACTCACAAAACTTTGAGAATGTTTTTCTCTTCTTCTGCATGAAGAATATCCAACATCTATGAGAATATTCATCAAAAAATATAACATAATACCTGTGTTTTGCTGTTGAAGCAACTGAGAAAGGTCCACACATGTCTGTGTGAATTCTCTCCAGGATCACCGAAGCACGGTTCTCCTTCTCATGAAAGGTGGTCTTCAAAAACTTACCCATAGTACATCCCTTGCACTGATCTGAATGCGCAAGTGTACCCTTGGGAAGTCCAATAGAAATATACTACAAAATCTTCAAAGTGCCATGGTGAAGATGGCCCAATATCCTGTGCCATAATTCCCCCTCATCCTGGCTCACCACTTCTTCTGCTTTGCTCATCATTGTAGCACAACCATCTACCTCCAGCTTGTAGAGATTCTTAACCTGAATCACTATCCTCTTGGTTTGACCTGTTGTTTTATGTCGAAGGAAGGCTTTTCCCTCACTGAAAACAATGTCATAACCTCTGTCTTCCAACATTGCGACCGAGACTAAGTTCTTCTTCAGACTTGGAACATGCATAACACATTTCAACAGAAATGGATTACCTAAATCCCTCTCAAAGGTAATGGTCCCAATTCCAGTCACACTATATCGACCATCGTTTCCCATCTCTATATGAATTTGGAGGTCCTTCTGCTCCAAGTCACTAAAAAACTCATTGTCTCCCGTCATTTGGAAAGATGCACCACTATCAAGATACCACATCGATCCCATTGCACTTGAAACCAAGCATGCAATCAAAGAGAAATTAAGTTAAAATTGTGAGGCTAATGACTCTCCATCTGTAGCTCCAGCAACCTTCTTGTGCTTCTTCTTCTATAGGCAGTTAGTGGCAAAATGCCCATGTTCGTGATAGTGAAAACACTTCACCTTGGACAAATCCTGATTCTTGCCTTTAGATTCAGATTTTGAAGGAAATTTCTTCCCCTTCCCTTTCCTTTATTTGGCAGCCAAAGTGAAATTCTCTTCATCTTCATTCTTCAATGAGAGCCATCCTTGGTACTTTGCCTTATCTCCTCCTGCACAAGATTCGACCAAAGTTGCTCCCATCTCGGTAGTTTCTCCCGTCCATTGACAGAGTCTTCGTAGCTATGCCAACTCTTCAGAAGCCCAAGGAGAGCCAAGCTCACCAATTCTTCATCATCAACAGTAATCCCCACACTTCCCATTTCATCCCTACAGTGGAAAAACTTCGTGATATATTTTGGAATACTGTCACCCTTCTCCATTTTTATTTTTCTGAGCTTATCTTTCAGTGCCAACTTCCTCTTGTCACTGCTAATTTGGAGCAAATCTATCAAAGCCTTCCACATTGCAAATGGAGTGGCTTTCCTGTGAAGGCTGGACACAATATGGACCTTCACACCTTCCAATAGAATTCTTCTTGTCTTTGCTACCTTCTTTTTCCATGCATCAAGTAATGCAGCATTGCTAGATCCCGGCTTAGGAGCATCATTATCGATGAACTCCTTCAGTCCATTATCTTCCAGCACCACCTCCATCCTATCCTTTCAGGCTATGTAATTCGAGCTGCCATCAAGGGCATACTCCAATCGCAACCCATTGAAATACATTTCAATGTATACTCAATTGTCACACCAAAAATTTTCTGCAGCAAATTCGAATTGTCCACCAGCACAAACTCAACAATTATTCACAATTGCAATCTTCAAGAATTAACACTGCTCTGATACCATGTAGAAATTATATACAAGATGCATGTATATATCCATATTCTCCTTATCTAACAACATTTATCTTCTTGCTAAATACATAACCCTTCCACTATTAATCTTTTGCGAAAATTTAAACTCAATTGCAAACACATGAAGCAATAAAAAAAATCGCACATAACACATTTGTTTAATGGGAAAGCCTGAAGCTGAAAACCCAAACTATCATATATTATGTAAAATGGAGATCATGTAACAATCTCATACAAAGCTTAGTACATCAAGCTCTCAGTACAATCAATCATCACACACTAATCATAAGAAATCTAGAAATCCATGCACTGATTTCTTGCCACCTGATAGCCTTCCTCCACTGTGAAAACCCTGCTGAAGAAGGCCCCTGAATTAATTCAAATCGGCCTTTCCTTGACTGCGCAATCCTCATTGGAAAATCCAATGTGTGTGTGGTGCAATCAATGCACCACTATAGTCACAACGAATAGTCCATCTTGCCCTTTCACCTATCTCTCCACTAGGTCTCCACTTGAACTGACATGCACTGTAGTTAACTGCTATATTTGTTCAGTTGATTAATGAGTTATTATTTGTGAATTAATTAACTAATTAATTAACTCCACTCTCACTAGTGTATCATTCAGTTAGACTAGATACAACTAGCTCAACTGAGTTTAACTCCATTAACTAAGTTAAACTTAATAACAACTCCATGAACTACTCTTACAATTTTTTCATATATTTTCCACTTCAGTTGTAACTGAGTCCTCCATGCATGAACCACCAGTAAACCCTAGGAATTACATAATTACTTCAACCCATTGATTTGAATAATCTGTATACTGAAATTAAGTGCTCCAAGAGAATAAGTTGATGTTTATTGTCAGATTATTATTAAGAGCTAATAACAATCGACACTTATATTTTTAGATCGACGATCTATAAATAGACTTCACCCAATATTCTAAAAATAGAATTTCATCTATTTTTCCAACTTGACCAAACATCCACAAATAGCATCCTACAACTTCTGAAATATGATCACCATGTCTAAAAATAGACATAGTCTAAAAATAGACTTACACCTTAAAATAGCCTGTGGGCCCACTTAGTGAAGGTGATTGATTTTCACTAAGCTTCATCTTCTTGTTGAATCTCAAAAAAATTCTTGGGTAATAAACATATCTCAGATCCCAGCTTCTTCTACCATCACTTCATCCAATGTTCACACTACTCAATCAGTGACCAATCCTCCCTTGATTACATCCAACACCCAAATCTCTATTATAAATCCTCCACCTCCAATCATCATGGATGCAAGATATGCCCCTTGTTCTTCCTCATAACCTGGGTGCTATGCCCCAAGATTACCAAACTAAAATCCCTTTTTTTTTATAATACTCAGCCTATGACAACACAAAATCACGTAGATAAGATGAATGACTTCTTTGATCTTCATGAAATTGATATTGAGGATGTGAAGTTGAGTCTGTTTACTTTGGGAGGGGAAGTGAGAAAATGATTCAGAGCTCTACCAACAGCCACTATTGACACTTTAGAATTTTCGCATCATCAGTTTGTAGAAAGATGGGAAGAAAATAAAAATCCCCTTCAAATTATGTCCAAATATGAGAACATCAAAAGAAACGTTGGTGAGACTGTGTTGTGAAACCAACTCCAGAAATAGAAGAAAAGATATATCAATGCCTTAGAAATAAGCCACTTCGAGGCTGAAACCTCCAATACATTACATGAATGAACAATTCTTGGATGATACAAATTAAAAAACCTCCTCTCTATATATAGGAGTCCATGGGGCCACAATGTAATCCTAGCCGACTTAACAATAATAATTTAAGGGCACAATAATAACAATATGGGGGTTACAAGGGTACAATAATAACAATAAGGGGGTTACACTAACAACAATAAGGGACTATACTAGTAATATAGGGACCTAACATGCCTCTCTCCTTCAAAAAAGTGTTGTCCTCAATGCTTGAGTAGCTCTGGGTGCTTCTGTATAAAATTCTCATCCTCCCATGTAGAATCTTCAGTGGGTAAGTTTTTCCACTTGATGAGATACTCTGAAATTGATCGATTCCGTAGCTGTCGAGTTCTTGTTTCCATGACCGCTTCAGGTTCCAATATGATTTTTCCTTCCTCATCAAGTTCTCGCAATATTGTTTGAACTGGAAGATTTTCACCTATAACCTTCTTTAAGCATGAAACATGGAAAACTGGATGCACTCATGAAGAAGCAGGAAGCTCCAATTTGTATGCCATAGTACCAATCTTTTGCAACACCTTGTAAGGACCATAGTACTTTCTTGATAATTTATTATCCTTCTTAGCTTGCTTGAGGGACATTTGTTTGTATGGTTGTAGCCGTAAAAATACCCAATCTCCTACATCAAAACTTCTCTCGCTGCGATGTTGATCTGCCTGTTGTTTCATTCGATTTTTTGCCAAATTCAGGTTATCCTTTAAGAGTTGGAGAACTTCTTGCTGATGCTCGATGTGATCTTCGACTGCTTGAACCTTCGAATTTTCCCTTAAAGATGATGTAATCGATGGTGGATGATATCCATAAAGTGCCATAAATGGGTCATTTTTGCTGCAGTATGGAAGGAAGTGTTATACCACCATTCAGCGAGAGGTAACCACTTGACCCATTGTGTTTGTTTATCAGATACAAAACAACGAAGATATCCTTCCAAACATTTATTTACTATCTCAGTTTGACCATCAGATTGAGGATGTTAAGATGAGCTATGAGCTAATTGAGTACCCAAACAAGAAAATAACTCCGTCCAAAAATTTCCAGTAAAAATGGGATCTCTGTCGCTCACAATAACCCTTGGGCTTCCATGTAGCTTTTGAATTCTGTCCATAAATGTAGTAGCAACTGTACATGCTTTAAATGGATGAGATAATGCACAAAAGTGTGCATACTTGGTAAGTCTATCAACTACCACCATGATGACATTCTTTCCTTCGTACTTAGGTAAACCTGTGATAAAATCCATTGAAATCTCCTCCCAACGTTGACTTGGAATGGATAAAGGTTGTAGAAGTCCCGGGGTCTTAATTGTCTCAACTTTATTCTGCTAGCAAACCAAACATTCCGTCACAAAATTTTGAATATCAGATTTAAGGCCATCCCAAAAAAATTCTTTCTTCACCCTGTGGTAAGTTTTTAAAAATCCTGAGTGTCCTCCTAAAGCAGAAGTGTGCAATTCCAGAAGAATATTTTGTTTTAGTTGGGAATTCTTACAAAGATATAAGCGATCTTTGTACCATAAGGAATCATTTTTCCAACTAAATGTATCAGATGTACTAGGATCTTGCTGCAACTTTTGAATGAGTATCCATACATCTTTGTCCTTCTTCCAATCATCTCTTGCTTCAGTTATCCAATCTGGTTGGATAATAGAAATGGCACAAAGCAATGCTTCCACCTCTTCATTCTTTCTTGAGAGTGCATCTGCAACAACATTAAGCTTTCCTTTTTTGTAGATTATTTCAAAGTCATAACTCAACATCTTTGTGACCCATTTTTTCTACTCTTCTGAAGATAGTCTTTGTTCCAAAAAGTGTTTAAGACTATCATGATCAGTTTTTACCTTGAAGTGTCTTCCCATTAGGTAAGTTCACCATTTCTTTAGTGCATGTAGTATTGCTAACATTTCCTTTTCATAAATAGGTTTCTGTAAATACTTTCCTTTGATTGGACGACTTTCAAAAGCAATGGGTCTTCCTTCCTGCATTAAAACTGCACCAATTCCATTTCCTGAGGCATCACATTCCACAATAAAGGTTTTCGTGAAGTCTGGCGTAGCTAAGACCGGTGCTAGGCACATTGCCTCCTTAAGATGTTCAAAGGCCTTAGTTGCTTCAGGAGTCCATGAAAATGCATCTTTCTTCAATAATGTTGTTAAAGGTGCTGCTATTCTCCCATAATTCTTAACAAACTTGCGATAATACCCTGTTAACCCAAGAAATCCTCGCAACTGCTTTATGGTTGTGGGAACTTTCCATTCCTTAACGGATTTAATTTTGTTAGGGTCTACCTTAACACCCTCATGAGATACAATATGATCTAGATATTCCACCTCTTGTACTCCAAAGAAACATTTGGATGTTTTTTCATATAATTGTTTCTCCTGCAATAGTTTGAGCACCCTATCAACATGTTGAACATGATCCTTCCAAGACCTGTTGTAGATTAGTATATCATCAAAAATACTAGCACAAATTTTCTAAGGAAGGGTTTGAAAATGGAATTCATCAACCCTTGAAATGTAGAAGGTGCATTGGTAAGACCAAAAGGCATGACCAAAAATTCATAATGACCCTCATGAGTTCGAAATGTTGTTTTTGGAATATCTTCAGTCTTCATTCTAATTTGATGATATCCCCAACGAAGATCCAACTTGGTAAAATAAATTGCTCCATGTAATTCATCCAATAATTCATCAATCACAGGAATGGGAAATTTGTCTTTAATGGTGAGCTTATTGAGCTCCCTATAATCCGGACACATTCGTCGTGATCCATCCTTCTTGTGTACCAATACTACAGGAGTAGAGAAAGAACTTTGACAAGGTTGAATTATACCCGCCTCTAACATTTCTGCAATCATACGTTCAATTTCGCTCTTTTGGAAGTAAGGATATCTATAAGGCCTGATGTTTGGAGGAACACTTCCTGGAATCAAGTGAATAGCATGATCATGATCACGAATAGGTGGGAGTCCTTTGGGAGTTTCAAACACCTTGGAATGATTGTCGAAGACTTTTTGGAGATCTGCAGAAATAGATGATTTTGATGTTGGAACTTCTAGTGAGCATAATTGTGCAATTATGCCTCGTTTTTATTTCTTTAGAAGCTTTTTCATGACATTAGAGCTTATTATCTTTCCCGAATTCCCTGCAATACCCCATAATTCGACTTCCTTTCCTTCTGGAAAAAATTTCAAGAAAAGTTCTTGAAAATTAAAAGCTACTGTCCCCAAATATTGTAACCATTGTACTCCTAGTAAAACATTAGCACCTCCCATAGGAATGGAAAGAATTGGACTATTCAATACATATTCCCACATGGTTAGCTTGATATTATGGCATTTTTTAGAGAAATTTATATTTCCTCCATTTGCAACCATCACTTGACATTCTGGTGCTGGGTATAGGAAACAATTCAACTCCTTGGCTACCTTACAATGAATAAAATTATGGGTGCTACCTAAATTAATCAACATTATTACTTTTTTCTTCTTGATATGTCCTTCTATCTTGAGATTTTGAGGAGTGGTAATTCCTGCCAATGCATTACATGACATGGTCAGACTCATTTCTTCCTCTTCTAGGGCTGGTTCCTGGTGTATATCCTCTTATTTTGAATATTCTTGTTCATTTTCTTCTTCCTATTCAAAATCTATGTAAAATAATTTCTTCTCAGCACACTTATGACCTTTACTGTATTTGCTATCACAACTGTAGCAAATCCCTTTTTCTCTTTTTTCTTCCAATTGTTGTGGTATCAACCTTGTAGGTTGTGGAAATCTAGGAGTAGCAACACTTCCATCTTTATAGAAGTGAGTGGTAGCCTTCCTTGTCACCATAATTTTACATTCAATTTTTCTTGCCAACCTGAATGCCTTCTCCAATGAATCAGGTTCCAAAATGTGAACTTCATGTTGAATGTTATCCTTTAAAGTACCAATGAAGAGATCAATTTTGTATTCCTCTGGAATATCAGTTACCCTTATATTCAATTTTTGGAAGTCCTCAATGTGCTCGCCACTG
The DNA here is from genome assembly GCA_034641835.2 of Pinus albicaulis. Taxonomy (NCBI): domain Eukaryota; kingdom Viridiplantae; phylum Streptophyta; class Pinopsida; order Pinales; family Pinaceae; genus Pinus; species Pinus albicaulis. Next base: position 959,352,900 of record CM076577.1, on the reverse strand, counting down.
AACACTTTTGTTTGAGATTTATCAATTGGCTACAGAAAGTGTTGCTCTTTGTATCTTCATAATGTGCTATCATTTCCTTAGTAAAAATTGACCAAGCGAATTTTTTTTTTACGGGAGCAAAGACATCGATACCATACAAATGTATTTTGTTCTAAATGTAAAGTTGCAATGCATACCTTTTATGTGTTTTGCACATTATTGAGATCAAAATATTGCTCCATCTATAGTATCCATGTTACAGGATCCTTTCCATCAAACTTCCTTATATGCATTTTTGGAATATGGTGGTTCTTCCCTCCAGCATTATAGTTTATGAAATCACGATTAACATTTATTTTATTCTCGTCATGAGTTTCCTCTAATATATTTTCACCATTAGGAAACATTTCTTTTATCAACTTTGTTAAACTTTCCATGTCTGCTTTTAGATCATTCTTCATGTTTTCCATCTTAGCTTCCATGTCATCCATCTTATATTCCATGCCAGTTTCCATGCCATCCATCTTAGCTTCCATGCCATTCTTCAAACCATCCATCTTAGATTCTACACCTTTCTTGAAACCATCCATCTTAGTTTCCACGCCTTTCTTCAAAACTTGCATGTCATTTTTTGTTGCTCTTTGCGAGAGCGAAATTTGTTACACTTGCTCTTGTAATTTTGATATGTCATGTTGCCATTCTTCGTCTTCATGAGTCATAGTAGAGCCTTATAAAAGCTTAATGGGTGTTTAATTCTTTTTAGGGGCCATTTGAGAATCCAATACTGATATTTATTCTACAATATGCCCCTAGAATCAATTCAACTTAATTCTTCAAACAAGACTTATGAAATTTGGAAACAAAAATACACACTTTTTACTTGCTTTTGAGGAGCTCGATATTGAAATTGACTTATCTCTATACTTACAGATCCTGAATATCTGAAATTCAGCCCTGTAGTAGTCCTCTGAAGCTTCTTTCAAATTCCATAGGTCTAACTTGATTTAGATTATTTAAGACAAAGTTATGTCCAATCTCCCACAATGACCTAATTATGGACTGGTTCAGTAGAGCGAAATTGTACGACTTGCCACGTATCACTGTTTGCTCTTTTTGCTCTGAAATTTATAGAAAAGACACTACATTATGTGTAATTCCAGTCACTTTTTACAGAATTCCAATCTGATGCTCATAGAGAGAGTTATGAAGATTTTTCCACGATCACCTCTTTGAGATGAAATTCGGGAGCCTGAAAAAGACCTAACTTGCACAGATCATATATTTGAAAATATTGTGAATAAAGATCTAAAATTTTGCAACGATGTTCCTCAAGATTTCGGCTTCCTGCTCTACAAATTTCAGCTTCTAAACCTTTGTAGAAAAAAATTTATAGCTAAAATTCCGCGATGACCTTTTTAAGTGAAATTCAGGAGCCTGCAAAAAGCCCTAACTTCCACAGATCATATCCCCGACAATATTGCAAACCAAGCTCTAAAATTTTGCGACGTTTTTCCTCAGTATTTTGGCTTTGCACTCTAAAAATTTAAGCTTCTAAACCTTCGTAGAAAAATAAGTTATAGCGAAAACGACACGATGACCTATTTGGAGCAGCGAAACCCTAGAATCCAAAGCTCTGATACCAAATGTTGTGAAACCAGCTCCAAAAATAGAAGAAAAGAGATATCAACCCTTATAAATAAGCCACTTTTAGGAGGAAACCTCAAATAAATTACATTAATGAACAATTCTTGGATGATACAAATTACAAAACCTCCTTTCCATACATAGGAGTCCATGGGGCCACAATGTAATCCTAGTGGGGCCACAATGTAATCCTAGCCGACCTAAAAATAATAATTTAAGGGAACAATAATAACAATATGGGGGTTACAGGGGTACAATAATAACAATAAGGGGGTTACACTAACAAAAATAAGGGACTATACTAGTTATATAGGGACCTAATAGAATGTGCAAGATTATTGTGTGAGATTTAATGCAGTATATAATGCTCTTCCTACAAATATCAAACCACTGGAAGGTTTGGATTTAGTCAAATTTCTGGATGGATTTGTTAATAATATGGCATATCAGATGCGTGAACACGATCCTAAAACTTTAGCAGATATGCAAAAGAATGTTGTAAGTGTGGAAGCGAATTTGCTAGCCAAAAGCGCAAGGATGAGATCTGAAAAGAGAGTGACCATAAAAGAGGAGACATATACTTCTGATGCTAAAATGGATTCATTACTCCGAACTATGGAAAGAATGGTTGACCGATTTTCTATCTCAGATAGACTGGAACCATAGATCCGGAACCTAAATTTCATAGGGCAACAACAGCCTCAATTTAAAATCAGGAAAAGAGAGCAGAAAGCACCCGACCAAGTAGTACAACAACAACAACAGATTCGGACCCCGTTGCAGCAGAATTATGTTTAAGGAGTGGAAGAGGAAGAAGATGAAGATCTTGTGGTTTAAAAAAATCATTTCTTTACAGCAGATGGCCTACCCATGTTTCTGACTGAATATGAAGAGTATACTGAAAATTTGGATACTCCAAAAGATGAGGACTGTATCTTGGAAAATGACGATGATTTGGAAATTGAATCCAATGATTACCAGCATGGGTATATGAATGCTTTGAGTGCACATAAAAAAAAAAGATATTTAAGGAGCATATATGTACCTGTCAATCCTATTCAAAAAATAAAAGAGGTTCAATCAAAGAATGACCTTCCAAATAATCAAAGAAAGGGTAAAGAGCATGCAAATCAGAATCATAGCAACATCAACCAACCATCAACAAGCTCAGCTACCAAAGAGAAAGACACTCAGAAAAAGGAGAATGTAACAAAGAATCAAAATGATAGAAGAGATATTGTTGTCAAAGATGTAGATAAAATCACAAATTTTAATTTAGAAAATGAAATAGCTAAATTGAAAGTGTTCATTCCTTTGACGGAATTAGTAAAGAATAGTCATTATAAACATCAGGTGTCTAAAATGTTGCTAGTTGATCCTTTGTCTGATATGGTTAATGTTGAAGATGACCACCCTAAGCTCATTTTCGTTCCAGTTATAGATGGTCAATTAGAAGAGAGTGAAGTTCCCCCCTTTTATTTAAGCCTTAGACTACATGAGTACATACTTCATAATGATATGATTGACTCTGGGGCTTCTCACAATTTAATTCCTAAGGCTATTATGGAAAATATGGGCATGGATATCTCCTGACCATATCATGATTTGTATTCGTTTGATTTTGGTAGAGTTCGCTGCATTGGTCTCATTAAAGATTTAGTGGTTTCCTTAGACCAAATCCCAGCCAAGAATGTTTTAATGGATGTGGTGGTGGCTGATATACCACCTCGTTTCGGCATGTTGCTGTCTAGATCATGGGGAGCCAAACTCAAAGGTACTTTACAACTTGACTTATCTTATGCTACTATTCCTATTTTCGAGCTATTCAGGAAATTGTATCAAGAAAAGAAAATGAAATATATGATAACTAGTAAGGAGAAGCTCATAAATCATCCAATAAAGGCTGTACATACAGATCTATAATATTTTATTTTGTATAATGATGATAGTTTGAATGATGTAAATAATCATTTGGTAGTGGTAGAGGATGTACCAGAAGTTTCAAAGAGTTTTAGAGCAGTTCTTGATAAGGAAAAAGAAATGGTGACTTCTTCTGAACAACCTTCAGAAGAACAAAAAATCAATGTAGATCAGGAAAATGAGGTGATCGACAAAGGTAAAACAATAGCAATAGTTAAGTTTCAGCATCTAGAATACGAAGATGGCCTTTGAAGCATGGATTTCAATAGTGCTTTGGGTAAGGAAGGTGTAGGTATTGGTATTTGGATTCGAAGTCCTGTTGGTAAGTTAGGTGGAATTCCAAGTAATGTTAGAGAATGCTCTTATAAATTAGCCTTTGATTGTTCTAACAATGAAGCGGAGTATGAAGCATTGATCACAGGTCTCAAAATTTTGAAGAAACTTGGCGCAAAAATAATTTCTGTTTATGGTGATTCTGAGCTTGTCATAAAGTAGGTGAATGGAGAATATCAAGCAAAACATCCGCAAATGAGAGCATATAGGAATGCATTCTTGGATATCTTAAAAATGTTTCCTGAATATACGTTAACATCAGTACCAAGAAGTCAAAATATCATTGCACATTCGCTTGCTACAGTAGCAAGTAATCTCAAAATTCATATGAACTCAAGTAATAAGATTGAAATTCATGTCAAACATAGACATAGTGTTCGTGATAACTTAAGGTACTGGATTTTTTTTTGGGATGACACAGAAATTAATATCTTTTTGCAGAATTAAGGAAAGTTTAAATATGCTTTTACTAATGATGTTTGTGATGATTATGATCAAAACATAGAGGCCAATCAGATGAATATTTTTCAGTTGAAGGATAATATTATTCCTAGAGGTCTCATACCTTTAGAAGAACTATTTGATTAGGATGATGTGGCGAGAAAAAAAACATTGAATCCTACAAAAAAGGGTGTGGAAGACGTGAACATCGGAACAACAGATAAGCCCAAGATGGTTAAGTTGTCTAAGACATTATATCTCGAGGCAAAAGATAAGTACATCAAATTGGTATTTGAATTTTCTAATATTTTCACATGGAATTATGTAGATTTGAAGGTCTATGACAAAAATATTATTCAACACACTATTTCCATCAAGCCGGATCAAAAACCCTTTAGACAGAAGTTGAGAAGGATAAATCCAAGGCTGTTTCCATCCATCGAGAAAGAGGTAAATCAATTGTATAAATCTAGTATCATTGTTCCAATTAGGTTTTCTGATTGGATTTCAAATCTGGTTCCGGTAAGGAAAAATATCAGAGAGATAAGGTTGTGCATTGATTTCCGAAATTTGAATAAAGTGTCTTTAAAGGATAATTACCCCCTTCCTAAGATGGACCATGTTTTGCAAAGGGTAGTTGTAGCATCACGGATTTCGCTGCTTGATGTTTATTCATGTTATAATTAGATTTTGGTACATGAAGAAGAGCAACGTAAAAATCCTTTCACAACACCGTGGGGGACCTTTCAGTATGTCAAAATGCCATTTGGACTCAAGAATACAGGAGCTACTTTTCAGCGGGCGATGGATATACCATTTTCTAATGAGAAAGATGTTTTCTTAGTGGTGTATTTAGATGATTTGATAGTGTTTTCTAGTTCTGATGATCAACATTATATCATTTGAGAATTGTTTTTCAAAAATGCAGGGGGTTTGGAATTTATCTGAATCCGAAAAAGAGTCTTTTTGTCATGGAGGAAGGAAAACTTCTTGGTCATATAATTTCCAAAGATGGCATTCACATTGATCCTTCCAGAGTAAAAGAAATTCAGCAAATATATTTTCCGCGTAATAAAGAGGAGATACAAGCTTTCAATGGTAAGATGAATTTCTTACGTAGATTTGTTCCTAATTTGGCTGAGCATTTGCGTGAAATGACTAATATGTTGAAAAATGACAACAGTGTAAAATGGACCACTGCTGCTATGAAGTATTTTAACTTGGTAAAACTTGCTTTAACCACAACCCCTATTTTGGTTAGTCCAGATTATAATAGCGATTTTATAATATTTTCATTTGCATCTAAGCACACCTTGGCTGCGGTTTTGATACAAAAGAAGGATTAGGTTGAAAACCATTGCTTTATTTAGTTGAGCCATTAGAGATGATGCTCTTTGCTATAATATTATTGAGAAATAAGCTTTAGCCTTAGTCAAAGCCTTGAAAGATTTCCAAATCTATATTCTACATTCACACACTATAGCTTATGTTCCAAATGCAGCAGTAAAAGAAGTTCTCACATAGAATGATTAAGAAGGAAGGAGAGGTAAGTGGATAGAAGAAATGCTAGAGTATGATGTCAAGATCAGGCCTACCAAGCTAATCAAGGGATAGGGGTTAGCCAAACTCATGGATGAATCCAATTTGCATGCTCTAGACATAAACCTTATTGCAACAATGTTAGATGATGAAGAAGATGGTGCTCTAATACAGGTATCAGAAATGTTTCTCACTTCACCATGGTATTCAGATATAGTGTATGTTCTTCAGCACTTATGTCCTCCTCCTGGAATGTCAAAAAGTAAGGGTAGGTCTTTGAAATTAAAATCTGCTAAATACTACATTCTAGGTAGTGCCCTTTATTAGAAAGATCCAGGAGGTGTTATTTTAAACTGTATGGTTGAAGATGAAGCTAAACAGGTAATGAATGACTTCCATAGGGGAGATTATGGAGGCCATTTGTTTTGGAAAAAAATAGCTAAAAAAGTGTTGAGAGCAGGGTATTATTGGCTGACTCTATTTTTAGATTTGTACAAAACTGTCACAAACTATCATGAATGTCAAGTTTTTCAGGGAAAAAGGAAACTCCTTTCGCTTCTGCTGAAGACTATTGTAGTAAATGCTCATTTTCAACAGTGGGGACTTGATTTTATTCGGGAAATTCATCCCACATAATCATCACAACATAGATGGATTCTAACAGCCATCGAATACTTCGCCAAGTGGATCGAGGCTATTTCTACAAGGCAAGCTATAGACACGGTAATTATTCAGTTTTTAGAATCCAATATTTTGTCTTGTTTTGGTTGTTCTCACAAGATTATTACATATAATGCAGCATCATTTAAGTCAAAGAAGATGATTGAGTTTTTTCACAAGTATAATATCAAGTTGGGCCATTCCATTGCATATTATCCGTAGGCTAATGGATTAGTTGAGTCCTCTAATAAATCCTTGGTTAATATCATTAAAAAAATGTTGGAGGAGAACAAGAAAAATTGGCATAGGAAGCTTACCAATTCTTTGTGGGAAGACCCAGTGAGCACCAAGAAGTCTATAGGTATGTCACCCTTTGAATTTGTTTATGGTACAGATACAATGTTTCCTACATCACTTGCAGTCCCAATTATGAGATTATTGCAGGAAGCAGGCAGTGAGGAAGATGATATTCAACCTCGAATCAATCAAATGATTCATCTTCAACAAACAAGGGAGGATGTTTCTCAGACTACTTCTAAGCTCCTGGAGAAAATAAAAAAGATTATGATCGCAAAACCAAGGCAGATAAGTTTCAGCTGGAGGATGTAGTGCTGCGGTGGGATGCAAAAAATGAAGATAAAGGAAAGCATGGGAAATTTGAAAATATTTGGAAACGACCCTACAAGATCTTAGATTATCGAGGAAAAAATTCCTATTTACCAAAAGAGATGAATGAAAAAGAATGTTCAGGAGGACTAGTCAATGGTAGGCTCTTGAAACATTATTATTTTTGATGCAACTTCTGAAAGAATGTTTCACTTTCATTGTAAATACCAGTTCTATTTTTTGCAAGGTTTGGAGCGGAAAATCATTTAGGCTTGGGGCCCAAAGTGAAGACTATAAAGCTTGTTGATTTTTTGTTATTTTCAAGAGTTTTTGAGTCAGTTTCGAGTTAGTGTCAGAGTCAGTTTTATAGTTTGCAGTCTTTTAAATTGTTTGACTGTATTTGCCCAATGGTTAGGCACTTGGTCTACGGTGTTCTTGACACCTCCAAGGAACTGCCATCCCTAATAAGGCCAATGTTAGTGTCAGTATTTTCATACTTCCAATAGGGATCAAAACACATTTTGCATGTGCATCTTAGGTGTCCCACTCTGAAGAAATTTTCCATCATTCCATTAGGTCATGATATAAAATTGTTCCACTGGTGATTGTCCTTGTCAATTAGCCTCATTATCCCTCAGAATATCATATTGGCTGACTCATTCTTATGTCTCCTTGAGAATAACAACACCTATGGAAATGCTCTTTTCACTTGGAAGTATTTTAAGTAAAAATATCATTCATGAAAGTTAGGTCTAAAGTAGTCCCATTAGGTCATTAGGTTTTTATATTTCTCAAGGTCACTCCTTCATTTTAGATGAGGTCAGAACATATATGAGAGGAACTAAATAATATCATCATGATGTAATTTTCATACTTTCAAAGTTGTAATTTTTTGAGTTTAATGACTTTTATATCAAAATTTCATTTTGATATAAAAGTCAAATATGTAATTTATTTATGTTTATGTTTTTCCCAATGTAATTTTATGTACTTGTTTGTAATAAATTCAATCCCAAGCTGTCAATGAAATCATCTGGCCTAAGTGGAGAAAAGAAATCAAAACTCCATGACTTGATCAACCTGCAATGTCAAAAAGTCAGAAAGATAAAGAGCATCAATGCTGAAGTCCAAAGGGAAAAGTGAACATTAGAAAAGTGGGTGATTCAAATTAAAATTTCAAATTCACTATGCTATAAATCCTTTCAAAACACCTCAAAGCAAGTCATTGCATCCATTCATCCATCAGAGTTTCCAGTAGAGGAGAAAATTTCAAGTTTTTTTGAGCATTTTGAGAAAAATTCAAGGTTGCTGCGCGTTTGCCGAGGTGCTGCGCGTTTACCTAGAGGCGCTGTGCGTTTTTTCTACAACTGTAGAACAAACAACACAGGCATTTCACTTTTACCTGTGGTCATTGCGCGTTTTCCTAGGAGCTGCGCGTTCCTCTAGAACGCTGCATGATTGGTCAGGGAGGGTTTCAAAGCATTTCACCACCTCCAGCAAGCTTCATTTCCTCACCAATTTCTTCAAAAGGCTTTAAATCAGTAATTAGACCCTAAAGACACCTCTCCTATAATATATTTGGTGTTCCATAATAATATTTGAAGTGCTTATTTCTATGAAACCCTAGTTTGTATTTCCTTCCCATTTTCATGCATCATATCCATATTCATGTCCCTAAACACATATAAGTTATAAAAACTGTTAAATATTAGAGTTTTCATAGCCTTATGTTTACATTTACATTCAATCCCTCCATTTACCTAAGATATTCATTTCATCTCTCACTCCTTTCATCTCATTCCATTTACCTTAGGGTTTCCAAAGCCTTCAAATTCAAAATGTCTGAAGAGGTGGACAGAAGTGTCAGTGAGGAACAAACACCAAAGAAGAGTAGGAAAGGAGGGGAAATCATAAGATATGAACCAGTAACTACAAAGGAGCTCATGGATTCTCCTCTCACTGTGTCATGTTTTAAACATGTTGGTTGTTTTGAGTTTTGTGAGAAAGTGCAGTAGATTCAGTATCACCCTATGTTGACAAGGATGTTCATTACAAATATTCATGATAGGCAGGTCAATCTTGCTGGGGTCACTTTTACCATGTCCATTAATTCCATTTCAACTGCTACAGGGATCCCTAAAGTGGGAGAGAAATGGTTTAAACAAGGAAACCTTGATTAGAGCTACTATGAACCATACCTCAAACCTAGATACAAGGATGAAAAAAAGACCATTTTCCCTTTCTCTCATCTTCTTGACTGCTATGTCCCTATGATGAAGATAATCATGAAATATTTCACCTATGAGGGGAGGTTTTATCGACTCCATTCATATCATATTCGACTCCTCATGCACTTCACTATAGTCAGAATGCTTCACATACCCTACTATCTCTCCCGAAGCATTGACAAGATGGAATACATAGTACAAAAGAGGGATTATAACCATCAAATGCATATTATTTTACACCACTCCCTCATCAAGATGAGTCATGCATCAGCTTGAGAAAAATAACATCCCATGGGACACTTTCATAGAAAATGAAGTCTTCACTACCCCACTTAGTCAGCATGAGCAGAGTATCCCTTCATCATCTCATCCTCCCATATCAACTCCTCCATCTCAGCCTGCTGCTCATACATCATCACCAAGTCAGATGCATTCACCTCATGTTGATCCTAATTCTTCACCTTTCCATAACCCTTCATCATCACATCATGATACCGAGTCATCAAGAAATGAGGAGGACATTGAGGAAACTTGGGATAATGTGACTGATGTTGAGCCGTTTCCAAAGACCTATCAGAGAGGCTACATGCATGTGTTTGCCTCACTTGGAGTGAAAGGGGCCATTCCTTCTTCATCAACAAAAGAGGTGGACAAGGGCAAGGAAGAGGCTAAAGATCCAATCATTGAGAAGCAGGAGGATAAACGTGAAATAGAGAAGGAATTTCAGCTAATTGACCTTGATGAGGAAGATGAGGACATAATCACTAGTGCAGAAATCAAAGGCAAAGAAGAAAATATTAGTGAACTTAAAGCTAATCTTCACAGAGAAAAGTATGTGATTGATTTTCTTGGGCAAGAAAATCAGCAGCTGAATACCAAGCATATTATCAATGAGGTCAGGACCATCAAAGCACATAGAGAGGAAGAAAAGGCCAAGGCCTTTTTGGTGGAGACCTTGGAAATATTTGGTGAGATAGATGATGAGGAGGATCAACTTCCAAGACAGAAACCAAAGACTAGAGGGTTGAAAAAATCTCTAGCCCTTGAGAGACAAAGAGAAGCTGAGTTGGTAGAGCAACTCACTCCAAGTGAGGTGCTTTCCCTAGAAATTAGCAAGGATATAGAATCATGGCTTGATAGAGCCAATTTTCATCTAGAGATGTTGCTAGAGAAGGCCAGCAAGGAAAATGACATTCATAGGAAAATGGCGAAGCACTATGCCATGAGGAACAAAATTGCAAGGGCCAAGCTCAAACGAGCCCATGCAAAAATTCAAAATTTGACCAAGAAAATGGAGAAGGAGAGGTTAAGCATACTTTTTGAGGTGTCTCTTCATGCCTCAAGCACTTGATAAGCAAGTAACCTCATAATTTTGGCAAATTTTTGGCACATTTGGCACTTTAGTGCATTTTTGGTTTTTTGAGTTATTTTGGCACACATAAATTCTACCAAACGTACAACGACCTAAGCGCTGCACTCTTATTTGGGGCATCCAAATTAAAATGGCCACCACCATCATGTTCAGAATGATGAGCAAAAAACTACCAAATTTTCATGTTTCTACCTCCTTTTTGACCTCGTCGTTGCACGTTTACCAATATTGGGAGATTCACTTTTTGATAGGGAAAATGAGCATCATTTTGAAAAATAGAGGTAGATTTGGAAACTAGACTCAGAGATATTTCCAATGAGCTATCATGGAGCTGATTTTGACACCAGGAAGGCACTCAAAAGTTTCTTGCAAAAGAGGTCATTTTTTTCTGTATGGGCGCTGTGCGTTTGCCAGGAAAATTGCATTTTCACCATCTTTAGAAAATTTTGAAGTTTTACTGCAGTTTGACTTTTTACTTGGGAAAATGAAGAAAATTACTGATGTAAATGGTCATGGAAAATGTAAATGTCATGTTTTGACTTTCATCTAAGGTAATTACATTAGTTGAGTCCTCTAGAGGTCAAATGAATCTGTTTCCTCTCTTTTAGAGGTAAATTGTTGGGTCTTCCTAGTCTTCAGTTTCTTGTTTGGCAGTAGGTGAAACTGATTCCTATCTCATAGATTCAACTCCATGAGGCTAGGGAGAGTGGTTTTGAGGTATATATGATGTATTTTCTCAGTCATTGTAATGGTTGGACTCTTTTGGAGGTTTGGATTCTCAAGGACATAATTTTGTATTAGTTTTGGCCTGGACATTAATCAAATTTGCAGCTATTTTTATGGGACCCATGTGGTATTGTGTTTAGTTTCAGTTTCTTCTTTTGTGCTCATATGTTAGAATTTTTGTGTATTTAATCCATCATTTCATTTCTATTAAGTAAATGTTTACAAGTTAGATGAACATAATCCATAATTTCTATGCTTCGTTTTGGGTAAGTATCCATAATTTGCAATTTCTTCAGTTTAGAAAGAAACCATGAATTCACCATGCTCTTTATAGCTCCTCATCTGTCTTTATCATCCCACCATTGAAACCCTAAAGGGCTAAACATTGTACCTACCTTTCCCCATAGAACACCTTGCAAATGTTGACCTAATTTCCTTGCCCTAACTGTTTAACTCCTCATGATCCAACAAAACCCTATAAAATCAAATTCAAAACTCTGAGCTACTATACCTAGCCTAATATCTTCTTTCTGTAGTCATCTTGGTTGTGATCTATACGGAGAGAGCCCTCTCCTTGCCTAGTAGGGCTAGCTACTTGGCTAAGCATGGTTTGAGGTTACCTCAAAATTGCCTTTCTCAGCCTAAGGTTCAATTTGAGTAGCAACAGGGCCTTCAAACTAGTTATGGGTTTTAGGATGAGGTTTATTCCTTTTTTTAGGATTTTTGTGATATTTTACCTAGTTAATTTAATGTAAGGAAGGGTGTTTTTTGGGCCTTAAAACTGGTTGTGGGTTATGGGTCAAGGTTTCTTCAGTCTTAATGACCAACCTTCAATTGGTCATCATGGAGGAGAATAATTTTGTTTGCAACAGAATTTAGGTTGTACTCATGCATTGTAACAATGGAACTAGGGAGAAATAATAGTAAGGGGGATTCCCAAGTTTTTCCTTAAAAAATAATTTAAGAGATTGTATCCACACTAACATATCGAGTGAATGATTTCATGCCCTTAGTTTAGTGACGCTAGGATGACCCATTCTTTTGCCATAAATGGTAAATTGAGAAGTTTTTGGAAATATATTCACCCCATGCTTATTAAAAAGAGCCTAATCCAAATTGGACCAATATATGTTTTTTCATCCATATTGATGCTTTCAGAGTGGAAAAAGTGGAGGAATCAACTCACATGACCATTTTCACTAGTGACCCAGTTTTGAAAATTTCAGGTAAAAAAATTCAGGAGCCATTTTGAGGCCTTAAATGAAAAATTTTTGTGGTATTAACATTTATATAGACCTATATTCCATACTTTACACATTGATACCTATCCAACGAAGCAAGAATCACCTCAATTAGAGCTCGTATGAGAAAGTTATGTTTTTGAGAAGTTGACCTATCAAAATTGACTACTATAATTCGAGAGGATGTCACATCAACCCCCATTATTCATGGAAAATGGGATAGACATGTGATTTTAATGACCAATACTCTAGAAGAGTCCATATGTTAACTTAGGCTAAGAGTTGAGGTAGTCAAACCTAACCACTTGTAGGATATTGGGTTGTGTTATAATCAGACCACTAGGAGGAAAAGGGGTTCCATTCTTTTCGAGTGCACTTGTTCCATGGATGAGAAAAGTAGCTGAGAGGAATAGGGGGAGAGAAAACATAGAGGATTTTTTCTCTGTAGTATCCCATAGGCCATTGAAAAAAAAAAAAGGCAGAAAGATTTTCTCTTGTTGATAATTTCTTGTGATTCCTTGAGTTATTATTATATTTCTTATGTTATTCTTTTATATTAGTTCATCAAGAAATTACCAAAACAATAACATGAAGACCAAAGACACCAAATCTAGGAGCAAAACTAAGGAAAAAACTTGTTATGAACTCTTCATTTAGTAGATTCATATGGTAGTGCAACGACCAAGACCCTAGACCAACAAACATTCCTCCTCCACCAAGTTATCCCTTCCTCTTTGTAACTGTTAGCCCTTAAAAGTGAATCTACAATCCATAACTTCGATCCAACAATAGAATTTTTGGCCCAGATACTCCAGAATTTTAGCCTCCCCAGCAACTGCAGAATTTCCAGTAGAAATCCAAAATTTTGCACGTGTGAGACAATAAAGAGAAATTGACTTCCTTAGCACGATAATGACCAACTTCTCCTTTGCTAGCCCTTTCCTTCTTATTCCTTGGAATTTGCACCATTTACTGCATCCAAATACTGCAATTTACTGCAAACAAAACTTGTTGAGAGTGTGTGCCAAATGAGGTCGATTTGCTCCACTATATAGGCTTCTTGTGAGGTCAAATTACCCTCTTTGAGGCTGACTTGTCCTTTCTTAAGGCCTATTTTTTGGACGAGGCCCAATTGACCTAATTTACATTAAAATACTTTTATTTCTTGACAAATAATTCCCAAGAAGGGTTCTTTACAATATGACATGGACAAGGATACATGACATAAAGTCTAGAGGTCTTCAATGGAGACCTTTACCTAAAAACAATTGACCCAAGCATGAAACCCATGCTTTAATAAGTCAATCTATTTAATAATAAAATTTATTTTTCTTTCTTTTGATAAATATATTTCAATATGACTCAAGTACAATTATGAAGACCGATACTAGTTACGTTCTTCAACATTCCCTCTTAACTACAGAGGTATTCACAATTACCTATATCTATATAGGTACATGGAAGATCTTCAAAACAAACTACAAAGAGTTCTGACACACTCAGTTCCACAGACTAGATTCCTAACCAAGTTAATATATTCGGGTGTGACTAAGATGGATTAAATATTTCATTTAGTCTAGGTACCATCATGCTTACTTACTAACCATCAACCCAGGGATCTAGGTGCGTATCCAAGGTCATAACCCTAACACCAACGACACCCTCTCTCTTCTGGATATATACATCAAACACGTGTAGATTTACTCACAAGCATCCATCATTGGATGCTTCAACACTTCCTAATAAACAAGATATATTCATTTTTCCAAGCATGCATCTAGAGTGTTTAATATGTTTATGGATAGAAAAAAAAAACCCCAATCAACAATAAAATTTAAAACATACATACAAGTAAACATAAACCTTCAGGGTATTCAATCATCTTGATGTCACTTATATCAAGTTTTAGAAGCTTTTCTTCTTTCATTTCTTCAACAATACCAAGACATACACATTCTCCAATTTCTTCTTCAAGGTATCCACTATCATAATATTCCCTCCTTCTCAACTGGGGAGATATACCCTTTCTTCTATCCAGGCTCCCTCTTAACTTAGGGAGATAAACTACTTTATTCTTCTATCACATCAAATAAGCTTCAAACTTTCACGACTTCATCAAGGTCATCTTCATAATCATCCTTATAGCTTTCTTCATCATGCTTATATGGACATCTTCATTATCTTGAAAATTTTGTACTTGCAAAAATTTAATTGCAAGTACAACCAAATACATATATAGAATCATGAAGTTAATAGTATCAAAGTTATGTCAATATAATGAAAGCATCAAACAATCAAATACTTTAGACACTAAATACCTAAACCTAGTTAGATTCATAAGAGATACACAATTTTAGGCTTCAACTACTTGCTATGGTTTTGTTACAAACCATAGATTATAACATAAGGTAGTTTAATCAAGAAATCAATCATATTCTATTTAGGGCCTCAATGAAAAATTTTACTATGATATATTGCAAACCCTAGAAGCAATTCAAATAAGTACAATTTCAGGGTTCAACAATTTTCAGAATTTATATGTTAGACACTGCTAGGGTTTAATGCAAACCTTAGATTCCATATTTGAGACACTAAGCCTTAGATATCAACAATCAAAACCAATCATAGCAATATCTAACATTTTAAAAATAAGAACGACTACTACTAGGGTTTGTTTTAAATTGTTGATTTTATCATCATATTGGTAACAATATATCTTGGAATATCAAACTTCTACTAGGGCTTTGTTACAAACCCTAGACTTTACAAACTATGAACATCAATAATTAGGTTAACACACACACACACACAACACACACACATATCATAATAATGCACAAGCATATCACAACAATATCTATTAGGTAAACCCAGGGCACAAATATCAATACACTAAAGTTATACATACAACAAATTTAACTAGGCTAGGATTTCAAACGAATAAATACACACCTAGGATCTTACTATAGATATTATAAGGGTTTTTATCATAAACCTTAATTCGTCAAACCCTAAAGATCTAGGGCTTGAATACAACAAACCCTAAAGAACTAGGGTTTCCATTATAACAATATGAAAAACATAAACATCAAACGAATAGTATTTTCTAGATTTCATCAATAACCCTAAGTAGAATAGGGTTTCATAATCAATATCAACACACCCTTAGGTTATGGTTTTACAAAGAAACTTTTAGGGTTCCAAAAAAATGATGATTTTAATGAGGGTAGATTCAATCTAATGATTAATCACCTTAACAAGATTTTTTTTGATTCAAGGCTCTAGATATAATGATGTTAGTAATGCAAAGAAAATTTAAAAAGGAATCAATATACCTTTATTATGAATAGAACAAAGTGTATGGTCTAAGAAATGTCTTTGAGTTGTTTCTTAGCAAACCCTGTAGGACATAAATTATTGAAGAGCTTCATTTGTAACACAACTTCTAACATGATTTATTTGGTGAGGTCTCCTCCATAACCTTTAAGCATTCAACAAGATTTTCTAAACAAAGAAAATATAAAAGAAGGGTTATTATCATATAATACAAACACATCTTGATGAAAATCTGAAACAAAGAAAAAACTAATTATATTTCGGTAAATTGGTGGAGACTCCCTCTTAATCCAATCTTGAGGGAAACCTACAACTAATTCAAAAATGTTATAACAAGGCATGTTATACCTAGAAGTTCTATAAATAAAAACATAAATAAAAACAATTAAAAAATTAGAATAGAAGGATATGTAAGGGATAGAGTCCCTAGAAAATAAGTCCTTGAATTTGGATTCTTCCATATTGTTCTTCTTTGGTGGAGCTTCATCAAAAATATTTTCTTGATCCCTATCTCTCTTCTTATTCCTTGGACTCTCTGGACAATTAATTTTGTAGTGACCCATCTTGTGACAATTGTAACATTCGATATTTGATAGACCAACCTTCTTCTTTGGTCCCTTTTGAAGGTTCCCTTATTCTCGTGATGAGCAGAATAGGAATTTGAGATGTTCTCCTCTTCATTATTATTGTTTCTTACTAATGATATTATAGTTTCTTCTTGATTATATGCATTACATATTTGTTCGAATGTTGGAATATCCTTCAAACTATTGATTCCTGATGCAAAGGCACTCCATGATGTTGGTAATACTAGAAGGGAAGTAATTACAAGCTCTTTTTCTGGTATCATTTCAACTATTGCTTGAAGTTCATCTATGATTCTAGATATCCTTATAAATAAGAATGCCACAATATCGTATTTCGTCATATTCATAGTTATTAATTCATTCTTGAGGCTTGCAATTTGACCAATGTTATTTATTATGAATAATTTGTATAGAGCCTAATACATTTATTGAGTGGAATATATGTTGGATATATATGGAATGAGGTTGTCATTTATTCCAACCACAATTATGTTCATGGCCAATATTTTGGCTTCTCTAAAATTTTATTTCTCTACCTCACTTGATTCATTTGTAGGCTTCTTGTTTGTTGGCTTGAGGGGTCCTGACCCATGTTCGGTGTGCAAGGTTTTCCAACAAACCCCTATACTACTGGCCCTTTCGGCAGTGGCCTGCTTTCGCAGGTCACAGTCTCACCCGAAGTAGTATGGGTGGGTGCTGGAACCAGGTTTCTGCACCCTGAGAAAGGAAGGGTAAGGCAAGCAGAGTTGCGTTCGGTTTCTGTAATTCCCAGATTACCTGGTTCTTCGCAGGGTTAAGTATGTATCTATTTGCATCCATGTGCACTAGATCTATAATTATCTACTTTATATAACATCAACATATTATTATATAAACAGAGCGAAACAAATCTAGATCAAAGCATTTAGTACACAGATCTTCACAACAGAAGATATAAAATACATAACACAACAATTATCAGCAATTCATACAATAGTACTCACAGATTCAGATCTCTAATAATCCTTCGCATTAATTCATTCATCAATCTTTCCTTACAATTCCCTTCCCAACCTGCGCACACAGTAGCAGAGTCCACACACAGCTGGACTAGGATCTCCACGCACACAGCCAACAGGAGTCCATTCCCCAAAACCAAAACAGACAGCTTTAGCAACAAATCACATCAATATCTTATCAATTCTTCTCCTTTTCGATACAAAATACATCTCTATTTATAACAATATAGCTCCGACTTTCCTGTGGTTCACAACCCATGGTTTTCGGACCCCTAGTTTACCCTTTGACCCATTACAATGCGTTCAGGGCTTTGACCCGCCCCAAAAACCCCTGCGCTATACTAAATATAATCAAAAGTAGTCAAAATGGACCAGTTTCGTAGCTTGTTAGGAGACCCCGTTCTAACAGTCCCCCAACACAATCTTGTGACTCGTCCCGAATCACTATACTGGTGCGGCTTCCATTTTCATAGCAACTTCCACAACTTTCTCCTGAGATTCAAAGGTCTGATGACTCATCAGTGTGCACTGGTGGGGTAACAACATAACGATGAACCACTTCGTATGTTGTCTATCATCATATTCGAACCATCCTTCCCTAATTGCCTTCTTCAATTGCCGATCAGCCTCCCATACTGACTCAGACGCACCTTGTTTGAAGTCCTTTACTTCCGCTACCAACTGGGAATAAGATTTCGGCTTTCAGAATTTTTTCTTCAGAGCATATTTGATATCTTGAATGGAGGCGATCCCATTCTGGACAACGTATCACATATACCAGTCCAGAGCTCTGTCTTCGAATGCTAAATACAGCTGCACCCTCTTTATCGTATCGCTGGCCACATTCTGCGCAGTCCAGACAGAGTCTGCCAAAAACCAAAATCAATCCATATTCTCATCTCCTACCCCTTTGAAGGTAGGCAGTTTCACGTGCACAGCCATATCACTGTCTAGGGAGGGTGGCGGCATAGGCAAATTCTTACCTTTGTGTGGCCTAGGTGGCGATGTACCTGGGGGATCTTGAACAACTAGTTCCTGCAACGGGTTGTAGGTGGATCTCGCTTCGTCAAGGTTGGTCCAATAGTATTTACCACTGCGTGTTGCGCTTCCGTCTAGATCCGAGGTCATTCAGTCAGTATGACTACACAGGATTATCTTTTCGCACAATAATTTCTTGATTAGAAAAGGTAACGTCCTCAGAAACTTGCCTCATAATCCCTTGAAGAATCATCATTTGGCCTCAGAGTATGATACAAACTAATCAATGGAAAATTCTGTCACAAATCATCCCAGCACACTATCCACCCAGTGATCTACCATGCGTGTGATATTATTATCAGTTTTTTCAAGCTGTTCGAGCAACTCTGGGGTCCATAGAGTGACCCGCTCGTCCTTCCAGCACTTCTGGATTTCCACCAGTCTAGCTAGCCACTCTTGGAGTTCAATCGCAAAGTTCAAAAAGAATATTTCGTAGCTTTCAGTAAGGACGTACCTATTTTTCCACCTTTCTGCCGTTAACTTCTCACTGTGATTTTATTTTACTGAAAATTCCTGGATCTGTCTTTCGAACCAGTCTTCGATCCCTTTTCTTTCACGCTTCTAGTATTCTCTTGTCATTACCTGATTCCTCTCTCAGACTTCTTCCGGTCCTGGCAACAAAACCATTTTTTGGCTTGAGGGGTCCTGACCCAGGTTCGGTGTGCAAGGTTTGCCAACAAACCCCCATACTACTGGCCCTTTTGGCAGTGAACTGCTTTCGCAGGTCACAGTCTCACCCGAAGTAGTATGGGTGGGTGCTAGAACCAGGTTTATGCACCCTGAGAAAGGAAGGGTAAGGCAAGCAAAGCTGCGTTTGGTTTCTGTAATTCCCAGATTACCTGGTTCTTCGCAGGGTTAAGTATGTATCTATTTGCATCCACATGAACTAGATCTATAATTCTCTACTTTCTATAACATCAACACATTATTATATAAACAGAGTGGAACAGATCTAGATCCAAATATTTAGTACACAAATCTTCACATCGGAAGACAGAAAATGCATAACACAGCAATTATCAGCAATTCATACAATAGTACTCACAGATTCAGATCTCTAATAATCCTTCGCATTCATTCGTTCATCAATATTTCCGTACAATTCCCTTCCCAACCTGCGCACACAGCAGCAGGGTCCACACACAGCTGGACTAGGATCTCCGCGCACACAACCAGCAGGAGTCCGTTCCCGAAAACCCAAATAGACAGCTTAAGCAACAAATCACATCAATATCTTATCAATTCTTCTCCTTTTCGATACAAAATACATCTCTATTTATAACAATCTAGCTCCGACTTTCTTATGGTCCGCAATCCATGGTTTTCGGACCCCTAGTTTACCCTTTGACCCATTACAATGCGTTCGGGGCTTTGACCTTCCACAAAAACCACTGCGATATACTAAATATAATTAAAAGTAATCAAAATGGACCAGTTTCGCAGCTTGTTAGGGGACCCCGTTCCAACATTCATCTTCATAGTTATTAATTCATTCTTGAGGCTTGAAATTTGACCAATGTTATTTATTATGAATAATTTGGATGGAGCCTAATACATTTCTTGAGTGGAATCTATGTTGGATATATATGGAATGAGGTTGTCCTTTATTCCAACCACTATTAGGTTCATGGCCAATATTTTGGCTTCTCTAAAATTTTATTTCTCTACCTCACTTGATTCATCTATAGGCTTCTTGTTTTTTCCTAGGACTAGATTCAAAAATTTATTCTTCTCGAAAATGAGATCTATTCTTTTTTTCCATGCCCTTTAGTTGGAGGCTACTTCTAATTTGTTTTCTCCCTTCAATGAGTTCGACATAGTTCCTATAGATAGTAGGATTATCCCCTTATATGATCCCTTTTCTTGATGACCCTTATTCAACTTCTTAAGACTCCGTATTCTACTTATTCTCATTTCAGTAGATCTTCAAGCTATCTTTTTCCTCTTTTTTCACCTTAACTCTGATACCATGTTGAAAAATTAGAAAGGTAGAAATATTTTCTCTTGTTGATAATTACTTGTGATTTCCTTGATTTATTATTGTATTTATTATGTTTTTATTTTATCTTAGTTAATCAAGAAATTAACAAAACCATAACACAGAGATCAAAGACACCAAATGTAGGCACACAACCAGGGAAAAACCCCTAGATAGGGGAAAACCCAGTAAAGAACTATTCCTTCAGTAGATTCATATGAAAGTGAGAAAACCGAGACCCTAGACCAACAAACATTCCCCCTCCACCAAGTCAACCCTTCCTCGTAAATTTCTGCCCTTCAAAGTCCAACTACAATCCAGAACTTCGAACTAGCAGCAATATTTTCGGCCCAACTACTCCAGAATTTTTGCCTCCCCAACAACTGTAGAATTTCCAGTATAACTCCATAATTTCGCATGTGTGAGATAATAGAGATATAAATTGACTTCCTTAGCAAGATAATGACCTTATCCTTTCTTAGCCCTTTCCTTCTTTTTCTTTGGAATTTGTACCCTTTAATGCATCCAACTACTACAATTTACTACAAATTGAACTTGTTGAGAGTGTGTGTCAAATGAGGTCGAGTTGATAAAAAATGTAGGCTTCTTGTGAGGTCGAATTTCCCTATTTGAGGCTGACTTTTCCTTGAGGCTGACTTGGTGGAGGCCTAATTGAACTAATTTACATCAAAATAGTTTTCTTTCTTAGAAAATAGTTCACAAGAAGGGTTCTTTACAATATGAAATGGACAAGGATACTTGACATAAACCATAGAGGTCTTCAATGGAGACCTTGACCTAAAAAAAATTGACCCAAGCATGCAACCCATGCTTTAATAAGTCAATTTATTTTATAATAAAATTTATTTTTCTTTCTTTTGATAAATATATTTAATTATGACTCAAGTACAATTATGAAGACTGACACTAGTTACATTCTTCAACATGAGCCAAAAACCTTACTTTTTTGTACTTGCATCCATTTTCTATTCAGAGAAAGAGGGCATAGTGGCCTCACCTTCTAGTTGAGTTTTCTCCTGAAAGGGTTTCCCAAGTTATATCATGTGTCAAATAGTGGTTTTGTTAGTTTTTATTTCAATGTTCTCTATTTTCTTCATAATTTTAATTTGCATGCATAACAATAAAAATAATCGACATATCCAAAAATATAAAGAGAAATAAAACCCTAATAGTGTATATTTCAAAATTTTAAGTATCATTTTATCATAATTGTTGTAATAAATTGTCTAGTGGAATATCCACGACAATTTATTGATCATATTGGTATCAAAGAAATATTATTTTTGCATATTGTGGATATTTGCAGGGGATCTAGATCGAAAAAGTCAAAAGTCATAAAACCATAATCATGGTCGAAAAATATGTGAATAACCCTCTTGATCCTACAAAGGAGAGTTTTTCATGGCTATGTTGTATCCCAATTTGATCCTCTTTAATTTTGTCTATCTCTACAAATTCTATTTCACTTGGACCCTCATCTTGTAATCGTTAGCCTTATTTTGTCTCTTAAAAACCATCTTTGCCATGCTAATGTGCCTCTTACAATTAACCTCCTTAGTCATTCAAAGTCACTAATCAGAATCACTCTCCATTTTAAAACATTTAAACATAACAATGATGTAAATAGTGACCACATTCAAACCACATTAAAGAGTTAATTATTAGATAAAATTAAATAATTTTAACAATAATGGATAATATTAATGATATAAAATACCTTATAAACCATATTAACTAATGTCAAATGTTAATAGATATTTTTATTAATATACATATTATTATTTAATTGTTCATTATATATTAATAATAAATATCAATAAGAAATAATTCCTATAAAATTTGGAAAGTAAATAAGAATAGAGCCTTTATTTTAAAGAAAAACCCACTTTACATATGCACATGTGTGAAATCTCACCAGGTGAAACTTAAAAGGTCACGTTCCTAAAATATTTCTACCCAATATGTTTTACCACTGTTAATCTTGTTAATTCTCAACCTTTTGATATATCGAGCTCATATATTAAATTTAAATTTCCAATAACAATCTAATTGATATTAAAATTTAATCACCCATTTATCTCCTCCTAAATTTAGTCACTTTTAAATATTGGTTTTGAGTGAGAATTGGAAAATAATTTGTATCAAAGTTAAACCCAAAGAATATTCTATTTTTTTTAGTATTTTGCTATATACTAATTAATTTGGGAAGCAACTTTCACATAAGACAAAAATTAAAGATGATTTTACTTGTGTTAAAACAAATTTATACTCTCAAATACACAAATAATACAATTATCTTCTATATAAATATAGGTACGATACAATTATATATTTAACTTGGAAAATTTTATTTGAAGGATATTTAAAAAAAATAGTGATGCAACAAGGTAAGAAAATAAAGTTATTTCATTTATGTAAATTCTAAGGAATTAATTCTTATTTTTATGTAATATAGGAGGGTTAGTTTTTTTACAAAATTCGATATTCTGAGCATAAATAACTTTATAATAAAAATTCAAAAACAAAATAATATATGGTTTATAAATGATATATAAATTTACTTTTGAAATCATATAGTAACTTTTATAGTCAATTTAAAATAATATTAACCTTTTGATTTGTTAAACATGTAGGTTGGACTTAACTTTTTGTAACTCCTCCATCCGATTTTTCCCAATAGCCATTTAGCAAGTGAATATTTTCTAAGTAACAATTTATTCGATCAAGCAAGCTTATAAATGGATGACTCTATGAAATCATTCAACAAAATGGCAATAGATATGGCCTTAATTGTTATGTTGGGTGAAAATAATTTAATTTTATACATTAGGAAGGCTACAAGATGAGAAAATGGGAGTTAATGTAAAAATGAGAGATAAGTTGAATCATAGTTTCATTAAAATTAAGACACTAACATATTTAAAAGGTTGGTTATATAACCAGAAAAGTATAAACTATTTTTTATAGGGATAAAAGAAAGAACCAAAGACTAGTGAAAGGAGTTTTGATGCAAGTAGTCGACATTGTTATCTTGAAGAACGGTCTTTTAATCCGAAGCAAAATCACATGATGATCCTAGCTTTCTCATCTAATGGTGTGAAGCAAAATCACACGATGATTCTAGTTTTCTCTTTTTAACGACGTGAGGATTATTACGCGTGTTTGCTCTTATGATGAGATTTTATTTTCTTTTCCATTTATTGATTTAAGTGAAATATGATATCAATGGAATATTCATGACGTTAAGGTATTTAACCACTCAAATTTTTATTTTTTTAACATCTACTTAGAAATATTTGGAAGAAAACATTGAATAATTGTTCATATACTATGTTTGAATTGGATCATATTGCATACATGTTATCATATGGTTCATTGAATGAATTAAACGAGTATGTTTTAAATATCAAACTAATTTTTATATTTCTTTTATTTTTGTAGTGTAACTAATTTAATGCGTATTTTCTCATTACAAGGGTTTTAGCTATGAGACAATTGAAAATCACATATATTTATTGATGATTTTGAACTCAACAACCTTCTTATTATAAATTCCTTACCATTTTTTTCTCCTTAAAAATTCAATAATTAACATAGTCTATAACTAAATAAAGGTTATTATTATTGTAATATTTTTTATTCCTTTATAAATAATATCAAATATAGGGAATACCCAATGTGGTTGGATAAGACCAGTCTTTGGCATAAAGTGAGAGGATAGTTTGAATCTCATTGGATGCCTTTAGGATTTTGGTAGCACCATAAAAATCTGAGAGACAAAAGGTTGGAAGCACAATTTTCAAATATAAGTTGTAATTTGAATCTCCTCATGTCATCCCTGAACAATAAGCTTGGGATACTTGGAGAAGATCAGGGTTCTAACACAAAGGAAAAATCAGAGGGGAGATCAAGAGATTGGAAATAAATGGATAACTAATAGAAGAAATGACCCAAAAGGAATGGATAAATAATTGAAGAAAGGATCAGTGGATCTTCTGGCATTAATTCATGCAAACGTAGGGGCAAAGTTTACAAGAGTACACCAAAGGGTTTAGAAAGATGGACATAATGCCGGGTATATCCTGAAAGAATCCAAATGTATTTCTCAAGTATCTGGGGGGTCTACATAGCCATCTATAGAAGCAAGTGAAGTTGTTCAAGCCCATATTGGTGGAGGAGGATTTTATAAAAGAACAATACCTGGAGAACATAGGCATGAAGAAATGGAAATAAAGTGGATCTAAGTAGAAGGAGAAACAAGATGCTTCTAAGGATGGGAAGAAGTGGAAAGGGGGAAAAGATAAAAGAAAAAAATCACAACACATAAATTCAAAGATCCAAGCAACCACTGCAACATTTACAATCATATAGAGGAGAAGTGATGGAAGATGCATCCAAAACTTAACCCGAAGAACAAAAATAAGGATAATAATAAGAAGAATCTTATTACCACCGATTCAAGAAACTGGGTTGAAAGAAACTTGGACGTGGGTGAGAATATTGTATGTATGTTCATGTAGAAGGAGTTGAATTTGAGTATATTTTAGGATCATGAAGAAGAATAAATGACCAAACTCTTCCAGATCAAGATACAGGTCAAGAGGAAAAATATTGATACTCTGTTTGACTCAAAATTATAGGAAAATCTCATTGTAGTAGAGTTGGTAAACAAGTTAGGATTGGAAGTTTGTGATCATCCAAGCCCATATCCATTAGGATGGGAAAAAGAAAGATGTAGAGTTGAAGGTAACAAAACAATGAAAAATTATATTTTCCATCAACGTCAATTTTATTGATGAAGTAGAACTAGATGTAGTTCTCCTTGATGTATGTGGAGTCATGTTTGAGCCCTACATGTACATTCATGATGCAATATTCATGTACAGAGCCAACTAGTACTGGTTCATCAAGGATGGAACATCGATCACCATCAATGCGCACAAAGGCAAGTCAAAAATTTTGTTGGTAAGTTCCAACCAAACTAAGAAATTGATTAATTCCAATAATAAGTATGTTTTACTGTTTTTAAGAGAAAATATGTTAGTAGAAGAGTCAATAAGAGGCAAGGCATCCCTGGAGGGGTGTACTAAGAAATAAAAATAAAAATTATAAGAGTTGCTACAAACATATAGGGATGTGTTCTAGCATCCCAAAGGGTTACAACCTAAGAGGAAAGTGAAGCATGTTATCCAAATATTTTAAGAATTCCTATTGCCAAACATTAGGATGTACAAGAAATATGTTATAGAAGAAAATGAGGTGAATAAATAGTTTTAGAAGATGTTGGAAAAATGTTTCATTCGACCGAGTACATCACCATGTGGGTCACCCATCATCATTATGAGAAAAAAAGTTGGGACTTAGCGAATTTGTATTGATTACAAGGAGTTGAAAAAATCCATACTCAATAATAGGTACCAAATACGCAGGTTAGATGATTTTTTGGATAAGTTTCAGTAAGAAAAGTACTTCAACAAGATGGACTTAAAGTTTGGATATCACCAGGTTCAAGTAAAATAAGAAGATACCTAGAAAATTTCCTTCAAAACTAGACAAGGTTTGTATGAGTGGTTAGTCATGCCATTTAGCCTATGCAATGCACCAACTACATTTATGAAATTAATGAATGATATATTGCAGCCTTTTATAGATTCATTTATTATTGTTTATTTGGATGTTATATTGGTATATAGTGCTACCTAGGAGGAGAAAATATCATATTTGTCACAGGTGCTGGAGACATTAAAGAAGAATTAGCTGCTAGTATGTGTTTGCACAACAATCTTTGGTGTGTCTAGGGTATGTGATAGGTGGAGGAGAGATGAATATAGATATTTCCAAGATGAAAGATATCATGAAATATATGGTGCCTACTAATGTTTATGAGGTTATGAGTTTCATTGTGGAAACACAATATCTAAGGAAATTAATAGCCTCATTTTCAACGTTAGCAACACCACTCCACACCATAACAAAAATTTGCAATATTTCCCAATGCGGAACGAGCCAGCAAAGGGCCTTTGAGGAGATAAAAAAGAAGAACAATCAAACAACAATTATAGCATTACCAAACTTGCAACAACCCTTTGAAGTGGAGATAGATGCGAGTGGATATGCTATGGGAGTGATCTTGATGCTAGTAGGAAGGCATGTATGCAACCATTCTAAAGTATTTCATGGGGCAGTTCTTAACTACCTTACCTATGACAAGAAGCTCTATGCCCTGGTGCAATCTGTGAAGAAGTGGAAGAACTATTTGATGGAGAAGGAGATATTAATCCTCACAGATCACCAACCACTATAGTACCTGCAGTCCCAAAGTAAGCTACAATAGGCCAAATATTAAAAGTGGATGGGGTTTCTAAAATAGTCTCATTTAGTGATCAAGTATAAGATGGTCAATGGAAATAAGTTTTCCAACATGATTTAAAGGCTACCCACATAAACAATCACATATTTGGGAACTCTAATTCACATTGAGCCATTCATCCATGATGCATACTAAGAGGGCATATTTAGAGGATGGGGACTTTAGGGAGGTGTTTCAACAGTTGCAAAGACAGAGTCATGTGCACAAGGGTGACAACATTGTTGACTACCATCTCTAAGATAGATTACTCAATAGGATAGATAAACTATGTGTTCCTAAAGGTGAGCGATTCCAACTAATTAGTGAGGCTCACACCTCAAAGGTTTTAGGGCACTTTGGTGTAGGGAAGAAAATGACAAACTTTTAGAGGTATGTTTATTGGACCAAGGTGCAAGAACATGTAGATAGGTTCATAAGAGGATGCATGCATTGTTGTACCAAAAATACTAGTAATAGGAAACAATGTATATATCATCCCTTACCTGTACCCACTCATCCTTGGGAAATAATATCCATGGAATTTGTGGGAGGTTTACCAACAACCAGGAAGGTACATGATTACCTGTTCATGGTAGTTGACAAGTTCAACAAGATGCGTGTTCTGATTCCATTTAAAACGACCATCAGTGTGCAAGAAACAATAAAATTGTTCTTTGGATAGGTTTGGGTGCACTTTAGGATACAAAGGAGCATAATTTCATAAAGGGACATGAGATTTATTAGTTAATTTTTTACTACATTGTGGGAGAATATGTACATGAAGTTGAATAGGTTTACAACATTCCATCCTCACAGAGATGGGAAAATAGAAGTAGTCAATATGACTTTGGTGCAACTTTTGAGGGGTTACAATTAAAAGCATACAAATACCTAGGATAAAAATATAGTATATACACAACACTCTTGTAACAGATCAGTAAAAAATTCTATTGGTAAGTCCCCATTTGAAACTTGTTTTGGATATTTTACACCTTCACATTTCGATATTGCATATGGGCCACACAGAGGAGTAAAGGAAGATATTACAAGAGATGCATTGAGGATGAAATATTTGTATAAAAGATAAGGAAAATCCATATATAGGTAAAAGAGATACTACAGAAGTAATAGGAAAAATACAAGGCTAGGCATGATAAATATGGAAGAAAGAAGCCATTCAAAGTGGGATAAAAATTATGCTTACAATTAAACAAGGAGAGGTTACATGGTCCTAATATGAAAAGAAAGGCTAGTATGTGATATGGCCCCTTTGAGATTTGGAAAAGGTGGGAGATAATTCCTATAGACCCATTATATCCACATTCATGTGCATTTACTCAGTTATGAATGTGGATAATCTAAATCTCTATGAGACTTTCATGCTAGGTCAATAAGAGGAACAAGTCCTACCTTCTATGTAATATTTGGTACCAGATGCTCAAGAAAAGTGATAGAAGACACAATTTTGTAGAAGTGGTAAAAAAATATAAGACATGTTAAACATGTCCATTGGAAGATTGGGTTGAACAAACAACTTCCAAGTAAAGCTAAATGGTACACTAGAGAGAAAGAGGTAGAAAAATTTCCTCACCTCATTTAGTAGAATATTTTGGGCACAAAAATTATCCAAAAATGGGTAGGTGTGATATAGATTGGATCATTATATTTATTTCATCCATATTGATTCTTTCAGAGTGGAAAAAGTGGAGGAATCAACTCACATGACCATATTTACCAGTGATCCAAATTTGGAAAATTCAAGGTCAAAAAATTCAGGATCCATTTTGAGGCCTTAAATGATTTTTTTTTTGTGGTCCTGACCTTACTATGGAACTTAATTCACCATAAATGTGCACAAAGGCAAGTAAAAAATTTCTCTTGTAAGTCCCAACCAAGCTAAGAAATTAATTAATTCCAACAAGAAGTATGTTTTACTATTTTTAAGAGAAAATATGTCGGTAGAAGAGTCAATAAGAGGCAAGGGGTGTACTAAAAAATGTAAATAACAATTGTAAGAGTTGCTGCATGCATATAGGGATGTGTTCTAGGATCCTAAAGGGTTACCACCTAGGAGGTAAGTGACGCATGAGATCCAACTATTGTTAGACTTCCTGATGCAAAACATTGGGCTGTACAAGAAATATGTTATAGAAGCAAGTGAGGTGAATAAATAGTTGTAAAAGTTGTTGGAACAATGTTTCGTTTGACCGAGTACATCACCATGTGGGTCACCCATCATCATTATGTGAAAAAATGTTGGGACTTGGCGAATGTGTATTGATTACAAGGAGTTGAAAAAATCCATACTCAAGAATAGGTACCCCATGGCTAGGTTAGATGATTCGTTGGATAAGTTTCAGTAAGAAAAGTAATTCACCGAGGTGGAATTAAAGTTTGGATATCACCAGGTTCTAGTCAAATAAGAAGATACTTATAAAATTGCCTTCAAAACCAGACAAGGTTTGTATGAGTGGTTAGTCTTTCCATTTAGCCTATGCAATGCGCCAACTACATTTATGAAAATAATGAATGATATATTGCATCGTTTTATAGATGCATTTGTTATTATTTTTTTGGATGTTATATTGGTATATAGTGCTACTTGGAAATAACGTGTAGGTGCTGGATACATTATAGAAGTACTAGCTGCTAGTAAATATCAAGAAGTGTGTGTTTGCACACAAATATTTGGTGTGTCTAGGGTATGTGATACATGGAGGAGAGATGAAGATATATCTTTCCAAGATGCAAGGCATCATGAAATGGATGGTGCTTACTAATTTTTATGAGGCTATGAGTTTAATTTGGGAAAACACAATCCCTAAGGAAATTAATAGCCTCATATTCAATGGTAGCAACACCACTCCACACGATAACAACTGGTGGAAATATTTCCTAGTGGGGAATGGGTCAGCAAAGCGCATTTGAGGAGTTAAATAAGAAGAACAGTCAAGCACCATTTATAGCATTACTAAACTTGAAAAAACTCTTTGAAGTGGATATAGATGCGAGTGGATATGCTATGGGAGTGTTCTTGCTACTAGGAGGAAGGAATGAATGTCATCATTCTAAAATATTTCATGGGGCAGTTATTTAATACCTTACCTATGAAAAGAAGCTCAATGCCCTGGTACAAGATGTGAAGAAGTGGAAGCACTATTTGACGGGGAAGGAGATATTTATCCTCACACATCACCAACCACTATAGTACCTGTAGGCCCAAAGTAAGCTACAATAGGCAAAATATTACAAGTGGATGGGGTTTATACAATAGTTTCATTTAGTGATCAAGTATAAGAAGGTCAATGGAAAAAATTTGTCCAACATACTTTCAAGGCCACCCCCATAAAAGATCACATCTTTGGGAGCTCTAATGAAAATTGAGCCATTCATCCATCATGCATACTAAGAGGGCATATTTAGAGGATGGGGAATTTAGGGAGGTGTTTCAACCGTTGAAAATTTAGAGTCATGTGCACAATGGTGACAACATCATTGACTACAGTATCTAGGATAGGTTACTCAATAGGCTAGATAAACTATGTGTTCCTAACAGTGATTTGTTCCAACTGATTAGAGAGGCTCACACCTCCAAGGTTGTAGGGAACTTTGGTGTAGGGAAGAGAGTGAAAAACTTGTAGAGGTATCTGTATTGGCCCAAGATGCAAGAACATTTAGCTAGTTTCATAAGATGATGCATGCTTTGTTGTACCAAAAATAATAATAATAGGAAACAATGTCTATATCATTCCTTACCTGTACCCACTGAGTCATTGGGAATTAATTTCCATGGAATTTGTGGGAGGTTTTCCAACAACAAAAAAGGTACATGATTACCTATTCATGGTAGTTGAAAATTTCAACAAGATATGTGTTATGATTCCCTTTAAAAAGATCATCAGTGGGCAAGAAGCAATAAAATTGTTCTTTATATAGGTTTGGGTGCACTTTAGGATACCAAGGATCATCATTTCATTAAGGGACATGAAATTTCTTAGTTAATTTTTGACTACATTGTGGGAGAATATGGACATGAAGTTGAATAGGTTTACAACATTCCATCCTCACAGAGATGGGAAAATAGTAGTCAATATGAATTTGATGCAACTTTTGAAGGGTTACAATTAGAAGCATATGAAGACCTGAGATAAAAATATAGTATATACACAACAGTATTGTAACAGAGCAATCAATACTTCTACTGATAAGTCCCCATTTGAAAGTTGTTTTGGTTATTTTCCACCTTCACATTTTGATATTGCATATGGCCGCACTTAGGAGTAAGGGAGGATCTTACAAGATATGCCTTGAGGGATGAAATATTTTCAGAAAATATACGGAAAATCCATATATAGGTATAAGAGATACTGTAGAATTCAAAATAAAAATACAAGGCTGGGCATGATAAATATGGAACAAATAAGTCGTTCAAAGTGGGATACAAAGTATGCTTACAATTGAACAAGGAGAGGTACATGGTCCTATTAAGAAAAACAAGGCTATGCGATATGGCCCCTTTAAGATACTAGAAAATGTGGGAGATAATTCCTATAGACTCAATCTACCCCTATGAGACTTTCATGCGAGATTAGTAAGAGGAGAAAGTCGTACCTTATATAGAATATTTGGTACTTGATGCTCAAGAAAAGTGATAGAAGACACAATTTTGTAGAAGTGGTAAGAAAATAAAAGACATGGGAAACATGGCCATTGGAAGATAGGGTTGAATGAACAATTTCTAAGTAAACCTAAATGGTACACCGGAGATAAGGTGGTAGAAAGATTTCCTCATCTCATTTAGTAGAATATTTTGGAGACAAAAAACATCCAAAAAAGGGGAAGTCATGTGATATAGATTGGATCATTATATATATTTTCATCCATATTGATGCTTTCAGAGTGGAAAAACTGGAGGAATCAAATCACATGACCATTTTTACTAGTAGTCCCAATTTGGAATATTCAAGGTCGAAAAATTCAGGATCCATTTTGAGGCCTTAAATGAATTTTTTTTGTGGTCCTAACCTTACCATGGAACAACATTCAACATCAATGTGCACAAAGACAAGTCAAAATTTTCACTGATATGTTCCAACCAAGCTAAGAATTTGATTCCATCAAGAAGTATGTTTTACTATTTTTAAGAGAAAATATGTCGATAGAAGAGTCAACAAGAGGCAAGGCATCCCTGGAGGGGAGTACTAAGAAATAGAAATAAAAATTCTAAGAGTTGCTACAGGAATATAGGGATGTGTTCTAGGATCCT
This sequence comes from Pinus albicaulis, assembly GCA_034641835.2. Taxonomy (NCBI): domain Eukaryota; kingdom Viridiplantae; phylum Streptophyta; class Pinopsida; order Pinales; family Pinaceae; genus Pinus; species Pinus albicaulis. Next base: position 959,320,638 of record CM076577.1, on the reverse strand, counting down.
CAAGGGCTACCACCTAAGAGGGAAGTGAATCATGAGATCCAACTATTGTTAGAATTCCTATTTCCAAACATTGGGATGTACAAGAAATATGTTATAGAAACAAGTGAGGTAAATAAATAGTTGTAGAAGCTATTGGAGCAATGTTTCATTTGCACGAGTACATCACCATGTGGGTCACCCATTATCATTATGTGAAAAAATGTTGGGACTTGGCGAATGTGTATTGATTACAAGGAGTTGAAAAACTCCATACTCAAGAATAGATACCCCATGCCCAGGTTAGATGATTTGTTGGATAAGTTTCAGTAAGGAAAGTACTTCACGAAGCTGGACTTAAAGTTTTTATATCACCAGGTTCGAGTCAAATAAGAAGATACCTAGAAAATTGCCTTCAAAACTAGACAAGGTTTGTATGAGTGGTTAATCATGTCATTTAGACTATGCAATGCACCAACTACTTTTATGAAATTAATGAATGATATATTGCACCCTTTTATAGATTCATTTGTTTTGTTTATTTGGATGTTATGTTATTATATAGTGCTACCTGAGAGGAGCACATCTTATATTTGACGCATGTGCTGGAGACATTAAAGAAGCACTAACTGCTAGTAAATATCAAGAAGTGTGTGTTTGCACAACAATATTTGGTGTGTCATGGGTATGTGATAGGTGGAGGAGAGATGGAGATATATCTTGCAAGGATGCAAGGCATCATGAAATGGATGGTGCTTACTAATGTTTATGAGGTTATGAGTTTCATTGGGGAAACACAATACCTAAGGAAATTAATAGACTCATTTTCAATGGTAGCAACACCACTCCACACCATAACAAAAAGTGGCAAGATTTCCCAATGGGGAACGGGTCAGAAAAGGGACTTTGAGGAGTTAAATAAGAAGAAAAATCAAACAAAAATTCTAGCTTTACCAAACTTGCAACAACGATTTGAAGTGGAGATAGATGTGACTGTATATGATATGGGAGTGGTCTTGATGGTAGGAGGAAGGAATGTATACTACCATTATGAAGTATTTCATGGGGTAGTTCCTAAATACCTTACCTATGACAAGAATCTTTATGCCTCGGTGCAAGCTGTGAAGAAGTGGAAGCACTATTTGATGGTGAAGGAGATATTAATCCTCGCAAATCACCAACCACTATAGTACCTGCAGGCCTAAAGTAAGAGAAAATAGGCCAAATATTACAGGTGGATGGGGTTTCTACAATAGTCTCATTTAGTGATCAAGTATAATAATGTTAATGGAAACAAGTTTTCCAACATGCTTTCAAGGCCACCCACATAAAATATCACATCTTTGGGAACTCTAATACACATTGAGGCATTCATCCATGATGTATAATATGAGGGAATATTTAGAGGATGGGGACTTTAGGGAGGTGTTTCAACAGTTGCAAAGTCATAGTCATGTGCATAATGGTGACAACATTGTTGACTGCCATCTCTAGGATAGGTTACTATATATTCTAGATAAACTATGTGTTCCTAAAGGTGAGGGATTCCAATTGATTAGAGAGGCTCATACCTCTAAGGTTGTAGGGAAATTTGGTGTAGGGAATAAAATGAAAAACTTGTAGAGATATGTGTATTGGCTCAAGATGCAAGGACATGTATCTATGTTCATAAGAGGATGCATGCTTTGTTGTACCAAAAATACTAGTAATTGGAAACAATGTTTATATCATCCCTTACCTATACCCACTCATCCTTGGGAAATAATTTCCATGGAATTTGTGGGAGGTTTACCAACAAACAGGAAGGTACATGATTACCTATTCATGGTAGTTGAAAAATTCAATGAGATGTGTGTCCTGATTCCCTTTAAAAATACCATCAGTGGGAAAGAAGAAATAAAATTGTTCTTTGGTTATGTTTGGGTTCACTTTAGGATACGAGAAGCATCATTTCATAAAAGGACATGATATTTCTTTGTTCATTTTGGACTACATTGTGGGAGAATATGGACATGAAGTTGAATTGGTTTACAACGTTCCATCATCACAGAGATGGGAAAATAGAAGTAGTCAATAAGAATTTGGTGCAACTTTTGAGGGTTTAATTTTAGAATCATATAAATAATTGGGATGAAAATATAGTATATACACAACACTCTTGTAAAAAGGCAGTTAACACTTCTACTGGTAAGTCCCCATTTGAAACTTGTTTTGGATATTTTCCACCTTCACATTTTGATATTGCATATGGTCTGCATGGAGGAGTAAGAGAGGATCTTACAAGGGATGCCTTGAGGGATGAAATATTTGTAGAAGAGATAAGGAAAATCCATATATAGATCAAATATATACTATATAAGTCACCATAAAAGTACAAGGCTAGGCATGATAAATATGGAACAAAGAATTCGTTCAAAGTGGGATACAAAGTATGCTTACGATTGAACAAGGAGAGGCTACATGGTCCTATTAATAAAATCAAGGCTATGTGATATGACCATTTTGAGATACTAGAAAAGGTGGGAGATAATTCCTATAAACTCATTCTACCCCAATTCATGTGAATTTACTTAGCTGTGAATGTTGATAATCTGAATCTCTATAAGACTTTCATGCTAGATCAGTAAGAGGAGAAAGTCCTACATTCTATAGAAGATTTGGTACGAGAAGCTCTAGAAAAGTGATATAAGACACAATTTTGTAGAAGTGGTAAAATACTACAAGACATGGGAAACATGGCCATTGGTAGATTGAGTTGAATGGAAAAATTCCAAGAAAAGCTAAATGGTACACAAGAGAGGAGGTGGTAGGAAATTTTCCTCACCTCATTTAGTAGAATTATTTGGGAACAAAAAGCATCCAAAAAAGAGGAGTTGTGATATAGATTGGATCATTATATATTTTTTCATCCATATTGATGCTTTCAGAGCGGAAAAAGTGGAGGAATAAACTCACATGACCATTTTTATCTGTGGTCCCAATTTGGAAAATTCACGGTCAAAAAATTTAGGATCCATTTTGAGGCCTTAAATAATTTTTTTTTGTGGTCCTAACCTTACTATGGAACATCATTCACCATCAATGCACACAAAGGCAAGTCAAAAATTTCGTTGATAAATTCCAACCAAGCTAAGAATTTGATTAATTCCAACAAGAAGTATGTTTTACTGCTTTAACTAGAGAAAACATGTTGGTATAAGTGTCAATAAGAGGCAAGACATCTCTGGAGGGGTGTACTAAGAAATAAAAATAACAACTATAAGAGTTGCTATAGGAATATAGGGATGTGTTATAGGATCCTAAAGGGTTACCACCTAAGAGGGAAGTGAAGCATGAAATACAAGTATTGTGAGACTTCCTATTGCCAAACATTAAGATGTACAAGAAATATGTTATAGAATAAAGTGAGGTGAATAAATAGTTGTAGAAGCTGTTGGAACAATTTTTATTCGAACGAGTACATCACCATGTGGGTCACCCATCATCAATATGTTAAAAAATGTTTGGACTTGGCGAATGTGTATTGATTACAAGGAGTTGAAAAAATCCATACTCAAGAACAGGTACCCCATGACCAGGTTAGATGATCCGTTGGATCAGTTTCAGTAAGAAAAATACTTCAACAAACTGCACTTAAAGTTTGGATATCACCAGGTTCAAGTCAAATAAGAATATACCTAGAAAATTTCCTTCAAAACTAGAAAAAGGTTTGCATGAGTGGTTAGTCATGCCATTTAGCCTATGCAATGCACCAACTACATTTATGAAATTAATGAATGATATATTGCGCCCTGTTATAGATTCATTTGTTATTTTTTATTTGGATTTTATATTGGTATATAGTGTTACCTGGGAGGAGAAAATATCATATTTGATGCAGGTGCTGGAGACATTAAAGAAGCACTAGCTGCTAGTAAATCTCAAGAAGTGTGCGTTTTCAAAAAAATATTTGGTGTGTTTAGGGTATGTGATAGGTGGAGGAGAGATGAAGATATATCTTTCCAAGATTCAAGGCATCATGAAATGGATGGTGCCTACTAATGTTTATGAGGTTATGAGTTTCATTGGGGGAACACAATATCTAAGGAAATTAATAGCCTCATTTTAACCAGTAGCAACACCACTCCACACAATAATAAAAAGTGGCAAGATTTCCCAATGGGGAACAGGCCAGTAAAGGGCCTTTGAGGAGTTAAATAAGAATAACAATGAAGCACCAATCTAGCATTACCAAACTTGCAACAACCCTTTGAAGTTGAGATAGATGCGAGTGGATATGTTATGGGAGTGGTCTTGATGCTAGGAGGAAGGCATGTATGCTACCATTCTAAAGTATTTCATTGGCCAATTCTTAACTACCTTACCTATGACAAGAAGCTCTATGACCTGGTGCAAGCTGTGAAGAAGTGGAAGCACTATTTTATGGGGAAGGAGATATTAATGCTCACATATCACTAACCACTATAGTACCTGCAGGCCCAAAGTAAGCTACAATAGGCCAAATATTACAACTAGATGGAGTTTCTACAATAGTCTGATTTAGTGATCAAGTATAAGAAGGTCAATGGAAACAAGTTGTCTGACATGCTTTCAAGGCCACCCACATAAAAGATAACATATTTTGGAAATCTAACGCATATTTACCCATTCATCCATGATGCATAATAAGAGGGCATATTTAGGGGATGGAGACTTTAGGGAGGTGTTTCAAAAGTTTCAAAGTGAGAGTCATGTGTACAATGGTGACAACATTCCTGACTACCATCTCTAGGATAGGTTCATCTATAGGATAGATAAACTATGTGTTCCTAAAGGTGAGCAATTCCAACTGATTAGAGAGAATCACACTTGTAAGGTTTTAGGGCACTTTGGTGTAGGGAAGAAAGTGAAAAACTTGTAGAGTAATGTGTATTGGCCCAATATGCAAGAACATGTAGCTCAATTCATAATAGGATGCATTCTTTGTTGTACCAAAAATACTAGTAATATGAAACAATGTCTATATCATCCCTTACCTGTACCCACTCATCCTTAGGAAATAATTTTCAGGGACTTTATGGCAGGTTTAGCAACAACCAAGAAGGTACATGATTACCTATTCATGTTAGTTGAAAAGTTCAACAAGATGTGTGTTTTGATTCCCTTTAAAAAGAAAATCAGTGGGAAAGAAGCAATAAAATTGTTCTTTAGATAGGTTTGGGTGCACTTTAGGATACCAAGGAGCATCATGTCATAAAGGGACATGAGATTTCTTAGTTCATTTTGGAGTACATCGTGGGAGAATATGGACACGAAGTTGAATACGCTTACAACATTCCATCCTCATAGAAATGGGATAATAGAAGTAGTCAATAAGATTTAGGTGCAACTTTTGAGGGGTTACAATTAGAAGCATATGAAGACCTAGGATGAAAATATAGTATAAAAACAACACTCTTGTAACAAAGAACTCAACACTTCTACTGGTAAGTCCCCATTTGAAACTTGTTTTGGATATTTTCCACCTTCACATTTTGATATTGCATATGGTGCCACATGGAGGATTAAGGAAGGATATTACAAGAGATGCCTTGAGGGATGAAATATTTGTAGAAAATATAAGGAAAATCCATATATAGATACAAAAGATACTATAGAAGTCACAAGAAAAATACAAGGCTAGGCATGATAAATATGGAACAAAGAATTCGTTCAAAGTGGGATACAAAGTATTCTTACAATTAAATAAGGAGAGGCTACATGGTATTATTAATAAAATAAAGGCTATGTGATATGGCCCCTTTGAGATACTGGAAAAGATGGAAGATAATTCATATAGACTCAGTCTACCCCCATTAATGTGCATTTACTCAGTTGTGAATGTGGATAATTTGAAGCTATATGAGACTTTCATGCTAGATCAGTAAAAGGAGCAAGTCATACCTTCTATAGAATATTTGGTACTGGATACTCAAGAAAAGTGATAGAAGACACAATTTTTTAGAATTGGTCAAAAACTACAAGACATGGGAAAGATGGCCATTTTCATATTGGGTTGGAAGAACAAATTACAAGTAAACCTAAATGGTACACCAGAGAGAAGGTGGTAGAAAAATTTCCTCACCTCATTATTAGAATTTTTTGGGGACAAAAAGCATCAAAAAAAGGGGAGGTGTGATATATATTGGATAATTGTATATTTTTTCATCCATATTGATGCTTTCAGAGTGGAAAAAATGGAGGAATCAACTCACATGACCATTTCTACCAGTGGTCCCAATTAGGAAAATTCATGGACAAAACTTCAGGATCCATTTTGAGGCCTTAAATGAAAATTTTCTGTGGTCCTAACCTTACTATGGAACATCATTCACCATCAATGCGCACAAATGCAAGTCAAAATTTTGATGGTAAGTTCCAACCAAGCTAAGAAATTGATAAATTCAAACAAGAAGTATGTTTTACTATTTTTAAGAGAAAATATGTCGACAGAAGAGTCAATAAGAGGCAAGGCATCCCTGGAGGGGTGTACTAAGAATTAGAAATACAAATTCTAAGAGTTTCTACAGGCATATAGGGATGTGTTATAGGATCCTAAAGGGTTACCACCAAAGGGGGAAGTGAAGCTTGATATCCAACTATTGTTAGATTTTCTATTGCCAAACATTGGGATGTACAAGAAATATGTTATAGAAGTAAGTGAGGTGAAGAAATAGTTGTAGAAGCTATTGGAACAATGTTTCGTTCGACCGAGTACATCACCCTGTGGGTCACCTATCAATGATTATGTGAAAAAATGTTTGGACTTATCGAATGTGTATTGATTATAAGGAGTTGAAAAGATCCATACTAAAGAACATGTACCCCATGCCTAGGTTAGATGATCTGTTGGATCAGTTTTAGTAAGAAAAGTACTTCACCAAGCTGGACTTAAAGTTTGGATATCACCAGGTTCGAGTCAAATAAGAAGATACATAGAAAATTTCCTTCAAAACCAGACAAAATTTGTATGAGTGGTTAGTCATGCCATTTAGCCTACACAATGCACCAACTACATTTATGAAATTAATGAATGATATATTGTGCCCTTTTATAGATTCATTTGTTATTGTTCATTTCGATGTTATATTGGCAAATAGTGCTACCTAGGAGGAACTTATCTCATATTTGACGCAAGTGATAGAGACATTAAAGAAGCACTAGCTGCTAATAATCTCAAGAAGTGTGTGTTTTTACAAAAATCTTTGGTGTTTCTAGGGCATCTGATACCTTGAGGAGAGATGAAGATATATCTTTCCAAGATGCAAGGAATCATGAAATGGATGGTGCCTACTAATGTTTATGAGGTTATAAGTTTCATTGGGGAAACACAATACCTAAGGAAATTAATAGCCTCATTTTCAACGGTAGCAACACCACTCTTCACCATAAAAACAAGCGGAAATATTTCCCAGTGGGGAATGGATCAGAAAATGGACTTTGAGGAGTAATATAAGAAGAAAAATCAAGCACCAATTCTAGCATTACCAAAATTGCAATAGCCATTTAATGTGGAGATAGATGCGAGTGAATATGCTATGGGAGTGGTCTTGATGCTAGGAGGAAGACATGTATGATACCATTCTAAATTATTTCAGAGGGAGGTTATTAAATACCTTACCTATGACAAGAAGCTCTATGCCCTAGTGCAAGCTGCGAAGAAGTGGAAAAGCTAGTTGATGGGGAAGGAGATATTAATCCTCACAGATCACCAACCACTATAGTACCTATAGGCCTAAAGTAAGCTACAATAGGCCAAATATTACAAGTCAATGAGGTTTCTACAATAGTCTCATTTAGTGATAAAGTATAATAAGGCCAATGGAAACAAGTTTTCTGACATGATTTCAAGGCCACCCACATAAAAGATCACATCTTTGGGAACTCTAATGCATATTGAGCCATTCATCTATGATGCATACTAAGAGGGAATATTTAGTTGATGGGGAATTTAGGGAGGTGTTTCAACAGTTGCAAAGTTAGATTCATGTGCACAATGGTGACAACATTGTTGACTACCATCTCTAGTATAGGTTACTCTATAGGATAGATAAACTATGTGTTCCTAAAGGTGATCGATTCCAATTGATTATAGAGGCTCACACCTCTAAGGTTGTAGGGAACTTTGGTGTAGGAAATAAAGTGACAAACTTGTAGAGGTATGTGTATTGGCTCAATATGCAAGAAAATTTAGCTACGTTCATAAGAGGATGCATGGTTTGTTGTACCAAAATTACTAGTAATAGGAAACAATGTCTATATCATCCTTACGTGTACCCACTCATCCTTGGGAAATAATTCCTATGGAATTTTTGGGAGGCTTACCAACAACCAGGAAGGTACATGATTACCTGTTCATGGTAGTTGAGAAGTTCAACAAGATTTGTATTCTAATTCCAATTAAAAAGACCATTGGTGGGAAAGAAGTAATAAAATTGTTCTTTGGATAGATTTGGGTGCACTTTAGGATACCGAGAAGCATAATTTCATAAAGGGACATGAGATTTCTTGGTTCATTTTTGACTACATTGTGGGAGAATATGGACATGAAGTTGAATATGTTTACAACATTCCATCCTCACAGAGATGGTAAACTAGAAGTAGTCAATAATACTTTAGGTGCAATGTTTGAGGGGTTACAATTAGAAGCATACAAAGACCTGGGATGAAAATATATTATATACACAACGCTCTTGTAAAATAGCATTCAACACTTCTAGTGGTTAGTCCCTATTTGAAAATTGTTTTGGATATTTTCCAACTTCACATTTCAATATTGCATATGGGACGCATGAAGGAGTAAAGGGGGATCTTACAAGAGATGCCTCGAGGTTTGAAATATTTGTAGAAAAGGTAAGGAAAATCCATATATAGGTACAAGAGATACTACAAAAGTCACATGAAAATTACAAGGCTAGGCATGATAAATATGGAACAAAGAAGTCATTCAAAGCAGGATACAAAGTATGCTTACAATTGAACAAGGAGAGGATACCTGGTCCTATTAAGAAAAGCAAGGCTATGTGATATGGCCCTTTTGAGATACTGGAAAAGGTGGGAGATAGTTCCTATAGACTTAGTCTACACCCATTCATTACATAGTTGTGAATGTGGATAATCTGAAGCTCTATGAGACTTTCATGCTAGATCAACAATAGGAGCAAGTCCTACATTATATAGAAGATTTGGTACAAGATACTCAAGAAAAGTGATAAAAGATACAATTATGTAGAAGTGGTCAAAACTAAAAGACATGGACACACGCCCATTGGCAGATTGGGTTGAATGAACAACTTCCACGTAAAGCTAAATGGTACACTAGAGAGAATGTGGTAGGAAAATTTCCTCATCTCATTTAGTATAATTTTTTTGCGACAAAAAGCATCCAAAAAAGGGGAGGTGTGATATATATTGGATCATATTAATTTTTTTATCCATATTGATGATTTTTCAGAGTGGAAAAATTGGAGGAATCAACTCACAAGACCATTTTTACCAGTGGTCCCAATTTGGAAAATTCATGGTAAAAAACGTGAGGATCCATTTCGAGGCCTTCAATGAAATTTTTTTTTGGTCCTGGCCTTTCTATGGAACATCATTCACCATCAGTGCGCACAAAGGAAAGTCTAAAATTTCACTGATAAGTTCTAACCAAGCTAAGAAATTGATTGATCCCAGCAAGATTAAGTTCCAACCATCTACACATTGATGATTATAAGTTCCAACTATCTACACATTGATGCTGATAAGTTCCAACAAAGATAAGAAATTTATTAATTCCATAAATATTAAGATCTTTGATTAATTTCCAACCATATACACATTGCTATCTTTCCAACAACACATGAATAATCTTAGTCAGAGCTCGTATGAGAAAGTTATGTCTCCTAGAAGTTGACCTATTGAAATTGGTGACCATAATTCAAGAGGAAGCCATATCGACCCCCATTATTCATGGAAAAGGGGCTAGACATATGATGGCAATGATACTTCGCCAAACCCACAATCTTCACTCTCTTGTTCATATAAAACTGCATTTCAATATTTTAGCCCAAATAATTTTAAATCTGGGCAAACTCTAACATAAATGCGGAAGCTACCTTCGCTTGTTTGATGGTTATAAAACCATGTTCTAAAACCCATCTTATGATAAATTGAATAAATATTCGACTTTCAATTTCACCCCAAATATTAAACTTCACTTTCACCCTTTATGAAAATGCGAATCAACATTCACCTTTCATAATCCAAACCGACATATATATATATATGGTTTTTAATATCTCGACTTTGATAGAACCAAGGCACTAGCAATCAAAATATACCTTAGATTGACCCGGCTTATTCATCTTATACAAAATCGACTTTGGATTAAAACATTGATCAAATGCATCAATGCATATATGAATAATGGTTATACACGCAGCCATTCGAATTCTATTAAAACTCAACCAAGGCTAATACTTGCGTTTATGGGCTCCCATAACTTTACCAACCGTCACCTATATTCTAATCATATGAATATAGTCATTAACCTCAAAAGTGTGACCTTAGCTTTATTTGAAGTGCTAACATAACGACCACAAAATACTCGGACTTCAATTAACACTCGGGCCCACAGGTTTTCTTACCTCATTAAACCATACGCAACTTAATGATGCGACCATCGTTCGATCCTTTGATCGATGCATCCAACGAGAATCACATTTTTTTTAACCTCCGTGTCTTAACACCCAAAAAATTTGCGAAATTCGTGGTTTTAGAATACCACCCAAATGCACGTGTCAGTAGCTGGCGTATATCACATTTTTTTTCTTGACACCACTTACCAATTTTAACTTATGCGAATACCGCCGGTTTGTCTTTCAAACCCGCCTTTACTGTTTATCTCACACATTCCGCCATTCTTTAACTCGCGCCTCTCTGTAGTTTATTCATCGATTAACTTAGTTCTCATCCTATTCTTACTTCGACAAACAAGAATTTATGCTATAATCTCAAGCTTCAACTGCAAAAGCCACTGTCCAACCAATCTGGTCATGGTTCCTTTTAGCCTTAGCGTACATCGAGTTTCATTCAATTAAAAATTTCTAAGCCATAGTTTCATTTCAACTTTCACACACAGCTCATTTGCTTGCACCTTATGAAGCTTCACTCGACAGCACCTTTCAGAAATCCATAATTCATTCCAGATTCACCGATCCTTATTAAAGCTACCCTCCTTTGATTCCTATTCAGGGTTCAACCTCCAGTAATTTCAAAATAGGAGTTTTGTTCTTCATTGGCCACTCTTCAATTAAAGGTTGTACGAAACCTCGTTCACTGTTGCTCTACATCAAATCTTCTTCACCATTTGATTCCACTTCGTGGTTTCAACCAGAAACTCCCACGGCATTATATGGGTTTTCAAAATAACATTGCCATTGCCAAATTCTGAAATTGAATTCAGATTCCTCCTACGTCATCGATCCTTGTAGTGATCGATGACTACAATTTTCTCAATCTCCCTCAGAAATATATATATATATATATATATATATATATATATATATATATATATATATATATAAACCCTTATACACTATAACTAACATCAATTTTCCCAATCATATGTAGAATGACACTTTAAAACCCAATTACAGAGCTTAACATATCTTAATCAATCAATGCACATATAATTCTGAACATACACTTTCATATATACAAATGAAATTACTTATAGAAATCTTTTTTTCTAGCATGATTTTCAAATTATTGGCCCTTCTATCCTCACTACTCTGCACAGCTCTGAACAACCCCCTCCTATCTGCCCGTAGGCTTACATTTATACAAAATGCTAAGGAATCAATTCAATTTCCCTAATAGCTCACCCAAGACTCTTGGAATTCTCAACATCCTAAATTTAGACTCAATCCCTAAAATAACTGAAACTGATCCTAATTCAACTGTCCCTTCACATTCGTAACTAATCACCTTCCTCTCATGTTTTCTAATGGTTAGAGAACATTTACAATTCCTCACTATTTTATTCAAAATACTAATAATTACATGAGAATTTAGAAACATAAGACCCCCTTATGTCTTATAAAAATACAAAGTATTTCTTAAGCCTAATGCCCCTACATCAGACTCCCAAGGTTAAAATTGATCATGATCTCCTAATAATGTGCCTTTGATCTCTGCCTCCTAGATCCCATACTTTGTTTTGTTGCTATCCAACAACTGCATTAATCTCCAACTGCACTTCTCCATGTTGATATTGCAACAAGATGATGAGCTTAGTGGAAAGAAGTCGCCTTCACTAAGTGGGCCCGCAGGCTATTTTTGGCGCAAAGTCTATTTTTAGACTATGTCTATTTTTAGACATATGGATCATGGTCTATGAGTTGCAGGATGCTATTTGTGGATGGTTGGTCAAGTCGGGAAAATAGATGGACTTCTATTTTTAGACATACTGGGCGGAATCTATTTTTAGATTGCCAGTCTAAAAATAGATATGTCGAATATTATTAGCTCTTAATAATATTTGGACTATAAACATTATCTTATTCTCTTGGAGCACTTTAGTTAAGTGCATAGATGTGGCACAGGAGCTGACAGAAGGAATTACGCTATTCCTGAGGGTTAAGTGGAGCTATTGCATGGATACTTCAGTTAGAACTCATGTGAGAGAGTTTGGTGGAGTTGATTGAGGAGTTAATGGAGTTGTGTTCAGTTTAACTAATCTAAACATATTTGAGCTAGTTGTATTTAGTCTAACTGATTAATACACTAGTGAAGAGTGGTATGAATTAGTTATTAATTAATTCACTAATTATAAACTCATTAATCAACTAAATATACATCAGTTAACTTCAGTGCATGGATAGTTTCAGTGGAGACCAGTGCAGAGATAGGTGAAAGAGTAGGTTAACTATCAGTTGTGACTATACTGTTGCATATTTGTAACAACCAGTGATTGGAGGAGCCCATGAGGATTGCGCAGTACAAGCCAGGTGGTTCAAGTTATTTAATGAGCCATCCTACAACATTGATTACGCAATAGAGGCTGGCTATCAGGTGGCAGAGATTAGAGCATGTGTTTTGCTAGATCTAGCTTGATTAGTGTGTAGGAATTGGAGGTTGTGCTGAGAGATTTTGAGGAGCTTTGTACAATGATTGTTACATGATCTGTATGACATATAATATACAAATAGTTGGGGTTTTCAGCTTTAAGATTTCCCATGAAATACTGTGTTCATATGTGTGATTTTTTATGGTTTTAATGTGTGCATGCAATTGATTTTATTTTTGCATGTAATGATCAATGGTAGAAGAGATTCTGTATTGTGCATGAAGCTAAAATAATGTGTGATCAGGAGAATCTCGATGAATAATATATCAGTTATTCAAATTTCTACATGGTATCAGAGCGATATTGATCATTGGAGCAATTGAAAAACATTGAAGCAGTTGAGTTTTGTGCTGGTGGAATTCAAATTTGCAGTAGTGTTTTCTTGGTGTCGAAGTTGAGATGTCTTTCAATGGATTGTGATTGGATTATGTGATCATTGGAGCAATTGCAAAACATTGAAGCGGTTGAGTTTTGTGCTGGTGGAATTCAAATTTGCAGTAGTGTTTTCTTGGTGTCGAAGTTGAGATGTATTTCAACGGATTGTGATTGGATTATGCCCTTAAGGGTAGCTCGAATTATATTTCATGGAAGGATAGGATGGAGGCGGTGCTGGATGACAATGGGTTGAAGGAGTTCATAGATGCAGAAATTCCAAAAACTACTTCTAGTGATGCTGCCGTACTTGACACATGGCAAAAGAAGACAACAAAGTGTCGAAGAACTCTGTTGGAAGGTGTGAAGGATCACATAGTATCTAGCCTTCATGGTAAGGCTTCTCCATTCTTGATGCGGAAAGCTTAGACAGATTTATTTCAAAGCAAGAGTGACCAGAGGAAGTTTTCGCTCAAGGATAAACTCAGAAACATAAAAATGGAGAAAGGCGACAGTATGCCCAAGTACCTCACGAAGTTCATCCAATGCAGGGATGAGTTGGGAAGTGTGGGGGTTACTTTTGATGATGAGGAATTGGTGATCTTGGCTCTCCTTGGGCTTCCGAAGAGTTGGAATTCCTATCAGGACTCTGTCAATGGTTGGGAGAAATTGCCTGGATGGGAGCGACTTTGGTCGAATCTTGTGCAAGAGGAGATAAGGCGAAGTACCAGGGATGGATCTTCATCAAAGAACTCTGATGAAGAAAATTGTGCTTTGGCTGCCAAAGAAAAGAAGGGGAAGAGCAAGAAGCATGCTTCTCAATCCGGTGTGAAAGACAAGAAGCAGAACATGTCCAAGGTGAAGTGCTTTCACTGTGACCAACACAGACATTACACCACTAGTTTTCCACAGAAGAAGAAAAATAAGCAGGCTGCTGGATCTGCAGCTGGAGAGGCCTTAGCCTCGCAGTTTGAGCTAGATTTTTTGCTGATCACATGCTTGGTCTCAAGTGTGATGGGTTCAGTGTGGTTTCTTGACAGTGGTACGTATTTTCACATGACAAGAGATCGAGATTTTTTTACTGATCTGGATGAGAAAGATCTTGGAGTGCACATCGAGATGGGCGATGATGGTAGATACAGTGCGACCAGTATCGTTACCATTTCATTTGAGAGGGAGTCTGATAAACCCTTCGTATTGAAGGAAGTGATGCATGTTCCAGGATTGAAGAAGAATCTGATCTCTGTGGCGATGTTAGAAGACAAGGGATATGATGTTGTCTTTAGCGAGGGAAAGGATTTCCTGCGTAGTAAGGCAACTGGTGAGACCGCAGGATAGGGGTTTGAGTTAAACCTTTATCAATTGCAAATAGATACAAGCGCACGCGGTGCGTGTATGAGTGGTGAGTCGATGATGGCGAGCTGTGGCACAGGAGATTGGGCCACCTTCACCATGGAGCTTTGAAATTTTTGCAGTAGATTTCTACCGGGCTTCCTAAGGGTACTCTTGCGCAGTCAGATCAGTGTAAGGGATGTACTTTGGGAAAATTTGTGAAAGCCAACTTTCACGAGAAGGATAGTCACGCCACAACGATCCTTGAGAGAATTCACACAGACGTGTGTGGACCTTTCTCAGTAGCTTCAACAGCAAAGCACAGGTACTATGTGATATTTGTTGATGATTTTTCTCGTAAGTGTTGGATCTTCTTCATGCAGAAGAAGAGAGAGACATACTCAAAGTTATGTGAGTTCAAGGCACTAGTTGAGAAAGAATCGGGGAAGCAGGTGAAGGCTCTTAGGAGTGAAAATGGTGGTGAATTCATCCCTGGCGAATTCAAGGACTTTTGCAGCGCAGAAGGAATTTGAAGAGAGCTCATAGCACCTCATAACCCACAGCAGAATGGGGTTGCTGAGCGGAAGAACAGAACGATTGTGGGTGTTGCACGGGTGATGTTGCATGATCAGGGCCTTCATACCAGGCCGAGGCATGCAATACCGTAGTATAGCAAAGTAAGTAAATGCCTGTCCCCACAAAGATACTGGTATGAGTACACCCGAGAGGTATTTTCCGGTAAGAGGCTCCTATATTTCATTTGAGGATTTTTGCTCAATTCGTTTACATTCATGTGATGAAGGATGCCAGAAGAAGTCGGAGCCGATCACAGAGGTTGGGATATTTGTGGGGTACACTCGATAGTCCCCACAACTATCGTGGTATTGCCGTACGTCGCAAGACTCAGTAACGGATATCAAATTTCATGGAGGAGAAAGCCATGAAGTGTTCGCTTGAGAGGGAGCCACACTTGCATGAAGATGAGGAGCTATTAGTTCCTAAGGATGAGCCTCAAGATGTGGATCATCCACAAGAGGAGGTTCATGGAGTGGAAGAGACCACTCATGCAGCGCCAACCATCAGAGGGCAGAAGCACACTACAGAAGCTGAGTGACTGGCTCAAGATGCAGAGAAGGTTGTAGGAGCACCTACATCACAACGCAGACAGAGACAGTCACCTGTTCAGTATACTGGATACATGGCTCTTATGAGAAAGAGTATCGTGACGGAGCCATCCTCTTCAAGGAAGTTGTGGAGGATTCCGCATGGGTAGATGCCATGGTGGAAGAGTATGATTCGATTGTCAGAAACAGTGCATGGGAGATTGTCCCAAGGCCGGAAGGGAAATCAGTGGTGGGTTCGAGATGGATCTACAAAGTGAAGCGGGCAGCTGACGGGAGTGTGGAGAAGTACAAGGCAAGATTTGTTGCCCGAGGCCTTTCACAGATTGAGGAGATTGATTATGAGGAGACCTTTGCACTTGTCACAAGGTATTCTTCCATACAGATGATTCTTGCTCTCTCAGCGCAGATGGGGTGGCACATTCATCAGATGGATGTGAAGACTACGTTCCTCAACGGAGTCATTGAGGAGGAGCTGTACATAGAGCAGCTCGAAGGTTTTGAGATCTTCAGCAGCGAGTCTCATGTGTGCAGGCTGAAGAGAGCGTTGTATGGGTTGAATCAAGCACCTCGTGCTTGGTACACATGGATAGACAGTTATTTCACCAGACTTGGATTCTCCAAGAGTGAGGTGGATCCTAGCCTATACGAGATTGCGGTGGAGGGTAAGTTGCTGATCATTGTACTTTATGTAGATGATTTGATTTTGACAGTGATGAACTCATGATACACTCATGTAAGGCTGATATTGTAAAGGGAGTTTGAAATGAAGGACTTGGGCCTCCTTCATTATTTCCTGGGATTGGAACCTTGGCATCGCAAAGGATGGACTGTTTGTTTCCTAAAGGCAAGTATGCCCTGGATGGAGATAATGAGAAGTTCAACATGCATGGCTACAAGCTCACATACTCCTCTTCCTGGTGGTTGGAGGAAGGAGGATGCTACTTCAGCAGAGGTAGTGGATGCCACTGTTTATCGACAGTTGGTGGGGTCGCTTATGTATCTAGTCAATACACGACCCAACATATGCTATGCAGTTAACCAGCTGTCACAAGCTATGGTTAAGCCAACCAAGCTCTTTTGGAAGGCGGGGAAGCATGTATTGAGATATCTCAGAGGCACATCAGGATATGGATTATGGTACAGACAGTCGGATGATGTGAAGCTGTGTGGCTTCACGGATGCAGATTGGGCAGGGAGCCCAACGGACATAAAGAGCACATTTGGAGGGATTTTCAGTATTGGGTCGACAGTAGTTTCTTGGTACAGCAGGAAGCAGAGATCCGTGGCACTCAGTTCAGCAGAGGCCAAGTATATGGCAGTGAGTTTGGCTGCATGCGAGGCTATATGGATGAGGAAGATCCTGGTCGGGTTGTTTAGTTCACACTTAGAGCCTACTGTGATTTATTGTGATAATCAGAGTTGCATCAAACTCTCAGTTAATCCAGTATTTCATGATAGATCTAAACACATTGACATCCGGTATCATCATATCAGAGATTGTGTGCAGCGGAAGATCATGTTACTTTCATATATTCCTACGGAGGATCAGGATGCTGATATATTCACTCTAAGGCGTCACCGTAAGAAAATTCGAATACCACAGAGACTGTGGATAGGGTGGCAAAGACATAATCCCTATCTTGTTGAGAGGGAGTGTTGAGATTGCAACAAGATGATGAGCTTAGTGAAAAGAGTCGCCTTCACTCAATGGGCCTATAGGCTATTTTTGGCGCAAGTCTATTTTTAGACATGTCGATCATATTCTATGAGTTGCAGGAAGCTATTTGTGGATGGTTGGTCAAGTTGGAAAAATAAATGGACTTCTATTTTTAGAAATATTGGGCGGAATCTATTTTTATATTTCCAGTATAAAAATAGATATGTCGAATATTATTAGCTCTTAATATTATTTGGACTCTAAACATTAAATTATTCTCTTGGAGCACTTCATTTAAGTGCACAGATGTGGCATAGGATCTGACAGAAGGAATTACGCTATTCCCGAGGGTTAAGTGGAGCTATTGCATGGAGACTTTAGCTAGAACTCATGTGACAGTTTGGTGGAGTTGATTGAGGAGTTAATGGAGTTGTGTTCAAACTTAACTAATCTAAACATATTTGAGCTAGTTGTATTTAGTCTAACTGATTAATACACTAGTGAAGAGTGGTGTGAATTAATTATTAATTAATTCACTAATTATAAACTCATTAATCAACTAAAGAATACATCAGTTAACTTTAGTGCATGGACAGTTTCAGTGGAGACCAGTGCAGAGATAGGTGAAAGAGCAGGTTAACTATCAGTTGTGACTATATTGTTGCATATTTGCAACAACCAATGATTGGAGAAGCCCATGAGGATTGCGCAGTACAAGCCAGGTGGTTCAAGTTATTTAATGAGCCATCCTACAACATTGATTACGCAATAGAGGCTGGCTATCAGGTGGCAGAGATTGGAGCATGTGTTTTGCTAGATCTAGCTTGATTAGTGTGTAGCAATTGGAGGTTGTGCTGAGAGCTTGTGAGGAGCTTTGTACAATTATTCTTACATGATCTCTATGACATATAATATACAGATAGTTGGGGTTTTCAGCTTTAAGCTTTCCCATGAAATACTGTGTTCATATGTGTGATTTTTTATGGTTTTAATGTGCGCATGCAATTGATTTTATTTCCGCGTGTAATGATCACTGGTAGAAGAGATTCTGTATTGTGCATGAAGCTAAAATAGTGTGTGATCAGGAGAATCTTGGTGAATAATATATCGGTTATTCAAATTTCTACACTCCAGGTCTTCATATCTCGTTCTGCATCTTGTCTCCAGCTATACTTTCACATTCTGCTCTTGTCATTCATTTGTTAAAATTCCTCTCTTTTCTTGCAGCTGTCTGCTACTTTTGAAACACCTTCATCATCATTTCTCCGATGTTTTCAATTTCTCTGTCCAGTTTATCTTCTATCTAGAAATTACCTTGCCCACTGCTGCTACTTTCAATTCCTGTTAATTCAGATGCTGTAGCTGCTTGTGTTTTTGCTGCTGTTACTACCTTCAAGAGTGTTGCTGTTGTAGCTACCATAGATGTGGCTTCAGCTGCTACTCTTGCTAATGTTGTCTCTTTTTCCAGAAATATTGCTACCTCCCAAACTTTCTGGATATCTCTCAAGATATCTCCCTCCGCAACAATTTTCTTTTGCTCATCACCTGCAAATTTACTCTTAAAAAATAAAATTTTATTTAATTCTCTTCCTGCAGTAACATACTCACTGAGTATACTAGGAAGCATAATCAAATTTGACAAACTAGTATCTGCTCCTTTCACAACTTCAAGCAATTTTTCTCTAGTGTCTGCAATTCCTTCCTCTTGTATAATTGTTTCCAACGAACATTTTAGCCATCTCTTTTGTATTTGTTTCACATCCTCAATATGTTACAATTTAAATTCAAAATCTTCTTCTTCTTATTTGAAAATCTTCAGTAATTGTCCATCATCTCCTTGACTGATTCTGGAAATCAAATCAAGTTCTTCAAACTCTGCATTTTCATCTTCTATCATAATAGAATTCTGATTCTTCATCACTGTGTTAGTTTTGAAAATCTGCCCCACAGTCTGCTCTTGGCCCACCAGACAAGCCAATTCTTCCCTGTCACCAATAGTAACAAGTTTCTGCATATGAGACATGACTGTCTCACCTTCTTTCTGCAACAGTTCTTCTTCTCTCAAGACAATTCCAAATGATGGATTGTCTTCTGCATCACCTGTGAATATAAACAAATTGTTAGTGTCAAAATCACAAGACCCAATGGTCTCACTTGCTGATCCAGTCACCAATTCTTCTCTCCGCAGTTCTAAGTCTCTTTCAAGACTCATAAATTCTTCACTGTCCTTCTCCTCTGACAACACATCAGTTTGTTGCTCTGAGTTTCCTCCCAATTCCTTTGTCAGCACATCAGTATGCTGATTTGCATCCCCCATGAGACTGTCAGCTAGTCTCTCCTTCTTTCCATCATCCACTTCATGAACACTATTCATGAAGACCTTCCTGCCCTGCTTCCTCAGCAAGTTATCCAGTGCATAGGTCCTTTTTTTCTCCAATTCTTTTCTTTGAAAATCCAACCTTCTATACAATTCAACAACTTCAATTGGATTAGATTTTGGGAACCTCACACAACCCTTTATACCTCCACTTGTTCTTGATCGATCATCTGATGGTCCTTCATCTCTTGCCTCAATATCCTCCTGAATATTCTCATTAGAATCCTTTGTCTTCAATTCATCCTGAGATCTTGCTATCTCAGCATTGATCTAAACATATTTCAGATTCAATTTCTCCTCCTCAACAAACTTTAAAGCTTGTTCATCTCCCTGTGATGTACCTGCAATCATACACAACTCTTTAGTTTTAAAAACACAAGACTTTTCAGTCTCGATTGCTTCATTTATCAGTGCCTCAGACTGATCCTCTTCCTCTGTAGAACTTGTAATCACCTTACAATTGTCAGACTAAAAAATACAAGGCTTTACATCATCCAGCTGATCTGGACTTGTCCAATAACTCAGGAAATCATCAATAATTTCCTCTTCAGCAAGACAAACTTCTTGCTGTCTCAAGCCTTCACCATGATTCACAAGATCTTTTACAGATCTCCATTCTTCATCTGTACTCTATTATGCTTCGCAAACATAAAATTCTCTTCTCAACTCAGCTGCTCTGAGTTCTGCACATCTCAACTGTACATCCATCCTCTGATCAAGCTTTCTGAGCTTCTTTGCAAACTGCATGTTCTCTTGTTGTTCTCTTCTCTGTTGTAGCCTTGGCCACTTTATTGTCTTCTTCATGAGCCAAACAACTCTCTGGCTTTCCTCTATCATCATCTTCATTTTGTTAAACTGTTCTCTGAGCTCAGCTACCTCTTTCTCATATTATGCATTAGTCAATTTCTTCCTCATGCCATTTGTCCTGGCATCTTCTTTCTCTTTTCTATTGTGGCCTCTCTCAGAACCCTTGCAATCTTTGTTATGACCATCGGTAGCCATCTTCTCCTTCATGAGTTCTTCACTCACAAGCTGCACTAAGCCTCTGCAACAACAAGCTCTCCTACTGCCACTTACCTCACCAATCCTTTCCTTCGGATCTGGGCTTTTGGCAAGTATTGGTCCCCTGTCTGCTAGAACCTTTTGAGCACTCTCTTCTACTCTCTCTAGGCTTCACTCTGCAACTTTTAGAACTCATTCAACCTCTGTTGAATTTCCTCAAGGTTCTGCCACACTTTATTTTTCACTTTAGAATCCTCTGCTGGACTCTTTCATCACTGCTCTCAAAGCTGTGATCTACTTTTGTTGACATTTCCTCAATTGCCTACAATCTGAATTCTGCAAAAAATTCTTCAAACCAGAGTTAAACACTGCTCATCAACTCACCTTCTCTTGAGAACACTACAATTTTTCTCCCTATCCAACCTTTAGCTGAATATCAGGTTCACTTCCATCATCATCAAAACTCTGTCTTCATCATATCTGCAACCATAATTCTGTAATCATAATTTCAAAATCAGATTTAAAATTATTTTACCTGCAAGATCCCTGCATGATCTTGTTCTTCATTCATTTCTGCAAATCCTGTTCATTGCAAATATGTATCTGCTGCATATCAGATTTAAAAATCTGATCTTCATTCATTCTCTCATCACATGTCCAGATTTAATAAAAATATTCAGTTCTCAACAGAGCTATCCTGCTTTGATACCACTTGATGGCAATGATACTTCACCAAACCCACAATCTTCACTCTCTTGTTCATATAAAACTGCATTTCAATATTTTAGCCCAAATAATTTTAAATCTGGGAAAACTCTAACATAAATGCAGAAGCTACCTTTGCTTGTTTTATGGTTATAAAACCATGTTCTAAAACCCATCTTATGATAATTTGAATAAATATTCGACTTTAAATTTAACCACAAAGCTTAAACTTCGCTTTTACCCTTTATGAAAATGCGAATCAACATTTGCCTTTCATAATCCAAACCAAAATTTATATATGGTTTTTAATATCTCGACTTCGATAGAACCAAGGCACTAGCAATCAAAATATACCTTAGATTGACCCGGCTTATTCATCTTATACAAAATCGACTTTGGATTAAAACATTGATCAAATGCATCAACGCATATATGAATAATGGTTATACGCGCACCCATTCGAATTCTATTAAAACTCAACCAAGGCTAGTACTTACGTTTATGGGCTCCCATAACTTTACCAACCGTCACCTATATTCTAATTATATGAATATAGTCGTTAAACTCAAAAGTGCGACCTTAGCTTTATTCAAAGCGCTAACATAACGACCACAAAATACTTAGACTTCAATTAACACTCGGGCCCATAGGTTTTCTTACCTCATTAAACCATACGCAACTTAATGATGCGACCACCGTTTGATCCTTTGATCGACGCATCCAACGAGAATCACATTTTTTTTAACCTCCGTGTCTTAACACCCAAAAAATTTGTGAAATTCGTGGTTTTAGAATACCACCCAAATACACGTGTCAACAGCTGGCGTATATCGCGTTTTTTTTGTTGATAACACTTACCAGTTTTAACTTATGTGAATACCGCTAGTTTGTCTTTCAAACCCGCCTTTACTGTTTATCTCACACATTCCGCCATTCTTTAACTCGCGCCTCTCTGCAGTTTAGTCATCGCTTAACTTAGTTCCCATCCTATTCTTACTTCGACAAAAAATAATTTATGCTATAATCTCAAGCTTCGACTGCAAAATTCACCGTTCAACCAATCTGGTTGCGGTTCCTTTCAGCCTCAGCGTACATCAAGTTTCATTCGATTAAAACTTTCTAAGCCATAGTTTCGTTTCAACTTTCACACACAGCTCATTTGCTTGCACCTTATGAAGCTCCACTCGACTGCACCTTTTGGAAATCCATAATTCATTCCAGTTTCACCGATCCTTACTAAAGCTACCCTGCTTTGATTCCTATTCAGGGTTCAACCTCCATCAGTTTCAAAATAGGAGTTTTATTCTTCATCGGCCACTCTTCAATTAAAGGCTGTACGAAACCTTGTTCACTGTTGCTCTACATTGAATCTGCTTCACCATTCGATTCCACTTTGTGGTTTCAACCAGAAACTCTAGCGACATTATATGGGTTTTCAAAATAACATTTCCATTGCCAAATTCTGAAATTGAATTCAGATTCCTCCTATGTCATCGATCCTTGCAGTGATCGATGACTGCAGTTTCCTCAATCTCTCTTAGAAATATATGTATATAAACCCTTATACACTATAAATAACATCAATTTTCCCAATCATATGTAGAATTACACTTTAAAACCCAATTACAGATCTTAACATACAATTGCTTAATCAATCAATGCGCATATAATTTTGAACATATACTTTCATATATACAAATGAAATTACTTACAGAAATATATGTTTCTGGCCTAATTTTCAAATCATTGGCCCTTCTATCCTCACTACTCTGCACAACTCTGAACAACCCCCTCCTATCTACCCGTAGGCTTACATTTATACAAAATGCTATGGAATCAATTCAGTTTCCCTAACAGCTCACCCAAGACTCTTGGAATTCTCAACATCCTAAATCTAGAATCAATCCCTAAAATAACTGAAACTGATCCTAATTCAACTGTCCCTTCACATTCATAACTAATCACCTTCCTCTCATGTTTTCTAATGGTTAGAGAACATTTACAATTCCTCACTATTTTATTCAAAATACTAATAATTACATGAGAATTTAGAAACATAAGACCCCCCTATGTCTTATAAAAATACAAAGTATTTCTTGAGCCTAATGCCCCTACATCAACATATGATTATGACAAAGGATACTCTAGAAGATCCATATTGTGACTCTGGTTAAGATTTGAGGTAGTCAAACCTAACCACTAGTAGGATGTTAGGTTGTGTCATAATTGGGCCACTAGGAAGAAAAGGGGTTCCATTATTTTCAAGCGCACTTGTTCCATAGATGAGAAAAATAGTCGAGAGGAATAGGGAGAGAGAAGACAATCATCATTTGTGCACTGTAACATCTGATGGGCCGTATTACTTACTTATTTGTACTTGCAACCATTTTCTATTCAAAGAAAGAGAGCAAAGTGGCTTCACCTTCTAGCTGAGTTTTCTCCTGAAAGGGGTTCCCAATATATATATTGTGTAAAATCATGGTTTTGTGAGGTTTTATTTCGTTGTTCTCCATTTTTTACATAATTGTAATTTTTCATGCATGTGGAATTAACAATAACCTACAAATCTATAAATATAAAGATAAATAAAACCCTAATAGTGTAGATTTCAAGTTTTTAAATATTGTTTTATTAGATATGTTGTGACGAATTGTCTAGTGGATTGCTCAATTGCATGCAAATTAGGAATTTCATATTACCCATAGGCATGGAAAATCTTAATCAACATGGGCATAATTTAAGAAGAGTGGCTATAAATAGGGTGTTGGTTAAATGCTAATTGATTTAAGAAAAAGTCTTCACCAACCAACAAGAGTCTCCATGTACATTATGTTAAGGTTCTTTCCACATAGAAAGGATTTAATATTTTGGTACTATATCCCTTTAGAGGGCTACTAACAAGGTTTAATCCTTTGATATTAGATCCCTTTAGAGGGTCTGGTTAGTGGCCCTATTGGTAATACTCGAATTATGCAATTCTCTCATTTCTTCTTTGCCCTTCCTATATCTAAAGCCTATATTTTCATTCCCTAATTATAGGTACCAAGAGTTATTTTTAACGATAACATTTTCATGTATTCTTATGTCGATCTCCAAAGTTTGTATTTGAAAGATGAAATTGAGAAGTGATTTTGTTGTCAATCCCATGATATTTCTTTGTGATTTGAACCATTTGAATGGTTGGGTTTTTTAGACTGTGTTGAAAGTAAGCAACTTTGTTTACTGCAATAATAGTTATTTAATTCATGTAATTTATTTTTGTCCTTGGTTACTTATTTTTAAATGCCTCCATATTTATTTAAAATGTTAAGTTATGAAATGTGATTCTAGGGGATTCTTGAAAAAAAAGTGCCCCATTCAATTTTATTCATTTGCATTCCATCCCCTAAATTTGATTTAGAAAGTCAAAAATCAAAGTATAGATAGTGGACAACATGGTTAATTTTTGGAGAAATTTTGAAATGTCTAAGATGGAATTATGATATAAATTACATTTATAATCATACTAAATGGCTTGGCTAGAACATCATTTTAACACATTATTTTGTGTGTTTCATATGGCTAAGTTTTTATGCGCTTATAAGGGGGAAGCAATAGTGATATTATTAATTCATCCACCTTGTATTTAATTTTGTTTTGCTAGCTAATTACATAATTCTTGCAATCTCAACTCCCAAATATCTCATTTTTATATTTATTTTATTGTATTAAGAATACATGAAATGATAATCTACTCATCATCTTAGACTGCATGTTTCTCCTTATCCTATTACATTAAAGGTTATCATGCTTTGCATCATGGGATGCTATCAACTTTAGCCTCTAAATCCCTCCACCATAACACTTTGTACTGAGAGGCACTCTACATTTAAAATGAATAAAATAATACTTTTATTAACATATTCATTCATAAATAAAGCTTTTTGCTAAACAAAGATGAGAAGGGGAGATAATTTCAATTGCATCTAAGGGTGCATAAGCATGGCTCAACTATTAAGGAGAGGGTGAGTAAGCATGGCTCGACTATTAAAGAGAGGGATTTATCGCTCTATTTGATCTGAGTTTCACTACAAATTCTCTAATAAACTCCGATCAATTTGAAATGTTAGGTGATCCATTCTTCCTCGCTTTACTTTGTATAGGCAAGCGAGCCATCCTATTATATATTACTTCAAAAAAATTGAAAAGTGAAGAGGCAAATGAATAGGAAACTCACAACACTGCATTTCCACCTTAATTTTATATCAAATTTATATAAAAAGATAAAGTAACTTTAAGTAATATATATGTGTGTGTGTGGAGGAGTTATGTAATTTCTTCACTACTTAAAATGGATTTAATAGATGTCATGTAAAAATAATATTATTGATATTATGATGTGCAATTCACTCTATGTTCAGTTTATTGAGCATTGGTTATCATTGATGTTAAGAAAATTCATTGATGACAAGCTATTCAACTAGATTGTTAAGTACTATCAAGTTCAAGGGGAAAGGTATCAAGTTGTAATAATATGTTGTATATGTGGTGGTATATGTGGTGGTTGAGTTATTATCAACGTATTCATATTAAGGTGTTTGTTCAATAGTTGCGGTCAAGAACGTAGACAATATCTTTGTGGGAAATTATGTTCCAGTTTCTCAGTTTGAATGCAGAGGCTCCATGTTCGGTTGGAAAGTCTTCTCCAAGAGCATTCCAATGATATATGTGATATATGTGGCTCACCTTAACTCACAGATTAAAGTGCAAATTAAAATATGGAAGGAGATAGACTGATCATACTGAATCAGGTCACTTGGTAATCCGCATTAGCGCAGGAAGGCCAAGTAGAACGAGATAGCAAGGTATTGGAGAAGTGAATAGAGCAGGGAGATCATTGGTCAATTTCACATTCACGGGCTAGATCAACAATTCTGATATTGTTTGGTTGGATGACATGCTCATAGGTTATTGTGAGTATTATGTGTGACGAGGTCTCACGTGTGTGTCAATTTGACCCAATAGTCAAGGAGTAATATCAGACACCAACGTGCACGAGGACTAATGCACAACCCATAACACGATGATATCCAATGGCGGAGAAAGAGTTATAGCAAGATTTCATCTGCGTAAAGGTTAATCCTCGGTCCAACGCGCGACAAAATACAATGGACAAATTTGTTTTGCATCATTGATCTAGATTTGACATCAGACCTCAACATGCATGAGGGATAAGGGATCTTCTAGAACTTGTTATAATCTGATAGCAAAGATAAGTTTTTAATGGTTCAGATTTGACATTGAGCGCAAATGAGCGCGGGAGTTAACATGCAAGTCTGCGCCGTATATGATCCAACAGTGGTATAAAAATATAGAGTGGATGGCTTTGATCAATGTCAAACTCTCTATATGCTCGAGGTTTAATAGGATTTTTTTTTCCGGATACAGAGTTGATGCTGAAAAAGCTGCTCATATGGTACTAGACATCAATGATGTGGAATAAAAAATGATTTGGTGGTTTCGAGTGATGACCCATGGTAGAGTCGTATCGATGACGTGGTTTCACACTCGGTAGTTAGCTATGTCCAAGAGATGTGATTGGTACTCATGCTAAATGGAAGTCAAGGGAGTTTAAGTCCTCGAGTTAAGCCTTAGCTTGCAGAAAATTAGTTAAGGAACGATTTCGAGCATATGAAACTTGACAATTGCAAAATAAAATGTCAATTAAAAAAATCGAAAAAGTGGTTATAGGCAAATAACAAGAAAGTGACTCTGGATTTATAAGGTAGAATAATCGATGTTATCTATGATGTATGAGATTTTAAAGATTAAGAGCTACTACTAAATATTGAGCCAATTTTTTTTCTTGCAACGACCATTTATAGTTATATAATGAAAAAATATTTTAACGAAGTGTTGTTTATTTTACAGTTGTATTTATGATGTCCCCTTGATCATCAAAAGCTTGTCTGCAATCATCGTCGCAATTCATGGGCTCCGCATTTCGACGATAATCGTCATTGCATCTCATTTGAAGATAGCCTGTTTGTGTTGTTGCAATATGCATCGAAATACAAACATAAAGTTGACATAGTTGCAATGTTCAAGTGTGGGAATTGCGACATTTTTGGCGTACTAAATTGCGATGTCCATATCTAGGAATTGTGACATTTAGGCGTGGGAATGGACGTTGCAAGTCGCGTCTCAATTCGGATGTCCAGTCGCATGGGAAAGACTGTCGCAAGTCTCGTCTCAAATCCAAAGGACATTCTTGCAATGTTTAGGCATGAAAATCTCAATGTTTTGGTATGGGCATTGCGATGTTTTAGGCGAGGAGATTACGATGTTTAGACATAGGAAGGGTGACAACCCCATGTGTGCAATGATTATACCATTGTTGCAATACCGATGAAGTTGGAAATTAAAAAAAAATCACCTCCCAAACATGCAAAATGCAAGCTAAGGTAATGTTTCAATCTGCCAGAGATGGCTTCATGAAGCTTTGAAAGTGTTATTTGTTTTCGATCAAATAAAAATGCTCAATGTACCTCCATGAACGTGCTTTCTTATGCAAAGCTAACATAAGTCATATTCAAAGCATATAACTCATTATAAGGTCAAAGGTTGCTCTAGATATCTTCAATTCTAGCATGGGAATTGCGCAAAAATGTTATGTATTTTTTCTCATCAAACTCATTAAAGCGACATCTCCAAGGATTTAAGACCTTTCTAGAGACCATTTCACAAGGAAAGAAGTCAAATATTCCACCTCTTAGTCTCGTTTGCATCGTCACATCTAAGTCCTCCACTAAAAAAATCCAAGAACATCTTTGACATCAAAATACTCCATCCTTAGCTACATATCTTTGCTCGATAAAAAACTATACAGAAAGTGATTTGCATGTACATTGTTCACTATATTGAAGGAACTTAACAAAGGGCAAGTGGTCATTTCCTTCTTGTATCACTATTAGGCCCCTCACTATATGTCATCCATTCTTGTTTAGGACATTAGTCATATCTACATGATTTGAAATTTGGATTTTGATTATGGTATGCAAATATGAATACATCAATCTTATGAGTAACATTTTCACTTTGACTTGTAACATGTTTTCCTTGTTCAAACTAAAGAAGTTGAATACATGCTGCTTTGTTTACAAACTCATTTCAGATTTATCCCCAAACTTGTAAAGTGATTGATACTACAACTATGACCAATTGGAAATAAAGTCCATTTAAAATCTCCAAATACCATCTGTTTATAGATTAACTTGTTGGTGAGGCTTTCCTAAAGTTAAGGACCATGATGTTCCACTCCCTTTATTCTGCTAACGGCCAAGAAATTTAGACTAATTTGAGGTGTTACATGGTTATCCAAAATAGTGAATACTATACAAGCCTCTTACATTCAGAAAAATAAACTAATACTTGGATATGAACATCCATCTTATCAACCCCCTCATTATCACAAACGACATTTAACAACATATTTACTATTTATTTGTGATGTTGTGGGCCTATGCCATCTTTTTGGTTCTTAGATGATCTACCAAAAATGTCCTACTATTGAAAAATGTAGCAAGAAATTCTCAATTTGATTTTTCCTTGATTAAATTGAGAAAATTCGAATTTCCACATCAACAGACAACTTGAATGCATTTAACTTGTGTGACATGGCTTGTGTCACCTAGTTTACTCAGTAAATTGAAGTTGGAGGAGTTAGAGTTTATTTAAGCATGTGTGATTGCTAATTTGTAGTAATCAAGATCAGTTATTTCAAGTTGTTTTCAGTCAAGCTAGTTCTAACTATTAGAGGAATTAGTGGAAGGTCAGTTGTGCAGTGGGACTTCAGTCAAACTCATGGATCATCGAATTAACTGATTGGTCAATCCAAAATAGCTAGTGCATGCAGAGAATTCAATTTCCCTAGCTGTGGTGGAGTTTCCAAGGCAATGTAACATCAGTTCGAGGCTAGTCTTGAGTGTACAAGTGTTTCATGCAGTTAGATGATCAACCTTGGGAATTGCGCAATCCATTTTGGATAAATTCCTAAATAATATGGGCCTAATTTCTCAAGGAATTGTGCAAGGAAATAGGGGCTCAAGAAGAGGCAGAAATTGACCAAGTCTAGGCCATAACTTCTTAGTGAGAATATAGATAGGTTATTCACTTGCAAGTTGTGCTGAATTGAACAAAACAATTTTAATACATATCTATTCATCATATTAATACAAGAAGAAAAAGGGGTTTTTAGCAGATTTCTTTCTCGTGGAAAAAATACTGTGTGCATGTGTGTTATTTCTCATTGCATGTTTGTGATGGATGTTCTAAATTGTGAATTGAATTCCGCAAAGCATTAGAGTAGGTTTGTGTCTTGTTATTTTGATTAAAACTTGTCAGCATAGGAGTAACTGCAAAAAATTCATTATACTTTTCATTAAGATGGAACATGGATATATATATGGAGAGGGAGACTATTGGGTTTCATCTCCCAATGTCTCTTCGTCTTCCAACTCTATTTATTTTTTTATTTACAATATTTAGATGGATTTACCTAATCCCAAATATTAGGTGTCAACATTCCCCCCCTTAAATTGAAGGTACGTTGGTGAATCTTTCAAACTTTTCTCTTCCAAGTGCTTTGGTGAATATGTTTGCAATCTGCTCATTTGTGGATAAATGGCATAGGTGGATTGTCTTGGCCTCAACATGATGTCGAATACTATGCTATTTTGTATTGATGTGCTTCGTTCGATCATGGAACTTTGGGTTCTTGGCAAAATTTATTGTATAAGTGTTGTCAATCAAAAGAGGATTTGAATGTACTTGTTTCTGTGGCAAATCCTCCAAAATTTTCCTGAGCCACACAATTTCCTTTGTTGCTTCGGCTGCTGCCACATATTCTGCCTTAGTTGTGGAATATGTTGAGACTTATTGTTTGCATGACCTATAGGAGACAACTCTTGATCGAAGACACATAACATAACGTGAAGTAGATACCCAAATTTATTTATCTCCATCGAAGTATAAATCAAAGTATCCAATCATGCTGAAGTTTCCCACCTGTGTATACTTAAGTCCAAAGTCTTGAGTTCCCATCAAGTACTTTAGAAATGTTTTTGCAACAAAATAATGCCCCTCACAAGGCTTTTGCATAAACTTGGAGAGGATTCTAACAACAAATGAAATGTTTGGTCTGGTAGTAGTAAGGTAGTTGAGACTCCCTACGAGTTGTCTATACTTCGTTGCATCCTCAAATTCTTTTCATTCCGTGAATGTGAGATTTAAGTTTTGTTCCATTGGAGTAGTCAAAGGATTGCACTCATCCATACCAAACCTATTCAACATATCTCTAATTTACTTCTTCTGAGAGAGAAATATAAACTTTGGATGTTGAGTTACTTCAATACCAAGATAATAGTGAACATAGACCAAATCTGTCATTTCAAAACCTTTCCTCAATTCCTTCTTTATGGATGCAATGTAGCTCTCGTATTTCCTGTAACCATAAGATAATATAAATACACCAAAAGTTATACAAATATTTTTCCAACTTTCTTGACAAACGAAGTTGCATCATCAAGATCATAATGTGTGAAGTTGAGTTTCAGAAGATGCTTAGTTAACTTCTCGTACTAGGCTCGCGGTGCTTTCTTGAGGCCATACAAGGATTTTACAAGCTTTCATACTTTGTGTTCCTGTCCCTTCTCAACAAATCCTTCTGGTTGAGACATAAAAACATTCTCGTTTAGATCTCCATTCAAGAAAGAAGTTTTTACATCCATTTGATGGACCTTCCAACCACTCTGTGCTGACAAGGAAAAGAGTGTTCAGATGTTAACCCATTTTTCTGTGGGGGAAAAAGCATCCTTGTATTCGACCCCTTCCTTCTGTGCAAAACCTTTTTCCACAAGCTTGGATTTGTTCTTTTCAAATGAAACATTTGCATTATACTTTTTTTTGAAGACCCACTTGTAGCCAATTGGTTTGGTTCCCAAAGGAGGATCAACCAACTTCCAGGTACCATTATTTATCAAAGCATCATATTTTTTTTGCATCGCTTCTTTCCAGTCATCATGAGAAGCAACTTCTTTGAAGGAAGTTGGTTCAAAATATGTAGAAAAATTCAGTTCACAATCATAAGAAGCATCCTTATCAATAGGTGAATCAGGTTTGTCTACATCACCTGCATTTTGTCTAGTTGAGCTTCTTGTTCCTGTTTTTCTAACCTCATCAGGATGATCAATTTCAAATGTCTTTGTTAGCCATTTTGGAGGACCTTTTTTAGGTAGCCCAAGCTTCTCAGTTCATTGAGATGGGGCCGAGTCAAGATTTAGTCTCCTTATTCTGTCAATCACATCGCTCAGTGTCATAAGTGGCTGAAGCTTCATGTGGGGGAGAGAGTGCTTCATAAGAAGATTCCATAGACTATTCAAGTATAAGGATTCCCCCCTTCAAGATGTGGAATCTCATTATTAGATTTTTTAAAATAATTTGCATGTCTGAATCTATCCAAGCGATCAAGCTACTGCTCAACAAAATTGTCAGTCTTGGAAGATTCAAGAAGTTAACATCTCTATATATTATAAACTTCTTGTTCATCTCATCATAGAGATGGTATGCTTTGGAGGTATTTGAGTACCCAAAGAAGATACATTTTCGATTCCTTGTGCCGAGTTTGTTTCTTTGTTCCTTAGGTATCAAGGCATAACATGTGGAACCAAAAATCCTGAGATGCCTCACTAAAGGAATGTGGCCATACCACCTTTCAAGGGAGTCTTGTTTTTGATAGAATTATATGGACACTTATTCTTTATAAACACAACACAAATAATTTCATCAACCCAAAAAAATAATATAGCATTCTTGAAAAACATCATGGAACATACCATATTTAAGATTGTCCTGTTCATTCTTTCAACTACTCCATTCTGTTGGGGATTATAAGGCACATTTATTTGATGTTTGATCCCATGTTGGTGAAGATACTTTTGAAATTCATTTTGATTTATATTATTTTCCATTATCAATATGGATAGATTCGATATGATATTGTGCATAATTTTCAATCCATGCATGAAATTTCTTTAATGTTTCATAAGTTTCAAATTTGCTATTCAATAAATAAACCCAGCACGTTGTGGTGTAGTCATCAAAAAATGTCATCATATATTTATTACCATTTGCAGAAGTAACAAGAATTGGGCCACACAAATCAAAATGAATGAGTTCAAGTTTTCTATGTGCTCTAGAATGAGAATCATGAAAGGACTCTTTGTTGTGCTTTCCTAAGATACAAGCATCACATTGCTTAAGTTTCCTAGGAATTGTAAACAAACTAGTAACACCATCTTTCTTCAATAAAAAAGGTTGTCATAGTTCAAGTGTCCAAATATATCATGCCATAAAATACTTGATGGAAATGTACCTTCATCATAGTGAGAATTGTATGAAAATTTCTATCCACGAGCATTGGTTCCTTGTAGCTTCAGAAGTCTTTATTCTTCTATCCCAGCCATGAAAAGTGAGTGATATGATGCTTTTATGACCTCAAATTTTCCATCAAATATGTGAATGGCACGTCCTTGTTGGCATATTTGGACCAAATAAAACTTGTTTCTCCTTAGCTCCAGGAGGTATAGACCATCATGTAGAAGAAAGTATGGAAGATCAGTTAGTTTGAGCCTGATGGTGCCAAGCCCCGATGGCTTGAGTTTTGACTTATCTGCAAAGTATATTGTTCCATTAACATTATGACTAAATTATTCAAAGAAATCCCTCCTGAAAGTCATGTGGAAAGTTGCTCCTGAATCAAGCAACCAAGCATCTTTCCATGAAACAAGTGAAGCATTGAATAAGTATTCAATTAATCCAATGTTGCAATGTGCCACAACATAATGAGCAGACTCGGGTGCTTTGAGTTTCCCTTTGTTAGGTGTTTTACCTTTTCCTTCATTTATTTCCTACTCAATTGTGTCCCAAAGAATCTTACATGTGGGAGCATCATGTCCATATATATTGCATCGTATGCAATGAATATCATACCTTTCTCCTTGGAAATGTCTGCCCCCCCCCTTCCTCTAAAATTCTTCCTCCCTCTTCCTCTTTGACCGCCTCTTCCTCTAGAAGAATATTGTGCATGATTCTTCTATTTTTGTGCAAGGTGTTGTCACTCCATAATTTGTAAGATTGGAAAGAACAAACGATAGAGGACAACATCAAACCACTTTGGAGTCAAGGACCTAGCCTTCTTAGACTCACAGAGGGTTCTCTCTGTTTTTATGATTTAGGTTGATGATTCTAAATGTTGATATTAGGCTAGTTATAGAAATTTCAAGGGTTGTTTGTTTTTATTGATTGGGTGGTTGGATAGATAGATTTGTGAGACTTAACCCATTGGGCTATGGAGTGATAAAATGCCGAATTGTGCATCAAATTTTCAAGGGCATTCACAAGGCAAGCTAACTATGCAGAATGGATATTACTAGTAGTGTGAAATGGGAAAGGAGGAGGAGATTAATGTTCAACGTAAATGCAGAGCATACCATCTCAGAATTCTGCATCCATGTCTCATAGGAAAAAAATTAAGATATCAAACAAAAACAAAATTAAAGTGCTCTCTCAGCAAATCTTAATCTAAATTTTATGTTTTAAAATCAGATAAATTGATTCACAGCATGAAAAGACAAAGGAAAAACATTAACACAGAGGAAAAACATCACCATTAAAATAGCTCAAGAATATCGTGAACGGTCTCTTATTATTGATGCTCAGCTCAAACAGTGACAATGTTCCAATACTTCTTACAATGCAAGTTTCAGCAGGGTCCAATTTTAGAACCCCTGATAATGAAAATTCTAGCAGTATTTAACTAAAGACTAAGTCGGTTTCCCTATCCTATTCAAAAACCTTGCATTTATTACAATTTAGCATAAATGGACAAGTGTGGCCATGCAATAACAGAAAAATGGACAAGTGTGGCCATGCAAGGCCTGATCATAAATATTTGACAACAAACACTGCCTGTAGAAATAATGTTGGGCAACTCTTCGTAGATCCAAATGCTTCAATGACTCCTTGGACGATCAAACCATAAGCTGGGAGGTGGGTGTGATGGTCACGAAGAGGTAACCAGTGGTGGCTCTGACATCTGGCCCTGCTTTTCAAAAAATCGTCGTTGAGTAATTAAGTCTGGTGCAGTGCTGGCTACTTTTTATCGATTAGTGACTGTGCTGATGTGCTTTGCTGCCTTTTTCATTTTTTCCATTATAACATAACAATTTTGTATTGTCAAACTAGGAGGTAACTCCTCAAATCAGAATGTGTATTAGCTGAAGAATGCATATGTATTTATACATGGAGGTGAGGCTATTGGGATTCATCTCCCAATGACTCTTGGCCTTCCTTATTTCCTAATATTAAATAATATACAATATTAAATGTGCACACCCATCCCATAGGATTAGGTGTCAACATTCCCCCCTTTAATCCGAAGGGATGTTGGTGAGTCCAAGCATTGATCTGAACTTTTCAAACTTTTCTCTTCCAAGTGCTTTGGTGAAGATGTCAGCAGTTTGCTCATTTGTGGAACAATGATGTAGATGGATAGTTTTGGCCTGAACATGATGTCGAATTAGATGGTACTTTGTATTGATGTGCTTTGTTCGATCATGGAACTTTGGGTTCTTGGCCAACTTTATTGCAGAAGTGTTGTCGATCATGAGTGGAGTGGAATACATTTGTTTCATCTGCAAATCTTCCAGGATCTTCCGGAGCCACACAATTTCCTTTGTTGCTTCCGCTGCTGCCACATATTCTACCTCGGTCGTGGAATCTACTGGAACTGACTGTTTGCATGATCTCCATGAGACAGCTCCTGATCCAAGACTCATGGTGTAACCTGTAGTAGACACCCCTGTTTCTTTGTCTCCATCAAAGTTTGAATCAGAGTATCCGATCAAGCTGAAGTCGCCTACCCGTGTATATTTGAGTCCAAAGTCTTGAGTCCCCTTCAAGTACCTTAACACTCTTTTTGCAGCAGACCAATGTCCTTCACAAGGTTTTTGCATGAACCTTGAGAGGATTCCAACATCAAATGAAATGTCAGGTCTGGTGGCGGTCAGGTAGATAAGACTTCCTACAAGCTGTCTATACTTATTTGCATCCTCAAATTCCTTCCCTTCAATAGATGTGAGCTTCAAGTTTTGTTCCATTGGAGTGGTTAGGGGATTACAGTCATCCATGCCAAATTTGTTCAAGAGATCTCCAATGTACTTCTTTTGAGAAAGAAATATGAATTTAGGATGTTGAATTACTTCAATACCCAAGTAGTAATGAACATGACCCAAATCAGTCATTTCAAAACCTTTCTTCAACTCTTTCTTCATGGATGCAATATAGCTCTCATTGTTTCCTGTTATCAAAAGATCATCTACATATACCACAAGATATACAACTGTTTTTCCAACTTTCTTAACAAACAAAGTTGCATCATCAAGATCAAAATGTTTAAAGTCAAGTTTCAGAAGATGCTCGGTCAATTTATCATACCAGGCTCGTGGTGCTTGCTTGAGGCCATACAATGATTTTATAAGCTTGCAAACTTTGTTTTCTTGACCCTTTACCACAAATCCTTCTAGTTGGGACATAGAAACTTTCTTCTTTAGATCTCCATTCAAGAAGGATGTTTTTACATCCATCTGATGGACTTTCCATCCATTCTGAGCTGCTAGGGACAAGAGAGTCCAGATGGTGGTCCATTTTTTTGGCTAAAGACAAAGTTTCATTATAATACGATTCCTTCTTTTTAAGCAAAGACACTTACTGGCTTTGTGCTGTGCTTGTCATCCGAGCAAATGCCTTTGTACTTGTTCTTGTAGACCCCTTTGTGGTGTTCCCCGTTCTAAAGGCGGATCAGCAAACTGATTGCAATTCTTTATCAAGGCATCATACTCCTTCTGCATCGCTTCTTTCCATTCATCATGAGAAGCGGCTTCTTTGAAGGAAGTTGGTTCATGATCTGTAGACAAACTCAATTCACAGTTATAAGCAATATCCATATCAATAGGGGAATCGAAATTATCTACATCACCTTCGATTTGTTGAGTGGAACTTCTTGTTCCTGTTTTTCCAACCTCATCAGGATGAACATTCTCCAATGTCTTTGTCAGCCATTTGGGAGGACCTTTCTGAGATGGCCCAGGCTGGTCATTTGACTGAGTTGGGATTGATTCAATGATTCAAGATTCAATCTCCCAATTCCGTCAATCACATCATCCAATGTGTCATCCGTGGTTGTTTCTTCATGTGGGGGAGAGAGTGCTTCAGGACATGATTCCACAGTTTGATTCAATATCGGAATCCCCCCTTCAAGATGTGGAATCAAATTATCAAATTCTTGGAAAGACTTTGCATGTGTGAATCTATCCAGGCGATCAAGTTGCCGCTCAACAACCTTGTCACTCTTGGAAGATTCAAGAAATATGACATCTCTTGCTATCACAAACTTCTTATTTGTTTCATCATAGAGACGATATCCTTTGGAGGTATTGGAGTACCCCAAGAAGATACATTTTCTGCTTCTAGCACCAAGTTTGTTCCTTTGACCCTTGGGTATCAAGGCATAACAAGTGGACCCAAAGACCCTAAAATGCTTTACCGAAGGAATGTGGCCATGCCACATTTCAAAAGGAGTTTTGTTTCTAATTGAACTTGAAGGAAACCTATTCTTTATGTAAACAGCACATAGAACTGCATCAGCCCAAAACATCAATTTTACATTCTTGAAAAATAACATGGAGCGGACCATATTTAAAATAGTTCTGTTCATTCTTTTAGCTACATCGTTCTGTTGTGGATTATATGGCACAATTGTTTGATGTTTGATTCCATGTTGACGAAGATAATTTTCAAATTCGTTTGAAGTGTATTCTTTTCCATTATCAGTACGTAGAGAGCCAATATGTGTTTGTGCATCATTTTCAATCCATGCATGAAAATTCTTGAAAGTTTGAAAAGCATCAGACTTATTCTTCAAGAAGTAAATCCAACACATTCTGGTGTAGTCATCAATAAATGTCATCATGTATTTATTTCCATTTGCAGAAGCAATAGGCATAGGGCCACATAAATCTGAATGAACAAGTTCAAGTTTTCTATGTGCTCTGGAGTGTGAATCATGAAATGGTTGTTTTCTATGCTTTCCTAGAATACAAGCATCACATTCCTTAGGTTTTCTAGGAATTGTAGGCAGTCCATTAACACCATTTTTCTTCAACAAACGAAGGTTGTCATAGTTTAAGTGTCCAAATCTAGCATGCCATAAAATACTTGATGGGAATGTACCTTCATCATGATGTGAACTGAATGAAAAGTTTTGAGCATGAGCAGATGAACCTTTCAACTTCAAGAGTCTCCCTTCTTCTATTCCCTCCATGACAAGTGAGTGATCTGATGCTTTTCTGACCTCTGCCTTGCCATCAAACAAGTGAATTGAGTGTCCTTGCTGCCGGATTTCGACCAGGGACAACAAGTTTCTATTCAACTTCGGGAGGTATAGAACCTCATGTAGGATATGATCAGGAAGACCAGGCAGTTTAAGCCTGACTGTGCCAAGCCCTGATGGCTTGAGTTTGGATTTATCTGCGAAATATACTGCTCCATCAACTTTGTCAGTGAATTCTTCAAAAAAATCTTTTCTAAATTTCATGTGACATGTTGCTCCTAAATCTAGCAACCAATCATCTCTCCATGAAGTAAATGAAACATCAAACAAGTCTTCAGTTACTCCATTGTTACAATGTGCTAGAACATAATGAGCGGATTCAGGTGCTTTACCTTTGTCTTTGTCATTAGTTTTACCTTTGTCTTGATTTCTTTGCTGCTCAATTTTCTCCCAAGGTGTTCTTCATTTGGATGCATCATGTCCATCTTTATTGCAACGTGTGCAATGAAGATTGGATTTGTCAGATTGTCTGCCCCCCCTTTCTGTGAAGTTTCTTCTTCCTCTGCCTCTTCTGCCACCTCTTCCTCTGGATGAATCTGGAGCATGAATCTTTTCTCTATGTGCCAAGTATGCAGCCTCTTCGGAAGATGAAGGGACTGTCATCTTCCCAAAAGCTTTCTCTCTTTCTGCAAACTTTTTCTCAAGTGTTTCAAAGGTGATATGCTCAAGGTTCCCACTTGCTTGCAAAGACTCAAGATAATGTGAGTAAGTCGGATATAATGCCTTAACATATGCTATGAGAGGTATGTCCATTTTTACACCAGTGCTATCAATATCATGCATGATAGATCTAACTTCTGAAGCTAAAGCAAGGGGATCATCATTCTTCATTTCAAGACTAAACAACTTAATCATCAATTGAACATTTTCTAATTCTGAATGTGAGTCATAGAGTTCTTTTAGCTTGCTCAAGGCATCATAGGCATTTGAGAATGATGAAATGTGGCGACTCACCTCTTAATTTACGGAAGCTGCAATCAAGGCATAGGCCTTACAGTTCTTGTTTTCCCAAATAGCGAGATCTTTGTCTGAAGTGGGCTTTTCTGGTGGATTTCCTTCTTTTCCTTCACAAATTCCTCTCCACAACTCATTAAAAATGAGTGTGTGTTTAATCTTCCGAGACCATTCAAGATAGTTCTCTTTGCCGGAGAGAACCACCCCAACAATAGAGATGAGAGAATGCATTAGATTGCTTGAAAAAAAATCTTCTGAAGAGGAAAA
Source organism: Pinus albicaulis (assembly GCA_034641835.2). Classification (NCBI taxonomy): domain Eukaryota; kingdom Viridiplantae; phylum Streptophyta; class Pinopsida; order Pinales; family Pinaceae; genus Pinus; species Pinus albicaulis. Next base: position 959,281,254 of record CM076577.1, on the reverse strand, counting down.
ATAATTCTGCTAGAAAAATTTGAATTCCAGAGATTTGCTCAATTAAAGGGGACAACTCTTTGCTAAAGCACTGAATTCTAAAAGACAAAAAACTCTGCTAAAAACTGAATTCTGCACCAATATATATATATATATATATATATATATATATATATATATATATATATATATATTGTTTGTTTGAAGAAAGGGACTTTATATGGATATTGTTTTATGGAAGTGGTATTGAATATATGAATGGGGGGTAATATGGTGGGATGGTATATGAATGGGAAAAGCGGTATTGAATATAATAAGGGGCGGTATTGAGAATGTAGGCAGTATTATGGACAACGCTGGTAAGTATTATATATGAGGGGGGAGGTGGTATTAAAAGAGGGAGGGGCAGAAATATAAGAGAGGGAGCGGTATTACAAGTGGTAAAGTGGAGCGGTATGGTATTAAAGAGTGCTATTCGTGTTATGGAGTGGTGGTTTCACAAATGCAGACAACGTTTTGTTATGTGGACAGCGTGGAATGGTATTACATGAGGGCGGAAATGTAAAAGAGAATATGAAACAACGTATTTTGTGCAGGTGTAGTAATGTGGCAGTGCTGTATTAAGTGGAATAATACGCTGGAGTGACAGGTCTGTGTTTCATATATCAATGGGAGGGCCGAAAGTGGAATGTGGAATGGTTGACTGTAATGTGAAATGTCATAGGCAGCGGCAATACAAGAAGTTCATAGGCGTATTGTGGAGTTGTATCATATTGTAGAGTGGATGGGGCGTATTGCAAGAGTGGATGGGGCGTATTGCAAGAGTGTATCGACAGACAGCATTGATATTATAGGTGGACTGTCATATGAACAGTGGTATAATGTATTTTATGACAGCGTATTATGAAAGGGCCGAGGGCAGTGTTGAATGGATAATCGAGGTGCGGTATTAAAAAAATGGACGGAGGTAGCGCTGTAAATAGAGGGCGGACTGTATATGTGGCGGATTGTATATATGGATGGGAGGGCCGACTTGTATCAACAGACATGGCAGACTGTATAACGTAGGTATGGAGAGTATGGGGTGTGGGGAAGTGATGGGTAGGAGAGAGGGAAGGGAGCGTTGTTTAGGGAGATAGAAGATAGGGGAAATGGGTGAGGCAATAGGTATGGAGAATGGAGGAGGCCAAAAGGCCGTTACAAAAAAAATTTGGAATGGCAGAGTTGCAGGACTGCAAAATTGCAGAGTGGCAGAGGCTGCAATTTGCAGAATTCAAGAATTGTAGAATCTTCAAGAGTTGCAGGAGCTGCAAATGTCAGACTTGTGGATAATTGAAGAGATAAAAAAAAAAGCAGAATAACAGTATAGCAATAAGTAGGAGCAACAAAAACTATTAAAAAACTGACTGAGCCAAGGAGAGGGAGTTACACCACAGGCAGAAATGCCAATAGTGGGACTGGCTCTGATACCATGTCAAACCAAAAGGTAACTCCTCAAATCAGAATGTGTATTAGCTGAAGAATGCATATGTATTTATACATGGAGGTGAGGCTATTGGGATTCATCTCCCAATGACTCTTGGCCTTCCTTATTTCCTAATATTAAATAATATACAATATTAAATGTGCACACCCATCCCATAGGATTAGGTGTCAACATGTATGAATGCCCTTTGTTTCCCAACTCGACCTATGGTGTTTATTTGCTACCCGAGCCATTTCGACCTTGTTTAACCCCTTTTCAAAAAAAATAGCGTAAAAACTCATGTACCTAGAATTTCAGACCCCCCTTCATGGTTAAAGTTTGAAGGTTAAGTGAGGTGCGAAATGCATCTAAAACCGTTGGATGTAGAGGTGGAGAACATAGATGGTTAACATAGAATCGAGGGGGTAAAATGAAACTTAGAATAAGAGGAATAACCAAGGGGCGGGGCTAAAAGATATGCAATGTGGTCAGGGATATAGGATAGAAACATACCATAAGGTCCCAAACTTGAAAAAAATCATCCCTTTTCAGACCTTTAGAGAAAAATTTGAACTCTTCAGTTTGATTTCAGGAAACAATTAGGTAGTTTTTAGGTTGCATATTTATAGCATGAACTTTGCATTTCTCCTTTTTAAATACCTTCTTTTCATATTCTTTTGTTTCTCTTCATCTTTCTTTGGAAAATCCTTTGAATATTGACATCTATGTACAATATGAAAAATTTTAAAGATAAATTACATAGTCACTTTGTGATACTATAAATTACAGGGTTCTAACAGTGGCTCCAGCTGGGGTTGGTAGCTCCTTCAGGAGGTGTCAAGAAAATCATAGACTAGTGGCCTGATCCATTGGGCTAATCCCACCACTTATATCTTGATCTATCAGAAAACTTAGTGAATGGAAACTAGATGATTATTTCTCTTGAAATTGATTGATAAAAATAGACTGCGTGCTTAGCTAGCCAACATGTTAGTAGATTGAAATTTGAACTAAAACTACAATTGAACTTATCCACTGCAATCCATCAAGCTGAACATACTGCTGCACCTTGAAAACTTGAATGTTGAAACCAGAACTAAGATGAAACTAAAGTATGAAACATACTGGTCTGAAAATGAAAAGCAGTCTAAAAATAAAACTGGAAAAATGCTCAAAATACTGAGCTTATTTACACACTTACCTACCCTAATCTACTGAAATCGATGCCCTTCTAAACAATACAATAATACCATTGCAACTAGTCAAGCAATTGTTCTAATATCTTTGTTCTTTCATTGCTATTTACCATGTTCAGAGACAAATCTAACAATGGTGTTTGATAGAAATTCCCAGCCTGATCTTTTTTACATGGATCTTGGCACCTTTGAAAAACAAATCACATGCCGAAAATATGTGCTAGCTTTGTAAATAACAATTCCTCCATATAGACAACCACTGGATCAAGATGCTCTTGATTTATTTCTAGGTATTCTGACTTAGCCAACTCAACTTCATATCCTGGTACTGCAGATGTTCTCTCATGGTCTTCAATCAACTCGAAACATGTTTGACTGCTACTTGATGAGTTTTGTGCCATTACTTATGCTGAATCAGACGATGGGGAAGATTGTCTAGTCATATCCATATCATAAAAAATTTTCAGAGCATTATGAACACATAAATATTGACTTTGAAAGCATAAAACATTCAACACATCTGCTATTGGGTCATGTGGTGCTTTAGATGGTAGTGTTGGTTGTTTTGAGACCTAATGTTTTCTCTTAGGACTATCAGCCAGAATGTGATCCCAATTCCCTTTTATAATCTGAAATTCATTAAAGCAAAAAGGTAGAGAGTCAAACTGGATCAAGCCATCATCTGTTTCAGAATTTGTGATTTCATCTTCTACCCGACATTCAAATGAACTCAAGAGCTAAATCCTTGGATCTAAAACAAATATTTTATCATCCATGATTTCCTCATCTGATTGGTTAGAGAGTTTTCTTCTCCTATGATTATCAACTAGAATGTGATCCAGATTCCCTTTCAAAATATGAAATGCATCAAAGCATAAGGGCAAAGAATCAACCTTGATCAATTCATCATCTGTTTCAGATTCTATGATTTCAAGATGACTCAGGGAGAGAACTCCTATATCTAAAAAAGGTTCAGGATCATCCCTCTTTTCCTCAACTGACTCTTTAGAGAATTCCTCCTTCCTATTTTCAACCTGCTTGTAATTCTCTCTTAATAGTGAGGCAAAAGATAAAGGAATGAATTTTGTACTTACTTGCCAATTTTCTGCATTTTCTTTCTTACAATCTTGCTCAACATTAAGAGTTTGGTTGTCATCTTTGCATTGTGACAAATGAGTTTGTTCATTCCAAGAAAATAGTGCTAGCTGCTTCGAATAATAAACCTCAACCTCGAACTTATAGTCTTCCTCTTAATAATCATATTCAAGATGGGTACCTCTATATGCAAGGTCATATATCATGTACATTGTTGTTGAGGATTTCCCCGCCTCCTTTTGATTTTAGACTTCATCTTTGGCTGTGTTGTGGATAGAGTACATGAAACAATCATTTTCTATTTTAGGGTGTCTAGGATGGGCTGCAAACTACTTGGGTACATTGATGTTTGTCTTCTCCAGAACTAATGGAACAGGAGGTATCTAAACATCAATTTCCTCTTTCCATGCTAATCATATGCATACTTTTTTTTACTATTTTTGTTAACATATCTAGCTTTATCTTTGCTGATATCAATCACTCTCTTTCTATTTTATCCTTCTCCACAGCCTTTAACTTTTCTTCCCTGTTCAGCAAGTTGGCTTCCACATCAACTGCCACATTTTTTATTTCTTCCATGGTTGCAGGGTCCCTTTCTCTTAACCAGAATTCCATCTCTTGGTCAAATGCATCTGGGTAGTGCCAGAGAGCTAATCCTGGGGTTGGCGTTATCTTAGCAGGCATCGAATAGTATACCTTATTGAACCTGGTTGAAAAATGTTGTACTGTCTCCTCAGACTACCTTTTTAAATGGTTATACTCTTCTATGACGAGAAAAACATTTCCCACAACCACCCATCTATCTAGGAAAACTTGAGTGAATTGATGAAAATTTCTAATGCTTGTAGCTGGAGGATATTTAAACCAATCTTTAAATTTACCTTGCAATGATAGGTAAAACATTATGATACACACACCATCTTCTCCCACCTCAAATAGATCAAGGAAATCCTTAAGATTTTGAATGTGATTTTCTGCAGTGATCTTTGCACTTTCTCCATCAAATCTGGGTAGATTATTGATAAAATTTGCAGAGAGGTCATGGAGGATAGGAGGCAAAACTAGAGGCTTGTATCTGTTTGGGGCTTTTACAGGTATAGGCAGTAAAGCAGGAGGCTTATAACCATGTGGGAATTTAGCGGGAGCGAGAGATAAAGCCTGAGGCTCATGTTTCACTGGGTTTTCCACAAGTGCATTTGGGATGTGCACATGTATATAAGTTATTATATGATCTACAATTTGGAGCTTAGCTCTTTGAGGATCACTAATTTTCCAATGATCAATGTAAACCTCAGCAGTGTACTCCTGATTAGGCTTAAAGTAGGATAGAACATAGTTACAGATAAAAAAAACAATCTCTTGAATCCAATTTGGGCTTGAACACTTTCGCTCTATAGGCTGACTGGTCATGTTTCAGGTCCTTCCTCCAGTGGAGTCTTTGAATGGAACTGATCTGAATTGGAGTCGCCAGGTGGATGATTTCAAATTTCTTGTGTCTGGCTTGTTGTCCACCATCAACAACCAGATACCAATCTTGGAAAATACTCAAATCATATAATGTTTTGACTGGGGTTTTTGAGTTCTGATGAAATATTAAGATTTTTCATTAATTCCCCAGCGGAGTTTCCATTATGTTGTCACTCCGTAATTTGTAATATTGGTAAGAAAAAAACAACAAAGGAAAACATCAAACCACTTTGGAGTCCTGGACCTAGCCTTCCTAGACTCAGAGAGGGATCTCTCTGTTTTTATGATTTAGCTTGATGATTCTAAATGTTGATATTAGGCTAGTTATAGAAATTATGAGGGTTGTTTGTTTTTATTGATTGAGTGGTTGGAAAGATAGAGCTGTGAGACTTAATCCATTGGGCTATGGAGTCATAAAAGACCGAATTGTGCATCAAATTTTCAAGGGCATTTACAGGGCAAGCTAACTATGCAGACTGGATATTACTAGCAGTGTGAAATGGGAAAGGAGGAGGAGATTAAGGTTCAGCGTAAATGTAGAGAAGATTGTCTTGGAATTTTTCATCTAGGTCTCAGAGGAAAAAAATTAAGATTACAAACACAGACAGAATTAAGGTGCTCTCTCAGAAAATCTTAATCTAAATTTTCTGTTTTGAAATCATATAAATTGATGCACAACATGAAAAGACAAAGGAAAAACATTAACAAAGAGGAAAAAAATTACCATTAACATATCTTAAGAATCCTATGAACAGTCTCTTATTATTGATGACCAGCTCAAATAATTACAATGTTCCAATACTTCTTACAATGCAAGTTTCAGCAGGGTCCAATTTTCCAACCCTTGATAATGAAAATTGTAGCAATATTTAGCTAAAGACCAAGTCGGTTGCCCTATCCTACTCGACAACCTTACATTGATTTCAATTTAGTAGAAATGGACAAGTGTGGCCATGAAATAGAAGAAAAATGGACAAGTGTGGCCATGCAATAGTAGAAAAATGGAAAAGTGTGGCCATACAAGGCCTGATCAAAAATCTTTAACAATAAACACCACCTGTAGACTTAATGTTGGTCAACTCTTTGTAGATCCAAACGTTTCAATGACTCCTCGAAAGATCAAATCATAAGTTGGGAGGTGGTTGTGATGGTCACGAAGAGGTAACCAATGGTGGCTCTGACATCCAACCCTGTTCTTCAGAAAACCGACGTTGAGTAATTAAGTCTGGTGCAACGCTGGGTACTTTTCATCGATTAGTGGCTGTGCTGATGTGCTTTGCCACCTTTTCGATTTTTTCCGCTGTAAAATAACAGTTCTTTATCAATGTCCTTTGCTTCCCGACTCGACCTGTGGTGTTTATTTGCTACCTGAGCCCTTTCAGCTGTGTTTAATCCTTTTTCAAACAAAATAGCGTAAAAAATCATGTACCTAGAATTTTGGAGCCCCCTTCATGGTTAAAGTTCGAAGGTTAAGGGGGGTGTGAAATGCATCTAAAACTGTCGAATGTGGAGGTGGGGAACATAGATGGTTAACGCGGATGGGTTTGGGCAGGTAATGTGAGGTGGAGTCAAGGTATGAGAGTTGAGGGGGTAAAATGAAACTTAGGATAAGAGGAATAACCAAGGGGTGAGGCTAAAAGATATGTAATGTGGTTGGGGACTTAGGATAGAAACATACCATAAGGTCCCAAACTTGACAAAAATAATCCCTTTTTAGACCTTTAGATCAAAATTTGAACTGTTCAGTTTGATTTCAGGAAATAATCAGGCAGTTTTTAGGCTGCATATTTATATCGTGAACTTTGCATTTCTCCTTTTTAAATACCCTCTTTTATTCTTCTTTTGTTTCTCTTCATATTTCTTTGGAAAAGCCTTTATATTGACATATATGTACAATATGAAAAATTTGAAAGAGAAATTACACAGTCACCTTGTGATACTGTAAATTACAGGGTTCTAACAGTGGCTCTAGCTGGGGATGGCAGCTCCTTCAGGAGGTGTCAAGAACACCATAGAATAGTGGCCTGATCGATTGGGTTGATCCCACCACTTGTATCTTGATCTGTTAGACAACTTAGTGACTGCAAACTAGCTGATTTTTTCTCGTGACATTGATTGATAAAAATATACTGTGTTCTTGGCCAACCAACATGTTAGCAGACTGAAATCTGAACTGAAAATACAATTGAAATTATCCACTGCAATCCATTAAGCTGAACATACTACTGCACCATGAAAAATTGAATGGTGAAACTAGAACTAAGCTGAAACTAAAGTCTGAAACATACTAAAACTAAAAATGAAAATGAAAAGCATTCTAAAACTAAAACTAGAAAAATGCTCAAAATACTGAGCTTATTTGCAAACCTACCTACACTAATCTACTGAAATGGCTGCCCTTCTAAACAATACAATAATGCCAGTGCATCCAATCAAGAAATTGTTCTAATATCTTTGTTATTTCATTGCTCTTTACCATGTTTAGAGACAAGCTTGACAATGGTGGTTTTTAGAAATTCCCGGCTTGATCTTGTTTACATGGATCTCGGTACCTTTGAAAAATAACTGATATGCCAGAAATATGTGTTGGCTTTGTAAAGAAAAATTCCTCCATATAGACAACCACTGGATCAAGATACTCTTGATTTATTTCTAGGTATTATAACTTAGCCAACTCAACTTCATATCTTGGTACTGCAGATGTGCTCTCCTGGTCTTCAATCAACTCGGAACATGTTTGCATGCTACTTGATGAGTGTTGTGCCACTAATTCTGCTAAATCGGACAATGGGGAAGACTGTCTGGTCATATCAATATCATAACAACTTTTGAGAGAATTACAAATATAGGAAGATTGAATTTGAAAGTAGAAAACATCCAACATGTTTGCTATTGGGTCATGTGGTGCTTTAGATGGTAGTGTTGGTTCTTCCGAGACCTCATGTTTTCTCTTAGGAATATCAACCATAATGTGATCCAAATTACATTTTATAATTTGAAATGCATTAAAGCACAAAGGTATAGAGTCAAACTAGATCAATCCATCATCTGTTTTGGACTCTGTGATTTAATTCTGCTACCTGAAATTCAAAAGAACTCAAGGGCTGAACCCATGGATCTAAAAAAAATATTTTATCATCCCTGATTTCCTCATCTGATTAGTGAGAGAGGTCTCTTCTCCTGTGATTATCAGCTAGAATGTGATCCAGATTCCCTTTCACAATCTAAAATGCACCAAAGCATAAGGGAAAAGAACCAATCTAGATCAATTCATCATTTGTTTTAGATTATATGATTTCAAGGCGACTCAGGGAGAGAACTCCTAGATCTAAAAAAGGTTCAAGATCATCCCTCTTTTCCTCAACTAACTCATTAGAACATTCCTCCTCCTTCCTATTTGAAACCTGCTTGTAATGCTCTCTTAAGAGCGAGGAAAAATATAGAGGAATGAAATTTGTACTTAATTGACAACTTTCTGCATTTTCTTTCTTACAATCTTGCTCAGCATGTAGAGTTTGGTTGTCATGTTTGCATTGTGACAACTGAGTTTGTTCATCCCAAGAACATAGTGCTAGCTACTTCGAATAATCAGCCTCAAGCTCAACCTTATAGTCTTCTCTCGATAATCATATTCAAGATGGGTACCTATGTATGCAAGGTCATATATCATGTACATTGTTGCCGAGGATTTCCCTGCCTCCTTATGATTTTGGACTTCATCTTTGGTTGTGTTGTAGATAGAGTACATGAAACAATCATTTTCTGTTTTAGGGTGTCTAGGATGGGCTGCAAAATTCTTGGGTACATTGATATTTGTCTTCTCCGGAACTAATGGAACATAAGGTGTTTGAAAATCAAGTTCCTCTTTCCTACTAATCATATGCATAATTTCGTTGACTGTGTTTGTCAACATATCTAGCTTTATCTCTGCTGATATCAATCACTCTCTTTCTATTTTACCCTTCTCCACAACCTTTAACTTTGCTTCCCCATTTAGCAGGTTGGCTTCCACATCAACTGCCACATTTTTCATTTCTTCCAGGGTTGCAGGGTCCCTTTCTCCTAATTGGAATGCCATCTATGGGTCAAATGCATCTAGGTAGTGCCAGAGAGCTAATCCTAGGGGTAGCCTTATCTTAGCAGGCATCGAATAGTATACCTTATCAAACTTGGCTGAAAAATGATGTACTGTCTCCCCAAGCTATCTTTTTAAATGTTTATACTCTTCTATGATGAGAAAAACATTTCCCACAACCACCCATCTATCTAGGAAAACTTGAGTGAATTGATGAAAATTACTAATGCTTGTAGCTGGAATATCTTTAAACCAAATTTTAAATTTACCTTGCAATGATAGGGAAAACATTTCGATACACACATCATCTTCTCCCACCTTAAACAGATCAAGGAAATCCTCAATATTTTGAATGTAATTTTCTGCAGTGATCTTTTCACTTTCTCCATCAAATCTGGGTAGATTATGGATTAAATTTTCAAGGAGGTTATGGAGGATAGGAGGAAAAAATAGAGGCTTGTAGCTGTCTAGGAATTTTAAAGGTATAGGCACTAAAGCAGGAGGCTTATAACCATGTGGGAATTTAGTAGGAGCAGGAGATAAATCCTGAGGCTCATGTTTCACTGGGTTTTCCACGAGTGCATCCGGGATGTGCGTATGTATATAAGTATGTACATGGTCTAGAATTGGGGCTTAGCTCATTGAGGCTCACTAATTTGCCAATGATCATTGTAAACCTCAGCAGTGTACTCTTGATCAGGCTTAAAGTAGGATAGAACATAGTTACAGATAAAAACAACAATCTCTTGAATCCAATTTGGGCTTGAACACTTTCGCTTTCTAGGCTGACTGGTCATGTTTCAGGTCGTTCCTCCAGTGGAGTCTTTGAATGGAACTGATCTGAATTGGAGTTGCTAGGTGGATGATTTCAAATTTCTTGTGTCTGGATTGTTTTCCACCATCAACAACCAGATACCAATCTTGGAAAATACTCAAATCATATAATGTTTTGACTGGGGTTTCTGAGTTCTGATGAAATATTAAGCTTTTTTAGTAATTCCCCAGCAGAGTCGCCATTATGTTTTCACTCCATAATTTGTAAGATTGGAAAGAACAAATGACAAAGGCAACAAACCACTTTTGAGTCCAGGACCTAGCTTTCATAGACTCAGAGAGGGCTCTCTCTGTTTTTATGATTTAGCTTGATGATTCTAAATGTTGATATTAGGCTAGTTATAGAAATTATGAGGGTTGTTTGTTTTGATTGATTGGGTGGTTGGATAGATAGAGCTGTGAGACTTAATCCATTGGGCTATGGATTCATAAAAGGCTGAATTGTGCATCAAATTTTCAAGGGCATTCACAGGGCAAGCTAACTATGCATGCTGGATCTTACTAGTAGTGTGAAATGGGAAAGGAGGAGGAGATTAAGGTTTAGCGTAAATGCAGAGCAAATAATCTCAGAATTATGCATTAAGGTCTTAGAGGAAAAAATTAAGATAACAAACATAGACATAATTAAGGTGCTCTCTCAACAAATCTTAATCTAAATTTTATGTTTTAAAATCAGATAAATTGATGCACAACATGAAAAGAAAAATGAAAAACATTAACAAAGAGGAAAAAAATCACCATTAACATAGCTCAATAATCCTATGAATGGTCTGTTATTATTGATGCCCAGCTCAAACAGTTACATTGTTCCAATACTTCTTACAATGCAAGTTTTAGCAGGGTCCAATTTTCCAACCCCTGATAATGCAAATTCTAGTAGTATTTAACTAAAGACTAAGTCGGTTTCCCTATCCTATTTTACAACCTTGTATTGATTACAATTTAGCAGAAATGGACAAGTGTGACCATGCAAGGCCTGATCAGAAATCTCTGACAACAAACACCACCTGTAGAATTAATGTTGGAAAACTCTTTGTAGATCCAAACGATTCAATGACTCCTTAGTAAATCAAACCATAAGTTGGGAGGTGGCTGTGATGACCAAGAAGAGGTAACTAGTGGTGGCTCTGACATATGGCCCTGCTCTTCAGAAAACAAACATTGAGTAATTAATTTTGTTGCAGCACTGGCTACTTTTCATAGATTAGTGACTATGCTGATGTGCTTTGCTGCCTTTTCCATTTATTCCATTATAACATAACAATTATGTATGAACACCCTTTTCTACCGGACTTGACCTGTGGTGTTTATTTTCTATCCGAACGATTTCAGCCGTGTTTACCCGGAATTTCAGACCCCCCTTCATGGTTAAAGTTTGAAGGTTATGAGGGGTGAAAAATGCATCTAAAACCATCAGATGTGGAGGTGGGGAACATAGATACTTAACGCGGATGGTTTTGGGCAGGTAATGTGTGGTGGAGTCAGGGTATGAGAGCTGAGGGGGTAAAATGAAACTTAGGATAAGAGGAATAACCAAGGGGCGGGGTTAAAATATATGCAATGTGGTCGGGGACTTAGGATAGAAACATACCATAAGGTCCCAAACTTGACAAAAATCATCCCTTTTCAGAACTTTAGAGAAAAATTTGAACTCTTCAGTTTGATTTCAAGAAACAATCAGGTAGTTTTTAGGCTGCATATTTATAGCATGAACTTTGCATTTCTCCTTTTTAAATACCCTCTTTTCTTCTTCTTTTTTTTCTCTTTATCTTTCTTTGGAAAAGCCTTTGAATATTGACATCTATGTATAATATGAAAAATTTGAAAGAGAAAGTACACAGTCGCCTTGTGATACTATAAATTACAGGGTTCTAACACACAACTTATTTAGAAGACCAAGGATCTGTCTTCTTCCCAAAAGCCTTCTCTCTTTGAGAAATCTTCTTCTCAAGGGATTCAAAGGTAATCTCTTTAAGGTTTCCACTACCTTGCAATGACTCAAGATAATGTGAATATATGGGATATAGTGCCTTGACATAAGTTATGAGAGGAATATCTATCTCAACACCAATGGATTTTATTTCATGCATAATGGATCTTACTTTTGATGCTAAGGCAAGAGGGTCATCATTTTTAAATTCAAGACTTAACAACTTAATCATCAATTGAACAACCAAGCTTAGAGTGTGAGTCATACAATTCCTTCAAATTCTTTAAGGCTTCAAAGTCATTTGAAAATGGAGAAATATGGAGAATCAACTCTTCATTTAGTGACGCCGCAATCAAGGCATAAGCCTTGATATTCTTGTTTTCCAAAATGGAAAGCTCCTTGTCTGAAGTGGGATTTTACATTGCATTGTATCCTTCTCCTTCACAAATTCCCTTCCACAACTAATTGAAAATAAGGGTGTGTTTTATTTTTTGGGAACACTCATGATAGTTATCTTTTCCAGAGAGAAATACACCCACAATGGATATGAGTGAACACATCATAAAAAATGCTATCTTATTTCGATTCAAAACCACAACCTTACTTGATTCCTTCTATTTAAATGACATACCTTCACTCTTCATTATGCATCTAAATGGTCATAATATGTCACACCATATTAATGTGAGGCCACACCATAATCATAACATATAGTAGTCACACCACCATATAATGGATGATATACATGTGCTACTCATTAAATTTACTCATATATTTATGGTCTTCCAAAAAGAGACATAAAACATTTTAATATTACAATACCTCACTTATCACCGTACGTCCTCTTTATAAAAAACAACTCAATTACCATACGACCATTCCATTGATGTAATCTCAATGAAAATTGAATACAATACCAACGTCTCAATGCATATGAGTCATGGCTTAAAAAATTAAGTTCCACACATATATTTACCATATGTATCCCATAATCGCCGTTGATGCATGTTTTTGTACCATTACAATTTCAAAGTGTATTACACAAAACTTCCAAAAAATACATACCATTTCAATGCACAACCCAAAGATCAGTATCGACTTAGTTACTTGAGGCAGTGGTCAGTTTAAGTGCACTGTTATCAATTAAATTTGTCCATCGAAAGAACACATATTCAATCAATCAATTCTATTTCCATGATGGGCTTGACAGGGGCTAATAGCACACAGACTCAAAGTGAGCACACCGCAAACAATGCACATCAAGTCACGGTATTCAAGCCTAGATTTATTCCTCGGTCCCCATTCCTCACTCAATGCATACATATTTCCATCATATACCAGTCAAATTAATTCACGTAGAATGAAAAACCCTACACACGATACCAATGCACAGGGGTTAGGCATAGTGCTCCAAAAACATTTTCTCACAATGGAAGTTCAATGCAGCTCCAAGGGATTTGAATGCACAAAAAATCGCAGAAAATATGGCAGATAATATAGGGATAAAATATGGCATAAAACTAATGGGAGTTACAACAAAAAAGCTAAAAAAGGGATGGCTCTGATACCATGTTAGAACATAAGTAACTCCACAAATTTCATTGTAATTTGCATTAAGATGGAACATGGATATATAAACGGAGAGGGAGAGTATTGGGTTTCATATCCTGATGTCTCTTCATCTTCCAATTATCTTAATTTTTCTATTTACAATATTTACATGGATTTAACTAATCCCAAATATTAGGTGTCAACAAAAATTCATCAGAAGTTGAAAATGTACACCATAATTTCTACATGGTATCATAGAAATATTTACATTAGAGAAGGAATTTTAAAGTTGTTTCTTAGGAGAATCAAATGTGTAGTTCAGTGTAGCAGGATATTTTCAGAGCTGAGAAGATGAACTTCAACAAGTTGAGGTTAAAGTATGCTTTGGAAAGGAATATCTAATTTTATCACATTGGAGGATTGCATGGAGGAGGTATTGGATGAAAATGGATTGCTATAATATATCAAGGCAAATGTTGCAAAACCACAGGCATATGATTCCCATAATCTTGTTAAGTGGGATAAAGATGTAGCCAAGGCAAGGAGAATAATATTGGAGGGAGTACAAGACCACATTGTCACCAATCTCCATGGGAAAGAAAATCCTTATGCAATGTGGAAGGCACTGTCAGATCTATTCTAAAATAACAATGACCATAGGAAACTGGCGCTCAAGGATAAACTTCGAAATATCAAGATGCAGAAGAATGACACTATTCAACAATATCTGAGAAATTTAACACAAGTTCATGATGAGCTTGTAGGAGTTGGTGTTATTGTTTCAGATGATGAATTGGTAATCCTAGCCCTTCTAGGACTTCCCAAGATATGACATAGCTACAAATATTCAATGAACATGAGGAAGAAACTACTGAATTGGGAACACTTATGGTATGATTTGGTACATGAGGAAATAAGGAGAAATATGAGAGATGAGACTTCATCCAAGGGTGAGGATGAAGAAAAAATTGCATTGGTTGGAAAGGGAAAGAAGATAAAATGGAATAAATCTCAAATCAAACCAAAATCCAGCCAAGGAGGCAAGAAGAAATATTTGTCCAAAATTAAATGCTTCCATTGTCATTAATTTTGGCACTATGCCATGAAGTGTCCACACAAAAAGGCAAGCAAGAAGACCTTAGGAGGAGCACCAAGTGAAGCTTTGGCTTCATAATTATAGCTTGAATTTACCCTTCTCGCATGCATGGCCAACACAGTGATGGGGAGTGTGTGGTACTTGGACGCATGCGCATCATTCCACATGACATGGTGTAAATATTTTTTTAGTGTCTTGGAGGAGAAATATTTGGAGATGCACATTGAGTTGGGGGACGATGGAAGGTACAATGTGACCGAGTGATCTGAAAATGGAAGGTACTTGAAAAGGGTGCAAGGTATCCATTTTCAATTATGTAAATGAGTGCAAAAATACTCTAAGTTTAAATCTGAAAATGTGAGAACTTCATATTTCTAATACAGAGATAGACTGTAGGGGCATTTACCGGATATTTCACCTTTCAAAGAAAGGATGAATCCAGAGGCTACTTGGCCCTCTTACAGACTCTGCCTAAAGAAATAATAGAAGTAAACACTTAGATTTAATTAAAAGGATCTTGCTTTAAACTTGACGTTATGCGGAAATTTAGCTTGCAAATGGTGTATGTATTTTCACTGTTTATGTATCTTAAGTGTAATTGTTTTTGCTGAAACTTAACATGGGTATCAGCATCAATATTCAGTAATATAATATCAAAACACAACATCAATATAATATAGGAGTTCACCCCAACTCTTGGGCTACATCTCCTGGATCAAGCCTCCCAAAATGGGCTTGTCCTCCTGTATTAAAAGCTCTCAAATGCAATACAAGATTATAAGTGTCTCAATAGACAAATATGAATATATAAACTGATTCAGAAGGCAGGAAAAAGCTAATAATTCCTTTTCAAATTCACTAAATAGTGAAAGATTACCATAAACAGTGATTTCTTCATCAATGTCCTGCTGGTGCTTTGAACTTATATGTACTTTTTAGGCTATAGAAGTCCTCAAATTACTTTGAAACCACTTCTAATGGATTCATAAGGTCGAAATTATCTGAAATAGAGCTTTGGTTCACCTCAAACTGATAACCACAACTCAAAACAGCTCAAACCCCAAAATGGCCATAGTGGCCCTGAAAACTCTCCTAAAGGTTTTCGGCCTTTGAAAGTCTTCAAACAGAGCTAAGACCTGTTCCAATGGCTTTGGAATGCCGGAAATAGTCAAAAATGACTTTTGGTTCACCAAAAAAGGTTAACCACAGCTCAACCAAACTCAAAACCCAAAATGGCCCTAGTGGCTCAAAAAGCTTCTCCGAAGCTAAACAGGCTGAAAATGAGCTCCAATGTCTCTAAAACCTGCGCCATTAAGTCCAAAATGCTGAGAACATAAGAAATCAAAACAAAATTCGTTCCAAAAGGTTTAGTAATGAGAAAGTTATGACCAAAACAACTTTGCCCCAATTTCCTCCACTAAATGTGGGGCAACTGCCAGTTAACTCCACTAAAAGTGGAAGTCCACCTAAATTTGGGAGCGCCTCCAGAATCTCCGCCATATTAAACTCCACTTAACTGAAGCTTAATTAAATATTAAACTTGATATTAGGCTCCTTAAGCGCTCTTAATCATTAAGCTCCCACACTGGTCATATGATGAGGTTCCATGGGAGGAGGGTTGGCCCCTCCATGCTTCGCCGGACCCACTCCACTAAAAGTGCAATAAATGATTCATACGGTGTCCATTTTTTGAACCGTTTACGGTGTCGGAATTAGGAAGATGAGACCTATGAAACCATCTTGGTTTCAACCAATTTTAAACATTTTCAATTTTGAGTTTTTTTTTCCATGGCTTGGACTTGAGCTCCTGATCACCGAGATTGGTACTACCACCTTTCAGAGGGGTTCAATATCCATTATTAGACTCAAGGATGTCATATTCATTCTGAGCCTAAAGAAAAATCTCATCTCTGTTGCAGTTTTATAATACCGTGGTTTTGATGTGATCTTCAACAAAGGAAAGGAATTCCTGAGACACATAGCCATGGGATAGGTGAAGAAAATCAGGATTCATGTGAAGAACCTGTATAAGCTAGATGTGGAAGACTATGTTGCATTAAGCACTAAGGCACTGAAAGTGCAGGGCCACAATGTCAGTGAACTTTGGCACAAAATACTTGGCCATTTGCATCATGACACCTTGAATATTATGCAACAAATAACCACTCGCATCCCTAAAGGAGAACTTGAGCAAAAATATGTATGCAAATGATGTACTTTGGGGAAGTACACAAAATCCACATTCCATGATTGTGACAACAAAACACATGCAATCCTAGAAAGGATCCAATCTAATGTTTTTTTCCCTTTATCGATAGCCTCAAATGCCAAAAACAAATATTTTGTCATTTTTATTAATGAATTCTCATGGAAGTGATGGATCTTCTTCATGTGGAAGAAAGATGAGACATTCTCCAAGTTTGTGGAATTCAAGGCACTAGTTGAGAAAAAAACCAACAAGAAGGTGAAGTCTCTTAGGAGTGATAATGGAGGTGAGTATGTGTCAAATAAATTCAAAACATTATGTGTGAAAGAAGGCATTTGACGAGAGTTGAAAATACCCCACAAACCATAACCGAATGGGGTGGCTGAGAGAAATAAACATAGCATTGTGGGAGATACAAGGGCTATGTTGCATGACCAAGGCCTACCACTACATTTGGGGGTAGAGGCATGCAACACAACAGTCTATTTGTAGAACTAGAGTCCTCATTCAATTCTTGGTATGATTACACTAGAGGAGGCTTTCTCGAGGAGAAACGTTGGATGTGGCACACTTCAAGATTTTTGGAGCCTCTATTTACTACCATGTCTCCAAAGAATCAGGGAAGAATCTTGAGCCAACCTCAAATTTGAGGGTATTTGTGGGTTACAAAGAAACTCCTCAAAACTAGAGTTTGTACTTTCCATCCCTCAGAATAACATTTGTGTGAAGGGATGTAATGTTTGATGAGGAGAAAGCAATGCAATGCTCTCTTGAGAGGGAGATTCAAATCCCACAAGAAGAGGAGATTTTAGCTCCAAAGGAAGAGCCTTAGGAAGAGCAACCAAAAGTAGAGGAGCAAAGAGTGGAGACATCCACTCAAGCAGAAACATCCAGAGTGTTTAAAAGTGTAACTAGTTTCGATCTTAATAATGACATGTGTAGTTATGATTTTATGTAATTGATGTAAAGAAGAAAATATAATTATTTTTGTAATGATTGAATCACAGGTTTCATGATTAAGGAAATTTATTTTATAGTTAAAGAACCCATTGTGAGCTATTAGGTTTTGTCATCAAGTCATAAAGTATATTGAGTCAACGTCAAGTATTGAAGACCCATTTGGGTAAATTACACATTGTAAAAGACAATTTGTTTGTGTCATAAACCCACCAAGACCTTGTAAAAAACGCTTCTTGAAGCTGACCTAAGGATGATTCTATAAAAGGCATGTCGACCTAGGCACTAGTTCAAGTCAAATTATTCTTGATGGACAAACCACTATAAATAGGGCAGCTTGGCCTTACTTAAGGACAAAATTTCAGTGAAGAATCTAGAGAAGAAAATGATTGCAATAATCACTAGAAGAAGAGATCATCATCAATAAAAGGAAGGAGGAACCAAGTTGAATTTATTTGGGACTGTTTCTAGGCTAATATATTCACACATGTGGCAGAAAAATAGGGTTTCTACAGTGGTGTCATAACAGTAATTGACGAAGTCACCAAAGGGTCTCCAAATCAACCCCATTGCTAGCCAAGTTGACCTATAGAAGTCTCCAAGTATAGTGAAGAAAAGAAAGCATCTCCAAACTCTACCTTTCTCCTCCCACATGAAAAATTGTAGAAGTACGAACTGCAGGTCTATGGAAAGGGAAGAAAATTTCAGGATAGCCAAGCAGTGCAGTGAATAAAGGCAATTTGAATTACATTGACCAGAGCAAGAAGAAGAAGAATAAAATAAGGAACTTTTGACTTGGTCTTGGATAGGTTGTTTTATCAAGGGTCTTGGTCATGGTCTTGTTATTTTTCAATTGAATTCTCTATAAGAAGAAGAATTCTTTTGGTTTTTCCTCTCAATTTGGAGAGGTTTTGGCCCTGAATGATTTCCTACATTATGCGTCTCTTGAATATTTATTGTTTATGCTTAGGTAACTGTTTGATGAAGAATATCACTATAATAATCTAAGTAAAGAGAATATCCTAATCTAAAGAAATAAGAAGAATTCACAGGCAGTCATCATCAAAGAGAAATATCCTAATCCAAATGCCCTATATTTCTCAACATGGTATTAGAGATAAGGTGAAAAATCAAGGAAATTTCATCTCATCAAGGGAAACACAATCACTCAAGGATAAAATCTCTAAGGACATCAAAGCAAAGTCAATATCTACAAAGAAGTGTCAAAACCCTATATCGAAGAAGAAATATACACTGAAAAAAGTCTTGGGATCATCAAAATACCACAAAGACCCTAATCGAGTTGAAGAGACCTACAAATCAAAGTATCTTTAAGACTATTCATCCAAGAGAAGAAATATCAAGGACATTGTCATCATATTCAAAATGTTCTAAGGGAATATCCCTCTCATTGAAGCAAGGACCTTACCATTAAAAAATATCATCCAAAAGGCATCAAAACATCATCAAGAAGTCATCATTGATAATCATCAATGAGGAATTACCATCAAAGGATCTAAAGTGATATCCCTCTTTATGGAATCAATGATCACTCTTGAAGAGAATTATTTTCATCAAGAAGAAGTTCTCTATTATCTATATCATCATCAAATTCAAGGAGGAAGCAAGTGGAAGAAGAATATTGACAAGTAAGTATATTTATGTCTACATCTAAGTCTATCAAAATGTCTTTTTGCAAGGAAAGAAACAAGTTGGTTGGGACTTCAACCTTTCTTGCATGGAAGAAGAGGACAAATCTAAATCTCATTGAAAATGTGGTCATGGGTCATGTAAAGTTTTCAATCACCAAACCTCCAAAATAATATTCTCAAGCACTTGCAATTTTTATGAAAGGGGAAGTAAGGGCTCAAAGTATTATGATAGAATCCATCAAGGATCCCCTCATACCATATGTATCTAAACTCGAAACTTCAAAATGAATATATGACAAACTAGTAGACGTAAGCACTGCAGGAGAAGTTATCTCATTAAGGAAAGAACTCTACAAGATAAGGATATCAAAAGAAGAAGGAATAACCTTATGAGGATATCTGAAATAAGGGATCAACTTCAAGATCTAGGAGAAATAATGTCTGACAAAGAGATGACCACTGTAGTACTAAATGCACTACCAGAGGAGCGGGGTAACTTTACTTCAAGCATTTATGGGAATAAAGAAGATACTCCATTCTAGTATCTATGGTAATTATGTAAAATTGAAGAAACTAGGCTGAAGGAAAAAAATGATGTAGGATCAAATGAGAAAAATTAAGAATATGCTGCTATGGTAGAGAGAAAAGGAAAGTTTGGGAAATTTGGTCCTAAAAAGAAGAAGAAGAACATGGCTAATATTCAATTCTATGGATGTAAATAATATGGGAATTACAAGAGAGATTGTCCTAATATAAATAAGGACAATAAAAAAAGAGGTAGATAAGAATCCCATATCATCGAAGAAGTGGAGGAAGCTGAAAAGAAGAAATCCAAGAAAGAGGAAGTAAAATATCTCTACTATGATTGAGATAGTCTTCCTCACCTAGTTATTTTCAAGTTTCTGTTTTTCAAGTTTTCTATTGTAATATATGGCCATCATGAGTCTCTAAGGAGAATGATAGGATGCATCATGGCATCATAAAATCATTGGAAGAAAGAGCTCGTGAAATTATCATAGAGAAGCATGAAAGATAGAAGTATGTGGCAATCACCTATGGAAGGATATATCTCTTGGTAAAATCATTAGAAGCATAAATGGTACTTATGAGAGAATGAAAATGTCATCTAGTACAAAGCATATCATACATCAATCAAAAGGAAAACATTTTTTGAATGAGGATACTCAAGATTCTCTGTTGGAATCTTCATTGGAAGGTTCACTGACTAAAAAGGAAGCAAGTGTTTCATCAAGAATTCCAATCTGTGGGAATTCATGGGATGGTGGAATAATGTCAAAATAAGTGAAGTAGATGAAGGAATTGAAGATATTTCAATCAAGGAAGCTGCTGAAGGAAGTCTAGATGACCTAAAGTAAAATGAGGTATGTATGCTTGTATTTGATAATCTAGAGTCATGTCATATGGTTTGAAGTAACATGGATGAAAGGGAGCATGATCAAAAGAAAGGGATATCCTCCATTAAAAAGTTGCATGAAATTCCTGGAAGGAAATGTGTGAAGAAAGAAAATAAGAGATCGTAAAATAAGCAACTATGGAGAAGGAAATCAACATCTGAGGACTCAGAGATTTGACTATGATTAATCCATGAAAGATATGAAGACCCTGATGAAAAATAAGAAGACCCTTGACAATGTATATCTTTTGAAGATGTGTCAATATGTACGCAGGATGTCAATGCTAACCATAAGATGTCATGATGAAATACCATCACAAAGGTAATTTTGAATTAATTTTCATTTTGAATAATATTTGGATGGGGTTATGTAGGGATCTCAAGGGAAGAATTGTGGATGTCCTCCATAACCGATGCTCATGTGGTAGGATGAAATTTCCTTAAGGAAACATGACATGAAGAAGGAAACATGTCATGAAGGAAGGAAAAATATGGAATAATGGATCAATTTCCAATGAAAGAAATGATGACATGACTCATGAATGAAAGTGATTGATGGAATTTCCCTATGAAGAAGTCCCAAAAGGTGTAGACTCTATGAAAAATAATAAAATCATGACATCAAATGAAGGAGTTCTACAAGAAGCTGGTTGTCCCATGATCTCCACCTAAAAGAGCTATTGGAAGCAAGTGCCTGGTCAAGAGGAATCTTGGAAAAATCCCTAATTAAGAGGGAGCTCGGATACATTCCTTTTATGTAATTGGTGGGTCATCCCTCGTTAACAGGGAGTGATAGATATGGTTGTCTACTTCATGTGTCATGCACTAGACCGGAACTAACAACTATAAGTCTTAGTGAAGTCCACAAGGAGAGATAGACACATCATTATTGTCTTCACCTGGGAAGATTGAATGGAGGATTGGGTAAACATATGGCATCTGATACTTTTTGAGGATGAATTAGGGCATCCAAAAGAAGAATAGTTACATTGGGACAATATTATTTGAGGAATGGGAATCCAAGATAAGGATAGTCCTGGCAGAACACACTCTAAGAACCTTGGTGGTGTATGTTTCGAGAGAGACAATGATGAAGGTGTCTATAAATCATTGGCCTTGCCAACATTGTGCTTTTATATTGTGGAGAGGTAGAGCGGTTTGTCAAGGCCTTGCTATGTGACAATGCTGGATGATATGATGCTATATAGATGGGTTACCAATCTGACTCTTCTTATGAGAATTATTCATATTGAGAATGTCCAAGTACCTAGTGTAGATTATGAATACCTCCCTAGTTAAGAGGGAGTGTTGAAAAGTATAACTAGGTTTGGTATTCATAATGACATGTGTAATTATGATTTTATGTCATTGATCTAAAGAAGAAAATAAAATTATTTTTGTAATGCTTGAATCATGGGTTTCATGATCAAGGAATTTTATTTTATAGTTAATGCTCCCATTGTGAGCTATTAGGTTTGTTCATCAAGTCATAAAGTATATTGAGTCAATGTCAAGTATTGAAGACCCATTTGGGTATATTACACATTATAAAATAGAATTTATTTTTCATAAAACCTCCAATACCTTGTCACAAACACTTCTTGAAGCCGACCTAAGGATTATTCTAGAAAAGGCATGTCATCTTAGGCCATCGGTACACTGGCTACATGGCTCTAATGACTGAGCTTGTAGAGACTGATCTATCCTCTTTTGAGGAACCAATAGAGAAACCTGTAGGGTTGATACAATGGTGGATGAATATGAATCCATTACAAAGAAAAATGTTTGGGAAGTGGTACCAAGACCAATAGATAACTCAATTGTGGGTTCAAGATGGATCTTCAAGGTTAAGCATAGAGAAGTATAAGGTTATATTTGTGGCTAAGGGGTACTCTCAAGTTGAGGGAATTGACTATGAAAAGAGATTTTCCCCAGTATCAAGGTACTCATCCATTAGATCAATTCTTGCTCTGGCTACACAGATGGAGTGGAAGATCCACTAGATGGATGTAAAAACAAAAATCCACAATGGAGTTATTGAGGAGGAGGTGTACATTGAGAAACCATAAGGTTTTGAGGAATTTGATCGAGAGTCTCATGTGTGTAGACTCAAGTGAGCATTGTATAGTATCAAACAACCACCCAGTTCCTGGTACACCAGGATTGATAGTTATCTCACTTGTTTGTGCTTCACCAAAAGTGAAGCATATGAAAACCTCTATCACATCTTGGTAAAAGGTAAATTTATTATTATTGTCTTATATGTTGATGATTTTATTTTAAATAGTGATGAGAAATTGATCAGATCTTGCAAGGAGGACATTTAAAGGGAATTTGAAATGAAGGACATGGGTAGCATGCACTACTTCCTTGGGTTGGAAGTATGGCAAGGCGACGGGGAATTGTTTGTGTCTCAGGGAAAGTATGAAAATGAGATGCTATATAGGTTCTACAAGAAGAGTTGTAAACCCATGGAGACACCTCTAGTGACTAATTGGAGGAAGGAGGATGCCACTTCAGGTGAGGAAGTGGATGCTACCAATTATCGACAACTAGTGGGTTCATTCATATACCATGTCAACATATGACTAGATATATGCTATGCATTATTCCAACTAAGCCAAGCTACGGTTAGGCCAACCAAACTTTTTTCGAAGGGAACTAAGCATGTTTTACAACACATCAGAGGCACTACCCAGTTTGGAATATGGTACAAATGAAAATAGGGAGTAAATATGTGTGGCTTCACAAATGCAGATTGGGAGAGGAGTCCATCAGAATGAAAGAGTACATTGGGTGGAATTTTCAGTTTTGGGTCTGTAGTGGTTTCCTGGTACAACATGAAGCAAATATCTATGGCGCTTAACTTGGAAGAAGCATAATACATGGCAGAAATTCAAGCAACATGAGAGGCGATCTGGATGACAAATATACTTGTGAGACTATTTGGTCAGATGATGGATCCAACTGTGATCTATTATGATAATCAGAGTTTCATTAATCTCTTTGATAATTCAGTATTTTATGATTGATCCAAGCATGTGGATATCCGGTATCACCATTTACAGGACTGTGTGTAGAGGCAGATAATGTTGCTATAATACGTTTCGATAGAGGAACAAAATTCTGACATTTTCACAAAGACCTTGTCAAGGGGGACATTCGAGTTCCATATGTGAAAGATAGGGGTGGTTGATAATACATTTCTTGCTGAGAGGGAGTGTTTAAAAATTAAACAAGAAATTATTAATTTGATTTTTACCTTGATTAAATTAATAAAATTCAAATTTCCACATTAGTGGACAATTTGGATGCAGTTAACTTGTGTGAAATGGCTTATGTAAACCAGTTTACTCAGTAAATTTGAGTTGGAGGAGTTATATTTTAGTTAAGCACATGTGATTGCTATTTTTTAGCAATCAAGGATATATATTTCAATTTTTTTCAGTTAAAATAGTTCTAAATGTTGGAGGAACAAGTGGAAGGTCAGTTGTGTAGTGGGACTTCTGTCAAATTCAATGATCATCCATTTAACTGATTAATCAACCAAAAATATCTGGTGCATGCAGAGAATTCAATTTCGTCAGCTGTGGTGGAGACTCCAAGGCAATGTAACATCAATTGTAGACTAGTATTGAGTGTACAGGTATTGCATGCAATCAGATGATCAACCTTGGGAATTGTGCAATCCAGTTTGGAGAAATTCCTAAATAATAGGGGCCTAATTCTCAAGGAATTTCGAAAGGAAATAAGGGCTCAATCAGAGGTAGAAATTGACTAAGTATGGGTCATATATTCTTAGTGAGTAGAGAGATAGGTTATTCCCTTGCAGGTTGTGTTCAATTGATCAAAACAATTGCAGTACATCTCTATTCATCAGATTAATGCAAGCAGGAAAAGGGATTTTTAGTAGATTTATTTCCCCTGGAAAAAATAATATATACATGTGTTTTATTTCTCATTGCATGTTTGCGATTGATGTTCTAAATTATGAATTTAATTCCGCAGAGTAGTAGAGTAGGTTTGTGTCTTGTGATTTTGATTAAAACTTCATGAGAAGTTGCAAATGTACACCATAATTTCTACACTTGAAACATTTTTCACATGGAATTAATTCCCTGATTTTTCACATGTGACGGTTAAAAAAATCAATAAAACATCATTTACCCCCATCTTTTGACTCATTCCTCTTGGAATCTTAGCTATCAATGTGTCACCAAGTGAGCATCTATTCAACTTATATTGATATGTCAACACAAGTTGTATGGTCATTCCAAATCATCCATTGTGCACCATGTCACAATAATTCTTCCTCAATTGTTCCTACAAAGTCATAACCTCTCCCCTTCCCATTCCCTTTTATGTAGATACATAGCATTGGTTATTCACTAGTCCCCACCTACTACTTGGGTGGCCATGGCACTACCCAAGCATGCACCCTAGTGAGGGCACCATTCCTAATTACATAGCCCACCTCATTAACAATAGGGATTTCAATTGAGAACTCTGAAAGGAATATATATACAAGAATTCCATGATGATATTTTGACTAAAAATAAGTTTACAAAGATAATGCCTCTCTATACCATTTTTAACATGTGGTGGAAAACTTCTAAAAATACTTCAAATTGGTACTTTGAGGACAAGATCCCATAAGTGGTCAAAAAAACATGTTGAAAAATACTTTTGACATCCTTTGTTATACATTTTCCATAATGAACATACATTGTCATGGTTCCAAATTTTACATGGGTCTCAATTTTTTTTTTTCGATCATATGTAAAAAGACAAATTTGTCAGAGAATAGGATACCGAACAAATAATTATAAAAATCATCTAATAGAATAGAAAATTAATTTCACTATTTCTTTACACAACATGCAACCACATATCAAAAGAAACCACATGCTTACTTTCGATTCAAAACAATAACAAGTTGTTAATTGCAAATATTAACATGTCCAAATGAAAATGTAATATACCTTTTATTGAAATAACAATGTCATAGGGAATACCATAAGGTTCCGACCTCCTTTATACAACCCACTACTTGATTTATTTAACATACTTGAGCCTTGAGTTTCTTTGGTGTACTGTTATGCTCCCAACTCTACATCTATATTATAAGGATGAATATTTTTTTTTTCACTGCAAATATTCTCACTAAAGGGCTCCACAATATCCATATCACTAAAGCCATATTTGCTAGAATTTGCAAGCAATATTGTTCTTGTCATGTCAATCTTCCAAAGACCCATGGCATCCGCCAAAATCCTAAAAGAAAAGAAAAGTCACATTGTGAGGTGAAAAAATTTAGGTCAAATAAACAAAAAAAGGTGCAAAATCTTCAACAAAGCAAAAGATCAAAACTAGAAATCTTCAATTGAAATGGGTCGAGAAACTTATTTGTATTTTTTCTTTGCATCCAAGATGACAATTACACAATCCATGGCAATAATTATGCTTGATGAAAGGGTAGTGGAACTTTCCAACATAACCACATCATTAGCCAATAAGGTTAACAATATTTTTGTTAGTAAGACACCTCCCAAATATGCAAAATGCAAGCTTCCCATTATAATGGATCCCACAATGTATAAGTACTTGAAAGTTGGATGGTTTACATGGACCTTGGTTTGATTATATTATGATCCCGGAAAATAATAATATTTATGTGCATTTTGGATATATAATTAAGAAAGGCGTCAGAAAGATATGTAAATGGCATGAAATAATATAAAAACATTACAATTGACTATGAGAATATAAATCTTGGAGATAACAAGGCTCTATAGACCCACTATATTGAATAATTATAGGTGAAAAATAAATAACACAAGTTCATGTGCAATTCTGATATAAAAATCAAAGAAATGTTGGCAATATGTGTACAACCACCAAAAACCTTATCCTCAATTTGAGTATAAGTTGTAATAGACTAGAATCCATGATAATTATTTGTTTCATTGATGGTATTTGAAACTAAAAAAAAATCCAGGTCATAAGGGGAATTTTGAGGTATAAAATGGGCCTCCTAAGGAAATTATAAAATAATAGTGGAAATAATAAAATAATATTAGATTACATCATCAAGTTTTATAGGGAAAAAAGAAAAAACTACTTTTTCAACTCGTATTTTCAACTTATCTCCCTATGGGTTTACTCAAATTTCGAGCGAGAACACTTGTTGGATGCATAATTTGATTTCTAATCTAAGAAGTACCCATGTTGCATACTTTCGATGGACCCTGATACACGGAAATTAATAAATGCATTAAAAATGTGATTGCAATCGCATATTTTCATGTATTTCTCATTTTTTATGTAGCAGGGTCCATCAAAAGTATGCAACATGGGTACTCCTTGGATGATGAATTAAATTTTGCATCCAATGAGTACTCTTGCTCGAAATTTGAGTAAAACCTTAGGGAGATAAGTTGAAAATACAAGTTGAAAAAATAGTTTTAATATTTTAATATTTTTTATATTTTTAATTTTTAACCCTAAAAATGGTGAATCATTCCCCATGGTTGAAATCATTATCTTGAATCCTATTGATTCTTATAAAGTTTATTTTTCTTATACATTTTTCTTAGGAGGCACATTTTAGACCTCAAAAGTTCTATAATGTCTCCTTGAGACTTTTGATCAGAAGAGTGTAGTACAAAATCTTGGTGATAGTAATTTAGAAATGAAATCCTCACCCCTCGAGAAACACCTAGTCCATTCAAATTTTGACATCTGAAGTATTGATAAATGAACAAATAAATCATTTGTGTAAAAAATAATTGTCAAGGAATATAGTAAAAGTGATATCTATAATCTCTATCCTACATACATGAATTCAAGTATGAGATAATAAATATAATATGGTAGGCACGGTAACACAAATATTTGGACAAAAACCCACAAACATAGGTTCTCTCTTCCCAAAAAAAGGACATGGCATATAATTTTAGAATATTATCATGGAAAAATGCCTATATATCACATGATAAAGTGCATTAAAAAGGATTGCAATTCATCATTTACAAACATAAGAAGTCAAAATCAGTTGATAGACCAATTATGCATTGAAAAATACCATTTTTCAATGGACACGGAAATCACTATATCTATTCTATACGAAAAAATTCAAGACTTCATAAACTAACACTTCAACTACCCATACTAGGATACCTAAAGATCTATGGATCTAAAAGAAGGCTACAACAAAATTAAAACAAATTCAACATAAACACTTTAATTTTAGTATGTCCATGGGTTCAATGTAAAAGTAGGATTCCAAGTAGAGGTTTCTATTGGAAATGCACTTTTGAAAATGTATGTCAAATTTGGAAATGTTGACAATGCATACAAAGTATTTCAAGAAATTCCTAAGAGGTAAGTTGTCTCATAGAATGCAATGATTATGGGATATGCACAGACTAGATATGTTGATTTGGCATGAAACTATTATGGTTTTCAAGATTTGGCATTCGTCTTGAAGATGGATCTCCATGGAGATTCGAAACGTCGACATATATTCTCTGACACTGTGGAAATTACGGGTTCTTCCTCATCAATGAAACTATTCTCTAAAATGCTACCGGCAGGACTAAAAAAATCAATCTGATCACTCTTGCCAGTGTGCTTGGAGCATCTGCTAACCCAGAAAACCCAAAACATGGAAATAAGATACATACCTATATAATTAAATTAATGTTTCAGTACGATGTATCTGTTGCAAGTTCCCTTGTTGACATGTATTGCAAATGTGGGATCATAATGGATGCAGGGAGGGTTTTTGATAACCTTATTGAAAGAGATATGGTCTCTTGGAATTATATAATCACATGATATGCTTAGAATAACCATAGATAAAAGGATTTGGTTCTTATTCATGAATTTGAAAGGTTTGGTATTATTCCAACTCAAATCACATTTTCTAGTGTACTTAGGGAATGTGCTAGATTAACAACTCCCTAACAGGGAAATCAGGTTTTTGTTTTTTTCATCAAAATTGTGGTCCAAGAAGATGTCTACATGGGGAGAAATGTTATTTTTCTTGCATATAAGTGGGTGCAAAATATAGAATGACATAGATAATACCCTGTCTCATAATATCCTAGAAGGTTGTATGATGGTATCCCTTTGAAATTTTTGCACAATCATGATATCTATTTCTGTGTGAGGTAATCGAATAAAGGAAGATATTGTTGGGTTGTGCAAGCCTAAAAACATGGATAACCTATGAAAATTATGTTATTTTTTACCATGCACCTCATGAATTAAAACAATGCATTGAAGAGCATGGTTTTTAAAAGACACCAAAGAACAATCAACAAATAAGATTTTCTTGGTTGTGATGTGGATTAGTTGCAATGAGATTTCATTGGATATTGGATGCAATTCACACACCAATGGGAGTGAAGTAGAGAGAAATATCAATGGAATTGATGATGGGTGAAAGACCAATTTTTTTAGCAATCAGATGTTAATATTTTCTTTATATGCAAGCATGTCTAGCCACAATGGGTCATGAGTGGATGAAACCACTTGGTGTGTCATGATATAATCAGCGTGTCATGTTATTTATATATATTTTAATGCATGAAATCCTAGAGGAAGGTTGTATATCTATGTGAATACAACTAAAAATTATGGTGAGACAAGTTTATAACAAAGCATCCTCGATGGTGAGATACTTGAATTTGACAATGAAGAGAAGAAGGAAGAGACTATTTTTGAGATAGAATTCATTGAACAAAGGATAAGAATTCATTCTTGTTAGAGATACATTCATATGAAAATGAGGAAGGTTCTTTTACACCAAATATCATAAAATATTTTTTTACAAAACATTAGAATCCATGGGGAAGAATAAATGAAAGGACAATTTTCTATTCAATAAAACCTAGAGAATAATATTCTATGAAAATGAAATATAGGTTTGGGCCCTCCTAGAGTTGTTTATTTTTTTTTTGTCTAGGGAAGAAAGCAAATACCCTCTTGAATGAGATCTGGGTAGGGAGATCTAAATAGAGACTATAATCTAAGTTCAAAAATATCCCTCCATAAAAAAATCTAAACATATATATTGTGGATAACAAAATAATTTGAAGATAGAGCCACTTAAAATGTGGTAAAGGTAGTGAAGCTCCTCTTGATTTTATAGTAAATAAGGAATATGAAGATGATCTGCTCTAAATTGGCTCCTAAAGGTGGAAAAAATGGAAAGTTATATCCAAGTGAGTAAGGTGGTGATTACTCAATCCAAAGCTAACGACATCCAAGCCAAAAATATCCAAAGGGGGTCCTTAGGGCATGAATCTGGTGTTTGCATGTATATGCAAGCCTAAAAAATACATGAAATGTTCATAATAAAAAGAATTCTTAGGGCTAAGATCCTTAAGGGCTACAATTTAAGTAACCTATATCTACTACTTGTAGATGTCCCTCTAGTTGCCTAGTTTAACACATGTCTAGATGATAAGAGGGTAACATAAATCATATGAAGAGTACCTACAAGGGAAAATATGACTAGTAGAGATGGGATATTGATAAAGTAAATTGGAGGCCTCAGAAAACCAACAATGAATCCAGTCAAGGAGTCCTGCATAAGAAAAAGTCTTGAAATAATAGAAAGCTAGGTAGGGGTATTGATATCCAACGAGAACAAGGTCACCAATAATTTGGACTCTATTAAGGAGAGAGACAAGTATAAAGATGACTTGACGTGTAAAGTATGGGCCCTAAACTCTATTTAGATGATGCACTAAGGAAATGATAGTTTGTAACTAAGCCCAACCAACTCAAAGAAACCTTGGCCCCAAAACCTTAGAACCGTAACAGGAAATGGTTTTGATGATTGTGTCTTTCCAACACCATTATTTGACCAATGATCACCTATGGTAGACATATGAAAATGTGTTTTTCTAATTCCATTTGAATAAAAAAATGGTACAACGAGAACAAGGTCACCAATAATTTGGACTCTATTAAGGAGAGAGACAAGTATAAAGATGACTTGACGTGTAAAGTATGGGCCCTAAACTCTATTTAGATGATGCACTAAGGAAATGATAGTTTGTAACTAAGCCCAACCAACTCAAAGAAACCTTGGCCCCAAAACCTTAGAACCGTAACAGGAAATGGTTTTGATGATTGTGTCTTTCCAACACCATTATTTGACCAATGATCACCTATGGTAGACATATGAAAATGTGTTTTTCTAATTCCATTTGAATAAAAAAATGGTACACATCTATTGGTCAATTATTTAATTTAGGGTCTTGTCATTTGGGCTCCTACTAATTTAGAACCCTAGTGATTTGAGAGGAAGTTGAAAAAAGGTCTTGATTATTTGAGTATTTGATTTGTGAACTCTAGCCAAGGGTTCAATTAGAAGGATCTAGGGTTTGTACCCTAGGATTGATTGCTTTTGATATAAAGAAATTAAAACCCTAGCCCATGCATCATGATGTTAATGATTTTATCTTACAATATTTCAAGATAAATCTAACAAAGTGGAAACATGTAGTCCATGAATTAAGGACTCCAAGCACTATAGTCACTGACAAATAACTAACAACTGATTAAAAAATAACTGACAACAAAGGATGATTAGAATTGAAATATAAAAGGTAAGGTGCACACCTGACAAGTAATGGCTGCTTAAGAGGATCAATTCTTCTAATTTCTTTCCAACCATGTTACATTTGTGGATGAAAAATTTATGGAATAAGAATACCTACAATGCACATAAAATGTGTTAAAGGTAGATAAGAATAAGCAACATAATAAATAAATTAAGAAACATTTTTATGACTAAATAAAAATTAGATAAGGATGAGGCACATGAATACCTGAATGAGATCCTATTGGTTTCAAGAATAATTTATTGGAGTAGTCTAATATTGGAGCAAAAATTTCTCAATTTGATAGAGCAACAATGAAGTCAACATTGACTTGGTTGTTCGTCTTTTGGAACGAGGGAGGTTTACTCCAAGAATATCCAAATCCTAAATTATTTTCTACTGAAGAGTGCCAACCACGTGAAGTTGAAAGCTCTTATGCCCCATCCCCCCTCCACATCACTCCCCATTCTCGAGTACCCAATCTATCTACTATAAATTGTTTTGATAGGAACACATTAAGATTCATGCATACACACAAGAAAAACATAAGAATTATAAAGAAACATTTATCCTCTGGCAACTTCTAAACAAGTATATTTCATATTTTTCTAACATAATTACAAAAACGTATGCAAAAACTCATTCAAAAATATTTATACATCAATATATATTTTTTTATATCAAAAATATTTTACAACAATATGTATTTTAATATACATATAACATTGTACACCATCAATTATTTTTTGCCTCTTCTTATTGCGACCCATATAATTCAAAAGTTTTTCATCCATTTCTGCATTTTCATGTTCTGGATGGGGTTGTTTTAATGATGATTGTAATTGGCTCCTCTGACATATTGCACCCATGGTCATGATGTTCTCACTGATTCGAGGATGTTGTGGGGGAGAATTTCCTACAAAAAATATTATGGAAAATTATTGAATATCATTGAAGTAAATTTTTAATAAAAAAAATACCTTTTCAATGTAATTATTTACCTTGTGCACTAGTCGAAACTATTCCAATGACTATCGCGTGTTCCTCTTCTGGTTGCGGATCCTCCTATATGGCATGCTCTAACATTCAAACCACAAAATTTATAAGAAGATAATAGTAAATGAATAAGTAAAAAAATAGAAGTACATACTTTATAAGTAATAAATTATTAAGTACATGATTAATATACAACCCTATTAACACTCCATGCCTCCTCTTGGGGTTGCACCCCACTGTCATGGGGTTCCTCAGGAGCACTATCAGAGAACTAATTCTTAGTAGTCACAAGATTGTCTATATTTTTACTACTCCCCTACTAATTAAAGTAAATGAACACATTATATTTATATCAAAATTGATTGCATTTTATAATTAATAGTTTACTATGGATTGATTTTTATTTACCTTCTCCTTCAAACTGAATCTCAAGGTTTTCCCCATGATTTTTTTGCGTTTGAATACACCCTTAAATCCAAAATTGAAACCAATCTCGAAGTCTTCCTTTGTGGCTTCATTTATGAATACATCACCCTACATTGCATAAGAGTATTGATTTTTGTTATTTTTTGGCGCAATTACCAAAATGTTGGAAGGCGATATAACAGATAATAATGTTAATAATATTTGGTTACTTTCAATTCGTTCATGTAGCATCAAATAGCCACCCTGGCGTAGTTTGTTCTACCCATGTTTCTCAAGCCTTTCCTTGGTTTCCTTCGAAGTGTCGAGGATCCTATGAAAATTTTCAAGCATGTTATATACTACAATTTTATTCAAAACTAAATAAAATAAAACGTTTTGAATTGAAGCTGTAATTTGTACATTGCTTGAAGAGGTGGTAATTTCCCTTATTTTCTCATTTCCTTCTCCTTTGCTTCCTCCATGAGGCCCTCCCAATCCATACTAGGAATCCTAGGATGGCGCTTATAACTAGGGCTATCGATTTTCTCCCATTGAGGTCTCATAGATATTTTAATTATTTTCGATTGTAACAATGAACTTGGTTTTATTGAAGGTATCTACCACAAATAGATCTTCAAGGTAGTTCGTAAGCTCTTTTTTAAGGTTGGTATTTTGGCAATTCCACCTTCTGCATATGGTTGGCCCAAAAATATCTAACACTTTGTTGTCCATTTTTGTATAAAGAAAGTTGTTCCTACATGAAAAAGGTACGATCATTAGTTTGAAAATAATAATATAGACGACTTATGTTTTAGATAAGAAACATGAAATAGTTAAAAAATTAAAAAATACCAGGAATTTTTAGTGTTTTTATTGGAATTCGTTTCTCATTCACCAAAAATATGCAGTCAATTTTCCCCGTGATCTTAACACGTGATGCTCCAAGAAATGAACCCATAATGTCATCAGTACTAGGGTCGCCTTTGTCACCACATGATCCAAAGCCTGACTGCGTGTTTATCTTGGGGGTCATGTGCTCATTGGTCACAACCAATGGTGTGGACCTAGTGTCAGTATTAGGAGCATAACCACTCGAAGGTGGAGTAATGAATAACTGCCTCATAGATATATGATGAGTGCTATTTCTAGCCAGACACTCATGTTGTGTCTTGTCAATTCCACTAGTACCAACACTGAGTTGAGGACCAACTGACTACTTTGGGGGGAAATGTTCCTCCAAGTAACTCTACATAAGAAAGAAAATACTTTCTCAATTAAATAATGTAAAGTTTAAAAACAAACTTTCAGAATTAAAATAACAAATAAATAAATAACTCACTTTAAAATATGGTTATTACCTTGTATGATGTTAGGGTCCTATAATTTATAGGATGTCAAGGTGATTGGATATTTTATCTCAGTTATATGAAATTGTAAATAATATTTCAATTTGCAAATGATTTCCAAAAAAACATATAAAATAAAATGAAAAGAGGGTATTTAAAAAAATAGAATAAAGAGACAAACAACAATAAAAGAAAAATAAAGAAAGAATAAAAAAATAAAGATGATAACCCCATAAAAGAAAAGAAAAAAATAGTATTGAAAGTGTTGCAAATCTAAATGCGACTACTTGATAGATAGTTTCATTCTGTTAAATAAAATGAAGGTTGTGTGAAGCTTGTTCAAAATGCCACAATCCTTACTCATTGTTTGATCATACAACTTAATCATGGTTAAACAAGTTTAAATTTTTGTTAATTAGATTAGAGAATAAGGTTAGCCAAACTGTTTAATCTTGGATAATGATTAATTAGGTAGATAAATAATATTGATTCAAATTTTTAAACTGAATCAATGGAGCAATAATTGGATAGGATAGAGTAGGTTTTTATTTTTTGAAAAGAAATAAAATAAGGGTCAGCAAGTCCAAATGCACCCTTAGGAATGAATAAAAAATCTTAGTCTTAGATTAGGATAAAATTTAAAGTCAAAAGGATAAATGTGGTTAATTATACCTTAAAAGGCTCGTTATTGCATTTTATCCTAAGTTTGAAAAGGTTATGAAAAATGCACTTTTTGCCTAATGTTTGAGATTCATTAAAGTTTTATCCAAATTCCGAATTCAAAAGCTTTATTCAAAGTTTCATTTCATGAAATGAATATTGGTAAACAAAAAAAGCGTTTTTCTCTTTCGATTAACACATGCGCACTTTCTAGCTGCCCGATTGACACCAACTTAGATCTATGGTGCTTATCATTTTTCGGCCCCCCCTTTACATCCTACCTTTACCGAAGGGGGGGGAGGGGGAGGAGTGGTGGGTCCAAAAAGAAGGTTTTACTCCCACTAGTCCCATGCTACGTGTCACATCGTCTGCGTTTCTCATCCCCCCCCCCCTCGTGATACCACTTACCACTCTGACCCCCCTCCGAAAACCGCCTACCACCCTCCTTTCCCGCTCTGCCTTCCCACATGCTCCCCTCCACTGATAGTCCGCCGCATGGCTATAACCTTTAGCCAATTAAGTTGCTTCCCGGGATAAATGTTAATCCATAAATGTTTCCGGGGTAATCATTTGATATTCCAATGAACCCGCAACCCTAACTGAAAAATCCATTTCACCATAAAAATCTGTTGCAACTCCATTTTCCACCTTTTCTACTACATATTGTGTTAATTTTCCTCAAATTTTTAGATTTCATGCACTACTGACATTCTTCCATTGATCAAACATCTGATAAAGCACGATAGAAAGCCCAATTCCACTCCAGTCTGCTACAAACCCGAAATTCTTGGCAAGCATTCATTATTCCTTCCTGTTTCTTTAAATTTTCCTATTGACAATATGCCTCCAAAGAAGAAAAAGTTGGAAGAGTATGTCAACCCAATGGTACATCCTTCTGTAGACTTGTAACACATTCCAATAGCAGATAGAGACTATAAATCTCCGAGACTTAGTGTGAGTTTTATCTTTTTGAACTCTACTGTTGGCTCGAGGAAAAATTTATAGATAAGACTGATGAAATTGGACTCTAGGAGTCCAATCTCTCCCATTATATCTTTCCGCAAACTTTTCACTCCCTTTAATTTGTCAAAAAATTCCAAGCTTATTATGTGCCAAACCAGAGAACTATCATAGCCCAGTGGTGAAATTATACTCACCATTACCTCTAAAAATATTGACCAGATGATGCAATCCCCTCCTGTAGAGACCAACACTCCTTTCTCCATAGAAGCCTTGAATGAACAATATTAGAAGTTGGATTTTGCTAAAAGAGCACAAATTTTTGACATATTCCTATCTGAAAACACCCAATTTCCTAGAAAAATTCCACCTTATCCCTCTTCCATGTTCCTAGATCAGGCCAAGCAAATAATAACTTTGGTATCCTGACTTTTAGGCTATTATTCTGATCAATGGGTAGATGAACCCATGTTAGGTTTCCTATTAATATTTTTTACAGATCACAAACCTTCAATCATTTTCAATTTCAACCAATTCTTAGCTGATAATATACATGAGAAACTCTTTAGGTTACGAACTGAAGGAGTGTTCAGGCATACTTCTATTTTGGTTTAAATGTTTATCTATTATTAGGAAGACAAATACAAATGTGCAATGAAGAAATTATATGAGGAAGGGAATCAACCGTCTGTAATATTTTCGACTTCCTTGGTAATGAAATGTTCAAAGGAATTTACATTCAAGCAGTACATTGAGAAGTTCATATATCCATTGATGAGAATGCTGACAATTTCTGCAGAACCAAGAATCAGTGAGGAAATAAAGAAGATTTTACATTTGAGGGAGCAAGAAAAAACTAGATATTGGTACCTATACCAAAACTATACTGAAATCAGGGTGTATGGGTGTGAAGTTCCTCCTTACAAGTTTCCAAAATACCTCCCATTGATATTTTTTTCCCTTGAATACATAAGACAAATGGTCAACTCTGATGAAATCCATTTTGTTTCAGCTAAGAAGAAATCCCAATTCAAGATTAAAACTCAAGTTGGATATTTTTTTTGCAAGAGCAGGACAACAGGGGAAGAAGCAGACAAGCTTCTCAAAGAGATTATGTTTAATATTAGTTTCACATGGTCATATGATCCTCTGGGCATAATTTCTAAGTTGAGGGTGGAACACAAAACCACTCCTTATACCCATACTCAGAGCCCAAAAATTGAAATATATGTCAATCAACTAACATGGACAAAGAATACTTTGAAGGAAGTTGAAAAACAACTTGTGTCTACTTCAACTTTACAGACTCCTACTCCTCAGGAGAAAGCAGGAAAAAGGAAAAGAGAGGAAGAATCACCTTCAGTGATAGATAGTGCAAGTAAATAATTCAAGATCATGTACAGAAATAGGACCAAGATGAGTCCTAAAATAGATTTGGAAAAAAATGTAGAACAAGGATTTGCCATGATTATCAAAGAAACATCATCTTCATCACAATCATGCATCCAATTTTTTACATCTCCAATAATGTCATCAGTGTCATAGGGTCAGCAAGACACATATCAAAATTCAAAGCTTGTTCAGGGAGAAAAGGAGAAGAGTATCTTTGATAGATACAAAGAAATCACGTTTAAGAATGAAATTCCCAAGAACAACACTTACACACAGTTCTAGAAGTAGACTTCTAGTTCACAGAGCAGACTCCTATCAACTTTTGATTATGAAAAAGGAAGGATGCAGATGGCATTCCTTGAGGCTCATATTCCACAACCAAAAACAATAGCAGACTACAAAAAGACATCATTTGAGTTTGACACCAAGGAAATCCATCCCATTTATCAAATGGAGATGCACAAACAAACTGGTGAGATGATCTGTTCTACTCTAACCAATAAAACCATGACTGTAT
The DNA here is from genome assembly GCA_034641835.2 of Pinus albicaulis. Classification (NCBI taxonomy): domain Eukaryota; kingdom Viridiplantae; phylum Streptophyta; class Pinopsida; order Pinales; family Pinaceae; genus Pinus; species Pinus albicaulis. The sequence goes on along the minus strand of CM076577.1, from coordinate 959,243,442 downwards.
CAAAATTGCGGGTGTCACTTTCAAACATTCAATCTCAAATGAATATGGAGAAGATCTCTTCTCTGGTTAAAGGCACTAGAATCAAATCATTGGAAGATTTGGTTGTTAATATATGCTATGATCCAGAATATGTAAAGGCTGTAGATGAATTGATTAAGAAGAAGAATGCACTGACCAAAGACATAGAAGAATCTGAAACACAAAAGGGAGACATGTTGAAGTTAATCATGGAGCATAATGCCCAAATTAGGAAAATGGAGACAAAAATGGAAAAGATGATTAAAGAGAAAGAGAAGAATCCACAGGTGATCATAGTTCCTCTAGATGCAGTACCCCTTACAACTATCCCCACTACAGGAGCTAAAACATCAACAATACCTTCAACCCAATCTACATATGTTGTTGAACAATTGAAAAATGCCATAGAAAACATGTCAATACTGTTACACCATTTTTTGGTCATCTAACCTATCATCATTAGATAGACCCAAGTACACCATGTAAGACCAGTTTTACCCTAAGTAAAACTGCTTTCACTATGTTAAAACAGGAAAACCCAAAAGGAAATATTAAACAAACCCATATTTGTTTGATTTTCCTCATGGAATAATTAATTAAACCATAATTTAATTATTATTCCCAGTCATGTTTAACCCAAAATCAAAGAAATCAATTAGATAAACCTTTATTTATCTTATTATTTTCTAGGAATAATCATTTAAACCTTATTTAGATGATATTCCTTGTTAAATATGACCAAATCACCCACAAATAATTAAATAAATCACTATTTATTTAATTATCTTTCAAACACTTCCTTAAATAATTAAATAAATCATTATTTATTTGATTATCTTCTAACCGCTTCCTTAAAAAGATAAATAAATCATTTATTTATTTATTTTTGACAAATTAAGGGATTTTACCCAAGTCAAATACCTTTTCCCTCCAAAAAATATAATAAAATATTCCATAAAAAGTGGATCTAGATCTGGTTAACCCATGCACCAAGATCTAGAATGACCCAATATTTTGTTATAAATAGGAGGGTTTTTCCTACCATTCCTCACCTTTTGTTGCCTACTAGATCACTCTGGATCTATACACTTGGTCTCATTTTTTCATCATTTGCTCCCATTGAGCTTCATTTTTGCATTGGGTTTTCTACACCTACAAGAGAGAGAAAGCTTAGATCTGAAGTGCTGAGGACTACAAAGAACCCATCCCATTGAGGAGAGCCGGATACACCTTCTTGTTTTCCTCCCAGGTGCCCTGTAATATAAAAATTCTTTCAAAAAATTGTGTTCTTGTCTTGTCTGTTGGATGCATGGAGCAAACCCTTTATTTTACTGCTTAATGTCTTTCCATACATAGATCTGGTGTTTTGCATCTATTTTCTTGTCTAACTAATCGCAGATCTGAAGATATTGGCAGCCACTTTTGTTTTTAGGGCTATTAGTTATGCGTAGCTAAAGTGGTCCTTTTTCGTACACTTCGACAAAGGATTCATACTAACAAATGGTGACTCCACACGGGTTTTAAATTACGACCGCTGTCGTTTTTCATATTCCTACATATCCAGCTACTTCAGACCCTAGGGTTTCTTTTCAGCTGTTTATTTTTCCTATTTTTATGTTGTTTTTCTCACATAAAACCCTAAAACATTAAAATTTCTAACTTTCGTGTGTTTCTGGCCCTATTGCGCAGGTAAGCGACACCAGCCGCAACTGAGACGACAACTTTTCTAAAAATCTTCCGCCGAGACAACCGGAACGGGGGGTCGCACTTTTTGGCCCTAAACCTGTGACCTGGAACTCCAGGTCGCACTTTTCATCCTGTTTCCTGCGACCTGCACCGAAATCAGGTCAGAAACTGCGACCTGCCATTTTTTCAGCAATTTTTCTGCAATTTTTCTGGGTTTTGCTGCAGCTTCTGTCAGGGTCCTCCAGCCTCTGTCTCAGCCTGTTTTGACCAAGTTCTGATCTGTTTTTACTCATCTAAGTGGGAACCTAGACCCTTAGGGCTTTAGTACCCTCCACTTTTTATGGAAGAGTTTTAAGCTGTTTCAGCCGTCTGTTTTTCAGAGCTTCAGCCTCCTTTTTCCAGATATGTTACCTCCCTTTCAGATCCTTTGAAATCAGCCTTTCTTCCTTTCAAATCACCTCCTGTCGTTTTGTTTGGACCTCCTTTGAAGGCCTCCGCCTTGCCCCTCCGGTTTTTTGCTGATTTCCTTCCTTTTTCCAGCCACCTTGCCTCTGTCTCTTGGCTGTGATCTGCACCTCTTTTCAGCAGCTTTGTCCTCTAGATCCCTGTCCCCTTTGACCTTAGATCTATTGGCCCCTTTTTCGTGTGTTTTACATATTTTTTCCCTTTCTTTTTAGCATAGTTTTGAGAGACCCACCTTCTTGGGTTAGATAGATGCACAAGTAGCTGTTATTGTTCTGTTATTTCAGCATTCTATTCTGTTCTCTGTAGGTTTATTTTCAGCTACGCAGCACACTTTTTTCTTGCTCTCAAAACGGAAAGGGTTTAAAAATTAAAATTAACGCACGCCACACACTGACCCTAAGCGAAGAAGCGCCTGGTTAACACCGCCTGGCAAAGACTCTACAATCAATTGTCACTGCACCTTTTCTGCCCTTGACCGTAATTGATTCTGTCCCTTTCTGCCCCTGTCGGTTTCCTTCTTCCTGTAATCATTGCGCCCCCAAGGCGCCTTTCCCGGAGACTTCTTGGCATTCATCCTCAGTTTCCGGTCAATCGACCTGCTCCGCCCCGCCGTCGTTGAGCCAATCCACCTTCGAGTCCGCACTCTGACTCCTCTCCTGATTCATCGGGTCCTCCTTCTCCTCCCGGTTCTCCCCCTGTAACCTTCACTATGTCTGGTCCAGGGCCTAACGCTAGCGGTTCTCCCGGCCCTACTACTAGCGGAACCACCACAGGAACAACCCCGGCCACCCCTTTGCTGCCGTACATTGCAGGCCTCAGCCTCCCCGATTTCAATCAGTTGATCAACGACCCTATCCGCCACAATGTTGGTTGGCCTGCCATGCCAACCAAGCTCCCTTCCGACATTCCTAAATTCGAAGGCCAAGCTGGAGAAGATCCATCCAATCATGTCCGATCTTTCCACATGTGGTGTTCCTCCAATTCCATTACCGATGACTCCATCCGTCTTCGTTTTTTCCAACACACGCTTACCGGCAAAGCTTCTAAATGGTATGTCGAACAAGCCACCTCTACCCATACCACCTTTGAGACTCTTGCCCAAGCCTTTTTGTCGTACTTCCAGCTCCCTCTCCGATACGATACTGGCACGGAGCTCTTGACTTCCTTCAAGCAATCCTCTTCAACACACCTTTCTTCCCATGTTCAGGAATGGCGAAGAAGACGGAGCTTATGTCGAGCCCCTCCCTTCGAAGATCGGGTTTACATGGACTGGTTCCTTTGCACTCTTCCCGCTCCCATCGGCAAAGATGTCGCCTCTCATTTTCCTCAAACTGAAGAAGCCGCCCTCCAAATAGCCTTGAAATATGACCTGATCTACGCTCAATCTGGTTATGTTTATACCATTCTTCCTGACCTCCCCAGGCCCGTTGGCGCTAACGCCCCGGGGGCATCTCATTCTGCCGATGGTATCGTTGGAGCCCTTTCCCATCCATACGCTCCCCCTCCTATGGGCTATGGTCCCCCTCAGGGAGGGGCCAGCTCCTCCAGCACTCTCCCCCCTCCCGGTAGCATGTATCCAGGGTACGGCATGACTCCTCCTTTTTCCCAACCTCCTGCTTACCTCAATGTTGCCCAACCTACCCATTACCCTTATCCGCAACCTGGTGCACCAGCCCCTCCAGCATATGCGCTTCCTCCTCCCTTGCCTCCTCAACCCCAGCACCATCACCTACAGCCCCCTCCAGGGAAAGTATTTTCACAGCAGGGCGCGACCAATCCCCCTTCTTCTCAAAGAAGGTGGCGAGGCAATCCAAACCAATCTGCCCCTGGTAACCATGGACCCAATCCTGGTGTGGACCCTAGCACTGCCAACCAGCAACATGGCACTTAGCCCAAGCCGGACAGGCCACTTCACACAAGCAAGCCTTGTTCGTGTCATGGTGTTTATGGTCATTACACCCACGATTGTCCCCTATTACCCCAGATGCGGCAGATGTGGGAGTCTCAAGCCACATTGTGTGGACAACACGCCTCCCCTCATGCTCCTCCTAATGTGGCCACTACTCAGCCAGCTGTGTTTACTGATCCTTTCCCTCAACAAGCATTCGTGGCTACCTAACCGCCTGACAGCCAGGTAGCCACTCCCCCTTCCCTTTCTAGTTCCTCTGATTACCAGATCCTTATGATGCACTCGGATCCTAACCCGTCCGTCGATCTTCACCTTCAAACTCGGTCTCGCCAGTACCCCAAGCCTCCTGCTCAATCTACTCCCGAGCCTCCTTCTTCAGGTTCTCCAGAGCCTCTTTCGTCACCCAGTGGTCCCTTACATATCCCTCAACCAAAAGTTGAGGTTCATACCAAGATACCTAAGGGCCCACTACGTCGAAACGCTGCTCCCAGTCGGGCTGCCCATTCGTATAGCATAGTAGATGATTTGGCGCAATCTCCTGCCGCCATTTCCACACTGGAGCTCCTCCAGTCATGCCCTTCCCAAAAGAAGGCTCTACTATCTGCCGTGAGCACTGTAGATCCTGCTGATGACCAAATGATTATTTTCGACGCCACTCAATCGGACCATCCTCCTCTCCCTCCTTTCGTCGCCTTCCAAATCCCAGTCAAAATCCGGAACGCCAACGTGTCCCAATGTATCATTGATGAGGGGGCATCCACATGCGTGATGTCCGCTTCGGTTTGGAAGCAACTCGGATCTCCTGAACTGGCCCCTTCCACGATCACCCTTCGAGCGTGGGACGGTCATGCCTCCCAGCCCATTGGACTGTTTCGTAATTGTCCTATCACCCTTGCCGGTAAGACTATTTGCGTTGACGTCGAAGTCATCGACGCCCTGCTAGATTACAACATTCTATTGGGGCGAAGCTACACCTATGCTATGTCTGCTGTCCCATCCACGGTCTTTCGCAAGATGTCTTTCCCCCATAATGGAAAGATAGTCACCATTGACCAGTTGACATATCATGAGCCAAAATCTCAGACCTCTCCTGAGATGACTATCTCTTCTGTAGCCAAAAAGCAAACCATTGATTCTTTGACCAGTGTCTCCCCCAGCGTTTACAAAGATTCCTCCCTACTTGGAACTTTCCCTAACCTTCCCCCCCCTCCTGTCACTGATCCCAGCTCATCGAATGTTTGCATGATGCAATCGTCTCAGGCTGCCCGTAAGCGGCCTGCCTCGGCTAGTCAACAACCTCCTCCTCGCCCTCTGCAACCCACTCCTAGCCATTCATCTCAGCCAGCCGGACCTCCTCCTTCTGGCCCTACCCCTACAGCTGGTATCCCTGAACCCCTTTACCCTCCTGGATCGGTTCCTCCTGGCCTTAACCATCTCGAAGCCGTCCCCCCTGGTCATTACCCTGCTGGGAAGATCCCTTTCCTAGCTCTCCCTCCCGGAGTATATTCTATCCCCGTCATGGCCACCCTCTCTCTCCCTAACTTGACCTTGGGCATACCGGTATGGTACCTTGATCCCCCAGCCGCCACCCCTCCTGGTCACCCCAAGCCCTATATGGCTTTGACACCAGTTCAACCGGTCCCCCTAGCTTCCTCCGTTGCCTCCATGCCCCCAGCACCTCCACAGGACCCTTCTCCTGTCGTGACGGCACCCGGGAAGAAAGGCAAAACCCGCAAGGGGGCACCCAAAGACAAGACTACCACAACTGACCCGACCCCTCCACCGCCTGCAAAGCCTTGCGCTTTGTGTGATGTCACCGGTCATGCCACCCATGCTTGTCCTGAGTTGCCCCGTATTCAGCCCATGGTTAAAGTCGCGTTCCCCGAGTCTACGGTCCCTAAAGCCCCCATTTCTTCTTCGTCCGTAACCTAGAACCCCAAGACTCTCCGCACCAACAAGCCTTGTGCTTTGTGTGGCGTTCATGGCCATTACTCCCACCATTGTCCTCACCTGACGCACTACCGCACCTCTTTAGAGGTAATCCGAGAGTATGAGGTTGAACAAAATCAATCCGCCTCTCCTATCCTCGTGCAGTACGCTTCAGGTCAACCTGAGGATCCCCCCGCTCCCATCGACATTCCCCCCCCTGATGTTCAGATGACGGAGTCTACTGTAACCATCCTTTACCTCTCTTCCTCTGCAAGACACTCGGAGCCTAGCCCGTCTGCATCCTCCCCTGTCGTGTCCCTTGATCACCCTCATACCCGAGATCACTCCACTTATGTCTCTGTTGACCTCCGCAGCCCGAGTCCTCCCCATGCTCCCGATAGCCCTCATACACCACCCTTTCTGAGTCTTGGTCATCCTGCCCCTTGCACTCCCTCCTGCGGGTGCCGCCTGATGACTTCTATACACTCACGCTGCCGTCATTTCCTTTCATCCCCTCATTTATTGTCTTGTCACACCATTCTGCAGGACCCCCCGTCCACACCCTTTATCGGTTATGCCGATGGTGCAAGTCGCTACTCCAGGAATCTAGCCTCGGCAGGTTGGACCATATTCACCCCCTTGCATGCCCTTGTTCTTTCTAACAGGGTATGCATTGGTTCTGCCACCAACAATCAGGCCGAATATGATGCAGTGCGGGGCCTATTAGCTGATGCCCTCTTTCATCGCATCCTCCATCTGCACGTTCATTTGGATTCCCTGCTTCTTGTAATGCAACTAAATGGTGTTTATCGTGTGCATAACCCTGTGCTGTTTAGACGCTATTTACGAGTGAAAATCTTAATACGTGCATTTGAAACCATAAATTTCAACCATGTACCTCGAGAACAGAATCACTATGTAGATAGTATTGCAAACCATGTCCTAGATTGGCATTTATCACACACATTTCATACAAGACAATAACATTAAATCAACCATCAAAAAACAATGCATATCCATAATATGTGTCGCAAAACATGTGTTTAGAGTCCATCTACTCTGATACATACGACATGCCCATAGCATGTTACAAACAAAAACCTAAAACTGGGGGCACCACCTGCCCCTACATACATCATAGGGGGCACCACATGCCCCTACCCCTAATCACTATCTGGAGGCTCTCGGGCCAATGGCTCTGCCCCTGCAGCATGTAGATCATGCATAGCCTGACCGGCCATCGCCATGCGCCGCATTACCCCTCGCCACTCCGAGGGGAGACCAACACATGGCTCTATGAACTGGTCATCTAAGTCCTGCCATCCGCGCTCTGATACTCCGGTCAACAACCTTTCGCATCTACGGCGGATGTCCTCCAGCAGGGCGGCTGCATCCTCATTCTGCGCCGCTCTCGACCCACTTGGACCTGTAGCTCCAGACGCTGCCGGTCGTCCCATATATCCGGCCGATTTTACCGGTGCTATATCTGCATACCAAAGTACATGAATCAGTATCATCAATTACTATTCAAAAAATTTAACATGCCCACACAAGAATAGCAATTTGTCACTTACCATCGGGCCCCCAGACTTGACCAGGCGGAAGTGGCAGATTCGGATCCCCACAGTAGTTCATCCCACTATAGGGATAGTCGTCTATGTACAGCGGCATCTGATCCCAATGGGCAAAAAACTTCGGTCGAAACACCCGCCCGACTGCCCCTCCTCCTCCTCTGCACAGTAGCCGTCCCCAAAGGCGCATCCTAAGCTCCCTCGGGCCCCCATCTGGAAGCTCTACACGAGGCCTCAAGGTCGGGATCTTCTCAAAGAAGAAGGCGCACAACAAAGTCCCATATGAGCAGTCATGATTCACCTGCCGCCTGCATAGCGACAAATGTCGCTTTAGCGACACCAACAACATCTGGGCCCACCCATAGTAGGTCCCACCCAACACACTTTCCACTATCATCATCTGCCCTCCAGTGATGTGATGGAACGCCTAGATGCCCAGGATTCGCAGCACAGCTGCGGCCACTGCACGGGTTTCTAGCCTCTCTAGATCCCCGATCGTTATTCGAGTCCCCTTGACTTGGATACCTGGTCAACAATGGCGTTCCACGAACTCCATGATATGCCGCCCCCGCGGCAACACTGGCTGTGTGTTTCCCACCATCCCTAGTGGCGGGAGACCAGTCAGGAAGTACACGTCCTGGACCGTCAGCTCGATCCTGTGCCCCTGCACTACAAAGATCTCCTGATCTGGATCCCAGTAACTGATAATCCAGGCCAGTAACGGCTCCCCTGCTCTCATCAACGGGTTCTCCAAGAACTTGAGAACCCCAAATCTGGCCAATACATGACGGACGCCCTGATCCGCCTGGATCTCTGCCCGTAGTGTCCCCAGATCTCTCTCTCTCCAGTTGACCCGTAAATCTGCCATACCTGCACACACACATCATTGTTGTCAGCATACAAATCGGGAAAACCATAACCAAACACCAAAACCCAACTTCCAGCCATAAAACAGCACCAAAACCCCCTCATCTCCCAGGTCGCAGTTTTCTACTCTTTTCTGGACCAGGTCGCACTTTTTGCCCTGATACCTGCGTCCTAGGTCACACTTTTTGCCCCAAAAAGTGCGACCCGGCCGTAGAAATGAAGGAGGGACTGTTTCTGGGATTCTGGGCCCTAAACTGAAAATGTAATCCATCAAAATGCAAGAGAACAGTTAGACCTCTTACCTGCACCTGACGGATCACGATTCCAACGGTCGGTTTGTCCGCTACGTTCGCCGCAAGATTTAGGGCCTTCTCTCCTCTCTACATTCACCACAGCAACAATAGCAAATGAGTGATTTTGGAGGGAAAACTGCCTTATTAAAAGAGAACCCATGTTTCTTCTTTCGACTGCTGTGACCACACCGTAGCCTCGTTTGACGAACCGTCTGCACCGTTGGAAAGCTCTCACCGAGCCCTCAAATGGGTATCTGTTATTTTTTTGAGATCTGACACTCCACCAGGACACATTTTGTCCAAGAAGGGTCACTTTACCCTTCCTAAAAATCGAATTTCCTCACTTACGACACTTGTACTTGGGGCACCATCTTGCCCCCTTACTTGTCCTTGTTCGTGTCAATTTTCGTCATGAGTTTTCATCATGTACTCATGTTTCCACGGTTCCCCCATTAGGGCCTTTACTGTGTGGCAGCACCATCGAGTCGCCCTTGTTTAGAGCATCCAAGTTGAGTCATCATTCCCTCCATGGCGTCTAGGCCGAGTCCCTTTGTACCCAAATATAGCCCTCCCTCCATCATTGATTGGTCTCTCTCTTGTGTCGCACATTATGACCTTCAGTTTCACTGTCCCCCATCCCTGATGATGTTGTGTCAATCGCTGCCATGTCATTCATGCCCTTTATGCTCTAGCAAGGGAAGTCGTCCATTAGCTACTCAGTCCTTTCCACTTCACTATCATCATTCGTGTCAGTCTGTCCGTTGCTCTACTCTTTTCTCTCGTGCCTTAGTTGAGGGTCTCTCATTGCCTCACCTATGGCGGACCTCCTTCTGTCGACATCAGCTCATTTATTTCAGAAGCCAGGTCTAGAGGGAAGTGTACCTTGGTTCGAGCTTCCATTCTTGTTCGGTGCCTCGGATCAGGCAAAGGGATATCTTCTTTCCCTTTAGCTTGATTGTTTCTCCAGCTCCTTCCGCATGATCGAGATTCATATACTTGATGGTCCAGTGATCCAGCAGCAGCTCTTGATGATTCCCGGGTGTGTGTGAGATGTTTCAACCCTCATGAGGGGGTGGCCCTGCAGGTAGCCCCCCACATGCCCAGATGACCTCTTCTTTGCAGCCTTCGATGCAGCTCCAGATATTTGATGATGTTGGCCATAGCCACTTGCAGCGCCTCTTCGATTTGCATGTATCAGTCATATTTTGTGAGCCCTTCCCCATTTGCAGGGGGCATTTGGGTTGTATTTGTATCTCATGTACTCAGATATTATTGTACAAGTCCTGGCTGTTATCCCAGGCACATCATGTATGTGGGATTCCTCATTGTATTTTTATCTGGCTCATGATTATGCCAGCTGTATTTTATGGTTCGGTCCCTTGTTTACTGGACACACTATTCTTTTGTACTTTGTCTCGGCGGGCATAGGTATGCCTCCCCCGCCGCCTTCAGCACAGGTAACCTCTCATAAAAAGAGACTTGTTGCACCTGCGAGTCTCGTCTCCTCAGGGTCTAGTCCTTCAGCACACTATCTACCTCACATTTCTCTCTCTGACACCCCTTTTGTTGTCTAGTGATTGTGTTCTTACAACGTACTTCGGTCATACGATTTGCTCCTGACACTCGCACGCTGGGGGGAAATCTGTTACACCATTTTTTGGTCATCTAACCTATCATCATTAGATAGACCCAAGTACACCATGTAAGACCAGTTTTACCCTAAGTAAAACTGCTTTCACTATGTTAAAATAGGAAAACCCAAAAGGAAATATTAAACAAACCCATATTTGTTTGATTTTCCTCATGGAATAATTAATTAAACCATAATTTAATTATTATTCCCAGTCATGTTTAACCTAAAATCAAAGAAATTAATTAGATAAACCTTTATTTATCTTATTATTTTCTAGGAATAATTATTTAAATCTTATTTAGATAATATTCCTTGTTAAATATGACCAAATCACCCACAAATAATTAAATAAATCATTATTTATTTAATTATCTTTCAACTACTTCCTTAAATAATTAAATAAATCATTATTTATTTGATTATCCTCTAACCGCTTCCTTAAAAAGATAAATAAATCATTTATTTATTTATTTTTGACAAATCAAGGGATTTGACCCAAGTCAAATACCTTTTCCCTCCAACAAATATAATAAAATATTCCATGAAAGGTGGATCTAGATTTGGTTAACATTATTTTAATCATGCACCAAGATCTAGAATGACCCAATATTTTGTTATAAATAGGAGGGTTTTTTCCATCATTCTTCACCTTTTGTTGCCTATTAGATCACTCTGGATCTATACACTTGGTCTCATTTTTCATCATTTTCTCCCATTGAGCTTCATTTTTGCATTGGGTTTTCTACACCTACAAGAGAGAGAAAGCTTAGATCTGAAGTGCCGAGGACTACAAAGAACCCATCCCATTGAGGAGAGCTGGATACACCTTCTTGTTTTCCTCCCAGGTGCCCTGTAATATAAAAATTCTTTCAAAAAATTGTGTTCTTGTCTTGTCTGTTGGATGCATGGAGCAAACCTTTTATTTTACTGCTTAATGTCTTTCCATACATAGATCTGGTGTTTTGCAGCTATTTTCTTGTCTAACTAATCGCAGATCTGAAGATATTGGCAGCCACTTTTGTTGTTAGGGCTATTAGTTATGCGTAGCTAAAGTGGTCCTTTTTCGTACACTTCGAAAAAGGATTCATACTAACAAATACAGACATAGAAGATAAAGAAGTTGTAGGTGCAAGTCAAAGCTTTGCAGGAACAAAAAACCAAAAGTGAATCTTCACATCTAGCTGAAGCACAAAGATCCCAAAGGCTATTAGAAAGGATACAAATAGCAAAAAGAGAGTCAGCTATTGGCCAAACCTTGGCCCAAGCCAGGGAAAGAATATGGATGGACATTCTTAATTCCATGAATGAGATCTGGTCATGTATCCAAATATTTTTGAGCATAAGGACCTAATAAAGAAAGCCACATAAGCCATTACAAAAATCTAAGAGAAGCTAGGTGACAAGCCTACTGAAGCATCTAATATCATCAAATTCCTAAATGAAAGAATAAATATGAGTTGGAGGACATAGGAATTGATGACATGACTGAAACCATCTTGGAAGTTAAGAAGGTTCTGACTAAAAGGAACCTCATCATGCAATTAGAAGAAAAATGACAAGGACTAGAGATAGCAGTTAACAGGGTTTTCAACATAAATGAAGCATTGAACCAAAAATGATTACCCAATGTATTTGTAATTAATGATAAATTAATTACTCAATAAGGTTACAATAAGAATTTGAAGGAAGTAGCCAGGGACAGTTCCAAATTCGCCAACATAAAGGGAAATATGACAGACAGAGCATTCCTAAAGGAACGGGAAATGATTTTTACATCCAGCATGAAGTAAATAACATATTTTTGGTAAAACCAACCTTTTAAAAATATACCAAGTTAGATGAAATTTATAGGAAGGTAACAAAGATGACCATTCCAGTTGAAGACAAGTGGGATAAATTGTGTGAGTTATTGGATTAATTGGTAACTCCAAATGTAGTTACAGTATCTGCCAACGAAACAAAGACAAACATGCCATCTCAACTACGACTTCCTCCAGATCTAGGCCACCTCTTGTTGCAGTTTTCCACCTATCCTATTAGTCTATAGAGTAGATAATTTGTTTCGATTGTTGCTAAATATACCCTGTCAGTTGAGACATGATTTTTGTAAATATTGTTATCAATACTTCACACTACGAAGTATTCTGGGTTGATTGTTGAATATCATTTTTTGAAAGCTATTGTACTCTTTCCAGTCGTTGGACTGATCATTAATACAAGAATTCTTCACACGATTCATGTGTTGGACAAATTGGCGATGTACTTCTCTTCATTTATTTGTTATTTCATTTTTTCCTTTACTGTTCTTTCTTAAAGCTTAATTACATTACATAAACGCCGACGACCAGGATTTGTTGAAATATACACCCTGTCTTGGATGTAAATAATTTTAATGTTTTCTTCTGAAGTCAAACTAAGGAATTCTTAATTGCTCTTTAGTTTCAACTGAATCTTTCTTTTCTTCTGTTCCATATCATTTTAAAATATAAAACATCCAACTAGATCACCTATCTTTCCCTATGAAACTGTTGGGAAAGATACTGAGAGGGGGGTGGGGGGTGAATCGGTATCTTGATTTGTCAATCAAATTTTTACTTTTCTTTTCTCAAAAACCCATATGCTACTTTACAGAAAAAAACCAGCGTATATACGCAAATATCCTTAAGGAAACTCACGTATTCTCAGATCTCTTATTATGCAGATAATTCTTATCTTAGATTATTGCATCATTCATTCATTAGATGTTTAGTAAGCAGTAGACATGTGCAGTAAGAACAGAATAAGTCAACACACACAAGCATCACATATGAACACTAGGATTTTAGGTGGAAACCCAATTCGAGAGAAAACCACCACTGTCGTCGTCTCAGTATTGAATAGTTATTATAAAGAAAACATCTTACAACAATGTACTGGCGCAGACTCATACCAGCACACAGGCACCCACTTGCAGAAGGCTACAACCTTCTCTTTTTTACCAGCCTCTCCTGGAAGGGAGCTACAACCCCCTGCTCTCGTTTACCAGCCTCTCTTGGAAGGGAGCTACTACCCCCTGCTCTCGTTTACCAGCCATCACTGGAAGGGAGCTACTACCCCCTTACTGAAGGCTTCGACCCTCAACACCACTGCAGACCACGTTTCATCAATTTTCAAACTGGATCAAACAGCTTCAACACAACCCTTCACATATCAAAAAACATACTTTGCCTATTGCTTCCAACAGAACAGTGAAACCACTGTAACCAAAATATCAAAGATAACCCAGACTTCAGGATAAATATGCAGAAACACTTTCAACCTTGAACAACCACTAGTTCAGATATCATTCGTGCTTTTATTCAATCAGACCCGTGTATACACGCGCTTTTCATGAAACTAACCCGCATATACATCTGTGCATTTTACAGAAAAACCCTAACTGCCTATACGCGCTTTTATCTAATCAGATCCGCATATACATGCACTTTTCACGACACGAATCTGTGTATGGATCTATAAAAGATAAACATTGTAGAACAGACTAGATCCATGAACTTACCCAGAATTATTCAATTTCTTCAACAAATTTGCGCCAGATCTTCATCACTTCTTTTTAGATCATCCTACTTTCCCGCGTGCATATGCTACTTCGCCTTTACAAACCCGCGTATGCATTGTGACATACTATTTTCATCATTGCTCTGGCCCTTACAGGAATTCCTTTCTTCATTACATCTGCACTGCTCTGTAGATACATCAGACTTACATCATTAATAAACTCATCAAGTCAATTTCCATCAAGGACAACTTTATCAAGTAGGTTGCCATCAAGGACAACACATTGCATCATATCGCCAATAGTCTCATTTCATCAAGTAGGTTTCCATCAAGGACAACACATGCCAAGAATCTCCCCCTTTGGACTTGATGGCAACCATGATGGTATTTGATCACCACATCAAATTGATAAATTGACCATGAATCAAATACCATGATACTCTCCCCCTTTGTCATCAAGGGCAAAGGGCGTATCAAAGAAGAGCTCTGCAGATTTGATGAGCATTGAAGTTACCATGCTCCCCCTGAGTTCACGTTGAATCTCCAAACACACATTTTTTCAATGAAGTACATGACTCTATGACCTTTCCTGTTACCAAGGATTCATACTTACATCAATGATCCAACCACGTGGAATTACATATGTGACTCAAGTACCCAACCAAGTGGGTTTACACATTTTGACTCAACTACCCAACCAAGTGGGTTTACAAATTTGACTCAAGTTCTTACATGACCGAATATTACAATTTTACATCATAGGTTTCATTGTGACCTTTTCATCAAATTACAAATATGACCTTTTACAACAATTACCAAAAGGACCTGAAGAAAGAGATCATATTTCAGAATCATCATAATGCCAACAATACATTACATTTAGCAAGGCTAATGCTCCCCCTGAAATAGTGCATCCAATGCATCCTTTCCATATGACCAAAACTCCTCCTTAGCTTGTGCAACCTGAACACTTTCAACAGCCAATCATCATGGTATCTTCACCCAATATCAGAGAATGAAATAGAAATATAAGAGTTGAAACATCATCAGAGATATCATACAGCATCAGAGATAGGAAATAGCACTGCAGCTATGCTGAAGAATGCTGACCCCAAGTAAAAATTCTCAGCAATTAACCATACGCGGTTTTCTTTGTATAAACTCGCGTATATACAAGACTACCTTTCAGGAAACCTACGTATCCAATTTAATCTTCTGATTTTAAGCAGATCTGATCTTCTGCATGGCAGAGACTACTCCCAGCTTCTGTCTGAGATATTCAAACGCTTCCCTGGGCAGAGGTTTGGTAAATATATCAGCCACTTGTTCTTTGGAGGGAACATACTCCAGCTTCACCTTTTGTTCAAGCACTTGTTCACGTAAGAAGTGATACTTGATGGGAATGTGCTTGGTATTTGAATGCATAACATGATTCTTTGAAATACTGATGGCACTTGTATTATCACACATAATGGAGATAGGAGGTCAGCACTTGATTTGAAAGTCTTGTAAAGTTTGCATCATCCAAAGAAGTTGAGTGCAACATGATGCGAAAACTACATATTCTGCTTCTACTGTAGATAAGGCAATAGATTTTTTCTTCTTGCTGAACCAAGATACTAACCGGGGCCCCATATAGAATGCACCACCACTAGTGGTTTTCCGATCATCAACATTTCTAGCCCAATCTGCATCAGTGTAAGCATGAAGAGTAAGATCAAAATTATTTGGATACCATAGTCTGAAGTCTTGAGTTCCTTGTAGATATTTGAATATTCTTTTGACATCCTGAAGGTGAGACTCTTTTGGATTAGCTTGGAATCGTCCAACAATCCCAACAACATGCATAATGTCTGGTCTAGTCCCAGTGAGATAAAGTAGACTTCCTATCATAGATCTGTACTCTGGTTGATTCACTGTGGGGGAATCATCATGAGAACTGAGATTACATTCGGTTATCATTGGTGTACTTACAGGTTTGCATTCTTCCATGCCATACTTCTTCATAATTTGCTTAAGGTATTTTTCTTGTGATAAGAATATACCATCTGTAGTTTGATGCACTTGCAAACCAAGAAAGAATGTTAGTTCCCCAAGTAAAGACATTTCAAATTCTTGCTGCATGACAGAAGCAAATTTCTGACTCATAGTTTCTTCATTACTTCCAAAAATTATATCATCAACATATACAACCACAATCAAAAGTTTATCATTTTCAATTTTTGTGTATAAGTTGCTATCAGCAGACCCCTTTGAAAAGCCTTGTTGATGAAGATATTTGTCAAGACGATAATACCATACCCTTGGAGCTTGTTTGAGACCATATAGAGCTTTTTTAAGTCTACAAACAAGATTTTCATCATTTCCCAAAATGAATCCTTCTGGTTTTCTATATAAACTTCTTCTTCTAGATCACCATTGAGAAATCCAGATTTAACATCCATTTGATAAACTTTGATTTGTTGAGAGCTTGAAAAGGCAAGAAACATTCTTATGGCTTCAAGTCTAGCTACAGGAGCAAAATTTTCTTCAAAATCTATACCTTCTTGTTGAGTATACCCCTTTCAAACAAGTCTAGCTTTGTTTCTTACAACATCCCCATTCTCATTTAACTTGTTTTTGAATATCCATTTAGTTCCAATGAAATTTTTGTTATGAGGTCTTGGTACTAATTCCCAAGTGTGATTCTTTTCAATTAGATCAAGCTCTTCATTCATAGCTTGAACCCAACATTCATCTTTGCTATCTTGATTGACATTGTGAGGTTCAATAGTAGATAGAAATGCCAGATAGCTAGAAGATCCCACAAGAGTCCTTCTTGTTTGTACACCTGATCCCTTATCTCCCAAAATTTGAGATTCTGGATGATTCTTTTGAACATATCTGGATGGAGCCTTTTCAGATAAATTATCTTCAAGTTCTTCATTGGGTTCACTGTCTATATCATTTCTATTTGAAGTAGAAGGACATAAGTCACCATCGTCTTCATTTGTTGTTTGTTTTTCTTCCTTTGGAGCTGCAGGAGACTCATCAATAACAACATCAATACATTCAACAATCTTCCAAATTCTTTTATTGTAACATTTATATGCTCTACTTGTAGAGGAGTAACCAAGAAGTATTCCTTCATCTGCTCTTGGTTCAAACTTGCCAAGTTTTTCATCATTATTTTTGATAAAGCATTTACTTCCAAAAACTCTAAAATGCTTCACAGATGGAGAATTACCATACCAGAGTTCATATGGAGTTTTGTCACTATTTACACGAACATGTGCCTTGTTGAGAATGTTTACCGCTGTATGTGCTGCTTCTCCCCAAAATGTGTCAGGTGTTCCAGAATCATCAAGCATAGCTCTAGCCATTTGTTGAATTGTTCTATTCATTCTTTCTGCTACGCCATTTTGTTGTGGAGTTCCAGCTACAGAAAATTGTATTTTTATGCCATGTTGTTCACAAAATTCAAGGAATTCATTTGAAGTATATTATCCTCCTCGATCAGATCTAATAATTTTGAGTTTTAGATATAATTCATTTTCAACCAGATCCTTGAAGATCTGAAATTTCTCAAATGCTTCATCTTTGTGCTTAAGCAACCCAATCCAACACATTCTAGAGAAATCATCAATAAATAAGATATAGTATTGTTCACCATGAGGTGAATTTTTCCTCATAGGTCCACATATGTCAGTATGAATGAGTTTAAGAGGCCTACTTGATGATCCTTCCTTGGCATTAAATTATACTCTGGTCTGCTTGCCGAATTGGCAAGATTTGCATATGATACTTTCAAGTAGAGTAATATTGGGAAGACCACGAACAGCATTAAGTCTGGTTGATTTGTTGATTTGAGAGAAGCTTAGATGCCCCAGCCTTCTATGCCATAGCCAATTTTCTAAATATTGACTCAAGTAACATTGTTCTTTGTAGTTATTCAATACATACAGGTTGCTTGGAGTTCTTTTTCCTTTTATAATTGTTTTACCTATATCAAGATCACGAACCACACATTCTTTTGAACTAAAGACAACTTTAGTTCCTTGATCACACATTTGACTTACACTTAACAAGTTATGCCTTAAGCCATCCACATACATGACATCATTAGCCTTCACCTTTTATTTTAGAAACACAGACCCTTTTCCTTTAATTACACCAGGATTATCATTTCCAAATGTAACTTTCTTTTCCTTTTCTAGAGCATTATATGCAAGAAGTTTGTTTTTGTCACCTGTGATGTGTCTTGAGCATCCACTATCAATGTACCATTGATTTTCTTCACCTTCTGCGAATAATGGTATGCCACAATTTTCAACCTGTAATTCCTTATTTTTCCATACTTTGGATCTTGAAGGAAAATGCTCTTTTGGCTGAATTTTTCTCCTGCATTCAGATTCTTCATGCCCAAAGTTATTGAAATAAGTACATTCAACTTCATTTAGAAGAGGAGAAAAGTTGTTATAGGTATTCTTCTCAAATTCAATCCTTTTCTTTCTTGCTTCTCTAGTCATGATAGTTTTATATGCAACACATTGAACAACTTTATGACCAAAATTGTGACACGAGAAACATTGTCCATTGAAGAAGAAATTTCTGCGATCATGAAATCTTCTACTTGGATTTACCTGTTGATTGGTGTTTCTTTGAGAGATATTCCTGTTAGTGTTCTTTGAATTGAGATGATCATGCTTTACCTGTAATGATTCTTTATTCCCTTGCTGAGTGGCAGAATTTTGTAAACCAGCTGTAGCTGCTTTTAGATAATTTGGTGCTAAAGCTTGAGAGGATTCTCCGGTATATCCAAGACCTGTTTTTATAAGAGGAGAACGTTGTACCTTGATAATTTCATCTAAGGTTTCAGATCCTTTAGCAAATCTAAGATTCAGAGTCTTTACTTTCTCAGAATCTTTTCTTAGACTTACCACTTCACATTCTAATTTATCAATGTGTTTCTTTGCTTCTTCAACCTTCTTTTCCAGAGTCTCTATGGTTATTTTCCTTTCTTCTAAGAGTATTTTACTTTCTTTTAAGCGCATTTTGAGTTGATTTTTTTCTTCAAGAAAGTCATTGTCCTCTAGAGCATCCACAAAAGTATCTTTTTCTTCTCTAGATTCAAATGCCATGAGAAGTCTAAGATCTTGTTCACATTCTTCCTCACTATCAAATAACCCATCACTGTCTTCATGAGTATAGTAACTTTTTCTAGTGTTAAACCGATTCTTATTCCTTCTTGCTACTTCCTTCCCTTTTGCTGGTGTTTCTTTATGAGGACACTTAGCAACATAATGACCAATTCTTCCACACTCAAAACATTTGAAAGGAATCTTACCTCTGAATCGTCTTGTGCCAAGTTGGAGTTTCTTTAAAAAATTTGCCTCATCTTCTTCTGAGATATATCCTGATCCTTCTGTGTCTTGTACTTCTTTTGTAGAAGCTTTGAAGACAGCCTCTTTGACTTCAAATGGTCCTCCTCTTCTCATTTCATATGCGGTTAGTATCCCATGAAGTTGTACCACAGTAAGATTTTGAAGATCCTGTTTTTCTTCAAGAGCAGAAACTTTTGACTCAAATTTTGCTGTTAGCGATCTTAAAATTTTCTCAACCAAAGTGGATTTGGTTATTGTTTCTCCCAGATTTCTCATACGATTTACAACATCATCAACACGTAAAAAGAAACTGGAAATACTCTCATCACTATGCATCTTCAAATTTTCATATTCAATTATGAGAGTTTGGAGTTTTGCACTTTTTACCTTTGCATCACCTTCATAACTTAGAATTATTTTGTCCCACATTTCCTTTGCTGTATTTAGCTGCATGACTTTGAAAAATTCAGATTCAGTCAGACTTCCCGTTATAGCATTGACCGCCTTTGCATTTGATTCATAATTCTTCTTTTCAGTTGGATCTGTTGGTATTGTAGCTAGATATTTATATCCTTGTTCAACAATGGCCCATACATCTGTTCCCATAGACTGAAGATAGGATCTCATCCTTGTTTTCCAGAAGATTAAATTGCTTCCATTAAAGAGCGGAGGCTTGATAGATGCTGTTCCATCTTGATTGCTCATCTTGCTTGATATTCCTTCTAGCGGCTAAGCTTTTTCAGAAGGACCTGCTCTGATACCAATTGTTGGGAAAGATACTGAGAGGGGGGGTGAATCAGTATCTTGATCTGTCAATCAAATTTTTACTTTTCTTTTCTCAAAAACCCATACGCTACTTTACAGAACAAAACTAGCATATATACGCGGATATCCTTAAGGAAACTCGCGTATGCTCAGATCTCTTATTATGCAGATAATTCTTATCTTAGATTATTGCATCATTCATTTATTAGATGTCAGTAAGCAGTAAACATGTACAGTAAGAACAGAATAAATCAACACACATAAGCATCACACATGAACACCAGGATTTTAGGTGGAAACCCAATTCGGGAGAAAAACACTGTTGTCGTTGTCTCAGTCTTCAATATTTATTATAAAGAAAACATCTTACAACTATGTACTGGCGCAGTCTCATACCAGCACGCAGGCACCCACCTGTAGAAGGCTACAACCTTCTCTCGTTTACCAGCCTCTCCTGGAAGGGAGCTACAACCCCCTGCTCTCGTTTACCAGCCTCTCCTGGAAGGGAGCTACTACCCCCTGCTCTCGTTTACCAGCTATCACTGGAAGGGAGCTACTACCCCCTTACTAAAGGCTTCGACCCTCAGCACCACTGCAGACCACGTTTCATCAATTTTCAAACTGGATCAAACAGCTTCAACACAACCCTTCACATATCAACAAACATACTTTGCCTATTGCTTCCAACAGAACAGTGAAACCACTGTAACCAGAATATCAGAGATAACCTAGACTTCAGGATAAATATGCAGAAACACTTTCAACCTTGAACAACCACTAGTTCAGATATCATACGCGCTTTTATTCAATCAGACCCGCGTATACATGCACTTTTCATGAAACTAACCCGCGTATACATCTGTGCATTTTACAGAAAAACCCTAACTTCCCATACACACTTTTATCTAATCAGATCCATGTATACACGCGCTTTTCATGACACGAACCTGCGTATGGATCTATAAAAGATAAAATTTGTAGAATAGACCAGATCTATGAACTTACCTAGAATTCTTCATTTTCTTCAACAGATTTGCGCCAGATCTTCATCACTTCTTTTTAGATCATCCTAGAGATTCACCATTTTCAGATCTAGAGATTTTGAATCTTCATCATATTCATAGGTGCATCATAGATTCAGATCTATCAATTAAGAATAGAGTTCAACCATGCAGATATACTTCAGAGTGAAGTATTCATTAAAGTCCAGACACTTGCACCCTCACATTTGCACAATGATCTTCTTCTCCTTATATAGGTTTAGCCTTTATCAATACCATGAACCAAAACCACACCACTTCCGATGGTATTCCTGGACGGGATCAAATAGATAATCCAACACTCAATACAATGGGTCAATACCATGGTAATTCCCCTTGGTATTCTAAATTTGGAGCGCAAAAGGGGATACACGACTTGGCACATACTTTCCCGCGTGCATATGCTACTTCGCCTTTACAAACCCACGTATGCATTGTGACATACTATTTTCATCATTGCTCTGGCCCTTACAGGAATTCCTTTCTTCATTACATCTGCACTGCTCTGTAGATACATCAGACTTACATCATTAATAAACTCATCAAGTCAATTTCCATCAAGGACAACTTTATCAAGTAGGTTGCCATCAAGGACAACACATTGCATCATATCGCCAACAGTCTCATTTCATCAAGTAGGTTGCCATCAAGGACAACACATGCCAACAGAAAATCCTTTAAAATTTGATACAAATCTAGTTAGTTTTATAGTCTCCATAGCCCAATGGAAATATAAAGCATTCAGTCAATGAAACCAATCAAATCAATTACAAAAAATCAAACAAACAATTTGCACAGTCATAACTAGCCTAAAATTTACAGAAAACAAAGTTAAATATTACAGAGAGATGCCTCTTTGAGTTTAGAAGGGCTAGATTCTAGACTTAAAAGTGGTTTTGATGTTATTTTATGTGTTTACTCTCAAAATCTCAAAAATTACAGAATGATAACATACGAAAAAATATATTCTTTCAATTTATTGATCCTAGCCCAAGTCATAGGATTTCGATCCCTAATTTGAATAAAATCCATAGTTTGTTTGTTTGTTTTTTTACAAACTTGTTTATTGTCACCACAAGGTTGGTGGATGACCACAACTCTTCCTCATCAAGAACATCATGATCATGGTGCTCAGACTAAATATTTCAACAAAAGAAAATTTATTATTTCAATTATATAAACTAATAATCAAAATTTTAGATTTAATTTAAAGCACAATTGTTGTTTGTTTATTTTTGACTGTGCATGTGCTTTTCCACATAGATCAACTTGCCACAAAATATTATAGTTAGAGTAATGAAATATTTAATAAAATGTTAAAGAATAGGTATCAACATAGACATTTAATTAAGGGACATTTAAACATAAATAAATGTGATGAATAAAGCATTTATATGTAAAAGGAATCGACTACATCTGTGAAATCAATCTATTATCACAAAATAATTAATGTAAGAACTGAAGCATCCTTTGTACTTGAAAAATAGAAGAATCTTTGAATAAGGTAAAGTTTGAGAAAGTACATATTTTTCATTTTTGTCTCTTTAAAATTTTCAAGGCACGATGAAGAGATCCTTAGCATTCTCTTGCATACATTTGAAATTTCATGAATATAAGTGATGTCCTTAGGGTTTTGCGACTAGCCCTTTAGTGTACATAATTTTAAATGAGTATACATTATTTCTAGGGGTTTAATAAAGAATTCAAAAATGAAGAAACTAGGGTTTATGAATCCACCAACATTCAGGGGATATCCTTGATATGAAGTCCCAATTAGACCTCACACTGTTTGGAGTAGGAGTCCCAGCAGTGGGGTGTTAATGATATGCCATGGTTGCGTATATGCATAGAATGGTACACGATGTCTTTGGTGAGAAAAAGTGTGTGACCCTGTGGAAAGTCAAGTGTGATGCATGAAGGTTCCAACACATGAAGGGAAATGAAGTGAGCCCCTTAGAATTTTGTAATAGTATATAGCTTGTAATGAACACATGCACATAATGACATGATCGTTGCTCAATGTAAAATCTCAAAAATGAAAGTGTTCATAATTGATTGGAAACTGAATGATAACAAAGATATCGTCACTAGGAATCCGATGCAATTCGTTTTGTCGAGAAAGGAGTTCGGATGAAGAAGATAGAATCTGCTATTCGTTTTCCTAAATAGCTAAAAAATTTGCAGAACATGACAGAAGGATGATATGGTAGCCCAGTCAACATACAAGGTATATCCTGGGAATATTGTTCAATTTTTCCCAATGAAACTATGACAATTGTTACTGTAGGATTCATGAGTTTGGTTTGAAGGTGAAACTTTTTTAAGTGTTGCTCCTAAGGTTGAATCCAATTTTTTTTTTTATGGATGGACATGCCAACCAGAGGCTGACACATGGTGCAGCCAGGGGCTGCCATGTGCCCCCTTTGGTGGACCCTCTTCAATGTTTGAATTGCAGTTTTATTCAATGGTCCGCATTATATATTATATGGTAAGGTTGGTTGGACTAATGTTTTATTGGGCGCATTTGTAATTAAACCAAAGTCCATGGCATATTAGATAACCAAAGGTCAAACTACATTTATATGGGCGCATATTTGAAATATCAAAGATCCGCATTACATTTTATTTAAACACCAAATTTCTGAACTATGGTTTGGGCGCACATATAGTATTATGGAGCAAAATGTACAAAGGGATGGGCGGAGGTCGGGGCTCGACGAGCCTTGAAACCTCCCCTGCATCAACGGACGGGCTTACCAATAAGCCACATCAAGAGATCTTAATAATGTGTGTCCACTATATATATTTATTATCATATAGTTACACTGACGATGGGAAGGAGAAGGCCAGCCCCGCTGGGCAACCCCCTCCCCATGTGTCCTTACCACATAAACTTATCAGAGTGCTCCCAATAAACACTCTTATGCGCCATAATATCGATTTTATCTGCCCTTAAGTGCAATATTAGCATTAATTAACCATATATTAATATGGCAGACTTTTCAGTGGTGCCGCTGAATTCAGAGCTTCCCCCAACTTTGGCGGTGCTAACTGGAGTATTCTCTAGTTGTGGAGGTAGTTTACTAGGAAAAATGGTTTTGGCCAATTCTTTTGCAATTTTCGACCAAATTGAGAGCAAGAAGAGTAATTTATGATAGATTTGGACATTATGGACTCATTGAAGTAGGTTTCTAGAGCTGTAGGTGAATGTAAACCACAATGTTTTCACTTTTGAGCTAATATAAAGGCCTAAGCCATAGAATCTTGACCAAGGAGATGTAGCCCAGGAGGGGTGAACTCCTTCATCAAAACACTGTATTAATGGATCAATTGTGACAATTTTTTGTACTTGTTATTGATGCTATTCAACATTTGATTTTCATGCCTTATGCTCTTGAAATTAATTTAAAACTCAGCTCATTTACCTATTTGACACACATAAACATCAAGGAAACCTATGCACATAAAGCATAAGATCAACACATAAATTTTAAATCTAAAGATGAAATTAGCACAAAAAAACTAACACTCAAATTCAGATCAAGTTAGTATCAGAGTCTGGTTGAAAGGTTTCTAAGGTTATTTGCTTGATAGTTTCTTGAGTTTTGTGCAATTAGGGTTTTAATGGTTGAAATTTTGTGATTCTTACAAGATTGAAATTGCAGAGAGGTGAAGGGAAATTCTTGGCTGCAAGTCCTGAGATTAGGACCAAAAGAAGGAGAGCCACAAGGGCATCATCTCCACCCAAGGTTCCACTCACAACTGCACTTGAAGCACCTCAAGTTTTATCTCAAGAATGTTGGAAATACTGAGAGGGGGGGGGTGAATCAATATTTCTTTCAATTAGAGAATTAGTTAATCTTCAATTATTAGCAGTGTTAGTACAATGATAGCAGAAAACAAGAGGAACACAAATGCACACAGTTTTAAGGTGGAAACCCACTCCAGGACAAAAACCACCTAATGCTTTTCTAGTAATTCTTTAATATTCAACTCCAGTTGAAAATAAAGCTCCAACTTCCTAGAATCTAGAAAAGCATTCTTCTCCATCTCCCACTGGATGGATGCTCCAACACCCAAGATTCTTCAGTAGTCAACTGAACGGATGCCCCAACACCCAATGAGCTACAACTCACCCTAGCACCACCCTACCACCCTATAGAAGAATAAAAGAAGAATGGACTCCTGTACCAGGGAAAATGGTCCACTTTACAATGATATAGAATGATGTAGAGGAAGAAGATTTACTAGACCATAATCCCAAATTTGACACAACCACCTAATGATGATCCTAGACCTCCCAACACTGCCTCTTCAGCCCTTGGTAGATAGACACTAGTACAATTTGTACAATAATGTATTTACAATGACTAAGTACAACGATACCTTTACAATGATTGTATGCAGTGCTGCCCACTTGAAGACTTCATATGATGAACTTCTTGTTGCTGTTATGCACCTTGGATGCTGCTCTTGTCATGCTACCCTATGCTGCACCTTGCTTTGCTTTTCTGCCATAGAAAGTCTGGTCCTTTGCAACCCTTGACAACACATGATCTAGCTTTTTCTTGCCTTCTAGGAGCTCGATATTGAATCTGGTGTATATCTGTTATTTCAAAACCTCAATATCTGATTTTTGGTCCTGCAGTATTCCTTTGAGTCTTCTTTCCAATGCCACAGGTCTGACCCAATTTGGATTCTTCAAGAGAGATTTATGCCCAATCTCTCACAATGCCCTAATTATGGACTATTTTAGCAGAGCACACTTGTACGACGTGCCACGTGTCACTGTTTCTTCATTTTTCTCTTAAATTGAAAGAGAGAAAATTAAATACTGTGAAATATCTGCCAATTTTTATGGAATTCCAATCCGATACTCAGAGAGAGAGTTATGACAATTTTACCATGGTCACTTCTTTGAGATGAATTTCAGGAGCCTACAAAAACCCTGACTTCTACAGATCATATCTCAAAAAATTTTGCGCTCCTTGATCTAAAATTTTACTGCAGCTTCCTCAGGATTTCGACTTCGTCTCATAAAAATTTTAGCTTCTGAACCTTCGTAGAAAAAAATTTAGAGCGAAAATTCCAAGATGACCTGTTTAGATGGCCAAATCCCTTGCCTAAGGAGGAAATGAAGATCACAATTTATATGAATGCTTAGGTTGAGAGGGGCTTCAACAAGTGAACGTGGGAGGGATTTTAGGAGCTTAAAAAATATTAATTATGGCTTTTCAATGACCCATGCCCCAACCCCATGGGGTTTTAGCCCACTAACTGGGGGTACGAACTTCAAACATGAATATCTCTCAAACCGTGAAGAATTACATCGTGTTCCATATATCAAAGGAAACATATCGACAAGTAGAAACCATAAAAAGCATTATTGACCCAGAATATATTAATTTGGTAGGTAAAAATTCCCATGCAATATTGGGTTAGCCCCTGGTGCTGCTTGGGTTGACATCAATAACAACCGCTGATCAACAATCTCCCCCTTCAGCATTGATGGCAACACAAGTACTCCCCCTGTGATCATGACACCTCTTCCTACAACATTCTCTTCCCCTTTGACATCAATGGCAAAGGGTAACTCCCCCTGAAACACAACCATCCTGTGGACCTATACACACTTCCACTCCCCCTTTATATTTTGAAAAAAGGAAAATCTAATGAGAACTTGGGAGAATCCCAAGCTTTTGGCGAAGATATTCCAATGTGGGCGAATATTTAATATGTGATTCTTTTGGTGCTTCTTGGAATCTTGCTACTTGTCCAATTACTTGCATAACATCTGGTTGGGAGACTGTTACATATAGAATACTACTAATCATAGATCTGTACAACCTTTCATCCACATCCTTAGATGAGTCGGCTATGCTCAATTTGCAACCTGTTACCATTGGAGTAAGGATGGGTTTGCAATCTTCCATTTTAAATTTCTTGAGCATTTCCTTGATGTACTTGGCTTGACATATTAATATTCCTTTCTCTTGCTGAGATATTTGAAGCCTTAAGAAGTATGTCAGCTCACCAATTAAAGACATCTCAAAATCACTTTTCATCTTTGTAGCAAACTTCTTAGTTAGTCGATCATCATTGCTACCAATTATTGTATCATCCTCTTTAGCTATTAGACATGAATTAGTTGCTTCATCCAGAACATATATGTCATTTGGAGCTCGACTTGCTGTAGCCACAATTTAACCATACACGCCTTTCCTGATTTCACATTTCGTGGAGTTGAATAGTATTGTGTGTCCTTGATCACACATTTGTCCAACACTGAGCAGATTGTGATTCATGTTTTCAACCAATAGAACATTATTGGCTAGAGAATATTTGCTTTCGAGAGTGACAGTACCTGATCCTATAACATTTGAAGATCCATCATTTTCAAAGGACTCGGTTCTATCCTTCTTCTCTTTCAGAGATACAAATTTATTTCTATCTCTAGTCATATGCGTTGAGCAACCGCTATCAACATACCACACATCTTTGTTCTTTCGAGCCTTGAGAGTGAGAGCACAATTATCATTCTTCTTCTTCTTCCATGTTCGTTCACTCTATGGCTTTGAAGATTCTTTTGGAGAATTTTCAAGTCTGCAGTCTTTGGCTATGTGTCCAAAGTTTCGACATTTGTAACATTCAATATTATTTCTTAAATGTTCAAATCTATTGATGTTTCGCTGAGCCCTGGGAGGTTCATATTTGACAGATCTCCTAGAAATGTACTCATTCCTAGGGTACATGTGACATTCTACAGCTTTATGACCAGATTTTCCACATGAATAACAGTAGCTATAAAAAATATGTTGGTACCTGGATGGAAATTTTCATCAAGGAATTGTCTTCCAAGGCTGTTCTTGTGAATCTTGTCCAATGAAGTCTACATGCATGTCAGATCTCATAGGTTCATTGTATTTTGTTGTAGAAGGTCCTGCTTCTTCTTCTTTGTAATCGATGCCAGTTTTGTTGTTGTAATATCGTTGATTGTTGATGAGTTCTTCCAATGCCCTTGAGCTATTGGCATAATTTTGGATAGTTCTTCCTTTCTTCACTTCCTCACGCAGCGAGAATACTTCGGCTTCTAATTCTTCCCTTTCTTGGTTACTTTCTTCCAACTTCTTTTGGAGTGACTCTTCAATGCATTTGTGTTCTTCAACTTCAATTTTGAGACCTTGAACTTGTTCTTCTAGAGTTTTGGAATGGATCTTCTCCACCTTGAGATATTTTATAAGCTTGATTGCTTCCTCATAAAATTTGTCTATGGTCCATCCTTCTTCTTCGTTGTTTGATACCTCTTGCTTATTGTGCTTGGGTTTATTGTGCTTGGCCATAAACAATACTCTCTCATTGGCTTCTTCTTCACTATCATTGTCTTCATCGGATGATGAGTTATCTTCTTTAGAGAGAAAGTTCCCTTTGGATCCTTGCTTGTTGAATTTATTAAAGCCATTCTTTCTTTTTGAGTTGCCATTACTTTTGTTTAGACATTTTGCTGCAAAATGGGACATTTTTTTGCCGAACCTCATTACTGCTGAAACATATCAATGGAAGTTTACCTTTGAATTGTCCCTTACCAATTTGTAGTTTTCTTGTGAAGTAAGCATATTCTTCATCTGAAAGACCTTCTTCATCATCTCCCTTTTCTTCACACTTGTAAGTGCATGTATTTTCAATTGAAGGTTGTTTATCCTTATTGGTTCTCTTAGATGCAACGAACGCAGTTTCTAGATGCGAAGTGCCCTCTTCTTCATCAAGTCTCATTTCATATGCTATGAGAACTCCATGTAATTCCTATTTGCTGAGTTTTTCCAGATTTGCACTGTATTCTAAGACCGATACCTTTGGTTTGAATCTCCCTGGTAACATTCTAAGAATCTTCTGTATAATAGTCTTTTTGTCAACTGGCTCTCCCAATCCTTCTAGAGTATTGGTTATTTCATCAACGTATTGAAAGTATGCAGCAATGTTGCAATCTTATTTCATTCTAAGTTGCTCAAATTTTTTTCTATAGATTTGAAGCTTTGCTTCTTTGACATTTGAGTCACCTGCATATATATTCTCAAGCTTGTCCCATACATTTTTGGCGGTTTTACAACCCAACACCTTATTATAAGCAGATTCAATAAGTCCACTAATAATAATATTCTTTGCTTTTGCATCATTTACCAAATTCTTCTTACCTTGTTCATCTGCGGTTTATGTAAATCCATTTTGAATAGTGTCCCATACTTCGTAACCTTGCGCTAAGAGATAGACCTCCATTCTTCCTTTCCAAAGTGCATAATTATTTTCATTGAATAGAGGTACACCATTCTTGGTATGCTCCATGACCTCCTTCTAGCTGTTAAACTGCTTTTGAAGGAACCAAGCTCTGATACCAATTGTTGGAAATACTGAGAGGGGGAGGTGAATAATTATTTCTTTCAATTATTATCAGTGTTTGTATAATGATAGCAGCAAACAAGAGGAACAAAAATGCACACAGTTTTAAGGTGGAAACCCACTCCAGGACAAAAACCACCTAATGATTTTCTAGTAATTATTTAATATTCAACTCCAATTGAAAATAAAGCTCCAACTTCGTAGAATCTAGAAAGGCATTCTTCTCTAGCTCCCATGGGATGGACGCTCCAACGCCCAAGATTCTTTAGTAGTCAACTGAATGGATGCCCTAACACCCAATGAGCTACAACTCACCCTACCACCACCCTACCACCCTATAGAATAATAAAAGAAGAATGGACTCCCGTACCAGGGAAAATGGTCCACTTTACAATGATATAGAATGATGCAGAAGAAGAAGATTTACTAGACCATAACCCCAAATTTGACACAACCACCTAATGATGATCCTAGACCTCCCAACACTGCCTCTTCAACCCTTGGTAGATAGACACTAGTACAATTTGTACAATAATGTATTTACAATGACTAAGTACAATGATACCTTTACAATAATTATATGCAGTGCTGCCCACTTGAAGAATTCATATGATGAACTTCTTACTGCTATTATGCACCTTGGATGCTGCTCTTTTCATGCTACCCTCTGCTGCACCTTTCTTTGCTTTGCTTCTATAGAAATTCTGGTCCTTTGCAACCCTTGACAACCCATGATCTAGCTTTTTCTTGCCTTCTAGGAGCTCGATATTGAATCTGGTGTATCTCTGTTATTTCAGAACCTCAATATCTGATTTTTAGTCCTGAAGTATTCCTTTGAGTCTTCTTTCCAATGCCATAGGTCTGACCCAATTTGGATTCTTCAAGAGAGAGTTATGCCCAATCTCTCACAATGCCCTAATTATGGACTATTCCATCAGAGCGCACTTGTACGGCGTGCCACGTGTCACTGTTTCTTCATTTGGCTCTGAAATTTAAAGAGAGAAAATTAAATACTGTGCACTATCTGCCACTTTTTACAGAATTCCAATCCGATACTCAGAGAGAGATTTATGACGATTTTACCATGGTCACTTCTTTGAGATGAATTTCAGGAGCCTGCAAAAACCCTGAATTATACAGATCATATCTCAAAAAATTTTGTGCACCTTGATCTAAAATTTTTACTACACCTTCCTCAGGATTTCAACTTCACCTCATAAAAATTTCAGCTTCTGAACCTTCGTAGAAAAAAATTTAGAGCGAAAATTCCAAGATGACCTGTTTTAGATGGCGAAATCCCTTGCCTAAGGAGGAAATGAAGATCACAATTTATATGAATGCTTAGGTTGAGAGAGGCTTCAAAAAGTGAACGTGGGAGGGATTTTAGGAGCTTAAAAAATATTAATTATGACTTTTCAATGACCCATGCCCCAACCCCATGGGGTTTTAGCCCACTAACTAGGGGTACAAACTTCAAACATGAATATCTCTCAAACCATGAAGAATTACATGGCATGTCATATATCAACGGAAACATATCGACAATTAGAAACCATCAAAAGCATTATTGACCCAGAATATATTAATTTTATAGGTCAAAATTCCCATGAAATATTGGGTTAGCCCCTGGTGCTGCTTGGGTTGACATCAATGACAATCGTTGATCAACAAAGAAGATGAGATTGAAGAGGTACATGTTGCACCAGAAGATGAGCTTGAATACATAACCATCATGTCAGGTGTTGGAGAAACTAAAGGTCATTCAAAATATGATGATGTCAAGAAATACTTCAATGACATAAAGAGGATGGTTAAAATTATATTCGTTTCATTTATTGCTAGGATGGCAGGAGGAGGTTCTAATCCTCCACATGGAGAAGGAAATTCTGATGATAAGAAGGATGAAGAAAAGGATTCAAAGGGTAGTGGAGGAAATCCACCTCCATCTCAACTATATTCATCATCATCCTCATCTTCTCCATCAACGCCATCTTCCACTTCCACCACAAAAACTATCCATACTCACTCAAAGAACACAAAAGGAAAAACTCCCTTATTCAAACTTGATGTCAAATTTGAGCTTCCAATGTATAATGGCAAGATAAATGCAGAAATATTGGAAAATTGCATACGTCAATTGGAGGTGTATTGCATAATTCAAAACCTTCATGAAGATGACATAAATATTGAATTGGATTCTTTGAGGATGGAAGGATCAACACTTGTATGGTTGGAAGCAAGGACTCAAGAAAAGATCAAAAACTATGGTAATATATCTATGTCTTGGTCAAGTTTTTTTGCTGCCATTAAAATGAAATTATATCCATTAGCTTACATGAAAAAGGCCATTATGGACTGGAAAAATTTTAGACAGTTGGAAGGGAAAAGTGTGCAAGAGTATACTCATGAATTTAGGAGAAGAGCTCTTATTTTGGGTATTAATTTGTATTCTCAAGAAACTTTGTTAAACTATATTGGGGGTTTGCACAGTTTGTTGGGTATGTGTTATATTCTTTCCATGACTAATCACGCGTGGGGGGGTAAGAGGGGGGGCGATAGCCCCCCTGTTAGGGTTCGGGGCAGCACCCCGATGAAAATTTTTGGTCCTTAATTTCTGGTGGGCAGTTTGCGCCAGTGGTTTTGTGCATGGTTTTGCACATGGTTTTGGGGTATGATGGTTTTCAGCCCCTGGTATTTTTGTAGATCCGGTCAAAGGAACTACAGTTATGTTCTAATCCAGGGTTAATGGATTGGGGTTTATGTATGCTTCGGCATGTATATATGTGTTGTAACACTAAAAGGAATATAATGAAAAATCAAGCTGGTCGTCCCGATTTGGGATCCAGGGGAAAATCTCTGTGTTTATCTGTTTTATGTTTTATGCTCTCGCTATTTGTTTATTTTCTGTTATAAGATTCCTGTGTAGATAATTTCTGTTCAGGTTTAAAACCTACATTCGGTATCAGAGCTGTTTCGGCTTCAAGGGGATGCCTTTGCTGCTGAGGGTTTTTGCTCAGGCTTGAGGTAGACCCTATTTAGTGGGAGATCTACAGGATCGATTCTTGCGGTGAAAGAAGATGGCGAGCGACGGAAAGATAGAGATCAAGAAATTTAATGGTCATAGTTTTGAGTTATGGAAGCTCAAGATGGAGGATCTGGTGGTGGATAAAGATCAGTGGATTGCGGTAGATCCAGGTACTAAACCAACGACAATTTTAGATGAAGACTGGAAGAAACTAGATTGGAAGGCTAAGAGCACAATATGGTTGTGTGTCTCAGATTCAGTATTGTTGAATGTATCTGGGGAAGCTACAATGAAGAATTTGTGGGAAAAACTTGGGACTTTGTACCAATCTAAGTCTTTGGTGAATAAGTTGTTCCTGCGGAAAATGCTGTATAACACGAGGACGAAGGATGGAGACTTGGTGATAGAGCATCTAAACGCCTTCAATACTGTCGTAAGTCAGCTGTCATCTGTTGATATTAAAATCTCAGATGAAGATAAGTGCATTAGTTTGTTGTGTTCTCTACCAAACTCATGGGACAGTCTAGTTATTGCAATAGGTAGCAATACAACTACCTTGAATTTTGATGACATTGTCTTAACCTTGCTTTCAGAGGAAATGAGACGAAGAAATATGGAGGGCCAGAATGGAGATGCCTTATCTGTACGAGGAAGGTCCCAAAATAGAAACAAGAATAAGGTTTCGAGTGGGAGATCTAAATCTCCTGGAAAGTTTGTAAAGGTATGCTAGAAATGTGGAAATGAAGGGCACTACAAAGGGAGTGCAGATCTAAAGCTCCTGAGAAAGGAAAGGGATTTGATGATGCTCATGCGGAGAGGCAAAAACCACCTCGTATGAAGGTGGGGATGTGTATTTGGCTTCTTCTTCAAATACACATGTAGATCATGAGGCATGGTTGATTGACTCAGGTGCATCCTTTCACTTCACTCCCCATAGGAAGTGGTTCTGCGAGTATGAGAAATATGATAGTGGTGATGTCTTCCTAGGGGATGACAGGAAGGCTAGAATCCTTGGACGCGGAAAATTCAAGTTGAAGTTGCAAGGTGGAAAGATTATAACACTTCCTTGTGTTCTGCATATTCCTGCATTGGCCATAAATTTGATATATGTAAGCAAGATGGGTGATGCAGGTGTTAAAAAGTGTTCTAAAAGGACACCTGCAAGATGGTTAGAACATTGGTATTAGGTGGGGAGCATCATTTGGAACCTACTGTACAAGTACTTCTTGTTGTTATGGGTATACTTGATTGTGGTTCTAAAGTGGAAAAGTGGAGCAGAAAGCCTAGTTGTCTCTGGAGAAAAGACAATGCTATGGCATCAAAGGCTTGGACATATTGGAGAGAAGGGCCTTCGGATACTACATAGAAATGGTATGGTAGAAGGTATGTCTAATTTCTCTCTGGATTTTGATTTCTGTAAACATTGTGTATATGGGAAGCATAATCGGGTGAGTTTTCCTTTTGGTGCTAAGAGGATGAACAAGATATTAGAACTTGTGCACAGTGATGTGTTTGGACCTGTGTCAGTTCCATCACTGGGAAAGTTTGTGTACTATGTTTCATTCATAGATGACTTCTCAAAGAATACATGGATATATTTCTTGAGGAAGAAATCTGAAGTCTTTGACAGATTTAAAGAATTTAAGGCTCTGGTGGAAAACCAGACAGAGAAGAAGATAAAGGCGCTGAGGACAGATAATGGTGGGGAGTTCTGCAAGAAGGAATTTGAAGAGTTATGTAAGAAGTGTGGTATAGCACGGTAGAAGACTACTCCATACACACCTCAAAAAAATGGAGTTGCAGAAAGAATGAACAGAACACTGATGGAAAAGGCAAGAAGCATGCTCAGTGGTACTGGGTTAGGACAAGAATTCTGGGCAGAGGCAGTGGAGACTACATGTTACCTAGTTAACAGATCACCTTCATCAGCGTTGGAGGATAAGACTCCACATGAGGTATGGACTGGTAAGAAACCCTCTCTTTCACATCTAAGGGTATTTGGATGTGATGCATATGTACATGTTCCAAAGAAGAAAAGGACCAAGTTGGATAATAAATCTGAAAGGTGCATCTTTATTGGGTATAAGGATGGTTTAAAGGGTTACAAGCTTTGGAACCCAGAAACAAGGAAGGTTGTGTACAGCCGAGATGTGGTGTTTAGAGAGGTGAAAGATGTTGTTAAACATGAAATCATACCAAAGGAACCTGAGAAGATAGAGTTTGAGCTAAAGTAGGATGAATCAGACTCTACAACAGAAGAAGACTCAGAAGATGAAGAGCCACAAACTCCAGCTTTGAGAAGATCAGTTCGGGAAAGAAGGCAACCAGAAAGGTATAGTCCATCTGCTTTCTGTTCAGGTTTTGCCTTAATTATAACTGATGATGAACCCAGAACTGTCAGGGAGGCAGTAGATTCAGAGGATGGAAAACTCTGGAAAGAGGCCATGGTTGATGAAATGGCATCCTTGCACAAAAACGATGCATGGGATCTGGTGGAGTTGCCGGCTGGAAGGAAGGCCATTGGGAGAAAATGGATGTTTAATAAGAAGATGAATGTAGAAGGCAAGGTGGAGAAATACAAAGCTCAGTTGGTAGCGAAAGGTTATTCCCAGGTGCCGGGAATTGATTTTAGTGATATTTTTTCTCCTGTTGCCAAAGTCACTTCTATTAGATTAATTTTATCTGTTGCTGCTGCATTTGATTTTGAGATAGAACAAATGGATGTGAAGACAACATTTCTTCATGGGGATCTAGAAGAGGAGATCTACATGAAGCAACTTGAAGGTTTTATGGTTAAGGGTAAGAAAGAACTGGTATGCAGGTTGAAGAAGTCTCTGTATGGGTTAAAACAGTCACCAAGGATGCGGTATCAGAAATTTGATACCTATACACGAGGACTTGGCTTCACCAGAAGCAAGGAGGATCACTGTGTTTATTTTAAATTAATTGGTGACCGTGTTATTTATTTGGTCTTGTATGTGGATGATATGTTGTTGATTGGAAATGACAAAGAAATTATCCAAGATTTGAAGACCCAACTATTCTCCAAATTTGACATGAAGGATCTTGGTGCTGCAAACTATATTTTGGGCATGGAAATTAAGAGAGATCAGGCAAAGAGGAAGCTCTGGTTAAACCAGAGGAAGTATGTCGAGACTATATTGCAGAGGTTCAATATGCACGATAGTAAACTGGTGAATGTTCCTATTCCTGTAGGTGTAAAGCTTTCTGTTGAATAGTGTCCCAAGACAAAAGAAGAAGAGGAGGATATGTCCCGTGTTCCATATGCAAGTGCAATGGATAGCCTGATGTATGCAATGGTATGTACTAGACCAGACATTGCACATGCAGTGGAAGTATTGAGCAGGTTTATGTCAAACCCAGCAAAGGATCATTGGACAGCAGTGAAGCGGGTTTTCAGATATTTACGTGGCACTAGTGACTATGGCTTGTGCTACCAAGGAAGACCAGGATTGGAAAGAATGTTGGACATTCATGGTTTTGTTGATGCAGACTAGGCTGGAGATCTAGACCAAAGAAGATCTAGAAGTGGGTATGTGTTTAGCCTGTTTGGAGGCGCAGTCAGTTGGATGAGTAAAAGATAGTCTGTAGTGGCTCTTTCAACTACAAATGCAGAATACATGGCAAACACTCATGCAAGAAAGGAAGCATTTTGGTTGCATAGATTGTGTTCAAGTATGGGGTTGGTACACCAAGCTATAAGGATAGACTATGATAGCCAAAGTGCAATTTTCTTGGCTAAGAACCCTGCTTATCATTCAAAGACAAAACAAATTGATGTTCAATATCACTTTGTTAGAGATATGGTTGAGGCTAAAGGGTGTTTCTGGTGAAGGTGGACACTTTGAAGAACGTTGTAGATGCATTGACGAAGTCTGTGAGCACTCAGAAGTTCTCTTGGTGTAGAGAAACAATGGGTTTTGAAGAATTGGGCCAATGACTAAGCTCTCCTATGGCCCCCTGCAGAAAGAAAACAACAAGTGGGAGATTGTTGGGTATGTGTTATATTCTTTCCATGACTAATCACGTGCGGGGGGGGTGGTAAGAGGGGGGGCGATAGCCCCCGCTTTGTGCTTGATAGTGGGTCACAAGCTAATATGATTTCTGAAGACTTGGTTAAGAAACTAAAACTTGATTCTGTTAGACATCCAGGACCTTATCCTTTAGGGTGTATATGAAAGAATTAAAACTTGTAGGTTACAATGAAGTGCATACTAATATTCACCATCAATTCAAACTTTCTTGATGAAGTTGAACTTGATGTGGTGCCACTTGAGATATCGGGTATTGTTTTGGGAAGTCCTTATCTTTATGATAGGAAAGGAGTATTTCATTGCCATGAGAATAAGTATCACTTGTTTAAAGATGGAATTGAGTACATAATTAGAGAGCATAAGAAGAAGACAAGTTTGTCTCTTATAAATGCAGGAGAAATAAAGAGGATAGTGAATGCAAGTCAGAATTTGACATTTTTGATGATCAAACATAGAGATGTTTTGAATCAAACCTTTCAAAAAGATGCATCGAATGAAAAAGTTAATTTCATTAAGGTGTATTATGCTTGTAATGAGATGTTTCAGGACTCTAATAGGTTGCTTTTGAAAGGAGGTGAATAAGATGTAAAACGTTTGTAGTAGTTAACATCAATGTTGAGCAGTGTTGGAAACAAGATGCCGGTGCAAGAGAGTGCACAAGTCAAAGAGAAAGCGACAAAGCAGTTTGAAAAAGAAGTCATGAGTTCCATAAGTGGTTGTTTTTGGTTTTCAAAGGGTACATGGAAATGACGAAGATACTTGGTCAAGAGTCGATGCAAGTACAAAGCAAGATCAATTAAGAATCACCATGATGACAGTGTGCAATGTGAGACAATTTTTAAGTTTCCTTTGATTGATGACCAAGGTAGGAATAAGTGTGTTTATGCAAGAATAGCTTGCTGCTTTGCAAATTCATGGGAATTGTAGCATGGCAGTGTCAATGACAGTAAGATAAGGTCACAAGAGTCAAGGAAAAAGTTAAGTTTTTGTGAAAATCTTAATTTGATGAAAATGGGAAAATTTTAGTGGATAAAGATTGGTACGGTGAGGGAACAATACCCTCATCCACATTGTTGTACATATC
The DNA here is from genome assembly GCA_034641835.2 of Pinus albicaulis. Lineage (NCBI taxonomy): Eukaryota > Viridiplantae > Streptophyta > Pinopsida > Pinales > Pinaceae > Pinus > Pinus albicaulis. Next base: position 959,205,811 of record CM076577.1, on the reverse strand, counting down.
AGCCCCTCCATTCAGAAATTTGGCCAACAGCCCCATTCAAATTCGTTTAAAACCTCTGCGATGGCCTAACACCTCCATATTTCTGCTTAACACTCCCCTTTCCGCCCATAAAATACACTGTGCAAAGGTTAAAACCCGCAATAAAAATTTATATCAGGCCCAAACCCTTTTGGCCTTAGCCCCCATATTCTATTTATCTACGTGACCACAGCCCGGGACCGAGCACTAATCACAAAGGCGCTCTACATATAAAGTCATCGACTGCACCATAAACCGTCCGATCAGTCACAAATCAACGGTCCCATAGCATGCCCGCCTGGTGGTCCCTGTGCCCAAAATCCGGTGGTTTATTCCGCACCACCTTCGATCAACGGGCGGTATTCTCCGCAGTGCCAGCGATTCCATTGAATGTGCGCTGCATGTCTTTTGTACGGGCCCGAAACCGCTCCCATTTCGCACGTTAATGATCAGTCAAAGGTCGGGTAGCGGAGTAAATGGCGACCGTAAGATCTCGGGGCCTCCATCCGACGGCCATCGTGCCTCGAAGATGCATGCGCTTTATCTCAGGCCCCCGCTCTCCCCGCGCATTAAATTTCGGCCAAAGGATGTGCAGCGGAATCAATCATCGTCGTCCGATCCTGCGCCTTTCATCCAACGGTGTTTATCTTCTAAAACTGCACGCGTTTTAACCTACGTCAACCGCGTCCCTGGCCCACCTTTGATTGCCCTCCAGCTCATTCTAACCGTCGATCTCATTCAGAGATCGTGTGGCCCATAATCACTCACATTCTCCCCGCTTGACTAAGTCCTCCGCCACGTCATTTGTTCTCCTTGGCTTTTTGTGCGCCTATGTGTCATCACCCCGCGTGCCCATTATATTTCCATCCCTGTCACCTATATATATGTGTTTCATTCATATTCATCATTTTTATTCATACATCGTGTTTAAACTGTTTTACATGGAAAACTTACATCCTGTCTGTTTACCAAAACCTCTCTGTAATTCCGCTGTCACCCCACATGTTCTTTCCATGTAGCCATATCATCGACGCCACCACTGTCTCCACCCCCACTCCCCTTACACCTGTGTCTGGTTTTTCTAATATATTTGTGAGTTTTGCAAGTTTATATGGAGGAGCTGCCAAATATATCACCTCTGTTGCAGAGGCCAAGATCTTCTCTAAGGACAATCTTTAAAGGTAAAAATTTAAGAACAAGGCTGGCGGTGGTTGCTATGATATGACCTCATTAATGGAAGCATAAATAAAATCCATTGAACCTTAAAGACGCCTGCAGAGGGAAAGATTACACAGCGAGAAATATTAATTGGGCGGCATACAAATATCAGTGAAAAGTGAGAAAGCCAGTGCCCAGCCTTATGATTTTGAATTTTAATTTAAAGATTGGAAGACCGGGATTATCATGCACCAACACAAGCAACCTCAGGGTTTTATTGCAGTAGATTTTTCTCTTCCAATCAAGTACATAACATTTGTATATTTTATTCTTTGTGTCTTGTTAAGAGTAGATTTTCATCCTCACCATTTATTCCATGAAGCAGCAGCAGAGTACTTGCACCAGTTCAGCACCGTCAAACAGCATAGGTGGGTTTTTCCTCGCCAATTGTTTTTAATGAGTCAATTTAATGTACATTACCTACCTCATTCTCTAGAGTTTTCGGTCTTTCCTATAAAAACCAAGAAGAAAGACATTGTAAGGGTTCCAGATTTCTATCAGCAAACTGTGCAGTGAAAGGCTTTGTATACATCTTGTAAGTTTCTGTATGAAGGCTCAGAACCCGTAGGGTCTCAGTGAGGAGGAGTTATAACTGTAATGAGGATTCTGGTCTTTGGTATCCCACAGTATGTAATCTTTTCTTATGTGTTAATATAATATCTCATTTCATTGCATTTATCTTCTTGTATCATGTTCTAGAATGCGAGTGGCTCACTGATCTTAATTAAGGATTCATCCTAGTTGGTGCCCATACTTGGATTAGTCAAGCGCTTTAAATAGGCCTAGTCATGATATACTGTTCCATGTTCATGTCATTCATATTTTCTGCTATATTAGTTACTTGAGGAAGGTGCTTTTAAAATGCCATTGTCATGTATGGATTCTTAGTTGGATAAGCCCATATGTGGTTCTGTTGTGTATCTGGGTATCAGCCTCATGTTAACTAGTATCTCCTTCATGTTTTCCTCACTGCATCCATTTTCTGATATTTTATTTCTGTGGCATACTATTTGAACTGGCCCTCTTTGCAGTAAGCTGTCTCTTAACTGTCTGATGCTTTTGTATTGGATTTTTGCATGTTGTTCCTACATTATTCTTATCTTTGTATCAGCTTCTGAGAGAGTTTGGTTCCATTTAAACTAATTTCCTTGTTTTACAAGAGATAGTAGGAGAGATTTTGGATTGACAACCCAAGATATATTATGAGCTCCTTTCTATGTTAAGATGTCCTAGGCACTGGTCTATGGAAACTCTAGGCTGTCTCTAGGGGATGACATAATTGTCGACAACACACATGATCAATAATCGAAGAGATTTTGGGGTCCAAAAGGCTTCTAGTGGGGAGGAATGATCTGGTGCTTGATGTAAAATCTAAAAAATGAAATTTCTCATAATTGATTGGAAATTGAATGACATCGAAGAGATCGTTGCCAAGAAGCCGACACAATTTGTTTTGTCGAAAACATAGTCCGTATGAAGAAGATAGAGCATGATGTTCATTTTCTTAAACATCTAAAAAATTTGCAGAACATGAAAAAAGGATGAAATGGTAGCCCAGTCAGCATACAAGGTATATTATGGGAATCTTATTCAGTTTTTCCCAATGAAACTATGACAAGTGTCACTGCAGGATTCACCAGTTTGGTTTGAAGGTGATTTTTTTTTAAGTGTTGCTCGTAAGGTTGAATTTGATTTTTTTTTATGGATGGACATGCCAACTAGAGGCTGACACATGGTGCAACCAGGGGCCACCACGTACCCCCTCTGGTAGACCCTCTCCAAAGTTCGAACTTCATTTTTATTCAATGGTCCGCATTATATATTATATGGTAAGGTTGGTTGGACTAATGTTTTATTGGGCGCATTTGAAATTAAACCAAATTCCATGGAATACTATATAACCAAAGTTAAAAATACATTTATAGGGGTGCATATTTTAAATATCAAAGGTCCGCATTACATTTTATTTAAATACCAGAATTCTTGAACTATGGTTTTGCCGCACATATAGTATTATGGAGCACAATTTACCAAGGGATGGGTGAAGGTAGGGGCTCGACCTTGCGACCTCCCTTGCGCAAATAGACGATCTTACCAATAAGCCATAGAAACATATCTAAATAATCTATTTCTGTGATATATAATTATTTTCATATAGTTACTCTGATAGCGGGAAGGAGGCGGCCAACCCCCTCCCCATGTGTCCTTACCACATAACCTTATCAAAGTACTTCCACTAAATGTGCCTATGTGCCATAATCTCGAGTTTTCCCACCCTTAAGTGTAGTTAGTATTAATTAACCGAAGATTAATATGGTGGACTTTTCGGTGGTACCCCCAAATTCAGAGCTTCCCCCAAATTTAGCGGTGCTAACTGCAGTCTTCTCTAGTTTTGCAGGCAGTTTATTAGGAAAAATGGATTTTGCCATATATTTTGAAATTTTTGACCAAATTGAGAGAAAGAAGATTCATTTATGATATATTTGGATATTCTGGAATCATTGAAGTAGGTTTCAGGAGCTGTAGGTGAATGTAAACAACAATTATTTCAATTTTTAGCTAATACAGAGGCCTAAGCCATGGAAGCTAGACCAAGGAGATGTAGCCCAGGAGGGGTGAAATCCTTCATCAAAACACTGTGTTAATAGATCAATTGTGATGGTTTTATATACATGTTATTGTTGTTGTTTATCATTTGTTTTTCATGCTTTATTCTCTTGAAATTAATTTAAAAACTCAGCTCATTTACGTGTTAGACACACATAAACATCAAGGAAACCTATGCAAATAAAGCATAAGATCAACAAATAAATTTTAAATCTGAAGATGAAATTAGCAGAACAAAACTAACATTCAAATTTAGATCATGACATCACAAGATAATATGTAGAATAGTCCAAAATTTAACCATGATGAATTGATATAAAAACACATATTCAACAAGATTCATACCAATGCAAATGAAGTAGTCCATAAGCACAAGCATAAGTTAAATAACATAAATTGAAAATAAAACACGAATAGTCCTACTTTATTCACAACATATGCATGAAAGTGTGCCGGCTCTGAGTTTTAATAAAATGTGAAATTTCCAATCTTACATACACCATTGACAAACCACTAGCCCCAATAGTGGAACATGAAGTCAACAACACCTTCTCCTCCAAAGAAGTATACTCACTCTACGCTACGAATAAGCCAAGGCTGTCACAAAACTCCCAAGCTCTTTCTAAACCTAAGCCTAGCCAAAATTTTGGCTCCCAAAATCCCTTTACATGAGTTATGAGGATATATTTATAACAAAAGAGGGTGAATCTTCACATTCCCCTTTGTGACTCTTGGACTCCCCTCACAACTCTTCAACTTATTTACAAAATGAGTCATTACATTACATTATAACTCTTAACATTTCAATATTGTCACTTGGAATCACTTGACAAATGATTACAAATAATAATACATTTTACACTAATACCCATATAAGAAAAAATAGGGTAGAGACAAATTTACAACCTAAAAGGACAAAATACTATGATTCTTGTGTTTGGGGAGACTCTAGCTCAACAACTTCCACTTGATGCTTTCTGGTCACATATTGGTGCCAAGATCTGTACTGTGATATGACATCCCCAAACTATGTGATGGTGTCTAGTTGGAAGTGGACTCTATCTTGCATAGAATCTGGGTACAATGATTTGGAACCAGTCTTAACTTATTTGTCAAGCAGGAGAAACATTGTTCTAATATGGACATGACCACCAATGTAGTTCTACGTGTTCTGTCTGTTCAACTCCAAATTCTCCTTGGTGGAAATTTATCTCATCTTCTCCAAGTTCTCTTCAATGTCCTTCCTGACCTAGTGTCTGTGTTTGGCTTTGGTGAGCGAGCCAATTGATGGGATCCTATGTGTTTTCACCAAGAAATCCAAACTATTGTATAACTGTACAAATGAGGCCTGAATACTCCCAATGAATGAGGTGAGTTTCTTGTTGTTCTAAATCAACATTCAAACAATTTATTTCTCCAGCTCTTCCTATGACTTAATTTTCTTTACCAAGTTAAACGATGCCCCTTTGTATCACATTGTTCATTCATGCACGATGAAAATGGAAGCTTGTACATTCTAAAGAGATTTGACAAAGTTTTTTCTCTACAACAACAAGCCATGCAAGTGAAAAACTACCTTATTTATGGTTATAAGCTCCTCATAGAGGTCCCACATGGTCTCTCCAAGTGTCGATAGTTCACCAAGTATCACTGCTCTCATCTCTTCTAAGTATACTTGTGCGGAAGATGCATTTTGTGCTACCGCGTGGAGCTATTCTATATATTTCCAGGAAAACTATAATTTCTGTGCCAATTTCTTATTCTTGGTCATCATATATTGAGTGTTTGATCTTGCTGCACCTTCAAAGGCCAAGTTGGATTTGACAATGGAATTCGTATTCTTCATAGTATTTTCCACTATCACCCTCTCTCCGATGAATGCAGATGATGCAAGGTCATCTGAAAAGTGATTTCTACATGCTTGTACAATCTTCTTATGGAGTTAATTGTATGAAATATTGTACATGTCCATGACTAGATGATCATCAAGAGGAACAAATTCCTCTTCCTCACTTGGGGCTAACTCAACTGCTGGAGGTGGTGGAGATTGAGTGGTGACATTTTGTGCACTTGACATCAGGTCGACATCCTGATTTTGTGGCTCTTGTGCCTCCTCCATGTTCACAATATCAATCAATTCCTCAATATGAGTAAGATCATAATCCTGAATCTGTCCGCTCTCCCCCTCAACTGCTGATTGGTTCAGTTTGTGCTCTTCATCTTGCTTTTATTCCATTTATTCTGCTGTTGCACATTTCCTTTCTTCTTCTTCCTACTTATGCTTCTCTTATTGTTCTTGCTTATGATTTTCCTCCTACATTCTCCTCTGCTACTCTTCTCTTTTCCTCTGTTATGCTCTTTGCAGCGTCCATCTCCTATTTGCGTCAATTTCTAAAGCCCTTTTCATAACAAGTGGATCCACTTTCATCTTAAGACTTCTTTCTCCCCCTAGACTTTCAACAAACTTTCTCTTTCCCTTATATTGAATGAGGTTTCTCCCTTTTAATGGCACTACTTCTGGAGTTGCTACTCTCTGCGGAGTGACCTATGAAGTTCTTGCTATACTGACCGACACATGGGGTTTGGAGGCATTTTAAAAATTCTTCCATGGATCCTCCTCCCAAAAATGAAATATTTCTCTGAGCCACTAATAATTTATTCTCGCACATTGGTATTTTCAAATACCATGGGGATCGTACAGATTAAAGTATCAGGTACCAAATTCAAAATTTTCTCTTACCTTTCTTTCCGTGTCCGCTACTTTGAGATTCTTGATCTCGTATAATACATCTTGCAAAGGAAGAATGGGCCATGGTGCTTCCTTATTCCTGTGCAAGACTGATGAAAACCCTGTGGCAAGATGGTATGACACTTCTTTCATGAAAAGCTTGTCGGTGGCATACCTTGGAAAAATATGCGGCGACTTCAGAGCACCGAACATTCTAAGGAAGGTGCTATCCGGCGAGGAAAATGAATATGCAATCTCTGCTATTTCCTCCCTTGCTCCGCGTGACATGCAAGGTGGTTCTTCCTTAAATATAATCTTATATAACAGAATGATGAAGTGGTAATTTAGCTTCTTTATTACTCCTCGATGATTTCAATCTGAGAGAAGTTTGCAGTAGATGTGCACGACAGGTCCAATTCATGCCAAGTCCAACTCATGCCAGGAAATTCATTCTATGCAAAGATCACATCCAGTAAATAGTCATACATATAGAATCACGCTGGCCCGCCCTTGGGAGGATTCCAACATGTGCTTCATGGGCTCTCAACTGCTGAACCAACAAATATGACTAGTTGAATGACTTCCCCTCATTCACCACCTGGTTCAATAAGATTTCCCACCCTTCATGAAAGGTCTTTATGCTCTGTTGTCCATATATTTTGCAAGCTAAGATAACCAAGAGCTGGTCGGCCCTCATGATAAACTTTGTATTGTACGCATGGGTAGGTTTCTATCGAAACTTCGATGTCTCCTTCACCCAACCTATAACAATATATATTGTGCTTACATAGTTGTTGGTGTCATAGAAGAATGAGTCCATTAGTGTTACTGGCTTGGGAAAATGGTACATTATCTTATAGTATTATGCCAAAAATGTAGCAAGATTCTTTTCGCTGGCATTGTTCAATCTCATTGTCTTCACATCAATGTGTGAAACAATCCAGTTGATAACTTCTACACATGGGAATACTGTATATCTGCATGCAACCCTGTATAATCTCGACTGCTTAACATTGAGATATACCTATCAATCCTCTAGATTTGTCTTGAATTTCTTTGCTAAAAAAGAATCCTTAAATTTCTACCATGTTAGATCTAACCCCTTTTCCACAAAAAGTTGAGTGTCCACATACACTAGAAATTTAACTGGCGTTTTCTCAACTGCTTCCCCAATACTACTTTTAGTGGTATATTTTGAAGTATCTCTCTTGGGTTCCATGGTAAAAATGAATTCTAGAGAGAATTTTTAAACAACTATGGTACCTATGGGAAAAAAAAGGCACTCATGGCAAGCAAAAATTATCTTCTGCAAATCTATATTCAAAGAAAGATCAAGGAAGAAACTAACAAACTAGAGAGAAGGATTGAATAATTTTCTTGATCAATTAAGGGAGACTGGCTGTGGGAACAACACATTTCTCAGTCCTAATATCCAAGGGTTCAACCCGCGGCTTGAGACTGTGCAATGCACAATTGAGTCTTGGCAGTGACTGGGAGAGATTGCGCATTATGTAGTCTTAGTGGCCAAGGTGGTAGAAGAATCTCTGGAACTACTCAATGTGGATTTGGGCCACCTTGTACTACAAATTTCAGAGTCTTAGAGGTGAATCTCTCTGCTTGAGCCTCAAACTTACACAATTCTCAACTAGGAAAAGTGAAAAAAGACCAAGGGAAAGTGCATATCTGCCCAGTGAAAGTGTGGGAGATAAGAAGATCTAAGTGATGATGTGAGTTTGAGTACAGATTTAACTAATTATGAATGAATCAATGCAAAATAAGTGTAGGAACTTAACCAACGAGAGGAAAATCAAATACGTGAGGAGAGTCGCCGCAATGACGACCATCGGTGCAAAAAAAGAGAAACAATGTGACACTTGTGAAATGAAAACGATAACTTGAAAAAACACTTCTAAAATCTAATATAAGTTAAAACATCATCAATCATGAAGAGAAATAAGTGAAACAACACTCATATAAGTGAAACGACAAAAAGCGACAAAAATAGTGGCAAAAGACAAAAAAAGCGAAACTTACCTGAAAAAGTGACAACGATTGCACCAAAGGTTCCTTTATCTCCTCATGAATGCTAAAGATCCAATATTGAATGTTAAAATGAGCTCTAGAAGTTCCAATTAAATATATTTGAGTGAGTTAGGGTTTATGATGCACATGCCTAAAATCGAGGAAAAAACGACACATGGTGGAAGTTTCTAAAATAACAAATGTGCCTCCTTCGGGAAACTAATAATGGATTCGTATTTTCCAGGGATTATTTTTTGGTTTTTAGCTTTTTAGAGAAACTTTCCATGCACGTTTTCAAGAAATATTTCCCAATTATGGGGAACTGGGCAATTTCCGGCTCAGTGCATTTCAGAATGTCTAAGATGAAAGGAAGTATTGTGAAATTTATGGGCTCAGTGCATTGCGCAGTTTCTGAGTTGAAGGGAAGTATTGTGAAATTTTTGGGCTTAGTGATGGGATGCATAAATTGCACAATACTTCCCTTCAGCTCAGAAACTGTGCAATGAAATGATCCCATAAATTGCACAATACTTCCCTTCAGCTCAAAAAATGCGTAATGCACTGAGCCGGAAATTGTCGAGTTCCCTAGAATTGGGAAATATTTCTCTATAGTGTGCATGAAAAGTTTCTTGAAAAAGATAAAAAGTGGAAAATCATCCCTGGAAAATAGGGATCCATTATGAGTTTCCAAAAGGAGGCACATTTTTTATTTTAGAAACTTCCACTATGTGTTGCTTTTTCCTTGATTTTAGCTACCTTCCATGACTACGCAATTTCTGAGCTCAAACTATAACTTCCAATCAATATTACACAATTCCAATCATCAAGACTAGCTTGCACTCATGGATTACACAATTTTTGGAGGAAAGACGAGAATTGTTGTAAGGTTAATTTAGGAGGTTAGCTTGTGACTTAGAAAGATTAGTTAAGTGTGAAAAAAGTAAAGACAAGCACATATGAAAAGGATAAGTCTCAATAAAATCAATAATACTTGAGAACAATGCAAGATAAGCTCCTGTGGATAGGAAGGAAGACTCCAAAACCGAAGCATAGGAAAAATTTTGGAGGGTGGTTATAGCCGCTACAAAACTTGGTGACACACTGGCATAAATCCAGCTCTATGTATGGACATTATCTCATTAAAAAAAAGTCTAAGTATTCCAGAAGTATTGTTCAGTTCATTGATTACCACAACTTCTTCACTTAGCTTGAGTTAAATATGTAGTCCATACCATTATCTTCATCGGTGGTACACTAACCAAGGCAAGTCAAACTAAGTTGCTTCAATTAGGGATGATGAGTATATAGATGCACAAGTAAAATAAAGAATGAAATATTCACGCAAAGTGAGGGAATATATAGATAACCAGGCATTGATAGTAGTGCAAATTCCTCTTGTATTTCACCATGCTTTATCTGAAGCCAAACATAGTCTCATGTGAAAATTATCCTATAACTGAAAAGAAAACAAACAAAAGAAAAGAGCAGAGACGAAAGCAAATCAAAGAAAAGAAAATCAAATAAAACAACTAATAAAGACAAAAAATTACTCCTACTCCTAATCTAATCAATACATAGGCCAGAATCACATGAAATGATACTTCCAGTGCAGCCATCGATGCATTGGCTGGCCTATGCACACAAGGGAACACATGTCAAGAAAGTTATAGAAACATAAGAAAAAACAAAAAATATAAAAAAATGCAAAAAAAAATGTTAGAAGTTTGGAAGTGCATGCAAAAAAGTAAAAAAAAAAATGTACATGGAAGACATTTTGCAGATACATTGTTGTGTTTAGACACAATGCGACTCAAATACACACAAGAAAAAATTTTTGAACTACGAAAACGGGCGAACATAAAGAAAGAAGAAAATTTTCGTTTTTCAATAGTGCTCCCCACATATGAATCCTCCAATGACTAAGAAAATGGATCATGTAATGCAGCTGGAGGATGCAAAAATTGTAAAACAAACTAATATTCAATGTCTGTGGCAGAGTGATGTGGAGCCTGGGAAGATTCAACAATGTTTTGATCGGGAGTGGAATTGACCTCAAGAAAACGAGAACCTGACATAACCATAAAATGGGGATGAAGTGCCTCGACATCTTGGGGAATTTCTAACTCATCAGAAGATAGATCATCGAATATTGGTGGATTTGAAAAATAAGCAGTCGATAATCCAGAAGAGGTGCAGAAGGAGAAGAATCATCCTTCACTGCAAATTCTTATTCGGATATGGACTCCCACACATAATCATTGTAAATGATATCACAAGTTGGATTCTCAACATCAACTCCATCCAGAACTTGATCCTCATGAAAATCACAAGAAAGGTTTGAAAAAGGTGAACAAAATAACTCACAATCCACATGACCAAAAGAACCAAAGGAACCAAATAATGAGGACGAGGAGATAACATTTCATCGTAACCATCAGATTCCCATCCAAACCTACATTGAAATTATGAGTATGTGGGGTTGGAGGGGATGGTGGTAGATCAACAAATGAATTTTCAAGTTATCCCACCTCAACCTTTATAACTAGAGATGTTTCATGAGAAGGGGAAAAAGGGTCACTTGGAGCAACAACTTCGTCCATCGTATATTTAGAATCTTTAATACCGACGTATGTTGGGAGAGGTTCGAAATATTCAAGTTCATGGAGATTATTCGAAACGTGAACAAGATATTGAAATCTCTCTAATAAGAAAGGCCAATCAAATTCATCTTCAGGAAATTGAAAGAAAATATGAATGAAACGATTATGAAAATACTCAAGTGATTCATCAAGTTTTTTTCGTAATCGTAAAATTTTATTGCACATAAGTTTATGATCATACATATAAAAAGCATGAAACAGTTCTATGAAAAGATGTTCAAAAGAGTGTATGGAGGCATCAGGAAATGTGTTACACCCTTCCCTTATGCTCCCTTCCAATGTGATAATGAACAACCTAATGCCAACATCCTCAAAGTGGATGTTGTGCTTTTTGCATAATTTGAGAAAATGAGTGATGTGCTCAAATAAGGTTGTTTCACCCTCGCCATTGAATTTCATATATGACAAGTCATCAATAATTCTAGTCGACACTTTCAAATTTGTGGGTTTAGAAAAAAATGCCAGGGTTATGCTTTGCGTAGAAGCTATAAATGAGTGTGAAATTCTAAGATACTTCATGGGCTCAATTCATCACCTAGCCCTCCTTCTAGTGCCATAATTGTTGATGGTGTTCAAGGGATATCAACGATATGAAGTTCCAATTAGACCTCAAACCATTTGGAGTAGGAGTCCTAGTAGTGGGGTGTTAATGATATGCCTTGGTTGTGAATACACATAAAGTGGTGCATGGTGTCCTTAGTGAGAACATGTGTGTTACCCTGCGGAACGACAGGTGCGATGCATAAATACTCTAACACACGAAGGGAAAGGAAGTGATACCATTAGAATCTTGTAATAGTACAAAGATTGAAAGGAACACACGAGCATAATGACATCAAAAGATAATATGGAATATTCCACAAGTTAACCTTTATGAATTAATACAAAAACACACATTTAACAATATTCGTACCAATGCAAAAGGAGTATTTCATAAGGATAAGCATAGTTTAAATAAAATACATTGCAAATACAGCTAGAATAGTCCTACTATATTTACAACATATGAATGAAAGTGTTCCTAATTTGAGTTTTATTAAAAGTGAAAGTTCCAATCATACATACACCATTGGAACCACTAGCCAAAATAGTGGAACATGAATTCAACAACACCTCCTCCTCCAAAGAAGTATACTCCCTCTATGCTACGGAGAAACCAAGACTTTCGCAAAACTCCAAAGCTCTTTCTAAGCCCAATCCTAGCCAAAATATTGGCTCCCAAAATCCCTTTACATGAGTTATGAGGATATATTTATAATAAAAGGAGGTGAGTCTTCACATTCCCCTTTGTGACTTTTGGACTCCCCTCATGATTCTTCAAATTATTTACAAAATGACTCATTACATTACATCATGAATATTCACATTCCAATATTGACACTTGGAATTTTACTTTACAAGTAATTAAAAATAATATTACATTTTACACTCATACCCATATAAAACAAAATATGGTAGAGACAAATTGAAAACCTAACAAGACAAAAAACTATGATGCTTGATTTTGGGTAAACTCTATCTCAACAAATTCCACTATATGCTTCTCGGTCACATATTGGTGTCAATCTCGGTACTGTGCAATGATATCACAAAACTACGTGATGGTGTCTCGATGGAAGCAGATGCTGGCCTCCATAGAATTTATGTACAATCATTTAGAACCAATCTTAACTTATTTCTCAAGCAGATGAAACATTGTTTTAATCTGGATAGGACCACCAATGTAGTTCTGCATGTTCTATCTCTTCAGCTCCAAATCCTCCTTGGTGGAAATCTGTCTTAGCTGCTCCAAGTACACTTCGATCTCATGCCTGACTTGGTGTAAGTGTTTGGCTTCATTGAGCGAGCCAAATGATGGGATCTTGTGTGTGTTGACTAAGAAATCCAAACTGTTGTATAGCCGTACATATGAGGCCTGAATACTCCCAATGAGTGAGCCAAATGATGGGATCCTGTGTGTTTTGACTAAGAAATCGAAACTGTTGTATAGCCGTACATATGAGGCCTAAATACTCCCAGTGAGCGAGATGCTTGTTGTTCTGAATCAACATTCAAACTCTTTATTTCTCTAGCTGAGTTTTCCTGCGGTTCATTTTATTTACCTAATTTAAGTGGCTCCCCTTTGTATCACATTGTCCATTCATGCAAAACGATGATAGCCGATTGTACATTCTTAAGAGTTTTGACAAAGCCTTTTCTCTACTACAACAAGCCATGCAAGTGAAAAAATTCCCTATGTATGGTTATAAGCTCCTCATAGAGGTCCCGCATGGTATTTCCAAGTGTTGATACTACACCAAGTATCGCTTCTCTCATGTCCTCCAAGTAGACCTGTGTAGAAGCTGCATTCTGTGCTACTACGCATATATGTTCTATCTCTTGCTAGGTAGCCTATAAGTTCTATGCTAATTGCTTATTATCGGCCATTAAATACTGAGTGTTTGTTCTTGCTGCACTTGCAAAGGCCAAGATTTCTTCGACAATGGAATTCAAATCATTCCTAGTGTTCACCACTATCACCCTCTCTTTGGTGAGTGCAGGCGGTGTGAGGTCATATGGAAAATGATTTATGTTTGTACAATCTTCTTCTGGAGTTCATCATATAGAATATTGTACGTGTTTATGATTGAATCATCATAAAGAGGAACAACTTCCTCTTCCTCGTTCGGGACTAACTCAACTACTGGAGGTGGTGGAGATTGAGTGGTGACTTGTTGTTCACGAAATCAGGTCGACTTCCTAATTCTGTGGCGCTGGTGCCTCCTCCATGTCCACAATATCGATTAATTCCTCATTCTACTGATCAATCTCTCGATATTTCATCTTTTTTCTCTCCCCATCTACTGCTAGCTGGTTATGTTCTTGCTCTTCAACTTTCTTATGCATTGTTTCTTATGCTATTGCACATTTCCTTTATTTTTCTTCCTGCTTCTACTTCTCTTCTTGTTATTCCTTATGCTTCTCCTATTCCATTATCCTCCACTTCCCTTCACTTCTCCCCATTCTGCTCTTTGCATCCTTTATCTCCTCTTTGCCTCAATTCTTAAATCCATTTTTATAACAAGTGGACCCGATTTAATCTTACGAATTCTTTCTTCCCTTGGACTGTCAACAACCTTTCTCTTTCCCTTACCTTATACGAGGTTGCTCCCTTTTGCTAGAACTTCTTATGAAGTGGCTGCTATCTGCAGAGTGACCTATGAAGTTCCTTCTATACTGACCGACTCATGGGGTTTGGAGGCTTTTTAGCAATTCTTCCATGGATCCTCCTCCGGCCAAAAAAATGTCCCATTGGGCCATTGATAGTGTATTCTTGCATTGTGGTCTTTGAAAATACCATGGGGATCATACGAATTAAAGTCTTGGGTATCAAATTCAAACTTTTATATTGTCTTTCGTTCGATGTTCACTACTTTGAGATGCTTAATCTCGTAAAATCCAACTTGGAAAGGAAGAGTGGGCCATGGTTATTTCTTATTCCCGTGCAAGTCTGATGATAACCCTATGGTGATATGATATGACACTTCTTGCATGACAAGATTTTTGATGGAATACCTTAGGAAAATATGCGGTGACTTCTGAGCACCAAACATTCTAAGGAAGGTGCTATCCAGTGAGGCAAACCAATCTGCGATGCTTGATATTCACTCAATTTCTCCATGTGACATGCAAGGTGGTTCTTAATAAAAGAGAAGCTTGTATAGTGGAATAATGAAGTGGTCAGCTAGATGTTCCATTGCTCCTTGATGACTACAATCCGAGAGCAGTTTGCAGTAGATGTGCATGACAGGGTCTGGTGATGTCTAGGTCCAATTCATGTCAGGAAATGCATGCAGTGCACAGATTTCATCCAGCGAATATGAAAACATATAGAATATTTTTGGCCCACCATTGGGAGGATTATAAGCATGTGATACATGGGATCTCAACTGCCAAGCCAACAAATATGACTAGTTGAATGGCTTCCCCTCATTCACCACCTAGTTCAATAAGGTTTCCCACCCTTGAGAAAATATATTCATGCTCAGCTGTCCATATATTCTGCAAGCTAAGTTAACTAAGAGTTGGTAGGCCCTCCTGAGAGACTTTGTTTTATACGAATGGGTAGGTGTCTGTCGAAACTTAAATGGCTCCTTCACCCAACCTCTAACAATATATCTTCTACTCACATAGGTGGAGATGGCATAGAATTATGAATCCATGAGTGTTATGGATGGGGAAAATGGTATATTAGATGATAGTATTCTGCCAAAAACGTAGCAAGATTATGTCCACTAGAATTGTTCATGGTCCTAGTCTTCACATCAATGTGTAAAACAAGCCAACTAATAACATCTGCACATGGGAAGACTCTATATATGCATGCAACCCTATATAATCCTGAATTTTGAACATTGAGATATATCTACTAGCCCTCTAGATATGCCTTGAGGTTATTTGTTGAAAAAACATCCTTAAATTTCTGCCCTGTTTGATCTGACTCCTTTTCCACAAATAGTTGAGTGTCCACATACACTGGAAAGTTAACTAGTGTCTTCTCAATTTCTTCCCTAGTAATTATTTCAGTGGTATATTTTGAAGTAGCGCTCTTAGGTGCCATGGTAACAATGACTGTTGGAGAGAATTTCTCAACAACTGTGGTACATGTGGGACAAAAAAGGAACTCATGGAAAGAAATCATTAGCTTTTGCAAATCTATCTTCAAAGCAAGTTCATGCAACAAAACGAAAAAATAGAGAGAAGGATTGCGTAATTTTTTGGATAAAGTGAGGGAGACTAGCTGTGGGAATTACACATTGCATAGTTACAAAAGCCAAGGGTTCAACCTAAAGCTTGATACTGCTCAATCCATAGTTCAGTCTGGGTAGTGACTAGGAGAGATTGTGTATTGCGCAGTATCAATGGAAAAGGTAGCATACTGAGCCTTGTAACTGCGAAATGAATAGTTGGGCTAGCATATACTTCACATTTCATATTATCATAGGTAGAGAACTCGGATTGATCCTCATACTTATGCAATGCCCAAATGGGAAAAGTGAAAAATGGCCAAGGGAAAGTGCAAATCTGGCCGGTGAAAGTGTGGGAGACAAGAAGATCTAAGTGATGATGTGAGTTTGATTGTAGATCTGATTTATTATGAATGAATCAATCTAAACTAAGTGCAAAAACTCAACCAATGGGATGGAAATCAAATATGTGAGGAGAGTCACCGTAATGAGGACCATCGGTGGAAAAGAAAGAAAACTGACGTGACACTTACGAATGGAAAATGAAGACTTTAAACAACAATTCTACAAGTTAATATAAGTTAAAATGCCAACAACCATGAAGAGAAACAAGCAAAACAACACTCATAGAAGCGAAATGACAAAAAGAGACAAAAAACAGGAAAAATATGACAAAAGCGAAACTCTTCAGGAAAAGCGACAACGATTGCACTGGAGGTCCCTTGATCTCCTCAAGAATGCTAGAGCTCCAATATTTAATGTGTAAATTAGCTCTAGAAGTGTAAATTAAATATATTTGAGCAAATTAGGGTTTATGACACACATGCCTAAAATCAAGGAAAAAATGACACTTGGCGAAAGTTTCTATAATAGAGAATGTGCCTCCTTTAGGAAACTTATAATGGATCCCTATTTTATAGGGATGTTTTTTCACTTTTTATATTTTTCTGGAAACTTACCATGCACAATTCCGGGAGAGATTTCGTAATTCCGGGGAACTGGGAAACTTTTCGGCTCAGTGCATTGCGTAGTTTATGAGCTAAAGGGAAGGATTGCGTAATTTCTAGGCTCAATGTTGGGTTGCCTTCCATGACTGTGTAGTTTCTGAGATTAAGGCAGAACTACTAGTCAATATTGTGCATTTACAATAATCAAGGATAGCTTTCCCTCATGGATTGCGTAATTTCTGGAGGCAAGCCCATAACTGTTGTAAGGCTAAGTTAGGAGGTTAGATTGTGACTTATAAATATCATTTTAGTGTGAAAAAAAAGTAAACACAAGCACATATGAAAAGTAAAAGTCTCAATCAAATCAGGAATACTTGACAAAAGTGCAAGATAAGGTCCCATGGATAGGAAGGAAGGCTATTCAAAGCATATGGAAAATTTTGTAGGGTGGGTAGCTGCTACAACAGAACCCTACAAGGGTTTGCATTAAAAGAGCCTATAAACCCTAGGTAATTGTTTTATCTATAAAACTAAAAAATCCTAGAATGACATGATTGACATAATGATCTTAGGAGATAAATACCTTCTTGATTATATTCTTTTGTCCTTGTATATTTTTCTCGATTGTACTTATTGGTGAGAATTGCAGGAACATAATGAAACATATCAAAATTTTGGAAGAAAGATGAGAAGGATGGAAGAAAAAAGTGTATCAAGGATCATGTTTGATGATGATTCCTTGATAATGATGGGGATAAGGATGATATACATTAAGACCAAAAGAAATAAATAAGGGATAAATTTGGAGTATGTATGAAAGAAGTGAACTAGATGGCAGCAAGAAAGAAAGAAGCTCACCGAAAGAGAAAGAATACAATACTATTCAAAATAAATTGTTTGAAGTATGGAATTTAAGATTGTAGTCATGAAGGTTATGTAAAATGACAACATCCCTTAGCAACAAAATGAATAACTATGATATTATGTTGATTGTTCTAATCCTTTCTAAAATGATCAAAGATGATGTTGATCAAATATTGGCCAATGCTGCAAAATCAAATTTACTGGAGTAACAACGATTTTTCCCTGTGACGTGTGAAATGTTGAAATTATTGGTAGTTGAAATAATCCTTTGTAGGAATAAAGGAAGACACAAAATATTTTTTAAGCATATAGGATAAGATATTGGTGCATGCTGACCACAGATATGGTGCAGTGATCCTTAAGTCCTAATTCAATTTTATTTCAGCCTTGTTATTATTGCTTCTTGTTGGATTAGTCTATTATGGTTAGTTTTAGATGAACTGAAAGATTTGGTATGGATATCCTCACTCTTGTATTCCATGTTTCTTGATAGAGAAAAAATTGAAGATTAATTAGACTATGAGTGAAAAAAACTCCATAATTGGAGAATATGAAATGTCTAAGAGGTTGAAGAGGTGAAATCTATTCTTGGGTTGTCACCAATTTGGATGGCATGTTTGATGTTTTGCGTTGTCTTTGCACAAAATTTATTTTTTTCAAAATATAGGGCAACACAATGGATAGAAAGGTTTGAACACATTTCATGATCCCTTCTACAAGCCTATAATGTTTTATTAGCCTATATGTTGTTCTATTAGTGCATTCCTATGACTGCATATTTGTTCTAGTTTCTAAAAAATTGATAAGGAATGAATGGGGTATAACTTTGATGTAGAGGACAGGGAACATACAACTGGACCATAAAGCCCCAAATGAAATCACAAGTTTGAGGGCATACCTACAAAGGATCTGACCTAATGTTCTTCTAACCCCGCGTTCCCATGTTCCAGTCAAAATACTCCTAGAATGGGAATCCTAGCAGAATGGATGGAATGGATTTGATACTTACCAAAACCATTGATGGCTTATTCCAATTAAATAATCCTAGAAAGGTGAACCCTTACGAAACAGGTGGAATGACTCCAATAATTCCCAAAACCATGGATGACTTATTCCAATAAAAATAGCCCTAGAATAGTGAACCCCCACGAAACAACTGGAATGGCTCTAGTACTCCCAAAACCCTGGATGGATCCCAAAGTAGAGACCTTCTAAAAGAAACAAAACACCACCAAATGAACTAGGGTAAAAAATGGTGAAAGAAATGACGAGTTTGCAATTTCTCTGAGGGCTCCAACTATGAATAAGCAAAGCCAAGACTCAATACTCCATTCCTTTTTCCACAGGACTCATTGGTCCATTTGTTTTTCCATAGGACTCAATGCTAAAAAATGGTGAAATTATTATTTAACCTAGTTAAAACTTAATTTTAATTGTATATATGTTAAACATTTTATATATAATGTTATATATGTTTGAAATGTTTAACATATATAACTTAAAAATATTTTTTTATAATTTTAAAACTTATTTTTTATAATTGTATATTTTAACAATTAATTTTATATATACAAAAATATATATGTTTATATGGAACTCAAATATTTAACATTGTGTTGCTCTTGAAAAGTGGGAATAACGGTGGGATTTGTAACTTTTCACCATTTTTGGTACATGTTAACATGATTCATGGCATTGAAATTTTGAAAGAAAATGAATATAGATAGGAAAAACTATATGTCAATGTAAAAAATAAATAAACTGATCACGAGAAAGGTTGAGTTTGTTACTCATTAATTTTTCCTATTTCATACGATTGAAAATGAGAAGTTGAATTTGTTAACCATATTCGATATCCAAAATGCCCCACGATGACAATTTTTCCATCAAATTATATCCTTGAGTGGGAATATTATGGTGATCCTAAAAAATAACATTACAAAATTGCAAGCCCTTCAAAACTCAAAAAGTGGGACACAAAATGATAGGCAATCATTGGTGGTATTAGAAATAATAATCAATTTATAAATTACCAATCATTGAGAAGGATATATCTACTTATGATATTGCATATAATAGTTAAAATGACCCTGCACACTCTCTAAATAAACTTCTTATGAGGATTCAACAAAATCATTCAGAAAAAGATGTCACCAACAAAATCCCTTCAATATTTCATTGTGTGTCCTAAAAAAGAGAGCAAGGCCAACAAATTCAAGTGTTAGTTCTCAAAAGGAACATGACACAAGGCCAAAATCTATAAAAAATGAATAAAATCATGTTGGGGTTGTAGTGGACATGGATCTAAAAATGTATAAATAATTTGCAACAAGGACCTAAGTAATAGGTCTAGAAATGGAGATTGATCAATCTATGGTAGTTGTGGTTCTTGAGAGTGATTCAAATTTCATATATCCCATATCGAGTAGTCAATGTGTAATATTCCCATTTTAGCACATGGCTAAATGGAATATTAAAATTTTGCTTTTATCACCTTGCAGCTAAATAAATGGGTAAAGGAACCCATTCTTATTGAAGACATGAATAAAATCCCTCATAATGTGAAAGGGCACATCAGAGTAGCTTCATTTTTCACTCTCAAGTGTGAAAAGAGGAAAATGCATGAAGACAAGGTCATGTTTGACCAAGTCAACAGCGCTGCCATAGGAGGAGTGGATGACTTTATGAGACAGCGCAGTGTGAATGAGGAAGAGGATATTTGGTGGAGGAAACCCTAATGGATGGGGCCCATGGAGAGATAGCTTTCACTTGTTTAAAGGAGGGCAAGGCAACCATTGTTATTCATGCTTTGGATTATTGATTTCATTGTCTATTCAGACATTGTGCATTCTTTTGTTGTTTAGCAAGAATTGCCGAGGAATTCCTATTTAGGATTTCTTCACCTTATTGAGAGGCCTCTTGAGGGATTGTTCTTCATTCTCCACATTTCTTGGCTCAAGGCCAAAGCTACTCCTTTCAGTTACTACGTTATTTCTGCTCAAGTATAACGCGATGTTGCTGGGTGTTGCAGTGTAGGACACCATACACCATTTCCTTGGCTCATCTGTCAGAGGAGGGAGCTTCTATTCCTCTGGGAGGTTAGTGAGGGAGATTAATGAGAATATTTCTGATCATTGGCATCATTTCAAGCATTTATCTTCACCAACAGTGCAGTCCCTTCTCTAGACTGCATTATTTCTGAGTGCAATTACAGTGGGGACTTGCTTCACTATTTTGGAGGGTGAGATCTTCAGGGATTGGATCAGCCTTTCACCTGAGATATCCTTTGGATGAGATTTAGCCATCATTTATAACATCATTAGCTATATCCATCCATTTATATTTTCTGAGTTGCGGCTGCTACCCAACAACTCCGACATTTCTGCAGATTTTCCATTTTGTGCTTATTTCAGCCAATCCTTTTAAGGATTGTGTATTTTTGTTTCCAGGGGTTGAGATCTTACTCCCCCTTCTTTGTTTGAGCTATTCATTTTTGTATCTATGTATTAAAATTATTTTGCAGTAGTTATCCTTCATAGACTACGCAGTCATAGCTTGGCTTATCATATGTAGCAATGTATTTCATGACTATTGTACTTGTATCTTTGATGGTGGATTTGCCTAAGCTTGAGTGATCATTTCCTCAAGATCATGTACACTTTCTGCTACCATATTATTAATAAGATGGCTATGAGATCTTATTGTATTTTCTGAAGTTGATGTTATTCACTGCTATTTTCAATCATGTTTATGTATTGTTGGATCTTCACATTAGTAATATCTTGAGATATTCCCAATAGTGTAGTTGTTTCTAATTTGGAATAATACACACTAGGTTTCACTGCTTGTTGTTGTCCCTAATGTTAGCGTAAGGAGTCACTCCTTGACTACAAAGGAGTAAGCCTTACACATCATAGTTCATTTCAAAGAAAAATATTTTTGATGGTGGGATGGCTTCTTAAAGAGTTTGAAATGATTTTAACTCTTTTAGACCTTCATGCATTTGGCAAGTTGTGGCAAGTATAAAATGTATGGACAATTTTGTAGTATAGGGGAGAATATTGTGAGAGATGAAAGGTGACAGATAGCTGGTACTCAGCCTAAGAAATAAAAATATCCTAAATCATTCACACAACTATAAGAGTGGCCTTTTATATAAACCTTTTTTTATGTAAAGGAAACAACATTTAGAAATCAGAATACATGCATAAATAATATCATAAATCCTTCATGAAACCTTCACTAGCATGCTCTACATAACATATAGATGATTTGTAGAAGACTAAATAGTAGATAATTAACTATTAGATCCTCTAACAATGCTCTTGCTCATACTTTCTAGCTGCTACAACTCATAAATTAGATGAATAAAACAACAAGCGAAACACACCATACATTAGTTAATACTTGAAACACAAAGTCCTTGAGCATGAAGTGAAAAAAGGAGTTTTCTTTATTATGAAAAATTCTTGAGGTTGACCAAAATCCAACCCTGAAATGGTATTTACAAATGATATTTATAGAGAGAGACACCAACTCCATCTCACCTAAAAAGAAGGATCCACTCTTCCTCTCATTACATAGGAGTTCTAGCATATTATAGACATATCCTATCAAAACTAATAGGAAAGATGTAGATAGGAAGAAAATACTATTCAAAATATGCTGCTGAGTGTGCTGGCAACTTGCCTACTTTTCTGTTCATCTGCCTCTCCATGATATTGGTTCTTTAAAACCCATGTAGCTTCATTAAATGTGTCATTTAACAACCTCAAAACCACTTATCAACCACTACTTGAAATGTCCATATCATTAGGAGTCCTTATCATCCTTGGACTAGCTCAAAAATTATGTTGAAAAATGTACAAAATCATTAATAATAGACGCTACCAGAACTTCCGGTAAAAACCTGTAACTGCACAAAAATTGTAATGCTACTAGAAATTCTGGTAGCACTCTGTTTCCTTTCAAAAATTCACAACAAAATATTTGAAAAATTATGTGCAGAATAAAACATTCTGAAAATTGAGTTGTTCCAAAATATAACTAACAGGAAAAATGATACTTCATTGGGACATCCTTTTACCTCTCCTCCATATGAGTTGCAACTTCTGTAAGCTTGTCTAAATCCATTTTACTGTCAATTTCTGATTGTGACCTTTTAGTCCTACTGGATGTCTCTTTTGTAGTGGCATTTTTCTCTTTTGAGATCTTTTGGATTTTTCTTCTCTTGGAGGTTCTTGTTTTCTGGTCTGAAGGAGTTTTAACCTTTTCTTTCTTCTTTAACCCTCTAGAATCTGCAATTGAAGGAGACATTATGTAACCCCTCAGATTGCCTCTCCACATCTATAAATTTTGTCATCAAGCTTGGGTTATGTAGGGCTTTAGATCTCAGCCTGAATTTGTTGTTAGCTCTTGTGTGTCTTTTACTACTGCTAACAACATATCCTGCATCCTTCTGTGTTTTATTGCTACTAACAACATATCCTACATCCTTCAGGAGCTCCTCATCTCATTTGGTGGGCTTGTTGGAATAGGGTCTCCTACAACAGCTGCGAAACTTGTCCATTTTGTATATTTTTTATTATATTTAGTCTAACACAGAGGTTTTGGGGTGGGTCAAAGCCCTTAATGCATTGTAAGTGGGTCAAGGGTAGACCAAGAGTCTGCAAACCATGGTTTGCGGACCATTGGATGCGTAGGCTAAAATAGTATAAGTAGTTGAACCTTTTTGAGTTGTAAGACAGATTTGGACTAATATTGGTGTGAATTGAGAATTAGTAGATCTGTTTGGGTTTTTGGGGAAAGGACTCCTACTGGCTGTGTGTGTGGAGATCCTCAGTCCTACTGTGTGCGAACCCTGCTACTGTGTGCACAAGTTGGGTTTTCGAGTATTGTAAGAGGATCTAAAGGATTAATGAATGCAGAAGGCTGTTGAAATCTATGAATATATTGGATCTATGATATCTGTTTATGTATGCTCTGTGTCATTGATTTAAGCTGCACAAATACTTGTGTTACTTGTTTATACTACAATCTAGATCTATTATGGTATGCATAATTCTATATTGAGCTCCACAAGTAACTGCGATAAGTTCTTATGCTGCATTGACTATTGATCTGAATTTGTTTATTAGACTTGATGCAAGAATAACTGCGATAGTTTCCTTATTTTCGTATATCTATTATTCGTTACGATTATACATGATATTGCAAACGTGGATGTGTAGGACTAATAGATCTGGGTTCTATAATTTGTGATCTGATATTTGTACGCAACTCTGCCTGACTTACCTGTCCTCTCCCAGGGCACGGAAACCTGGTTCTAGCACCCTCCCATACTACTTTGGGTGAGACTTTGGCCTGTGCAAGCAGGCCACTACCGAAAGGGCCAGTAGTATAGGGGTTTGTTGGAAAAACTTAGCCTCCTAACCTGGGTCAAGACCCCTTCGAGCCAACAAATGGTTCCATTGGCAGGACTGGGAGCATTTTGAGAGAGGGATCGGGTAATTCCAAGGCCGTACTAGAAACCTGAAAGAAAAGAAATTGATGAATGGTTCGAATGGAAAGTTCAGGAATTCGCAATCAAAGAAAACCACAGTAATAGATTGACCACCGAAGAGTGGAAAAATAGGTATATTTTCATAGAGATCTACGAGATCTTTTTTGTAACCATTGCAATCGAGCTCCAGGAGTGGCTCGCAAGGTTGGTCAAATTTCAGAAGTGTTGGAAGAACGAGCGGGTCACACAGTGGACCCCAGAATTGATCCAACGGTTAGAAAATGCTGATAACACCATCACTCGCACCGTAGAACACTGGGTGGACAACATGCTAGGAGGATTCATGACAGAATTTTCCATCGATCAATTCGTCTCCTACTCCGAAGCAGAGCGAAGGTTCTTTAAAGGATTTAGGGGTAAGTTTTTGAAGACCTTACCATTGCTGATTAAGATATTACTGTGTGAAAAAATTATTCTATGTAGCCACACTGAATGAATGACCTATGATCTAGAAGGGAGTACGATGTGAAGAGGCAAATACTATCAGACCAAACTAGAAGGAGGTAGATCTGTCTACAACCTAGTAAGCGAAGAAGATGTGCAGAGTCCTCCAGCCACACCACCTTCAAACTAGCGTAGGGGTAAGAATTCACCTACACATCCACCACTAGAAGATGACATGACTGCGCACATGAAATTACCTACCTTTAAGGGTGTGGGAGATGAGGACATGGAGCAGTTCTGGTTTGTCACAGAATTGATATGGATTGCGCAGAACGTAGCTAGTGACATGGTGAAGAGGGCACAATTTTCCCTTGCCTTCGAAGGAAGAGCTTTGGATTGGTACATGGGATACATCAGAAAACATGCAAACTCAACCATCGAAGAGGTCAAGAACGCCTTAAAACAACACTTCAAGAAGCCTAAGTCCTACTCTAAAATAGTGGTCGATCTAAAGGATTTCAAGAAAGGGCCTTCTAAATCTATATGAGAGGACAATCAATGGTTGAAGAAGGTGATCAGGGAAGGAGGATTCCAGTATGGCAACAAACAACACATAGAGTGGTTCATTGCTATGTTTCTACCTCACCTACGCGTACCTATGGCTCACAAACTTTTGAATCACCGAAAAATCCCTGGAGGTCGCTATGAAGTTAGAATCTGCACCCATAGATGATACCCAGCTAGGCGTCTAGTAGATCCAAGGACAACTGGAGGCGATGCACATGGAGATCTAGAACCTGCGAAAGGAGCGAGGCGCAGAGGCTAGCCCAGAAAGAAGGTGCATACGTTGTAGGATGAATGCTCACACCAAGGATAAATACCCACTGTTAACAAACTATATGCAGGCCGGGGGACCTAGTTCGCTGTGCCCTAGGGAAGTGGCAGGACCAAGTGGGCCGACACTATGGTGCGATGATTTCCGCATTGCAGGGCTACACGACACAAACCATTGTCCTCGCCTTAATGCGTACGTCCCAAAAGTAAAACAGTAATGGTGCAGGTTCTGTAGGTCGGTAGGACATGATGAATAGAACTGCCGAACATATGATTTGATGATTGATCAGAGGAATCTCTATAGGGTGCACTTGGATCCGTCCTCACCCAGATCCCTCTCGAGCGCAGGGGGATCCCCAGCAAGGGGCAGGGGAAGAGGTGGAAGCGCAGGTCGGGGATGAGGGAAACTCATCTGTTGTAACTATGGAGAGGTAGGGAACTTTGCCAGGGACTGTCCAAACCCTACAAGACAGAACTGTTGGTATTGAAAGGAGCTGGAACATACAATTGAAGACTATCCAATCTTGATAGCGAAGATGCAAGAAAAGCAGCCAACACCTACGCAGAATGTGCAGGGGGTTAAGGTCAAACTACGAGACAAATATCCAAGTTTGAATGTCTTAAAACGTAGTGGGACGACCACTGGGGGGTCTGGGGAGAAATCTACAACCAGGCCTCTAATCTGGCCAGCAGTTAGAAAACAGGAAGGGTTGGATCCAAAAAAGGAGAAAGGAACAATTACCGCAGCTCGCAAGGAATTTGCCAAGGCAGAGGCATCTACTTCGCAGCCGCCTGAGAACCTCAAGGCAAATGAGGAGGTAAAACCCTTTTTACAAGCATGTATGAAGCTGCTGCACAACTCGAGGGCTGTGGAAAATCTTCAGGCATTGATAGATATTTGCGCAACACGACCTATCCTCCCTCCGGAAGTCAAGGAAGTACATAAAATCTATAGGTATAAGAAACGCACAGGCAGGGAGATGCGGTTGACTGCACAGATCGATGATTATGAGATGGATCAGGTTATTTTGGACCTAGGGTCAGATGCGAATGTATTACCTAAAAAAAATTGGCAACGAATGCGGGAACCTAAGTTGGAATGGTCCACTATCCAGCTGCGTATGGCCAATCAACAGAAGATCATTCCATTGGGAAGAATATCGAAGATTGTGGTGGACATCGTAGGGGTTAAGGTCCAGGATGACTTTGAAGTAATTCAGATTGTCGAAGATGCAAACCCATACCCTGCGCTCCTAAGCTTGGATTGGGCCATCGATATGGGAGGCATCATTAACCTAAAGAAGAGAAGCATGGTATTCGAGAATAACGGTACAAGGGTGATAGTACCATCAGATCCGGTGGAGGGTGAATGATACACAAAACCAGTGCATGACGAAGAGGATGTAGATCACATCTATAAGTTGACTGCGCGAGATGAAGACTGGATCAAACCCATGGCAGAGGGGGTACTCTGCTGGGAAAAGGATAGTGAATGTTTCTCTGATTCTGATGGGGATATGGAGAACTGGAAAAACCGATTACATGATGTCTCTGCGCTAAGATGTCTTTGGATCACGAAGAACTTCTGCTGCATCTCCTTGGAGGTAAGATATCTACCTTATTTCGATGGTTCTGGTACTATTAGGGCCTTTTTGCAGGCATTTGAAGTCGAGGTTCCCCCAGAACGACATCTATGGACCTGTAAGCTGGCCATGCAAGGATCATCTGCGCAATGGTGGGTAACGCATGAGGAGAGGTTCCAGGATTGGAAGGAGTTTTGGAATATGTTGATCCTACAATTTGAGGCCCTAGCCGACATGCAAATCGAAATGTTCCTTGGACCCGAAGATCCACACAAATATCTGGTCGCTTGGATAAAACAATGGTGTGATACAACTGCCCAGGAGTGGGTTCATCTGCTTATTCATGCCTTGGGACCACTTCCCACTGCATGGTACTTAGATGTGGAGCTCCACTAGCACACTCGCCACTGGGAGGCTTTGAGGGATGAATTTCTGGGAAAATTTGGGTTCATAGGCAGGACAGAGGCACTTGACGTAGCTCTATGGGACATTGAAACTATAGCATGGGGTGAATCGCACCAATGTATCACACCGGAAATACCCAATTGGAAGCCACAGACACCAAGCAGGATCAAATATTGCAGCCTAGCTCCAAAATAAGGTAAGAAGGATCCATGAGAGGGTCCTAACTCAGAATTGAACAAGGTGCGCATGGATATCAGACCACTCAAGCTGCGAACGGATAGAAGTGAGATGCACCCCATGCTGGCTAAAATTGGGGATGCGAATATTATATATCCGCTAACTCCTGAAAAAAAGGGGTAGCTGTGCTCACTTCTCAGCCACGTGGGTTATTACAAGAAGTTTTTTCAGAGATATGCAATGACCATCACACCTATGAAATATTTGCTCGCGAAGGTGGCCCAGTTCTATTACGATGACACAAGACAAGAAAACATATCTTTGGGTTTGAAGTACTTAGGGCTTAAGCCTGTGTTGGGGGAAGATGCGCAGGAAGCACATGTGTTAGAACCAAACGTAGCAGGAACGTCAAGTGCACAGGAGGTGTGAAAACTATCCATTGGCACAGTAACGTCTGGTAAAAAGAAAAAGTTACCGTTAAAAGGAGCAAGCCGTTGGAATTTAATGGGGTAGATCTTGAGGATTTTTTACTGTTTATCTGATGGTAAGTTCCCAGTCAAGTTTACCCTACCATTGGATGCCCACAGGCACTATAAAAAGGGTCAGATAGCTCAAACAAGGGTTCCGTCTCTCTTGCATAACTTTCACCTATCCTCTTTCTCTCGAGCGAGCCTGAGCTGTAAGATTTCCCAGGTCTGCACTGTCCTTCTCATGTCATATCAACCTCCCCTTGCTGATAGTAGCCACCCAGAGTCGTTATTAATTTTTCGCACTAGGATGACAACCACTAACCCAACTAAGCCCTCGACACCTACTGCACCAGAAGTTGAGGAAGTGATGGAGATCGGGTTTGATGATGAAGAAGTGCCCTCAACGTCGGTCACAAGGAAGGGAAAAGAGCAGGAATAGGGCTCGAGGAAGCCCCCCAAAGCTGCTAAATGGGCTTCAGGGAAGCCTAGGACCTCCCCAAGGCATGCCAAGTCCCCACGAGCAATGCCTCAGGCTCAGGCTGTGCAGGAGGAAGCCTTGCCTGCCCATCCGATCAACTGGTTTCCTACCTTCATCCACCCGCGTAGGCCATCGATGTGCACACCAAAGAACCTTGATGGATTGGTTACCTACCTACAGGCACCACTAATCCTGGGAGAAGTCCCTATCCTGAGTGACCCCTGCGAGAAGCTCCATGAAGTTAAATTTGACAATCACAACTTGGAAAATTACGAAGCTTTCCCTGAGCTAACCCCCATGCTGTACTTCGACACAATTTACATGAAATATGGGCTCACAGTCGTTCCTCAGCGGTGGGTAATCAGATTGGCTGGATCCGGGCTCTTGAACCTGCTACGTATGCCCCACTTTGACCATTACAACGTCACGGATCGACTCGCCTGACAGTTGCTCGCCCTAATACATAATGGCTGCATGTGGATTCAAGATAGGGTCCCCACAGATGCTGCCTTGGTTCATAAAATCACAGGCCTTCCCATGAACGGGCCACACCCTCTGGAGCGTGTGGGCAAGAAATATGAAGGGGACACCGCTGAGTATGTGCATAAGACCTACCATGTGGAAAGGAATACGCGAGGCTTCATCATAAAATCCATCAATGACCCAGCTACATAGATGGGTACCATATTACTAGCCTGCAAGCTAATGCAAAAGTGCCAGGTCACAACTGTCCTCGCCTATGTCATTCAGCTAGCCAGTCAATGTGCGAAGGGGGTTTGCCTTAATTGGGCCCAATACTTATGTGACGAGTTATTAGCCAATCCCCGTGAATCACAAGAGTAGGGTAAAGCCTTCTGCTATGCTTGGCTACTATTTCTTATAGCCCTTGTTGCCTGGGAAACCCCTGCAGAGTCAGTCCTCCCCGAGCTCCTTCTAGATATGTGCGAAGGGGCCCGATATGCCCATCTATGGGATTCAAAGGACGTGCAACACATAGAAGATAACCAAGTCTTCTTGGTCCTCTTCCAGAGTAGTGTGGCTACAGCCATCAATTCTCGACCTTGATTGTCCCCTACAGTATATGACAAGTACAAGAGTATCACAACATTCCAAGTTACCACGCATAAGATTCAGATCCACAACCACATGGATGAAACCTGGACATTACTTCCTTATGTGGTAGAAGACGAGGAAATTGACAATGTGATTACGCTATGGCCTCCTGCCTGGAAGATAGGCTTCAAAACTAGCACAAGAGGCACCACGCAGGTACCCCCACCTGTTACCACCAAGGAGACCGGAAGCATAGGGAAAGACTCCGGCGCAGTAGCGAAAAAATACACACAGCCACCACAGGTCACCATGAAGAACACCGGGGCTGAGGCCCAGGTTGAGTCACAGCTAGGCATGGAGGAAGTGAACATCGGAGGTACAAAACGCATAGGAAAGCCTATCAAGGGACCCCAAAAGAAGCAGCATGCCCAGCGGAAGGAATGAGATGAGACGGTTACGTTGACAGATGGAGATCTCGAACAAATCGCAGATGCCGTTACACTAGCCACAGAAGAAAAATGGGTCACGTTAGAGGAGCACCAGAAGGCTGTGATCAACGTTATCCAGGAAGAGCTTTGAACCTTGCAGCTAAAGACAGACACCATACAAACCAGCATGGTTCAGGGATGAATTCCCTTGGCATCTAGCAGTATAGCACTGGCCACGGAAGAAAGCCATCTCTGTCCCTTACCTAGCGCCGCCCTTGTGATCAGTTCGCTGGACCAAGAGATCCAGCTCCAAGCAGGTGTAGGGGTGCAGCTAAATCTTGCCAAGCTACCCCATGTAGCATTACAGGGTCTCCACTCCGCAGTGTTTCAGGAGATTCACCACCGGGACTAGCAAGTACACCACCAACGAGGTATGGCCAAGCAGACCATCGCATAACAAAACGCAGAGGTACTCTTTGCTATCGTGAAGTAAGCAGAGCTCGAAACTCTGATCCACCAGCTTTGCACAGAGGTTACAGAATAAATATCGGCCGCAGCCACCCCCCGGGCTAAAGTGGAAGGATTGGTCACAACATTGAAGGCTTTTAGGGAAGAAATGTAGGTTATTAAGACACAGTTGGAGCAACAAATATCTGACTTACAAGCCAAACTACAGCCCGAAACACCCTCGGAGGTACGAGCCCAGCGCACTGTGCTAGTGATCGAGGCTACCAACACTATTAAAGGACAGATTTCTCAGGGTGCCTAGTTACTCGAGGACGCCATGCAGCTTTGGAATAAGATCCAGCGCGATCCAGTCTTCCATAAAATTAATCAGGACTTGCGACAAAAGGAGGAAGCTTTCGAGCAGATCGAGGCTACATTACCTACCTTGGTCCCGACACAATGTTTGGTGCGATTGTAGGCCAACAACACCCTCCAAGATGAGATCGAGGAACTCTGCCATAAGAAGCATGTTATCGGGGAACGCTTGAAGCCTTGGGCTGCTACAGCCCTCCAACTCTCTCAAGATGTAGATGGTGTTGTGAAGCGACTAAATCAGACACTGGAGAGTGTCACGACTATGACAGAGGGACCGACCTCATAGAAGCTTGTAGATATTGTGCAGAGTGTTGCTACCTAGAGTCAACAAGTGTTGCCCTTGTTGGTTGCAGCTATCAAATAATTGCGCGCGCAGGTGGAGACCCCACCACCACAGTGACTCAGGACAAGTCACAAGATTTTGTTGGGGGACTGTTGGAACAAGGTCTCCTACAAGAGCTACGAAACTAGTCCATTTTGTATATTTTTTATTATATTTAGTCTAACGTAGGGGTTTTGGTGTGGGTCAAAGCCCCTAATGCATGTAAGTGGGTCAAGGGTAGACCAAGAGTCTGCAAACCACGGTTTGCGGACCATTGGATGCGTAGGCTAAAATAGTATAAGTAGTTGAACCTTTTTGAGTTGTAAGATAGATTTGGACTAAGATTGGTGCAAATTGAGAATTAGTAGATCTATTTGGGTTTTTGGGGAAAGGACTCCTGCTGGCTCTGTGCGCAGAGATCCTTAGTCCTGCTGTGTGCGGACCCTACTGTTGTTTGCGCAGGTTTGGTTTTTGGGTATTGTAAAAGGATCTAAAGGATTAATGAATGTAGAAGGTTGTTGAAATCTCTGAATCTATTGGATCTGTGATATCTGTTTATGTATGCTCTATGTCATTTATTTAAGCTGCGGAAATAATTGTGTTACTTGTTTATACTGCAATCTAGATCTATTATGGTATGCATAATTCTATGTTGAGCTCCGCAAGTAACTGTGCTAAGTGCTTATGCTGCATTGACTATTGATTTGAATCTGTTTATTAGACTTGATGCAAGAATAGCTGCGATAGTTGCCTTATTTTCCTATATCTACTATTCATTACGATTATACATGATATTGCGCACGTAGATGTGGAGGACTGATAGATATGGGTTTTGTAATTTGTAATCTGATATTTGTACGCAGCTCTGCCTAACATTCTTGCCCTCTCCTAGGGTGCGGAAACCTGGTTCTAGCACCCTCCCATACTACTTCGGGTGAGACTTTGTGCAGGCCACTGCTGAAAGGGCCAGTAGAATAGGGGTTTGTTGGAAAACCTTAACCTCCGAACCTAGGTCATGACCCCTTCGAGCCAACAGGGCTGATAATCCTTATGAAACTTATGTTGAATGTTTTCTACCAGAACTTTTGACAAAACCTATTCTTTTGATTTTTCTTCAGCTGAAGTATTTCCTTTATGTGCTTTGGCATATACCTTGGGAAAAGGAGAAGCAGGAGGCACAATCTTCATTGATTTGGGCTTACTAATAGATGAACCTTCTCCTTTTTCCAACTTCTCTTAAACTTTGGTTGGGGGAGTATTTTCATTTTCCTTTTTGTCCTTAGCCTTCTTGTAGATATTTACCTTCTATGCTTTTCTTTTAGTCCTTTTACCAACTGATGAAGTAGTTGGTTTCTAAAATTCTCCCATTTTCTCAATAGTTGAGAATGTTGCTGTGAGGCTGGAGGTTGCTGAGCAAGAATTTTTTGGGTAGGTTCAAATTTTCCTTCCCTATAAAATAGTGAATGCTCCCAAGACTGATTTCTTATTTTGAGTTCTTCAACAATCAACACCTTGATAAAATCTTGATGGTAGATTCTATAATCTGAAGTTGCTGCATGGGTTTGTATTCTAGCTAACATCTTAGTCAATATTTTTAGCAAGAAGAAAGGTAGGTTGAGAGTCTTCATACCTGCAAGGTGGAATGAAAACATCATGTGATACATAAATACAATAGTATACCTCCTCTCACAAGTAAGATAGATCTTAATGAGCTTGAAAGTGTCAGCCCATTCATCCTTGAGATAACTACTAGGAATCCATTTAGCCCATTTAGAGTCTCTATATTCATCCTTGATGAAGCTATTTAGGTATTCTCCAGTAATAACTTGGTTTTTGAACCATTTCTCTCCTTCCTGTGGGAGGTGGAAAACTCCAGCAATGGATTCCGTTGATACCTACTGTTTGAGGCCATAAAAATTTTCTTCTTGTCCATCGAATGAGAGGTCAAATTATTTGGCTCTCCTAAATGAAAGATTCCTAGCCTTGAGAAAAATTGGTACCACCCAGCATGCACAAAAAACCTCCTCACGTTCGGTTTTTCATCTATTAAATCAACACCTTGAGGTTCAATACGCTTAAGTTTTCCTCCTTTAGTCATCTTCGCAATAATGAAGGATGTCTGCTAGATCAGAAAGGTGCCAAGATTAGAAAAGCTTACTTTAACAGGTGTTGTTGAATCCTCAAAGTAAATTGTCTGAAAAATCAGTCTCCTCTTCAAGCTGCTCACTAGAACTTCTTATTCACCAACAACTAAATTTTAAAACTGATTTCTTTCATTTTATTTCGGTGATTTTAAGTGATATGTTGGTTCATTTTTCCATGTACAGGATATTTTCATAATGGGTAATATCCAAAACCGTATACCACACCTCGTGATATTCATAACTACCTTTTAGTTACCTGCTTTTTTTCAGATTCTCTGTGACAGGTGGCTGGAGCTGAAAGGTGTTTGAGTTGGCAGTCACTTCCATCGTATTCTTTATGGTAGGCCTAAAATTTCGGCAATGCTCATGCATGGTTAACTAATTGGTCACCACATTAAATTGTAGATCCATGATTAATTTTGATAATAAATGTGTACCTTTGACATGTGGGCACATACATGGGCTAACAGACACAACAAACAATAGTTAGTCTGCATGACTACACATTGACACCTAAATCTTCCACGTATGACCACTACTAACACTACTAACTTGAAATCGTTCAAAATTATAAACTTTCCTATCTCATGACATGGGTCATGATTAAAAAGATTTAAAACTTAGTTGATATTGGGAACATGTGGCTAACTCAAAAGCGGTGTGTTTTTTATTTTATTTTTAAAACAGGGGAAGTTACGAGAACTTCTGGTAACATCGGGTAAAGGAAAAACATGCATAAAACAGAGTTAAAACAAACACTCTGACAAGGTTAAAACAGACGTTACTAGAACTTCCGAAAACGTTCTAAAATATTTTTAAATTTACAATTTTTTATCCTAAAAATAAAAAGATTTAAAACACACTCATTACTAAGCATAGTTTTGTGCTAACATTGGCTCCACAGGGGATATAAGTCTCCCTGTGAGGATCTAATAATCTTTTGTAGTTTCAGTGCCTTGTCATTGGGTTATGGAGTCTTATTATGAAACACACTGGTATTTACAATGAATTTAGGCCACCAACAACTTTACTAAAATAATTTTTTGTGGAAGTGCCCATTAAATGGGCCTCCAAACAATTCTCTCCCATCAAGATGTTGCAAATTAAAATTATTTTTCTGCAAAATATTGGAGATTCTGAAAGGACCAAGCCATAAAACATCAAATTTTGAATTTTTACCCGGGTCTTGATGCTGTGCATCCCATTTTAACACCAGATCTCCAATATGAAAATATTCCCTTTTAGTCCCTTTATCAAAGACTTTCTTTACAACTTGCTGATATTTTCTTACCAAATCATATTTCTGTTCTCACTTTTGCTGCACTTCTATGATCTGATAAATTCTTCTGGTCATGTCATTTGGTTCAGCTTCATGATCTTGTAGAAATTTAGCTACAGGAATGGATAATTGGACTGAAATTAGCCTTAGTGCCATAAACTGTTTGAAAGGGTGATGTATTAATATATTTTTTGATTGTCACCCTGTCAGCTCATAAATAAAATTTCAGTTTAGAGTCCCAAGCTTTCTTTTTTTTCTCCAATAGCTTGGTGATGATTCTTACCAAAATTTTGTTAAATGATTAAGCTAAAACATTCCCTTGTGGATGGTAATCTATAGAGTAAGTACGTTGAATACCATAATATTCACAGAAATTTACCAATGGTGTAGCTTTAAAATAAGCTGCATTATCTGCTACTAGCCTTGATGGACATCCAAATCTGGTTATCATTCCCTCTAGAAAGTTAATGATGAATTTATGAATAACATTCCTGGTAGGTATTGTTTCAATCCACTTGGTAAAGTAATCAGTTGCAAGAAGAATCAAATGATGTTGTCCACTTGAAGGTGGATGAATTTCCCCGATGAAATCCAATCCCCATTGCTGGAAAGGTGCAAAAAAAACTATGGGCTTGAGAGGTAAATATTTCAAAAGATTTTTACCAGTGAACTTCTGACATTTTGCACATGCTCTCACCTCAGCACATAAATCAGAAAATAAGCTAGGAAAAAAGTAACCATCTCTCGGTATTTTGTATGCAGTAGTTCTCCAAAGATGATGACCTCCACAAACACTACTATGCATATAAAACATAACCTTCTTAGACTCATCTGGGTCAATGCGCCTCAACAAAAATCCTGTAGGATCTTTCCAATATAAACAGTTATCCTTGATGCAAAATTTAATGGTTTTCAGCTTCAAAGATATCACTCTGCTTTTATCAAAATTTGGAGGAGGTTTAAAACGCTGCAGAAAATAAATGATATCCTTATATCAACAACACTAAAAAATATTTACATCTACTACCATGCTGTCAACAAGTTCTGAAATTTTCCCTTCTAGATTGTCATCCATGAAATTCAAGCCCAAAACTCTACAATTTTCTTCAACTATTAGTTTGGCTAATCCTTGACCTCTGACTAGCTTGGTAGGCTTTATCTATAAATTAAATTCAAGAACTTTAGTCACCCACTTACTTCTTTTTCCACCAATATCAGGCTGAACTAATATTTCTTTAACATCAGATGAAGGTACATAGGAAATAATTTGAGCATGTAGAATATAAAGTCTAAAAGCCTTCAGAGCTTTAACTAATGCATAAACATTCTTTTCCAACATTTCATACTTCAATTCTACATCTCTAAGAGATCTAATGAAAAATGCTACGAGGGCTTCCTTGTTTTCTACATATTTTTGTAATAAAACAACAACAATAGTATCTTGAGAGGAAAATGAGAAGATTAAGAAAGGCTTTGAGGATTCACGACTTACCAACTAAAGTGCTTCATTGATAGCTTTTTTAATCAGGTCAAATGAATTTCTAGATTCAAATGTCCACTTTACATATTTGTCCTTCTTTATCATAAAATGAATATGTTTAACTACTTCAGCAAAGTTGGGAATCAATCTTCTTATCTCCTATTCATCCTCAAAAACTTTCCAATGTTTGATATTATGAGGAATGCTAGGTATAAACCTAACTTCCACTTCATATTTCAGCTTTATAGGTATTGGAATCTTGAATGAGCTTGCTAAAATAGAAAGTGAATCAACCAAAATATTACTTTCTCTTGGAACAAAAGAAATGTTAAAGGCCAAGAATGATTATTCTATAATGCTCCATACTGCATTCCAGTAATCTCTGAGTCTGTGATGGTTAATTTTATAAACATTTCTGATTTGCAAGGTATTTTATGACACCAAGGCATTGAAATTTCTAAGAATGAAAAGAATAGAGATATTTGTATTCTCTAGTTACTTCTAGACCTAGTTCATCCATGACTACCTTGGGCATTAAATTATGCGAGGCTCCAGAGTCCAATAGAAAATTATTCAGTTTCTTATCATGAATATTCAGAGATAAATAGAAGGGAGGGGTAGAGTCATCTCTGTCTTCTACCAATAGACATAAAATAAGATTGGGCTTGTCATCTTGAACGTTAAAAAAATCAGAGGCTACTTCAGTAGGTGGACGCTGAA
Source organism: Pinus albicaulis (assembly GCA_034641835.2). Classification (NCBI taxonomy): domain Eukaryota; kingdom Viridiplantae; phylum Streptophyta; class Pinopsida; order Pinales; family Pinaceae; genus Pinus; species Pinus albicaulis. The sequence continues at coordinate 959,168,879 of CM076577.1, read as the reverse complement.
GAGTTTTTGTAAAAGTATTTTTGAAATCATCATTTTTCATGAGTTTTACAAGTGGAACAAGAATCTTAATCTTTTGTATCTCATTTTCAAAATTGAAAGTAGCGAACATCTTCTGAGCAATTTTTACCTCAAGTGTAGGAGGGTTAGCTGCTTCTGGCTTTCTTGGTTTAGCTATTTGCTTTTTTGTTAGAATTTTAAATTGATCCTTATTCTTCTTTGGTTGTGAAACTGGCTTGGAGTTATCATCAATATTTTTTGTTCTAATATTGTATCTACTTTGATGATCAGTTGAAATCATGGAATGATCATAACTCACTTCATTATTCTGAGTATATGACATGAAGTCTTCATACTCTACTTGTGTAAGATGAATCAACCCTTCTTTATCTCTTATAAAATTGATATCAACACCTTTCTCCAACCCTTCGAATTCCTCTTCATCTTCAAACATAGAATTCTGCAAAGGGTGATGCACTTTTTGATCATCAACATCTCTTCTTTATCGCTACAATATTTGAGGAACATTAGGTCTTCTAAAGTGTTGCATATTAGGCTGATCAAATGAAACATTTCTAGTATTAGCTGGTATTGCTTCCATCTTGAGCTTCAACATCTAAGTGGTCAATGAATTGACCATCTTGGTCAGCTCAAATAGTTTAGGATCTATGTTATAAGTTCCTGAAGATGAAACTTCAGCTTTTTACTTCCTTTTGTCTCTGACAATCCGTCCTCTGAGTCTATCGGCTGCTAATAAATTAGATTCTACCTCCAATGCATTGTATTGCATTTGTGTTAGTGTTGTAGATCTTCTTTCTCTCATTAATAAACAAAAATCAGGATCAAAGGCACCAACATAAGTGATTTTGGCTAAAGCTTCAATAGGATTGATTTTAGTAGATATTTGGATATACATATTATTGAATCTCTTAGAAAAATAAGAAACTGATTCTCCTTCTTTTCTTTTGATTGCACCAAATTAAGTGATATAATACATAAAATCTTTCTTATCACCCAATTTCCTTAAAAATGTCTCATCCAGGGTTTCAATTTAAGTGATGCTACCAACTGTTAAATATCTGAACCATTTCCTAACATCACCCTCAAGGCTCTGAACAGAAACTCTCATCCAAACATCTTCATGCTCAATATTCTGATTGTTAGCATAGGCATAAAAATAAACAAGGTGTTCTTCAGTTGTTACCTCTCACTCACCACTAAATTTAGGCATATACTTGAGATAATATCCTGTAGGTAATGAATTCATAAGCTAAGGTAAAACTAAAGGGGCATACCTGGTAGCAACAATTGCATCCATTCAGTTAGGGGGTGGGATTTGACCAACCATGGTATGAGTTGTTGGAATTTGTGGAACAACAGTTGGTGGCTTTTGAATAGTAGATGGAACTGTGGAATTTATATGGGATGAAGCACCAAAACTTGATGTAGAGACTATCTATTAGCTGGAAAACAAGGGAGGTACGTAATTTTCTACAAAATTAGGGGACATAATTTGCAACACTTCTTTAGGGACAGCCTTTGAGAAAACAATAGAAGAAGTAGAAAATTTTCATTTACTTTTTCCTTTCTTGATTAGCTTCTTGAGATCAAGGATTGGTATTCTCAAAGGGGAATATGGGTTAGCCCTGGTTCTAGCCATTCCGGGAGAAAAAACTTTAAAAATTGAGTCGACAGGTGTAAAGCAATCTAAAAAGATAGCTGGAACTGTACTCCTCAGAACCAGACTTATAAATTTGTCATTCACCTAGGGCTAAACTTCAATTCACCTCCCCGATAATGATGCCAAAGATGTTACTGCAATTTTTCACTCCTGACTACAAATGAGTAAGCCTTACAAATCATAGTTCATTTCAAAGAAAAAGATTTTGGATGGTGGGAAGGATTCTTAAAGAGTTTGAAATGATTTTAACTCTTTTAGACCTTCATGCATTTGGAAATCTGTGGCAATTATAAATTGTATGGACAATTTTTTAGTATAGGAGAGAAGATTGTGACATATGAAAGGTGACAAATAGCTGGTACTCAGTCTAAGAAAAAAACATATCCTAAATCAGTCACACAACTATAAAGGTGGCCTTTTACATAAACTCTATTTTATGTAAAGGAAAAAACATTTCGAAATCAGAATACATGCACGAAGAATCTCATAAATCTTTCATGAAACCTTCACTATCATGATCTACACAACATATAGATGATTTTCAGAAGACTGAACAGTGGATAATTAACTATTAGATCCTCTAACAATGCCCTTACTCATACTTGCTAGCTAGTGCAACTCATAAATTATATGAATACAACAAAAAGAGAAACACACCATACATTAGATAGTCCTTGAAACACAAAGTCCTATAGCATGAAGTGCAAAAAGGAGTTTTATTTATTATGAAAAAGTCTTCAGGTCGACCAAAATCCAACCCTGAAATGGTATTTACAAATGATATTTATAGAGAGAGGCACCAACTCCATCTCACCTAAAAATAAGGATCCACTCTTCCTCTCATTACATAGGAGTTATATCATATTAAAGACATATCCTATCGAAATATAACTAACAGGACATATATAGATAGGAAGAAAATGACTATTTGAACTATGTTGCTGAGTGTGCTAGAAACTTGCCTACTTTTCTGGTAATCTATCTCTCCATGAACTTAGTTCTTTAAAACCCATGTAGCTTCATTAAATGTGTCATTGAAAAACCTAAAAACCACTTATCAACCATTACTTGACATGTACATATCATTAGGAGTCCTTATCATCCTTGGACTAGCTTGTTCGACTGATAACTGTAAAAAATCATTAATAATATACGCTACTAGAACTTATCGTAATAACCTGTAACTGCGCAAAAACTGTAGTTCTACCACAAATTCTAGGAGTGCTCTGTTTCCTTTTCAGAAATGCACAACAAGATATTTGAAAATTTCTGTTCAGATTAAAACATTCTGTAAATTGAGTTGTTCCAAAATATAACTAATAAGAAAAATAATGTTTCATTGGGACATCCTTTTATTTCTCCTCCATATGAGTTGCAACTTCTGCAAGCTTGTCTAAATCTGTTTTACCGTCAATTGTTGATTGTGACCTTTTAGTCCTGGTATTTGTCTCTTTTGCAATGACCTTTTTCTCTTCTGAGCTCTTTTGGATTTTCGTTCTCTTGGAGGTTCTTGTTTGCTGGTATGAAGGAGTTTTACCCTTTTATTTCTTCTTAAACCCACTATATTCTGCAATTGAAGGAGTTACAGTCTGTAACCCTTCATATTTCCTCTCCAAATCTATAACTTCTGTCATCAAATTGGGTTATGTAGGGCTTTGGATTTGAGCCTGAATTTGTTGTTAGCTCGTGTGTGTCTTTTCCTACTGCTAACAACGTATCCTTCATCATTTTTTCTTTTCCCGCTGCTAAAAACATATCCTGTATCCTTGAATAGCTCCTCATCTAATTTGGTGGGCTAATAATCCTTATGAACCTTATGTGGAATGTTTTCTACCAGAACTTCCAACAACACGTGTTATTTTTATTTTTCTGCAGCTACAATCTTTCCTTTCTATGCTCTGGCATATACTTGGGAAAAGGATAATCATGAGGCACAATATTCATTGATTTGGGCTTACTAATATATGAACCTTCTCCTTTTCCAACTTCTTTTCAACTTTGGCTGGGGAAGTATTTTCCTTTTCCTTTTTTTCCTTAGCCTTCCTGTAGACATTTACTTTCTTTGATTTTATTCTAGTCCTTTTAAAAGTGATGAAGTAGTTGGTTTTTGACTTTCTCCCTTCTACTCAGCAAGTTGAGAATGTTGTTGTGAGGCTAGAGGTTGTGTGAGTTTGCACAAGAAGGTCGCAGAACTGTAAGAAATGGTGCACATCGCAGAAAAGGAGAATGCACTTAATGCACATCACAAAAAGAGGTGGGGCTTTCCCAAGCGAGTCTCATTTCTGGGTAGAGTCTAAGCTTTGTTTTTATGATTTTATTGGGGATTTGGTCTTGGGTTTTATGTTGGGAAAGGTTCCAACGCCAGGTTGGTTGTGCCCTAGGTTTTGGAACTTGCAACCTAGGGAAGTGCGATGGGTTGGGCCAACGTCTACCACTCTTTATAACTTTGTAAATTTGGGCAACGCATAGGTTTTGTAACATATTTGATTTAATAAAATAAGACTGGGGGAGAAATTTTATTTGGCAGTTTCCCCTCCCGTCGCACTTTCTTGTACTTGTGTTTGTTGAAGTTTTGTTTCCATTTCTTATTACAATATCACAGATTTGTAAACTGTTGTATGAAGTAACTGAAGAGGTAAGATTGAAATTGAAAAATTGAATAAGCGTTAAGTGAATAAGAGTAGGTATATTTTGGTTTAAAGTAGTTGTGTAACTTATAATGAAATATTTTTAGTGTCACGCGTTTCCCACGATGGTATTAGGGAAACGCCGTATTGTAAAAAAGCAACAGAATAGCTCAAAATTCGGCAAAGATTTTGAAAAAATCTGGCAAATATTTATCAAAATCTTGTTTACAGTTGTTAAACTTCAGTATTTTGGGTGCCCTAAGGGTTTTTGATAGTGCTGAATCCATTTCCACTATAAAAAAATGCAACTCAAACACTCCAACTACCTGATTTTTTGAATTTTTTAAAACCAGATTTCGGCAAAAAGCTACCGTCCGAGCTATTCCATATGCTGGGTAGACAACTCCTCAAGGAAACCACATTTTGGGGTCATGGCACTCCCTTATGCATATGTGTATCTAAATATTTGTGGCTATGTAGAAAATTTAGCCATCGATCCAAGAAAATCGAGAACTTCATTGAATGATTTTATTTTTATCTTGACGGGACGTATGTGAAGGTAACATTATTGCTGCCAAATAATTGGAAATTCTTGTGTACCAATATGGTTCTTTTAGGGACATGAAAATAAGTTCTCATCTATAAATTGATCTTTTATAGGAGAAGAATCATTTGGAAGTGAAATATTGTATAAAATATACGCCTTCCCTAGTGTATCCTTGATAGTAATATCGAACTCCTGCAGCAAAAGTAACCATATATTTTTTCACTCTACTTTTGGTAATAGGTTTATTAGCTAAATATCTAATGGCATAATTATTTGTATGCAGAAAAATAGGGTATCTTATGATGTAATGATGAAATTTATTAATTGCGTAAACAACAGCTAAATTTTTTTTCTCTATCACAGTGTAGTTTAATTCTATTGTCGTTAAGTATTTGTTGGTGTAGTAAATAGCATAAGGTTTTTCTTCTTCCTCTTATCCAAGTATTTCTCCTATATTTGTGTTTGATGCATCTGAAGATATATGAAACAAAAGTTTCCAATTAGGACCTATTAACACTGGTGTTGTGGAAACCAATCTTTTAAAAACTCCAAAAGCAACATCACATTTATCGTTCCATGCAAATTCTATATTCCATGTCAATGAATACAATGTTGGTGATGCAACTTTTGAAAATTTTGATATAAATACCCAGTAATAACTAGCATAACCAAGGAAGCTACGTACCTCCTTTTGTGTTTTTGGAGTGGGAATTTTGATTATTACCTCTATTTTTTTTAGATCCACCTGAATTCCTACAATAGAAATGCAATGTCCCAAAAACACTCCTTCTTTCATTAACATATGAAATTTTTCATTGTTGAGACATATCTTAGCTATGATACATCTGATGAGAAATTTTTCCAAATTATTAAGGGCTTCATAAAAATTTTCACCATAGGGTGTAAATTCATCCATATAAATCTCAAGTCCATCATTGATTAAATTAGAGAATATGCCCAAAATTTCCCTTTGAAAAGTTGCAAGTGCATTGCAAATCCATATTGGTTGTCAGGGGAAATATGCATATGGTTATACCCACTAAAACCATCTAGAAAATAAAAATATTTCTTTTCAAACAGAGTGTCAAGAACTTGGTTAATAAATGGGAGAGGTAACTAGTATTTTTGGGTGGATTTGTTTAATTCCCTTTAATCTACATATATTCCCCATTTCCAATTTTTCTTAGGTGTTAGAACACTTCTATGCTTAGTCATGAGTGTGTTTTAAGTATTTTTATTTTTAGGATAAAAAAATTGTAAATTAAAAAAATAAAAAATAAAAATAGAACGCTGTCGGAAGTTACGGTAGCACCTTTTTAACCTTATCGAACAGCCTGTTTTAAATCTTTTTTATGCATGTTTTTCCTTTACCCGATGCTACCGGAAGTTCCAGTAACTTCCCTTGTTTAAAAAAAAATTAAAAAGTGCACCCACTTTTGAGTCAGCCACATGTTCCCGATATCAGTGAAGGTTTAAATATTTTTAATCATGAACCATGTCACGTGATATGAAAGGTTAGATTTTTGAATGAAGTCGAGGTAGTAGTGGTCATATGTGGAAGAGATAGGTGTCAATGTGCAGTCATGAAGACCAACTGTTGTTTGTTCTACCTATCATCCCAAGTCGTTGTGCTCACATGTCAAAGGTACATATTTATTATCAAAATTAATCATGGAACTACGATTTAATGCGGTGACTGGTTGGTTAATCTTCCATGAGTGCTATCGGAATTTGAGGCCTACCATAAAGAATATGATGGAGATGACTGCTAACTCAAACACCTTTCATCTCCAGCCACCTGTTGCAAATAATTTGAAACAAATCAGGAAACTAAAGGTAATTATGAATATCACGAGGTGTGGTATACGATTTTGGATATTACCCATTATGAAAAGATCCTATACATGGAAAAATGATCCAACATATCACTTAAAATCACCGAAAGAAAAGGAAAGAAATCAGTTTTCAAATTTGGTTGTTGGTGAATAAGCAGTTCCAGTGAGCATCTTGAAGGGGAGACTGAGTTTCCAGGCAGTTTACTTTGAGGATTCAACAACACCTGTTAAAGTAAGTGTTTCTAATATTGACACCTTTCTAATCTAGCAAACAGCCTTCATTATTTCTCATATGACTAAAGGAGGAAAACTTAAGTGTGTTGAAACTCAAGGGGCTGACTTAATAGATGTCAAACTGAATGTGAGGAGGTTTTTTGTACAGGCTGGGTGGTACCCATTTTTCTCAAGGTTAGGAAGCTCTCATCTAGGAGTAGCCAAATAATTTTCCCTCTAATTCAATGGACAAGAAGCAAATGTTTATGGCCTCAAATTGCAGGTATCAACAAAATCCATTGTTGAAGCTTTCCACCTCCCACGGGAAGGAGAGAAATGGTTCAAAAACCCGGTTATTACTGGAGGAGACATGAACAAATTCATCAAGGATTAATATAAAGACCCTAAATTGGCTAAATGGATTCCTAGTAGTTATCTCAAGGATGAACGGGCTAAAACTTTCAAACTCATTAAGATATATCTTACTTGTGAGAGGAGGTATACTATTGTATTTTTGTATCACATGAGGTTTTTGTTTCACCTTGTAGGTATGAAGACTCTCAACCTACCTTTTTTCCTGATGAAAAGCTTGACTAAGATGTCAGCTAGAATACAAACCCATGCAGCAACTTCATATTATAGCATCTACCATAAAGCTCTTATCAAGGTGTTGATTATTGAAGAAATCAAAAGAAAAAACCAGTCTTGGGAGAATTTCCTATTTTATAGGGTGGGCCAATCTGAACCTACACAAAAAATTCCTTATGTGAAGCTGGGTTACACTTTTTTCCCTTTTTTGAGAAAAAAATTTCATTTTTTTCGGTTCTTCAACTTTCTGCAAACTATAACAATTTTTCTGTGTAGAATTTCATTTTGCGATAAAAATAAAAGTTGTGAGAAATTTTGTTAGCTTTCTATTACTTATTTTTGAAATTTTTTTATGCAGATTTGATATGTCAACTTAGCGTTTCTTTGAGTGTGTGTTTCTTAACAATCAAAGGATTCATAAGAAGTCATGTTATGACGCAATGTTGTATTCATTGAAAATTTGTGTTTTTGAGAAAACAAAATGTGTTACAACAATCTAGACAGAGTCTACTTTGGTTTCGTCATATTTACAAAGCCAATGGATGCATATCATAATTATTAGAATTTTTTGAACTGGTCCAAAACGAAAAACTGCGTTTTTTGGATATGTTTCGCGTCGCAAGAAATTTCTTAACATATAAGTTATAAACTAAAAATCTAAAAGCTACCCATTAGAGACGACAGACCAATGTAATGCCCCATAATTTTTTCAATTTTTTTTACAATGTATTTTGGGAGATACAAAATTTTGATTTCACTGAATCACAATGACCCTAAAAAATTGTTTGCACGTATTTTATTAGAAAAATAATTAAAATTTGTAAACGTTTATGAAATTCCATAAAAGTTATATTTCCTGAAATTAGATTCAATTCTGAAAATGTTTGTCTTGGTTCCGATAGCTAATTAACAACCTTTCATGGAATTTAATCAGTCCAAAGTTGCAGAACCGTATTCAGAGCCTGGTTTTTGCGTAATTGGTGACGCGTTAGTTCGGCCGAACTATGGTATAAATTTCCATCGGCCGGAAATTTTTGTGGAGCCCCTACTAAAACACATTTCGCGGCAATATAAATTGCCGCGAAATCATTCACAATTTTCGCACATTTCATCTCATTTTACAAAGATCTTAGTTTGGGTTAAAAAAAAATTCTTCAAAGTTTGGATTTAAGAGCATTTCTTGGAAGCAAACTGATTTTACAAAGAATTGTTTGGGGTTTAAAGAATTTTTTTGGATGACATTTCTTGGAGGCTGCCTGATTTTGGCAAAAATTGTTTTGAATGTAAAAAAATTTCTTGGACGTACATTCAAAAGACATTTCTTGGAGGTATGTACGTGTTTTGAGTTGAAGTAAATCTTTTGAGCTTCGTTTCATTTTTATAAGAATTTTTTTTCTCTAATTTTTTAAAGTAAGTGTTTTGGATTGGAGTAAGTATTTTTTGCAAAAAATTTAAACTGAATTTTTTAAAATTAAATCTTTTGTGATATTTTTTGTAATTGAGTTATTGTCTAATTTTTGAAGGAAATTTTTTGAACTTCATACCCTATGATCATGGGAAATCGAAGAACTTGTGCGAGAAAATATGATCGAAAAAGAGACCCTGAGGAACGTAGAGAAGAGACGAGACAATCTCGCAAAAGAAAGTTAGAAGCCCTCTCAAATATTGAAGAGGAAAATCAACCTCAAGCAGAAATTGAAGCAGGCATGTAAATGTAAATATTATGATCTATTGATATATTTAAAATTTTCCTAATGTAAAATGTGAAGCTTAATTTTTATTTGATGAACTAATTTGAAAAATATTTTGTTTAATGTAAACAGACAGAGATATTCCTCAAAATATTGAAGAAGAAAATCAACCTCAAGTAGAAATTGAAGCAAGTATGTAAATGTAAATATTATGATCTATCGATGTATTTAAAATTTTCCTAATGTAAAATGTGAAGCTTAATTTTTATTTGATGAACTAATTTGAAAAATATTTTGTTTAATGTAAACAGACAGAGATATTCCTCAAAATATTGAAGAAGAAAATCAACCTCAAGCAGAAATTGAAGCAGGTGTAAATGTAAATATTATGATCTATTGATATATTTAAAATTTTCCTAATGTAAAATGTGAAGCTTAATTTTTATTTGTTGAACTAGTTTGAAAAATATTTTGTTTATATGTAAACAGACAGAGATATTCCTCAAAATATTGAAGAAAATCAACCTCAAGCAGAAATTGAAGCAGGTATGTAAATGTAAATATTATGATCTATTGATATATTTAAAATTTTCCTAATGTAAAATGTGAAGCTTAATTTTTATTTGATGAACTAATTTGAAAAATATTTGAAATTTTAGATATATTTATTAATTTAGTTATTTATTGAATATGTACTATTTTTTAGAATATGTACAGATGAAATCGCTATCGATAATGAGATGTTAGAAAATGTTGACACTCACACATATGGAGGTAAAAAACCTGACCATGTTATACGATATCGTGTTAACTGCATTTTTGAAAAGTATTTCTTAAATGAGCGGGTGACAGTTCAGACTCAAATGTTGAAAGGTCTCTTATCATTAAGGAAATTAAAAGAAGCTACGACACTATTGGGTATTCGACAATCAACCAAGGATTAAAAAATGAAGGAAGAGGTGATAAAAAATATGAGTAGTGCTATAAAGTCAATTAAGAGATCTAGAGAGAAAGATGTTTCAATTGTACGTAGAGGAATACAGATGGCAATGGTTTCCTCAAGTACTCAAGAGAATCGTTTGGTAACATCTATGGTACGAGCATTGGGAACCTCGTGAAAAAATTTGCACAAACATCAGAAATTTCAGTTGCAAATAGATGTAAATGATGAACTCGCTTGTTGGAGAGCTATTTGTAGGCAACCATACAAAGATAGGCATGGATAAAATGTTAAAAAAATAATATATGAATATTGGAAGAACAATTCGCGTGTTTCACCAACTGCAAGGCATGTGATGCGAAGAAGAATAGCACGAAATTAGTACGAAGAACATGAAAACCATCTCTTGGAAACCACTCAGATAGAGTTATTCAACAAGTTCAAAGAAGAGAATCGTCAAATTCATGTTTCACTCAGTGATTTTGTTCAACAAAAACCATGGTATGTAAAACCTATCACCGTACGCGACACTTGTTGTTGTCGTTATCATGTGGAATTTGAGTTATATTATGACACATTCCTTGATTTCGGTAGAACATTATGAAAGGATTCACCTCCTCCTTCCACTATCCGTGATTTCATATCTCAAACTCTATGTGAAAGAGAAAGCGATGAACTATTTTACAAAAAGAATTGTGTTGGTGGTAAAAAATGTGATGATTGTGGAAATTTGAATCAATTTCAAAACAAATATCGTATTGATATAAATGATCAATCATTGTCCAACATGAAAGTGAAATGGAAGAGATATGAATATATCGATACATCGATTCAAGGTGCAAATAGTGTTAAAAGAATTGAATTACTAGAAGATGAAATTTTTCTGATAAACTTTTTGAGAAAGTTTGAGGCAGAAATTTACAAATACACCAAGCATTCCCATAGAGCTCGATGGCAAGACTTGCAATTCAAAAAATATCGTGAATTTTTTCCACCAGGGACCATTTTTTCAGTGATTGATTTTGCAGAAAACTACACATTTGTTCCACAAAAAGAAATTCAGAGTGAATACTATCATTCTGACCAAGTCTCCATGCTCATCCATATTCTATATATACATGTTGAACAAAATGTCGATCATATAGAAAGCACGAGTGAAAATCGACATATCATTAAAGAATGTCACTTTTATATCAGTGACGATCGTACACATGATACATATTTTGTACAACATTGTTTTGGAAAAATTTATGATTCATTGAAAAATCGTGGAATAAAATTCAATGAACATTGGATATGGTCAGACAGATGCGCAGGTCAATTCAAATCTACACGGTCATTCTTTTGGTTGTGTTGTCTTCATAAGAAAACCTGCATTAAACATTGTTGGAATTTCTTTGAGACTGGCCATGGAAAAGGAAAACATGACGGTGCAGGAGCATGCATAAAATGAGTACTTTGAAGATATCAATTGAACCACTCTGCAAGCCGACTTGTGAACGCTGAAGAAGTTGTTCAATGGTGCATCGCTGCTCTAAGCCATGAGAGAAACCCATCAAGAGAAGTGCGAAGGTACATTAAATTTAATTTATATTGGAAATCTAATTTTAAACATTGTACATTTATCATGCAATGATTATTTTTAATTGTATTTTGATATCATATTTACAAATTCTTTTTCTAATTTTCCATATAAAGGTTTTTATGGCATATTGGAATCGGAGACGTAGATAGATCAATTGGAAATGACGTTGAAACAATAAAAGGGACTCGAAAATTGCATTCAATTCAAACAAAGTTGTCCACAAATGTGTTTGCATTGGATAAAAGAAAATATTCTTGTTTTTGTGATGTTTGCATAGACAACACAAAATCTAATGACGTCTGTGAAAACAAAATGTATGTGAACGATTGGAAACATACAGAGCTAAATACAAAGGGAAAAATGTCTGTTGCAATGTTTGAAGAAATGCAATCAAAGGAAACTACAATATCATCCGATGGTGATCAAGTTTCTGATCTTGTTAGAGAAGGTAACATTTGAATTACTTTCTAATGATTTAAAGATCTAGAAATAAATTTAAATATGCATAATTTTGTTAAATTTATTTTATTGTGCAGGAGATGTTTTTGTTGTAATTGCACCTACTGAAAACGATGAAAATGTGAAGTATTATTTGATGCGTTGCACTAAATGAAAAATGAAATTATTACAAAACTATAATGATCACGGATTTCAGTATGACAGAGGGTCTATTATACTGAAAGGTTATTTTTTTAGACAAACTCATCAAAGTGGAGACTTTGTTTACTTTGAAGACTATGAACCTGATTCCATAAGTTTTCAATATAGTCACTTGGTGTGTGCAACATGCATAAAGTTGATAGAAGTTCAATCAAAGAAAAAATAAAAAATAAAGAGATGGAAAATGTCAAAATCCGATCATGAACGAATTATTGAAGATGGAATTCCATTAGAATTTTTTTGAGTGAATTGTCCAACAATTTATTATCTTTGGATTAAATATGTTTTATAACTTCTAGTACTAAACTAAAAATTGAGCTGCTTATGTTATTTGTGCAAGTGTTTGCACATGTACAAATTGTTTGGGTACAAGCACGTGCTCTAGTATCAACTGAAAGCAGTTTTTCTATACATGTGCATTGATGAAAAATGTTATATATATATATATGTTCTAAAATGAAATTAATTGTTCTAGTTTTACTATGTGCATTGATGAAAAATTATTTACGTACTCAATATATATGTTCTAGAATGCAATTAACTAGAACTAGTTTTTCTATGTGCATTGATGAAAAACTAATTGGATTTTCTGGTAAAAAGTATGGACACAATGTAAATAAATCATCTGCAGTATAGTTTTGTACGAAAATTCCTTTCAGACAAGAGACTCAGAGCACTTCTCCGACTTTTGGTGGGATTTAACCCACATCTCTAATCCTAATTAAAAATCTAGTACAAAATCTGCTTGTCCAATGGTCGGATATGTTCAATGTGCATTGATGAAAAATGTTACTTTTCTTGGATAGATATGTTCTAGAATGCACAATTAATTGTTCCAAGTAGTTTTTCTATGTGCATTGATGAAAAACTAGTTGGATTTTTTGGTAAAAAGTTTCAACATTGTAAATAAATCGACAAGGATACCTATTTGAGTGCATTAACGACATTGACCCAAATTCAACAAACATATATATGTACTAGACTTATATTTCCAATCAAAATTAAAGGGATAATTTGTACATATATCTACTTCTTTAAACTCTTTTTTCAATTAAAGCTCAATTGATACATGGTTAGTTGCATTGAAAAGCTATGTTCTTCCTATTGGAAATTTTTTCATTCAAACAAAACTACATGGAGAGATCAAAAGCAATCTTAAAATTCCAAATGTACTTCAACCATCCAAAAGGGATTTGTGCAACATTACTTGACATGTCATGCCAATTATAGTGAACAACTATCCAATAGAAACATTTAACATTATATACCACATGTGCCAAATGTAGATTGAAACCATCCAAAACTTTAAAATTTTAAAAACTTTTGATAATATATCGTGCAACATTAAAAAATTAAACATCACATGCGAAATGTAGATTGAAACCATTCAAAACTTGAGTTTAAAAAACTTTAAATTATATATAGATCGTTACTTCACATGCCATGCCAATTATAGTTCAACTAGATCCAATAGAAACATTTAACATTATATGTACCACATGTGCAAACGTAGATTGAAACCATCCAAAACTTTTTAAGTTTTAAAAACCTTTTGATTATATATTGTACAACATTAAAACATTAAACATTTAAAGTTCATTAAATATCACATGCAAAATGTAGATTGAAACTATCCAAAACTTGAGTTTTAAAAATTTCACATGCCATGCCAATTATAATTCAACTATCCAACAAAAACATTTAACATTAAATATCACATGCCAAATGTAGATTGAAACCATCCAAAACTTTTAACTTTTAATTTAACAAAAAAATATAGATCACAACATTACATCACATGCCAAATGTACTCCAAGCATCCAAAACTTAGATTTCAAAAACAAAACAAATTATAACACATGTCATTACATAACAGCCAAATGTAGTTCATATGACAACATTAATTTATAGATGACAACATTACTTCACATTCACATGCCAAAAGTACTAAAACCATCCAAAAAATAAATAAAACAAATTATATAATAACAATGTAATAATATATGTCCAAAAATTGTAAATCTCACAAGTATAAAAGTGTATCAAGTTTAACAAATTTTAAAACCATCTAAATTTTGAAATCAAATCTACTGTAAATCATGTCCATCAAATGGAGACGAATCTAGCATCTTCCCTACTAGGGTCTCATTCCGCGCCCTATCCTGTGAATGGGAAACCTACATACACAATGCACATGTACTTGAACATTAAAATTTGATGTTTTAAAAATGAATGAGAATATATATATCTAGAACTTCATGTAAAAAACAAAATATAACAAAAAAATCATGCAATACCTCATAAGGTTCCCTCTCCATTTGATGAACAGGTTCTCCCATAGGAACATACGCGGTAAAATTTGTACAATATGAAAGTGGAGTTAAAAGCCATATAATTTATATAAATTAAAAACTTTCAAATGAAAATGCACGTGTACATATATAAACTTATTTTCAATAATATTAAAAAAAGGAACTAAAGACAACTTGTTCAAATGCTGTGGATGTTCCTATCTCCGTCGCTAGAGTCCCCGGATTAAAGAAATCTTCTATAAGAACCTAAATTCAAAAAAATTTAAATAACTCAAAATATAGATCTCTCTCTCTCTCTCTCTCTCAATTTTTAATGGAACTTTTTGAGGTAGAATATATATATATATATATATATATATATATATATATATATATATATAACTTTTAAACATAAATTTTAAACTTGTGAAAAAATTTCCATACTCGTGGCTCATCTCCCAAGGAAGTAGAAGGTACATCTCCCAAGGAAGAAGAAGGTACTGCCATCCCAAAAACATCAAAAGGAATCGGTACATGTTAAAACATTTTATCAAATTATATATATACATACATGTACATGTGTGGCAACAATTATTTATTTTAGAGTCACTTAAAAAACACTAACATTTTCCAACATATCATGATGGTCAGACCCATCTGCATCGTTTGAACCAGAGGTCCCGAACGTGATATTAACATTTTCGTCACGCATCATGCCTGAGAACTGCAAATGGTGTTTTAACATATAATCATATGATACCTTGAAGAGGCTACATCTTTTGGTGACGTCACTAATTGTTTCTCTATTATTATGTTTGTTAAACATCTCGCTTAGGGCGAGGCAACTCCACATATATTGTATAGTTTATGGGACAGAAATCAATATTTAGAAATATTCACTTGGTTTTTATAATTGGATAGAAGAATGACTTAAAATGACCTTGTATGTCTTCTCATTTTAGAGCTCAAATTTTTAGGAAGGATTTAAGTATCCACCTTTCAAGAATCACTAGAAGAGGTTGATAAAGAATATAGGAAGACAAAAAACTAACCAATGGTGTAATAAATGGATTTCTTGGGAGGTAGATTGGCATATGGAATTTTGGTAGCTAGAACTTTTCCAAATAATTGAATGTATTTGAAAACCAAACCTCTAGTTTATTTTGGTTTAGACAAGGTCTAGAATTTGAAAAGTGAATTCCCTCTTTCTTCCTCTTACATGTCCAATGATCGGAATCTGGATTGAGGGAAAAAAATTTCCTCAATAAAATTTTTGCATTTTATTTGTTGTATACATGAGTTTTTAAAAGCTAATTAACTCATAAATTTCTCACAAAATACACTTAAAGCTTGACACAAACCCCTTCCCAATTGGCTAACTTTAGACGATCCTAAACACATTTTTATTTAACTAATGAGGGAGATAGCCCAATAAAACTAGTTTGTCCATGTTCAAATCAAGTTGGTATCAAAGTACAATTTAGCTCATTTTAGTCAAGGTTAGTTAGAAGAATTAGCTATTGGTTTCTGTCTTCAATTTCCTCTCAAAATGAATGTGTACGTGCTTTTGAGAGACACACTAGAGGAATAATGTCCAAATTTTTTATGAAAATGTGCTATGAAAGTAAAGGGTTAAAGGCAAACATGTACAAGGCATATTTGATTACAAGGCATAGTTGAGCCAAATGTTGTTGAGGAAGGGCCTAATTATTTGGGTCTTGGTTATGGAAAACATGATGGAGAATGCTCCAAAGCCAAGGAGGCACATGAAGATGTTCCAAGAAGGAATTTTATTTCGTGTTCATTACCTCAAGCTTGTGAAGTTTGTGTTCATGATGAATGGAAAAGTTTGACACCCACTTTGCAAGAAGATGTTAATAAACATGCAACTAATGAGAATGTAAAAGAAGAGGATGTTGAAATCTTTATCTAGTCATTGAATTCATTACTAGTATTCAGAGGAGAGCCACTACCTCATCAAATTCACCTCCTCAAGAAGGCGACAACGATGAATGTTCAAGGTGTAAATTTGCCTTTAATCAAATTGCTTTTGATTATGATAAACATGGTAAATATTCACATAAGATATATAAAAGAAATTGCACATGTTCCTTTTGTGGTTTGAATAACCATAATGTTTATAGATGTTGGAAGAAGATATCCATGCACATTGAAACTTTCTAAATAAATGAGGCAAAAAATCAAAGGCTCATTGGACAAGGAAAATGATGTTGAAAATAAGATGCAATTGTTTATTACTCATTGCCATAAGAAAGGTCACCTTGTAGACAAGTGTTGGACTTTGTATCCAACGAGTCATCCACAACATTTGAAGAAGGTGGAAAGAGATAACGACAAGAATGGAAAATATGATTCCATAATCGATGAGGGTCAGGATGATTCACATGATGATGAAGTGCAACTAAAAGAAGAGCCATTGAAATGGTTTCCTAACAGATGGTTAGATTTATTATCCAATCAAGGCCTTGAATTTATTTTGATGTTTCATGAATTTCTTTGCAAATTCAAAGTATGGTGCATGTTGCATGAAGCAAGATGTTGAAAGTAGAGTTATGTTGACACACTTAAATGCAAAAAATATGGAAATTTGTACATGAGCTATTATTTGACTTGAGAGTCAGTTGTTTGAAGAGGCATGTTTTGTCGACTTGTGTTTGGTTGATGGTTTTTTACACCAATATGTAAGAGTACATGGAGATATTCACATGATGTGAATTTTTTTTCTTTGAAGGAGAAAAATGATATGTCAGCGAGCTATGTTTCTTGCATGATGTGTTTTTTAGTTTTATGGTTTTGTTTGTGACAAGACGTCACAAGATTTTGGGAAGGTCCACTCTTGAGTGAGAGCCTCATGATTACAACCTAATCATGAGAATCAAATGGGAGTGCATCCTTATTTTGAAAACAAATAGGATTCTAAGCTACCTAGGACTCAAAGCATTATTTTTAAATTTGAAATATCATGGTGTGTTGTTTCAATGCCTGAATCCACAACCATAACATAAATTGTTTTATTCTTTTTTTGCAGGATTTAGTTGGTTATATTAAAAGTCAGTTGAATTTAAAATTCTTGGCTTAGTGGCATGAACCAAACATATTGTACATATTAAATGAGGAATTTCGCTCTCCCAATCATTTCTAAATCACACATATCACCAAGAAAACATGTTTTAAAAGAACATACTTTGGTATGGGAAAGACCTTAGGTTTCAAATATTATAAGAAGGTTTTTGATATGGTTGAGATAATGTGGAAAATATAATCCATAAACAAATTATTTTTCAAAACGTATTACTTTCAAAGTATCAACAAGGAATGTACAAGGGTGTTCAATGAATTAACACTATTTATTTAAATTCCATGATGTATATCTTACTCATAATTTTAACAAATTATTAAATAATGATCTACATTGGATAATTATATTATTTGTCATATATTTTGATGCTTATAGAGTGAAAAAAATGAAAGAATCAACTTGTAGGGTCATTTTAATGGTGGGTGGAGAATTGGGATCCAAAACCTTTTGGAGTCATTTTGAGGTTTTAAATTTGACATTTTCAAACGATTATTCCTTGTGCCGAAATCTTGACCATTATTCTACACTTAAAGACATATATCCAATGGTTCAAGAAAAACATCAAATGAAGTTCATTAAAAATTTATGCCTTTAGTAATTTGACATATATCATGTTGACCACCATGGTACGAGAGAATGACATTTTAGCCCCATTACTCATGCATAGCAAGCTAGCTACATGTGGAATTTTAACAAGACTCTAAAAGGTCTAAAATCACAAACCTCGTTAATGGTTGACGGAGTCAAGTCTTACACCTAGTTGGCTATCACGCTATGTTAAATACTTCGCCACTAGGAGGAATAAGAGTTCCATTTTGTGTTATTGTATTTTGTTCCATAGTTGAAAATAAAACTAGGAGTGTGAATTTAGAGAGAAAAATGTATGAAGTTAAGTTTTTATAGCAACCTCACATGCCAAAAGTCTTAGCTAACTCTAGAGAGATTACCTTAAACATATTTTCCATACCAGAAAAGAGAGAGTAGAGCATGTTTACATTTTAGTGTTGTTTTTCTCCCATAAGGATTTCCTAGGGAAAAAGAGTCTAGAGCATCATTACTTTTTAGGGTTGCTCGTCTCCCATAAAGATTTCCTAGGAAAATAATTGTGTTGATTGTCTAGAGATATGTATGTGTGTGTTTCATTATGTTCTCTATTTCTTACGTTGTGTTTCATTGTGTTTTATATTTCTTACATTTCTGCCCTCCTATTTTTCTTTCCAATCAAGGTTTATAAACTAACATGACAAGCAACATGAGACTTGGAACAATCATTTTCATTATTTATATGGAAGGCAAGAAGGATTATATCCCCTTAAGCTTAAACTTATGTAGTTTGTCAATTTTTATCATATATTTTTTGGTAAGGGTAAATGTTTTTTTATCTATAGTACAAGTCATGAGTTCCCCAATTTTACCTTATGTAAAGCATGATTCTAGGATTACTACAATTTGTACTTGGTTTTTTATTGTGATGATGCCCTGTCTCAATCACTTGGCCATCTCTCTATGGGTATTTAAATCTTTATAAAAATACTTAAGTAATATTTATCTATTTGTATTATGTGAAATGTAAAAAATGGTATACTACTTTTCATAAAATTGGGTTGAGTTTATCATATATTTCGATGAAAGTTGATTATATGACACGTTTTCTTTAAAAGGATCTAACAATTTTGTTAAGGTATGAATTTTAAATTTTGTGTGGCTCTCTATCAACCTTCACTTCCTCATTTCTAGAAAAAATCTACTTGCTCATTTGTATACCCACTTTCTATTCAAATGCATGAGTTTTGAACTCTCGATAACTATGTTTTTCCACACAGGAAAATTATATGTCACATTTTATACTAAAGTTCTAAATATTTTTTTGAAGTTTGGATTACTGTTATTCTTTTATATAATTTAACATTAGATATAAGTTTAAATTGAAAGCTACTTAGATGAAATATAGCTTAGATATGGCATTTGCAAATTATTATCTACTTATTAAACTAAAGGACATAATTATTACACATGTTTAATTTACATTCAAATGCTTCTTTGATTTATCTCCTATAGCTTAATGTAATGCTAGATATATAATTTAAGTTGAAGGCCCATGAGATAAATATGACTTCTATGTGACATTTATATTGAATCGTCTATTTGTTGTGTTATATGAACATAATTGTTATGCATATCTAATTTGCATTACTAATATGTCATGCTTCTTTAATTTATCTTTTATAGATGACCGGAGTGCATCCCTTTTTAATCTATCCCTTTTGACTTTGGATATGTGGGAAATATTCATCCACATATTTTTCTATCATAAAGCAGTGAGTAAAATTGTAAATTCCATTTGTGTCAATGTTAAGGTTAAGCACATGGATTAAAGTTTTATATGTTAGATGAGGAGGCTATGTATTACATATGGTATTGAATGAGCTTTTGGACTCTTTAGATATATATCTAAAGATTCCAAATGCTCATTCAAGACCATATGTAATACATAGCCTCCTCATCTAACTTAGCCAAGGATTTGCAATACTATATTTGAGTTGGCTAGCTCCATTTCAAGATATTATAATGTTAGATTATTATTTCTAAAGATTTTGATTATGGTAGTAAAATGTTACAAAAAACCAGAAACTGTACAAATAATATTATTCTAGATATATGTAAAAAGGACATGGTAGAGAAGATCAAACAATATTAAACTTTTCATAAATAGTTTAGATAAAAATACATTTTCTAATTTTGATTGTAAATTCTAAGGCTTAAATCAATAATTTTTCTAATAATTTTTTTAATTAATAAATAAAAAAGAAACATTTTCAATCAAAATCACATAGAACACAAAATAAAAAAAATAAAAAAAAAATTAAAACTTCATACACTATATGACATTACTATGACAAACAACATAAAAATATACAAGAAAAAAATACATACAATGCATCCATTACATTGGAGTCTTCAGAACATACAATGCATACATTAAATTTGACGAAATTATTCACGACACAATTGGTGTCATTTGTTCATAAAAAATTGTTGAATATGAATGTGCAAATAAGGAGGTTGAAATAAGGAGGTTTCACATTGGCTTTGCAGAATTGAGAATTTAAAAATTGTTTTTGTAGGTATTACTTATCAACATATATATCATGAAAAGAATACTGTTGCAGATGAATTGTCAAAGCAGGGGCTGGAGGCTGTTTTTGGAAAGATTAATTACCAGCTATATAACATGCAGGGTCTTCAGGCTGAAGGTTCAGTCCCCATCATTTAAGTACAGTGGGGTTCAGGGAGGCTGTGTTTTCAAATTTCAGGTTTAATATGTGTTGTTACTTTGACAGTAAAAACTTTGCTGTCCCTTTTTGTATGAACTGTTCCATAGATCCTTCTACTGTCACTTTTTGGGCTCTTCAGGGGCAGGGATAACATATTTTCTCTATTTTGAAATGGTATTTTTTGGGCTGTCTTATTTCATTTTGTATTTTTTTGTTATGTGGTGAAAATCTGAGAGTCTAGAAAGGTTGGAGAAAAAAAATTGCAGATACCAAGTTGAATATTGTGAAAATGAAGGTAAACTAACTAATACAATTTAACATAGAAAACAACAACAATTTATCATAGCAATTAATGTAACAGCTGATCAATTTTTTGAAAGGAGGATCCAGAAAGCATATACTGAATCTATTGGGTACACGAATAAATTTTAGAACTTTTTCATACGCTTTACAAAATTCAACCTGTGTCCCGCCATTGCTTTTTTTTAGACAGAAAAAAAAAAACATTGATGTATTAATCAGTTCATATGTTAAATACATACTCTCAGCTGTGCAGCGAGAGAAGAAAATATATATCCGCCAGCAGTATACAGTGCCAATCTAAGAAAGAGGGGCACCGATAACAGTGGGAAACATAATTTGGGGGGTTGATACCACATCCCATCATGATCAGAATTCAAAACATCCCTATAGATAACATGAACAACAGAAATGTCATAGCAAAAGGAAAAACATCAGCCAATTAGACATGAAAAAACATGTAAGAGTTCAGGAAGAAATATAAGCAGACAAAATAGCAGACAATTAGTAAAAATGGCCTGTAGATATGACAGCAAAAACGTTTGGCCAACCATAGGAAGTACTGGGAACATGGATAGCGTTGAAAACCGCCAGTGTCCCGCCATTGCTAGCAGCCACATGAAATTATTCACAGTACACACATGGGGTGGGGAACAAAAGTAAGAAAATAATTCTTGAAAATCAATTGCAGAAAAAACCCACATGGTGATTGTGATATGGTGAGGGATTTAAAAAGTAATCAAAATTTCAAACAAATTCATTTTTTTGTCAGGAAGTATGATTCCAGATTTTTTGAATATTTCGTTTGTGTTTTTATATGAAAATCAAATGAGAAACTTCCACTTTATTCAAATGTTGTACATGTGATGACTGGGTACTAGGTTACGCGTGAATCTCCCCACAAGAGGACAAGTCACGACACGACACGGTGCCCGCAACCCACCTGAGCAATCAATCTATTTTTATCATAAACCAAAATGCGTCGTTATAGAGGAAAAAATTCATGATGCAGGCCACCATTTCAATTATTCTGCGTTCTACTGTTATATTTCAATTTTAAAATGAGTACAACTATAGTTCTTCTTGGTGCTCAGATAAAAAACTAAAGCAGTTTAAATGTATTTTTTAGGTCTTTCGTCAGATTTGGACATAGATCTCTTTTACCAGGAAAAATAAGACTCATCACCTATATTCACATTTATACTATTTTTCTCTAATTCCCTTTTTATTCCTACTAAAAATTTCTGTGGAAAGGAGGTTCACTAAACATACCCGATATCCGACGAAACGAGAAACGAACAGAACAACGAACAGTCTCGGCCAGGAGGTACGACGCGCAAACAGAGAAAAAAATAGTCGCAGACAACACGGGAATAATCAAACCAGTAAACAATCCAACATCGCGGGGGATTTATTTATAAAAACTAGTTCGGCCGAACTTTTTTAAAAGTAAAAGTTCGGCCGAACACACAGTTCGGCTGAACTTTTGTTGCTGGTTTTCCCATCTCCGACGAAAATTCTGTTTGCCCACGCCGTCAGTGTGCCGTCAATCTAAATGAAATCACGAGTTCGGCAGAACTTTATAAGAAATTTTGGCCGAACTATTTAATAGTTCGGCCGAACTTTATAAAATGTTCAGCCGAACTATTGCTGGAAAAAGTTTTCGGCCCCCGATTCTCACAAAAGTGTAACCCAGCTTCACGTTTCTGCCCAACACTAAAAGGAATATAATGAAAAATCAAGATGGTCGTCCCGATTTGGGATCCAGGGGAAAATATCTGTGTTTATCTGTTTTATGTTTTATTCTCTTGCTATTGTTTATTTTCTGTTATCCATAATCACTAGTGCCATGTAAATATCTGAAAACCCGCTTCACTGTTGTCCAATGCTCCTTCCCTGGGTTTGACATAAACCTGCTCAATACTCCCACTGCATGTGCAATGTCTAGTCTAGTATAGACCATTGCATACATCAGGCTACCCACTGCACTTGCATATGGAACACGGGACATATACTCCTCTTCTTCTTGTGTCTTGGGACACTGTTCAGCAGACAGCTTTACACCTACAGGAATAGGAACATTCACTGGTTTACTATCATGCATATTGAACCTCTGCAATATAGTCTCGACATACTTCCTCTGGTTTAACCAGAGCTTCCTCTTTGCCCGATCTCTCTTAATTTCCATGCCCAAAATATAGTTTGCAGCACCAAGATCCTTCATGTCGAATTTGGAGAACAGTTGGGTCTTCAAATCTTGGATAATTTCTTTGTCATTTTCAATCAACAACATATCATCCACATACAAGACCAAATAAATAACACGGTCACCAATTAATTTAAAATAAACACAGTGATCCTCCTTGCTTCTGGTGAAGCCGAGTCCCCATATATAGGTATCAAATTTCTGATACCACATCCTTGGTGACTGTTTTAACCCATACAGAGACTTCTTCAACCTGCATACCAGTTCTTTCTTACCCTTCACCATAAAGCCTTCGGGTTGCTTCATGTAGATCTCCTCTTCTAGATCCCTGTGAAGAAATGTTGTCTTCACATCCATCTGTTCTATCTCAAAATCAAATGCAGCAGCAACAGATAAAAGTAATCTAATAGAAGTAACCTTGGCAACAGGAGAAAAAAATATCACCAAAATCAATTCCCGGCACCTGGGAATAACCTTTCGCTACCAATCGAGCTTTGTATTTCTCCACCTTGCCTTCTACATTCATCTTCTTATTAAACACCCATTTGCTCCCAATGGGCTTCCTTCCAGCCGGCAACTCCACCAGATCCCATGCCTCATTTTTGTGCAAGGATGCCATTTCATCAACCATGGCCTCCTTCCAGAGTTTTCCATCCTCTGAATCTACTGCCTCCCTGACAGTTCTGGGATCATCATCAGTTATAGTTAAGGCAAAACTTGAATAGAAAGCAAATGGACTATACCTTTCTAGTTGCCTTCTTTCTCGAACTGATCTTCTCAAAGCTGGGGTTTGTGGCTCTTCCTCTTCTGAATCTTCTTCTGTTGTAGAGTCTGATTCATCCTCCTTTAGCTCAAACTCTATCTTCTCAGGTTCCTTTGGTATGACTTCATGTTTAACAACATCTTTCACTTCTCTAAACACCACATCTCGGCTGTACACAACCTTCCTTGTTTCTGGGTTCCAAAGCTTGTAACCCTTTAAACCATCCTTATACCCAATAAAGATGCACTTTTTAGATTTATTATCCAACTTGGTCCTTTTCTCCTTTGGAACATGTACATATGCATCACATCCAAATACCCTTAGATGTGAAAGAGAGGGTTTCTTACCAGTCCATACCTCATGTGGGGTCTTATCCTTCAACGCTGATGAAGGTGATTTGTTAACTAAGTAACATGCAGTCTCCACTGCCTCTGCCCAGAGTTCTTGTCCTAACCCGGTACCACTGAGCATGCTTCTTGCATTTTCCATCAATGTTCTATTCATTCTTTCTGCAACTCCATTTTGCTGAGGTGTGTATGGAGTAGTCTTCTGTCGTGCTATACCACACTTCTTACAGAACTCTTCAAATTCCTTCTTGCAGAACTCCCCACCATTATCTGTCCTTAGCGCCTTTATCTTCTTCTTTGTCTGGTTTTCCACCAGAGCCTTAAATTCTTTAAATTTGTCAAAGACTTCAGATTTCTTCCTCAAGAAATATATCCATGTATTCCTTGAGAAGTCATCTATGAATGAAACATAGTACATAGACTTTCCTAGTGATGGAACTGACACAGGTCCAAACACATCACTGTGCACAAGTTCTAATATCTTGTTCGCCCTCTTAGCACCAGAAGGAAAACTCACCCGATTCTGCTTCCCATATACACAATGTTCACAGAAATTGAAATCTAGAGAGAAATTAGACATACCTTCTACCATACCATTTCTATGCAGTATTCGAAGGCCCTTCTCTCCAATATGTCCAAGCCTTTGATGCCATAGCATGGTCTTTTCTCCAGAGACAGCTAGGCTTTCCACTCCACTTTCAGGAACCATAGAATTGTTACACCCATCAATAACAATGCTACCTTGTAGCTTGTACAGAGTTCCAGTCCGAACTCCCCACATTAATACAAGTTCTCCCTGAACCATCTTGCAGGCATCTTTCTCGAACACTGTTTTTACACCTGCATCATCCATATTGCTTACAGAAACTAGATTTCTGGCCAATGCAGGAATATGAAGAACACCAGGAAGTGTTCTAATCCTTCCACCTTGCAGCTTCAGCTTCACCTTTCCACGTTCGACGATTCTGGCCTTCCTATCATCCCCTAGGAAGACATCACCGCCATAATATTTCTCATACTCGCAGAACCACTCCCTATGGGGAGTGAATTGAAAGGATGCACCTGAGTCAATCAACCATGACTCATTATCTACATGTGTATTTGAAGAAGAAGCCAAATATGCATCCCCACCTTCATCCGAGGTGGTTTTTCCTCTGCAGAAGGAGCATCATCAAATCCCTTTCCTTTCTCAAGAGCTTTAGATCTACACTCCCTTTTGTAGTGCCCTTCCTTTTCGCATTTCCAACATACCTTTACAAACTTTCTAGGATATTTAGATCTCCCTCTAGATTTGGATCTCCCACTCGAAACCTTATTCTTGTTTCTGTTTTGGGACCTTCCTCGTACAGATAAGGCATCTCCATTCTGGCCCTCCATATTTCTCCGTCTCATTTCCTCCGACAACAAGGCTGCGAAAATGTCATCAAAATTCAAGGTAGTTGTATTGCTACCTATTGCAATAACCAGACTATCCCACGAGTCTAGTAGAGAACACAACAAACTGATGCACTTATCTTCATCTGAGATTCTAATATCAACAGATGACAGTTGACTTACCATAGTATTGAAGGCATTTAGATGCTCTTTCACCGAGTCTCCATCCTTCATCCTCAAGTTATACAGCTTTTTCCGCAGGAACAACTTATTCACCAAAGACTTATATTGGTACAAAGTCCCAAGTTTTTCCCACAAATTCTTCGCCGTAGCTTCCCCAGATACATTCAACAATACTGAATCTGAGACACACAACCGTATTGTGCTCTTAGCCTTCCGATCTAGTTTCTTCCAGTCTTCATCTGACATTTCCGTTGGTTTAGTACCTGGATCTACGCAATCCACTGATCTTTATCCACCAGCAGATCCTCCATCTTGATCTTCCACAACTCAAAACTCTGACCATTAAATTTCTCGATCTCTATCTTACCGTCGCTAGCCATCTTCTTTCATCGCAAGAATCGATCCCGAAAATCTCCCACTAAACAGGGTCTACCTCAGGCCCGAGAAAAAAACCCTCAGCAGCAAAGGCTTCCCCTTGAAGCTGAAACAACTCTGATACCAAATGTAGAAAAATTTACCGAATAATATAAATAATTACTGAGAGGAATAATTAAACATAACCAGAAACAAATCATAAACATAAAAAAATATGTTTAATGGGAAAAACCCCAAACTCTGGGGAAAACCCATCTTAATGAAATTTCATTAGCCTTGGCCAAAACCCTGGCCAATCCAGCCAAGAGAGCCTTCACCGCTCACATCCAGGCCTTACATTACAATGAAGTCCTCCAAGCCTTTTATAGGCTCCATTACATGCAATACCATGAGCTTAAAACCATGGGTGCACAATACCATGTGCCCCAAAACCATCATTATTTAACTCGGTCAAACTTAACTATAATCACAAGTCAATTTACCTAACAATAACATACCCTCGTAACCTCGCAAAAAATGAACGGAGCTAGGATATTTTTTCTACATTTACCAATGTGTAACATTCTAAATTACTTTCTATATTCCCTCATTTACCATTAGAATAACCATCATCATTACCTAGAGAAATATTTAGTAAAATCATAGTGATTTACACAACCATTAACTATCCTTGTTGTAGCATATTAACTTAAATTTCCTGTTATAAATATGCATCAATTCCATGGTAATTTTAAGTCAATTAGTAAATCACATACTTGATAATATAAACATCACATCATGAAAATGACACAATGAAAAATCACATCATTAGAAAACTGATATACCCTGCAAACTGTGTAGGGTTAAAATCAAAAAACGTTTAATTTTATTATTAAACGCTTGTGAGGGTGCTCACCGCTAACTCAATGGTTATAAGGGAGTCCATACCTTGACCATTGTCATAAAATGTTACATAGAAAAATAATCTTAAATGCAACATAAATAGCTATAAACTATTAAAATCACCATCATATCATTTACCCATGAATCCTCAATCTTTGTCTTTGTGATCATACTGTTTCCATCAATTGGTCATCCTGCATTTTGAACTCCTAAACCTGCATGGAATAAAAGATCTTTATCTGCCACAATGTTAAACATGAGCAAATTTTTGCTCAAGTCCCTATCCTTTACTGCCATTATTTTTGTTACCACACTTGATATCATAATTAGATAAAATATTAATAAACCAATAATCAATATTTATTTGTGACATTTCAACAACTATTTGTATGCATGTATAAAACATAAACATAATTTCATTAAATCCTTTCACATGCATTGGTAACAAATAAATCGCTATCAAGCGTCATATTTCCAACAAACACTAACAAAATCTTGCATGAACTTTCATATTATTTTTAAAGGAAATCTAACACACTAGATAATATTCTTAGGCATAGAAATGCATAACAAGCTTTCAGGATAACTATTCGAAAAAACAATTTTATTTATGCCTACTATTATGTTTTCTTTTCCACAGGGATTAACTTAATAGATTCTACACTTATGCATATGAATGCATGTCATTTTTCAAAAACATATTTTCCACAAGAGAGTTATTCACAATGGCCATTATATATAAAAATTCAAGCTCTATTCCAAAGAAGGTTAACATAACGATTATAGTTTCATTCATGCAACTACTTTTCCTCTCCAACAGAATAAGATGAAAGGTTGTTCTTCTTGCATGTGAAACATATATTTCTTTCCAATTTAAACTAACTAAATCTTGCATGGAAAAATAAGCACATTTATTTTCTAAGGGATAAAACACATAATATTTATTCTTTCATGAAAAGAAATATTTTCATCTCACCAAAAGATATATCCCAAGAACTATACATAATCCTCTTCCAAAAGAAAACTAATACCATAGTTAATCCCTTTAGGTGTGAAAATTCATATTATGTTTCCCAAAAGTAGGCTAACACAATCAATATTATATGATTTCACCTTCCTTTTCTCTAGAAATCTAATACCAAAACTATACTTTTCCATGCATGCAAGTATATACTTTTCTCTAAAGAATCTTAACATAATAGAGAATATGATTACTAGTTTTCCTCTCCAAGAATCTAATTCAATAATGCATACAAGCATATGTTTTTCTCTTCTATTTGTTTTGAATAATTATAACATAATAAATGATTCCTTATATACAAATATATACATTTATTTTTCGAGGAATCAAACACACTAATTATTCTTTTTCCAAAAGTTAGCTAAGTCATTAACTATTATGCATGCAATAGAAAAAAATGTCTTAGCATTTCACACATCATCTAAATCTGTAATATTTCCTTAAGAAATAACATGAGTAACACATCCTTCTCAAATAACAGAACGAATTTTATTTTATGCAATTTGTTTATGTGAACTAACTCTCACAAAAGTTATTTATCTCTTTTTGCACGACTCAAGATCCCCATCCATGTAAAATCACATGTTCAATTCTAGTAGATCAAATATACAAGATATTGTTCCAATGCACCTAAGCCCATACTCTCTTCAGTAGTACAATATTTCTCTTTAAAACTTTTAATCCATATACATCATGAGAATGTCCTTGGTAATATTTTAAATGAAGTAAATTCATTCATTTTCAAGTATTATGAACATAATTATTCTATTTTTGTGCATCCCAATAACTTATTTCTTTTCAAGTGATATCAACATAATTGTTTTATTTGTTGTTGCATGCAATTAATTTATTTCTTTTCAATAATATTAATACAATAGTTATCTCTATATATACATAACCAACTATTCTTATCAGGCAGAAAAATAAAATGGAATCACTTTGTTTTACTCAGTTTTTCATGTTTTAGTCATCAAATTTGGACGCGATTTACGAACATATGGAAACTAATTTTTTATAAGAAAAAAAGGATTTTTTTGGGAAACGACTCATTAAAAAAAACATCTCTCATTGCCTACACAGGTGTCACAGTTTAGAAGATTCAAATGAATATTTCAGCCCATTTTCGGAGATTTAAATTCTTCTAATCTTGTAATACTATTATAATTAAGAATTACAAGGATATTCTTCTTGTAATATCAATATATAATTAATAATATTTAAATATTAAACAACCCTCATTTTACGAGATTTTCTACGGTGTCTTATGCCAGGGATATTAAATATATGTAATATCCCTGGTATAAGCCACCATAAAAACTCTCGTAAATGAGGGTTGTTGAATAATTAAATCTTATTAATTCTTATATTGATATTACATTAATAATATTCTTGTAATTCTAAAATATAAAAATATTACAAGAATTAATTTTTAATTCTTTTACGTAGAAGAATTTACAAGAATATTCTTCATGTAATACCAATATAAGAAGTAATAATATTTAATTATTCAAAAACACTCATTTTACGAGAGCTTTTTTTTCGATAGCTTATGTGAGGTTTAATAAAACCTTAGGTTCTAGGAACCCTGAGCGATTTTTCTATCCACCATCCATGCATTAATCCCTAAAAAAATGCCATAAAGGATTTATTTTCCCATTTCAGGGTCTATTGCAGTTTATTTTTAAGAAATTATATGTTTTCAATTTTTATTTTTTCCTTAAGCAACTTCACACTTACCCATTTCTACATAAATCTGATTCTTTCAACATCCTTTCAACGCAATTCCTCGAGGATTTCATTTTTTCCTAATTGTTTGGATAATAAAAAATTCATTATTGTTGTTATTTTAAATCCGATAACTTCTAATTCATTTACTTGATTTTTATTTATGTGATTTCTTTTCATTCAACCATAATTTATTGGGATATTCCATCTCATCTTACAAACATGTTACCTATTTAGTAGGATTCTCACCAACGTAATCGCTCACTTATTATTAGGTTATCCTCTTTTTAGCCAATGCTATTGGTTAACAAATTCTTTTCCTAGTATCCCATATATACATTTACATGGGCACTACCAATAATCCCTTATCCAAGCAGGATTGAATCTAAGAATTTCTCTTGAATTTTTTCGTTATGTAATTTTCGATTATTTTGTCAAGTATAAACCCCATTTGATACTACTTTTTTTGATAGACAGGGTCGTGGTTCCTTTATTCAACTACTTAAGTTTTTTAATTTTTGTATGCTCAACCTAGAGCATACTACTAATTCCACGATTCAACCCCTCTCACTAGTTTGCATGCACTTAAAATTTTGCCAATGAATCTCTAGGGTATGTAGGCATAACTCAATTTGGAGATCATTTATACATCAGAATAATTTTCATTCTCTATATATTACATTAAATTATTTATTTTGAATTCTTATGTTTTAATTTAATTATACTTACTATATATTTCTTGCAAATGATCCTAATCCTTATTAGTAATTCATTCCTTTTTAAAACACATTAAAAGTGACATACATAATTTCTTGTGAACCATAGCTTGAATGGTAGGATGGTTATAAAGTTATTGTACCATGAATTTGTTAAGTGTCCATTTTTTCATCGATTTATTGTTAAATAAGGCTTAGCTAAACCTTTTTATTTGATTTATATCTTACTTGTATGAGATTATACACAAGGTGTCTCTCCCCTTTTTCCTATTCCTCCACATAATAGTAGTAATTTTTAGCATTTATATGTGATTCTGAATTTCACTTTTATACAATTATGACTATATACTAAGTTGTTTTTATTTTTCCATTTCCATAATGTTATGCTATTATTTCTATCTCGAAGAATATATACATGACTTGTTGATTTGGTTCATATGTCACTCCATTATTTTTTATTTGAGAAACTATATAACTTTCTAAGAATTAATGAATATGAATTAATCCCTCATGCATTCTAAAAATTTAGTTCCACAATGTCAATTTCATCCTCACTCTTTGTATAATAGGGTTTATCTCCATTACCGTGTGTTTTAAGATTCATCTCTAAGTAATGAGTAAAACAATGATCTTTATTCTTAACTTAACGTACTTAATAGGTGCATGTTATACATTAACTCTGCACATTATATAGTATTGAGCAGTAATTTTATGTTTGACATCCCTATATAACGTTTTTAACCATGTACATAAAATTATTTGATGATAACTTTATGCTATAAAAATATATACATCTACATTTTCCATAAGAGGAAATTTCAGCCTAAAAGAACCCATGAAAGTTTCATGTAAATAATATGTAAACCAATCAAAATCCTTTAAATTTAAAAAGAGTCACACATAAATATTTTGGAGGAAAATTAAATACACAATTTTCTTTATTTGTATTTTTGGCTTATCTCCTTACAGATATACTCAAATTTCAAGTGTATACACTTGTTGGACGTGAAATTAAATTTTTCATCCAATGAGTACACACATTGAGAAGACCCATATTGATAAAAATTGAAGATACATTAAAAAAATGTGTTGAACATGTTTTTTTAATGTATCTTCATTTTTATAAATGTGGTTATTCTCAAAGTATGCATAATGGGTACCTGTTGAATGCATAATTTATTCTCTATCCAATGAGTGTCTATATTTTAAATTTGAGTAAAGCTATAAGGAGATAAGAAAATATACAATTAAAAAAAAAAGTAGTTTGTTATTTTCCCTCCCAAATTTATAACTTATTTGATTATTTTCATGATATTTTATTTTTTCCTTAGGAGGACACTTTTAGGCTGAAATTTCCTCTAAATTTTAGAAATTTAGTGATTATACAATTTATTGTGTAATATTTGTTGCATGTTTTTAATGATTTCCATTCGATATCTCTCTTAATCACAAATAACCAAGTGATAACATGATTTTTCTACATATATATTGAATCAAACATATAGGGGACCACCTACCTCTAGTAATTTTCTTGAGTATAAGGGGAACAGAAAATAGTGGAAATAAATGGACAAATATCATAGACTGATTTTTGTAATAAGATAATTCCAAAAAACAAATTACCATTCTATCAATATAAGACATAATAATATGTTTCAAAATAATAGGTCATCTATGATCCCTTTCAAATTTAAATCATTTCCATCTTATTTACCATGAGACACTTCACTTTATATTGATGAAGTGTATACCATATTTCTTTGAAAAAAGGTAAAATTCCATTTTAGTTCTTCACTCGGTACTATTTATTTTTCCCTTCATGACAGTTAATCTAAAAGGGTTGTTTTTATCAGTTATGTTATCCCTATTGAAGTTGAGTTCTAATTAATTTAGTTGTCTATTTACTAACAATGTGTACTACCTTCCTTACACTTCTTGCAACAATCCTTATTAGACTTATCTTTAAACTATTATTATATACTTTATTTATCTCAACCATGAAATCTAATTGGCCTAAATATGTTGTCTCTTTCTCTTATAGAAAATTTGTATATGTGTATAACCCTATCATTGCATTATTATGTTTCCATTATATTCATGTGTTTGAATGTTCTATACTGTAGGTGTTTTATTTAGATTGTAATTCCTAGCACTAAATAAATCTTTATGTACCATATATATTTTTAGACAATATTACTAAAATCATTCCATCCTCCTTTCTCATCTATTGTATATTAATATTTCATTCTGTTTGGACCTGAGCAAGCAATACTTAGTTCCCCTATTTTCTTGGTATAATTGTTAGATTGAAACAAGGTAATTTTGTCTTTTTGGCATAACTATCTCCATAAAGCCCTTGTACACTTGTCTCCTTATCATATTTTATAACCGTCTTCTATCTATTTCTTTTATAACTAGTTAGAATTATATGCCTTAGTATTTTTCTTCGACAATTGTTTTTAGGATATGATAGTTTATTTCCAATCTTCATTTAGACTTACTCTCTTTTATCATTAGATCTAGTAGATATTTTATCATTCATGTCTTCCTTGCTTTACACAATAAATTTGTTAATTTTTAAATATGGTTTGTACCACATGTGTTAATTTTTTGTACATCCTTTATGACATAACAAATTTAACGTTCCAGAACACAATAGTCTTTTCCAAAGTAAATCTAGTTTTTGT
Organism: Pinus albicaulis; assembly: GCA_034641835.2. Lineage (NCBI taxonomy): Eukaryota > Viridiplantae > Streptophyta > Pinopsida > Pinales > Pinaceae > Pinus > Pinus albicaulis. The sequence continues at coordinate 959,135,270 of CM076577.1, read as the reverse complement.
TTGACCCTTACGCCTCACAGTTGATCCTCACTCTGATACCATATGTAACATCCCTAATTTTACAAAAAAAATCTATTTCCATATTGATTACATCACATTTCATTACTTACTGTCGCTATACTTCAAATTAATATGAAGGATTAATAATTTTTCCCCTCGTAGTCATAAGCGAGTTTTTAATTTAGTAGCCCAGGAACAAATTCCCTACTTTGGAAAACCTTCCTCGTCAAGAGAAGCCCCAAATTTCCCTTGGAGGAATTTAATTTGGTTAAGGGAAAATTTATTTTTAAATTGAAAACCCACAAGTGAGAAAAAAGGTACACGTAGACCTAGATAGAAATTTGTGTCTCTCACGAAGAATAAAAATACAAGTCAATTCAAATTCATTTGGACATATAATCACAAAAACCTTTGTCCCTCTCTTGTTTCGATTGGTTCATACATGTCTGAAATTGTAGGGTCCAAGTTAACACATGCAAGGAGTAGAAATTAATATGGATCCACGGGGTTCAATTGTAGAAAATTCAACTGTAACCATTATGTTGATTGGGTTATCTTTGTGACTCGAGGACTACCACTACACAGAATGTTACTAGGTACCGACCATTGTGACCTAAAATATAGTTGATCGTTGACCACAAAATTTGATCAATTTTGAAGAATTTTACTTTGGTTCAGATTTTTTTATTGGGGTCATCTCTTGGATATTGTTTAGCTAGCTTTGTTAGATAGTGGGAGACAACACTCTTGACAATTATTGTAACAAAGTGATTTTTAGATTTGGTATGTGCTTGGAGAAGTGTGCCCTAAGGGATATAACTTGTTGCAATTTGTTTTGGATCATCAAGTATTGTATCACTCGGAATATGCTTAATGAACATGCCTTTAAAATCCCAATCCAAACACCTTCAATAATACAACATGTCAGAGTGCTCGCTTCACAATAGGTGATATTGCATTATCAATATGTAGATGAAAATTCAACCTAACAATATAAGACTTCAACATAAAGTAAAATAATAATTATATTAATACATATGTACATATACACATACATAAATACCCACATACACTCAAAATTGTGTCAAAAATTTAAATATCTAATGAAATGGAAGAACATGTTCAATATACAAAAAGACACATTATTGCTAAACATTGAAGTATGACATGTGGTGGCCTATATAGAAATGATTCTAATATACAATCAAAATATCATACTTAAACATTATCATTTGACATATTATGGTGTATGTACAAATGGATCTCTTAACCAGTTCCACCTTCACCACCATCATTTGCATACTGAAATTCGACATTTATCCTCTTACTAGAAGAAGGAGCTCAATTTTTTTCTTTTGGGGAGTTCTTCTTCTCTCTTGGGACTACACAAACAAACATCATTCTCACTAGGTGTTTTCCACAATAAATCAAGCAGTTACAATCTAATAATTTATAATTTTACCCTATAAAAAAAACCAAGGATGATATAGTAAATCATAAAGGAATTTTCCTCCTCCACCACCCTAACCTCTATACTATACCACTATTTAATAGTTACAAGAGTCAGATCATAGAATTTATATATATTTTTCCTAAAATCAATTCAATTTATCATAAAAAAAAAAATCATCAATGGATGAATTCATCTTGAATGTGTTGCCCAATGATGGAGTATCAATGGTGGGTGTAGTAGTTGACTACCTAACGAGATTTAAAGAAACATCTATTGTTTCATCCATTGAACTATCGTTGTGGGTTGATGGTTGCGATATTATATGGGGTTGATGTAAAGAAACCACTTGAGATGGAATAATTTTAATCAAAATGGTTTTGGGGGGAAGGAGACGGTAGAATGGTACCATTGAATTGTCTATGGATGAAACCTTTGTGGGTGGATGGCATAGCCAAGGTGGAGGAGGAAGGTGATGATGAACACCAATGGGTTATAATGAAGATGCAATTTCCTCAAGCAAGGTAATATAAAAATCAAACATTAGGGAAATGTTACCATAATGATGGAAAAACATGGGAAAAGAAAGAGTGATGGTGAATGATATGTATGGGTAATAGTGGAAAATTGAGAAAATGAAAGAACATGCATTGAAATTTATAATATTCAGTTAATAAAATGGAACATAAGAAGAAAATATTAGGAGAGAGAAAACATTCTAAGGAGGATAACCAAAGATATATCAACTAATATAGGGCCTCAATGCTAAGCCAAACAGTAGGTGAGCCAAAACAAAATAGGAAACCCTACTAAATAAACCATGGGAGAAAATAATCATAGTGGTTGTTGTTCAGGAACTCTTGCACCATAAATAAGGATAATGTTTTTGAGATAGTGGTATTAATTTCTTGGAGATAACCTCTCCTGTATCATCCAAAACCATGAAACCAAATTTCTCCTATTCATCATCTGAGGTGACATTCTTTCATTCCCTTGCTATAGGAACATGGAAATTTAGTGGCCATGGATCCTGAATATTACAAGCCATAGATGAGGCTTACCAACACCTGAAAAAACAATTTAACCTAATACCTTGAAATATAAGTGTTGTGTGAGATCTCCAACACTTTCTCATAGTAAGTGTGGCTAGTGATCAATAATATCGGTGGGGCATAATGTATGTCATGTCGATTAATGCATGTAATAAATTTATCATTATATGGAACACTTACGCCATTTCCTTCTCTTGATTCAATTAAGGCTACTCTAATTCAACTCTTATACATAAATTTATAGGAAAAATTCTCATCCAAGTTATAGTTAATTGCCACCTAGTTGTTTGAATCAATGGCCATGATATTTGTTTCTTGGATGTTTTATTTGTGATCTTTCGGTTGAGTTGTGGATGCAACTTCAAGCACTTCTCTCCTGTATGACCGTCAACAATATAGTGGTTTTAGTGGTTGTTGGAATATTTATATTGGTGTTTTATGACTTCTTTATGTTTATCTTTTTCCCTTCTCACTTCTTATTTTCCTCCTTGGAAGCTTCCTCGTGCTCGTTTTTCTTTCACCCACTTTATTTCCCTTTCTTTTGGCCTATATTATCGAGGTATTGTGCCTATACACAAGCCTCATCCAAATTATAGGTTTTAATAATATTAGTTGATTTTGTAAATGGCTCTATAGTTCCCCTAGATACTTGAGGTGTATGTCTAGGTTCTATGGGGAGATACCGAACATTATGGCCATCTCTCTAAAGTATCTCCCTCAACCTCGAGGTTTCCATGTGGCTTTCCCACTAGGTTAGGAAATGGGCTTGCAATTTTAAATGAGAAAGCCAAATGGTTTTTTACTCCTCTATATGTTGAACACTAAAATAAACTTATTAATATTGTAACTAGTGATTTAACTTCAAAGTGTCAATTTTACCCTTATATGGCTTGATGTCAACCTTAAATTCCATCTTGTATAGGGACTATGAGTGGTTCACGTCACTGAAACTTGGTTTATCCTTTAGGGTTATCTCTTAGAATTCCAATATAGTTCTTCATAGTTTCCCAATCCCCTCTTATCTGACCTCTACATTAGAACTTCCATCTTCTCTTAACATCCCAATTTTTTAAGCTAGGGCCACATTTATGAAGGTCATATCATAGTTTATATATGTGACTTATGCTTCCACCCACACAAACATCTCCTCTATAAGATTTTGAGGCTTATTAACATATTTTTCACCCATGGATGTCATTTTATGAATTTTGAATTAACAAATCTATATCACTCTCAAATCCCAATAATAATTTGACGTGGATATTCTTGAAACTCATTTTTTCCTAAGTGATAATTTTATTGCTGCAGTGAGAATATTGGTTTTATTTTTATGCCCATGGACAAAATTCACAATGTTTCCTTAAATGGCTATTGGAAGGAAATTATAACTCTCCATAAAATTCAAACCAAGAGTTGGATAGGAAAGGTGTTGCTTTGGACTCCTCACACTAAGTTTGAACTAGGAACACCCCCATTGTATGAATCCATAGGCTAAAAAAAATATTTTTTTGAGGCTATTTAGAGCTAGGTTTTTTTTTTTTTTAAAGTAAATATGAATGTAAATTTTGCAAAAAGGGTTTTATTTTGTAAAATACATTGAGTGTCGTTGTTAGTGTGTTAACATGGGCCTTTTCTAAGCGCAATTTTCAAAGCCTATAGAAGTCATTTTTGTAGATTTGTTTTGTTTTTATACAGACACAAAATTCAAAATATGTCCCTAGATGAATCTAGCAAGTTAAATGAAAATAGGGTTTTTCTTACTAGAGATTAATGAAATTTATTCCAAGGTGTTGGATTTTGAAAAACCCTTTAAATATTATAACTTATAAAAATTACTCAGTTTCATTTTATATCCATGAAAAATGATGCCAAGGAATAGAAACCAATGGAAGAGTGTGCCTAAGAAACCCACCCATCTACCATGTGACTACCATACATCCAAGTGATGTCCCACATCTAGGTTAAGCTGAGAGTGGCTCAACGGAGATGCTCCATGACATTACTATGTTAGTTGACTGATATGGTATCATCATTAGATGGGTCACATATTGTTGTGACATAGGGGTGAATATAGAAGACACATTACATAGGTAGGCATATGTGAGTACCCAAGATAAAATATTATATGGTATAAATACCACTAAGAAAACTTCAAAAATTTATACACACATAAGATAAAAACAAAAGGATAATTATTTAAAATGCATAAAATGGTATAAATTTTGGTGCATTCTTAATACATGATTTATGGTACCACATTAATGATAATATTTGAGAAATAATAATAATGAATGGATTATTAGAGAGGAGGGATGAAAAGTGTATCACTCCCAGACCCTAACACCAATAATTTATCTTACATGTATTGCTATTGACAAATATATCTAGCACATGAAAATATATTTTTATGATGTGAATGGAAATGCAATGTGAAAAAATAAACATCTAGTAAGATAATTTAGTTTCCCAATATAATAGTGAGCTTCTTAATGTGCAAAGTATGGCTCTAAATCTATTAATGAAATAAAAAATAATATTGGATATATGTGGAACATATTTCAAGGAGAATCATCTTGCATGATGACATGCAAGGAAGCAATGTAATAACCTGTTAAAGAGTTCACCATATCATGGGAGGGGTGTTTATAAAAACTAGGATCATATATGGACGATCTTTCACTTGTATAGAATTATGTCATTATTATGTTAGCCCCCTCACCTATTTATATATAAGGGAAAATAGAGTTGTGTATTTTTCATCATTATACTCTATTCATTGTATTTTCTTGGAGCTTCTAGGGAGAGATAGGGTATGATAAAGAGGAAACCATAATGATATGACATTAAGGTACATGAAAAAACCATAGAAAAACAAATAAGAGAGACAAATGTCTTGTATGATTCATGGAGAGATTTCCTTTGTGTGAATTTTAGGATTGATCATGTGATGCTAGCATTTATGATATGCATGTAGACCCTCCACATGAATATGGATTGGTTCGATCCATGATGATGACTGTGGTGGATCTTGTTGTAATATTATATTATCTATCTTAGTAGAAGACATGGACAATGGATCTAACACCTTCAATTATTTTAAGACCTTGTTCTTATGGGAATGTCATCTTAGCAAAATATCATAGTGATATGAAATTGATGTGTCTTGAGCATGGTATCGTGCCTTTATTACAATATTAGTTGGTTACTATATATTTCATGATGTACCATGTAGGTAATGTTGTTTATGTCGATCTAAGAGTTGAAGGAGAGGTATTTGCTTACAAAAAACCTGCAATGGACTAACATATATTCATACTAGGAATATAATAATCTTTCCATGTACTTGTGTGATGGAACATGGCTATGTTTTCTAAATACGGAGGAAGAAAATAATTCTAGTTTGAAGCACACATCTACTAAAAGCTTGTTTAAGCCAAGGGAGGATTTTTCATTGCTGATGGTAGCTTTTTTTGGATCATTGATTGTGTATAGGGTTTTCTTGATTTTACCTTGCTATGGTTTTAAGAGCCAAATATAGTACCAATTTTGTGATAAATTTTTTTACACGTATATCATTTCTTATACTCGTTTATAAAGTATCTTTCTATCCAAAATTGTGTGGTTGAAAATTTGATTTTTCTTCTTGCATTCTCTTCATGATTAATTAATTTTCAAAAATTTCCATTCATTTTGATTTGATATAACATATTTCTGAGGATAAAAAACATATTAATGTTACATAAATTATTGTAGTAAATTGATTTTCATGTTTTGGAAAAGTGTGCCCTAAGGGATAAAAAAAATTGCAATTTGTTTTTGTATCTCTAAGAATATGCCTTCAAGTGGAATTTATTTAAAAACCTAATCCAAACAACTTCAAAAATACAAGGTGTGAGAGTGCTCACTTCACAATAAGTGATATTGCATTATGAGTACCATAGATGCATATTCAACCTAACAATATAAAACCTCAACATCAAGTAAAAAAACACTTATATTCATACATACATGAATAAGTAAACACACACACAGACAATCAAAATTGTCTCAAATGTACACATTTAAAAAAATGGCACAACTTGTTCAATATACAAAAGGAAACCTCATGCCTAAACATGGAAGTATGGCATGTAGTGGCATATATAGAAAATGATTCTAATATTCCGACAACATCTCATGCCAAAACATTATTATAGTTGCACATGATTTCTTAAGTGAGAATTTTGAAAAATCCAACTAATTTGAATTAGGTCAATATATTTGTTTCCATTCATCTCACTACTTTGAGAGTGGAAACATTTCAGGAATCAACTTGCAAGGTCATTTTTAGTGGCGGTCAATGTTTGAAAATTTTTTGGTGAAAAAATTTAGGAGTCATCTTGATGACTTAAATGACAAATTTATATGTACCAATACTACTATGGACCTAGATTCCATAATTTACATACTGATACCTTTCCATGGGTGATATAATTTCATCAATCAAAGTGTTTATGAGAATGTTACTCCTCTTGGAAGTTGACTTATTGGAATTGACCACCATGGTTCGAGAGGCTCGTGGGAAAGAGGATATCCATGGGATAAATCTGAAGAAGAATCTAGAAGGGTCAATTTGTAACTAGTGTTTAGATTTTAATGGGTCAAATTTGACTCCTCCTTGGCCATTGAGCTATGCTCTAACCAAGACACTAGAAGGAAAGCATGTTTCTTTCTATTCAAGTGCATTTTGTTCCAAAGACTAGTAGAGTAGTTGAGAGTGGATAGGAAAAGGGAAAATAGAGATGGAATATGTGTTGTATAAGCCAATGGGCCATGTGTATCACTTATTTTTACTTGTATCTTATTATATTCAAATAAAGACAGAGTGGAGTAGCCTCACCATCCAACTAGGTTTTTTTTCGTGTAGGGGTTTCCTAGATCAAATATTGTGTCCTTATGGTTGTGAGTGATTGTATTTATATATGTTATCTATTTTACATATTTCATATATTTCATGCATAATACTAACAGAATAATTAAATAATCCACAAATATAAAGAAAACTTATATATATTTTAGTAGAATTGTTGTGATTAAATTTCGAGTGGAATATCCACGTCAATTAATTGTGGGGAGTTGAGAGGGATATAGATTTTTTAATTCAAAATTCATAAAACCACATCCATGTGTGAAAAATATGTTAATAACCCTCATGATCCTATAGAGGAGATGTTTGTGCAGGTGGAATCATAAGTCACATACATAAAATATGACGTGAGCTTCCTAATGTTGTCCCTAGCCAATAAAATTGGGATATTGAGAGAAGATGGAAGTTATAATGCAGAGGTCAGATAAGAGGGGAGATTGGGAGACTAGGAAGAAATAGAGAGGAATTTTAAGAAGTGACCCTAAAGGATAAACCTAGTTTGAGTGACGTAAACCACTCATAGTCTATATTCAAGATGGAAATGAAGGTTGACATCAAGCCATATCAAGGTAAAATTAACCCTTTCAAGTTAAATTGCTAGATACAATATTGATAAGTTTATTTTAGTGTTCAACATGTAGTGGAACAACAAAACATCTAGCTTTCTCATTTGAAATTACAAGGCCATTTCCTAACCAAGTGGGAAAGCCACACAAAAACTGTGAGGTTGAGGGAGATACTTTAGTTGTTGAGTAGGAGGATTCAAAAACTTTCATAAAGTCATAATTTTACCCTATTGGGTATGTCGAGGATGATTGGATCTAGTGGAATTACTTTAGGAAGAAGACAGAGAAATGTGTACATGAGTACACTACAAAATTTAGAGACATGGCCATAATTTTGGGTATATCCCCATAGAACCTATACATACACCTCAATTATCTAGGGGATCTATAGACCCATCTACAAAATTAACTAATATTGTTCAAACCTAGAATGTGGATGAGGCTTTTGTATAGCCACAATACACGGAGAGAATAGGCCAAAAGAAATGGAAATAAAGTGGTTCAAAGAAAAATCAGCATGAGGAAGCTTCAAAGGAGGGAAATAAGAAGTGAGAATGGAAAAGATAAACATACAGTAGTCATAAGAAACCAGTATAAATATTCTAGCAACCACTATAACCACTATAATTTTGATGGTCATACAAGGGATAAGTACTTGAAGTTTCATCCACATATAAACCCAAAGATCACAAATAAAATTTCAAAGAAAAAAATATCATGGCCACTGATTCAAGCAACTAGGTGGAAATTAACTACGATGTGGATGAGAATTTTTCCTATAAATCTATGCAAAAGAGTTGTATTTGAGTACAATAAACTGCATCGAGAAAAGGAAATGGATAAAGTCCTCCATTTAAAGATAAAGGTGATACATGCATTAATGGACATGACATGCATTATTCCCCACCGGTATTATTTATCACCAGGGACACTTACTATGAGAAAGTGTTGGAGATACCACACAACAATTATATTTCAAGGTCTTGGTAAGCCTCATCCATGGCTTGTAATATTGAGGATCCATGGCAACTAAATTGCCATGTTCCTATTGCAAGGGAACAAAAGAATGTCACCTCGGATGATGAATAAGGGAAATTCAGTTTCATGGTATTGGATGACACAAGAGAGGTTATCTCCAGGAAATTAATATCACTTTCTCAAACACATTATACTTCTCTATGGTGCAATAGTTCATTAGAAACAACAAATATGAGTAGTTATTTTATCCCATGGTATAATTATTATGGTCTCTTAGTTCTTTTTTAGCTCACCTATTGTTTGGATTAGCATCGAGGACCTATCTCACATGATTTCTCTTTGGTTATCCTACTGAAAATGTTTTCTCTCTCCTAATATTTTCTTCTTATGTTGCATTTTACTAATTGAATATTATAAATGTGTATGCATGTTCCTTCATTCTCTCAATTTTCCACCATTACCCATACACATAATTCGACATAATTCATTGTTTTCCCATGTTTTTCGATCATCATGGTCACATCTCCTTGATGTTTGGTATCTATATTACCTTGTTTGAGGAACTTCCATCCTCAATATAACCCATTGGTGTCCATCATCACCTTCTTCCACCACCTTGTATATTTCATCCACCCAAAAATGTTCCATCCATAGACCATTCAATGGTCCAATTATACCACCTCCATCCCCCTAAAACCATTTTGACTAATATCATTCCATATCAAGTGGTTTCTTCAAATAGGCCCCATGTAATCCCTTTACCATCAACTGGCAATGACAGTTCAATGGATGCAAAATAGATGTTTCTTTTAATCAGGTTGGGTAGTCGACTACTGCACCCACCACTGAATCTCGATCACTGGGTGAAACATTAAACATGAAATAATCCATTAATGATTTATTTATTTATGATAAATTGAAGTGATTTTAGGAAACAATTCTCTAAATTATATGCTCTAACTCTTGTAACTATTAAATAGTGTTATAGTAGAGATGTTAGGGGGTGGAGGAAGAAAACATGCTTATGATTTACTAGATCATCCTTTGTGTTTTTTATGGGGTCAAATTATAAATTATTAGATTGTAAGTGTTTTATTTATTATGAAAAAACATAGTTATAATTTTATTTCTTTATGTAGTCCCAAGAGAGAAGAAGTACTCCCCAAATGAAAAAAAAATGAGTTCCTTCTTCTAGTAAGAGGATAATACAATATCGCCAATTATGAAGTGAGCACTCTAACATGTTGTATTGTAGAAGGTATTTGGATTGGGATTTTGAAGGCATGTTTGTTAATCATATTCCTAGTGATACAGTAGTTGATGATCCAAAAAATATTGAAACAAGTTCTATACCTTATGACACACTTCTCCAAGAACACACAAAATTTAAAAATCACTTTGTTACAATAATTTTTGAGAGTGTTGTATCCCACTATCATACAAAACCAGCCAAAAAAAATATAAGAATTGAGGCCAATAAACAATCTGAACCAAAGTTAAATTCTCCAAAATTGATCAAATTTTGTGGTCAACGATCAACTATATTTTAGGTCACAATGGTTGGGACCTAGTGACAGCTTATGTAGTTGCAGTCCTCTAGTCACAAAGAGAACCCTATAAACATGATGTTTATAGTTACCTTATGGCTCCATATTAATTTCTACTCCTATGTGTGAGCTCGAACCCTGCAATATTAGACTTGTATGAACCTATCCAAAGAAGAGAGAGACAAAGATGTTTGTTATTATGTTTCCAAATTATTTTGACTTGAATTGTATTTATATTCTTCCTCAGAGAACCAAATTTTCATTTAGTCTAACTTGTAATTTTTTGCACTAATGGGTTTTAAATTTAAAAATACACATTTCCTTAACCAAAGTTAAATTCCTCCAAGGGAAATTTAGGGCTTCTCCAGATGACAAAGGCTTTCCAAAGGAGGGAATTTGTCCCTTATGAGTAAGAGGAGAAAATTTACTATTCCTTCATTTTGATTTGAAAGATAGTGACAATAAGTAATGGCATATGATGTAATCACAATGGAAAGAGATTTTTTTCGTGAAACTAGAGATTTTATTCAAGATATTTTTTGAAAAATGATATTATCAGTTGGTTATTTGTAATTAAGAGAGATATGGAATGGAATTCATGAATAGCACCCAAAAAATATTACAAAAGAAATGGTATAAATCGTTGAATTTCTAAAATTTAGAGGAAATTTCAGCCTAAAGGTGGCCTCCTAAGGAAAAATAATAAAATAATAGGAAAATAAATAAATACGAGTTATAAATTTTGGAGGGAAAAGAGAAAAAATGTTTTTTTTAATTGTATGTTTGACTTATCTCATTACGGGTTTACTGAAATTTCAAGTGTAGACACTCATTGGATGTGGAATAAATCATGCATCCAACAAGTACCCATTATGCATACTTTTGAGAAGACATGCATTGATGAAAAATGACAATAATTTAAAAAAACATGTTCAACACGTTTTTTTAATGTATCTTAAATTTTTATCAATGTGGGCATCTCAATGTGAGTACTCATTCAATGCAAAATTTAATTCCACGTACAACAAGTGTCTACACTTGAAATTTGAGTATATATATCAGGAGATAAGACAAAAATACAATTAAAAAAAGTAGTATTTTTAATTTTCCCTACAAATATTTACATGTACCTCTTTTTACATTTAAAGGATTTTGATTGGTTTACATATTATGTACATGAAAATTTCATAGGTACTTTTAGGCTGAAAGTCCCTCTAATGGAAGATGTATATGTATATCTTTTTATAGCATAGAATTATCATAAAAAAAAATTATGGACATCGTTGAAAAGGTTATATAGGGATGTAAACCAGAAAATTATTTCTCAATACTATATAATGTGCAGAACCAATGTAAAATAGGTAGCTATCAAGTGCATTAGGTTAAGTGTAAATATTGTTTATTTACTCCTTACTTAGATATGCGTCTTAAAATACAGGGTAATTCACATAAACCCCATTATAAAAAGAGTGAGGATGCAATTAAGGTTGTGGAACTAACTTTTTGGAATGCATGAGGGATTAATTCATATTCAAGAATACTTGAAATCAAATTAACAAGTCATATATATCTACTTAGAGATAGAAATAATAACATAACAGTACAGAAATGGAAAAAGAAAACTAACTTAATATATAGTCATAATTGTATAAAAGTAAAATTCAGAATCACATATAAATTCTAAAAATTGATACTATTATGTGGAGGAATAGGAAAAAAGGGAGATAAAGCTTGTGGATAATATCGTACAAGTAAGATATATATCGAATAAAATGGTTTGGGTAAGCCTCAGTTAGACAATAAATCGATGAAAAGATGGAAACTTAACAAATTAACGATACAATATATTTATAACCATCCTTCCATACAAGGTATGGTTCAAAGGAAATTATGTATGTTACTTTTAATGTGTTTTAAAAAAGAATAAAGTACTAATAGTGATTGGGATGCTTTGCAAGAAATATATCCTGGATATACTTAAATTACAACATAATAATGAAAAAAAAAAATTAATTAATAGATAGAGAATGTAGATATGCTTATGTATAAATGATCTCCAAACTGAGTTATGTGTACATAGCCTAGAGATTCCTTGGGGAAATTTTAAATGTATGCAAACTATTGAGAGGGGTTGAATCTTGGAATTAGTAGTGTGCTCTAGGTTGACAATACAAAAATTCAAAAACTTAAATAGTTGAATAAAGGAACCACGACCCTGGCTATAAAAAAAAGCAGTATCAAATGGGGTTTCCACTTGAAAAATTAATTGAAAAGAGAATAAGGAAAAATTAAAGAAAATTTATTAAATTCAAACTTGCTTGGATAAGGGATTATTATATTTCTCTTGTAAATTTATATGTCGAATACCAGGAAAATAAATTGTTAACCAAGAGAGTTCGTTGACAAGAGGATAACCTAATAATAAGTGGATGGTTACATAGGTGAGAAGCCTATTAAATTGGTGATATGTTTGTAAGATGAGATGGAATATCCCAATAAATTGTGATTGAAAGAAAATTAATCATAAAAATATAAAGCAAGTAAATAAATTAGAAGTTATCAGATTTAAAATAACAACAATAATGGCTTTTTTATTATCCAAAGAAACTAGAAAACATGAAAGCATCCAAGAATAGTGATGAAAGGATGTTGAAAGCATCGAATTTATGTAGAAATGGGTAAGTGCGAAGTTGATTAAGGAAAAAATAAAAAGTTAAAACATGTAATTTGTTAAAAATAAACTGCAATAGACCTTGAAATGGTAAAATAAATACTTTATGGCTTTATTGTAGGGATTAATGGACATGTGGTGGACAAAAAACCCGCTCGGGTTTCACGTAACCTGAGGCAGATGAAATCAAGGGACCTATAACTATTCTGATATACATGCAAACATATCATGTTAATCTAGGAATTGATAAAGAAACTAAGAATCAACAACTGCTGGTCTTTAACACAAATCCACTGGAGTTTTCAGCGCGATGGAGAAATAAACCTTGATCATCTCTCAGATCATGACCTACACATAGAAAGGACAACAAGTAATATTCACAGTATATGAAATTTAGAAATCTCATACATCACCATATAACAACATATAAAACTAGAATGCATCAATGATGAACATTAGTCTCACCATTGAATCTACATCTACACAATGAAGGTATCAATAACATGGCATAGACATGAAACAAGAGCAGATCTATAGTATCAGTTGTGAGAAGAATGATTACAACCATGATTGTTGTATCAAGTTTCCCCTTATCTCTTAGGTCCTCTCTCTCTCTCTCTCTCTCTCTCTCTCTCTCTCTCTCTCTCTCTCTCTCTCTCTCTCTCTCTCTCTCTCTCTCTCTCTCTCTTTCTCTCTCTCTCTCTCTCTCTCTCTCTCTCTCAACATCGTCTCGATAACATAACAATGCGCAAATATTGATCCCTATTATTTTGACGTAGCCTCCAATTTATTGGTGATGGGGGGCTCAATCCTTGCCAATATTTTCGCATGTTTTGTTTCACAAAAATCTAGATGTTTTCTCTAATTTATTGCTCTTTACTTCTTCATTTTTTTCTGTTAGGATTAGTAATTTCCTTAGACGTTCCTGAGGTGAATATTTCTTCCTTTTTGGAGTCGACATTGAGTGTAAGATAGAGTGTCACTGAGTTAACCGACGTTCTCACCTTTGGAAGCTCATGAAAATCTAGTAATGTAGCCTTATAGGCAAACAAGAGCATTTATTCCTAGGTTAAGATGTTATGTTGGGTCATAGACCAAGTTAAATGCTTTACGTTTTTTTCTAGGGTGTGTTACCCTAGAAAATAGGCCTACAAATTATGTTTTCTTCCATCCTAAGGTGTTATTCTCCTTTGAGATGATGAGCAAGTCATTTTTTGTATAAAAGATGCCCCCTAAAGTGTGAGGTCACAGAAGAAGATGATGGTCAGAATACTTTACAAACTGTATGTGGAGAGAGAGAGGATAGGAGCTTCATAACCGAGGGAGACCTGAAATAAACAACATATGTGAAAATATATCTAAACATGTCCTGACATGGGTATTCCCATGCTTAGTAGAAAAATGAGAGTAATTTCAAGAGAAGGTATGACTTTCATGTCCACCAATAGGCACAATGAGGATTGTTTTCATAATTTTAGCAATCTGATGAGCGGTCTCCGAAAACAATAGTTGTAGCTTGGGAGAGGAAACAAGGTTGAGTGATTTAAGCCACCACCCAAGGTATTGGTCTTCGCTTCAGAAAAATACATATTTCTTCTCATGTGAATAAAGGATTTGAATTAAAACATGTAAGAAATCATCTAATTATCAGTCAATGATGAAAATAATTAACAAACATGCGAATGGCCATCAATAAGGATGATGTCTCCAAGATGCATAATACAATCTAGAAAATGTGAATAAAATTTCTTGGTGTCGAACACTCATAGAATCGTTCAACAAGGAGCCAATGATGAAATCACCCAATTTAATGCAAGGAAACCTACCACTAAAGACTACAAGTTCCAGGGTACTGAGATGTTTTTCAAAATACTTCCTTGATAAGATGTTGAAGTCAATAAGAAGAGACCTATCAAATGTAGGAAATGAGGTGTCCTAGATCAATTCACGTGAAACGGGACAAGAATGATTGCTTTGGATATAGTTTAAAGAAATGGGTCATACATACTTAGGGAAAACATGGCATATGAGTGAATGGTTGATACAAGAAGCAGAGAGTAGGTTGATCCCTTGAACAATAGTAGGGATGACACCTAGATGACCAAGAAACTTAGACACAAGAACATAAAAGAGTGTTACGATACAAAGATGTATGGACACATAGTATCATGGATAAACTCACAATATGGTAGGATCAAATATAATCTCACAATAGAGGAATATTATGAGGGGGTGCCATTTTCAATGGATTGACAAGAATACTGTTGCCAAAAAATCCTTCAAAATATAGATAATGTAGACACTTCTCTGTCCAATTTTTTCCCAATCTTACTAGGTTTAACGAGTCGAGAGAGGGTAAAATTGGTTTTATTTTCATATTTAGAGAATATGAAAAGAACATAAAGATGACTCCAAGGGGTACCTTTGTCATGGTTGATGACTGGGTGCGAAAAAAGGTTAATAGTATACCTTGCAGAGTTCCTTTTAGGTAAGTTTATCGATTAAGTCTGGATAAAGTGAAAAAACTATGCTCAATAGGAATCTTCCTCATTATGTTCCAAGTACAAGGGGATTAAGTAAAATCGATAATATTTGTAAAATTTGTTAACAGAGAGACAAATAAAATTCATTGTAAATATTTTAGTTTAAAGAGAGAGAAAAAGAGATAAAACAAATCAATGAAATCTTCTCGTAGGAGTTTTGCAAGCCCAAGAAAGGTAATTCATGGGTTTTTCATTTGAATAACGAGCAAAATTACTAAAAAAATATATGCTAATTCTGAGTAAATGGTGGGAAATTCTGTAGAAAAAAATAACTTTAAAGGATATCAGATCATATAAAACCATTATAAGAATAGTTATCTCACGTATTAGAAACAAAGAGAGAAATAAATTCTCATAAAATGACACTAGATGAGTTGAGACATGCCTTCAAAGTGTTTATAAAAAGGAAATCAGACCCTCATTTGCACCAATTGGAGTTGGTGAGAGTCCTCTAGAGATAAAAAGCACCAAATATTCCATGAACTATTGTGATAACACTCAGAAACCATTCCACTTTCTGTCAGTTTCAGGTAAGAGCTCTAATCCTAAGCTATAATTCCATTCCTTAATTTATGTTTTTTAATGGTTATTTATAGTTTTAAGGCTTACACTAGCTGGTTTAGATGGCTAGCATGATCACTAATGATAAGGTTTGCATTAACATGCTCTTACCAAAAATGAAGAGTACATTAGCACGCTCTGTGGCGTGAAGGATTCCAAGTTACCTAGATAGGCACTAAGAAAAAATAGTTTTCTCTATTTATAGGGTAATGTTGTTGGAAAAAACTAACTAATGGTTCTTGTGATGCAAGAATAAACTAATCAAAATGATTCTTTGGAGATAAATATCTGATGACCAAGAGGAATTACAAATGTTAAATTATCTAGCATGTCTGGCCGCTCTAACATGATGCAGGCTATTGAAGTATGCTAGACTTGATCTAATGAAAGGTCATGATAATATCTTGAGTTGGATAATCCAATGGTGGGATGAAAAACAAGGATTGTTTATAATTGGGGATCATGAGATCTTGATTGAGTGAGATGATGTCTATTTCCTCATTGTTTTATCATGTAGAGGTGCACGAGTAAACTTGACAGGAGGGAGATCTGATCTAAGAACCACTTTGTATTTGATTTGCACACATTGTACAACAGGAAGTTGCGCAGTCAATAACAATATTATAGTATAGCGGGTGGCATTAATACCAATTATGTATATAATATGTATCATATTGAGACTAGCAAGGGCTAAAATTCAACATGTGGCTACAAAATCCCAGTTGTTACTAGTGTTGGATTTCTTGCAGCCACAAGTGTTCAATTGGTGTGAGGGTCATTAGAGAACTTTTGAGGTTTAAAATGGGCCTCCTAAGAAAAATGTACAAACAAAATAAAATTTATAAGAACCAATAAGATTTAAGATGATGATGTCAACCATGACGTATGGTTCACCATTTTTGGGGTAAAAAGGTAAAATATTAAGAAATAATTAAATAATAAAACTAATTTTTCAAATTGTATTTTCAACGTATCTCTCTAAGGTTTTATTAAAATTTCAAGCGAGAGTACTCGTTGGATGGAAAATTTAACTCCTCATCCAAGGAGTACCCATGTTGCATACTTTCGATTGACCTTGCTACACGGAAAATGAGAAATACATGAAAAAATGTGATTGCAATCACATTTTTCATATATTTATCATTTTTCATGTAGCAGGGTTCATCAAAAGTATGAAAAATGGGTACTCCTTGGATGAGTAATACAATTATGCATTCAACCTATGTTTTCGCTCGAAATTAATTAAACCCATAGGGAGATAAGTTTGAAATACGAGTTGAAAAAGTAGTTTTTTCTTTTTTCCCTCTAAATTTTGATGATGTAATATAATATTATTTTATTATTTCCACTATTGTTTTATAATTTCCATAGGAGGCCCATTTTAGACCTCAAAATTACCCTAATGGTTCTTTGTCAGGTGAAAGAAAAGTTGAAAGGTTGTAAGACTCGGGTCGAAAGGGAATTTGGGTATGGTACACTTATTTTCTACTTTATAATAGAGAGAGTGCATGTTCTGAGGGCATCGGTGATTCTAGCCATAGTTGGTCCAAGGGAACCTAGACATGATCGGTGGGCAGTATTAGTACCTCAGATAAGAGGTGGAACGATTAGGAACTACTTTGACAATGAGTTCTTTGATTGGATCCAAGGCTAGATTACCATGATTAAGGACTTCCTGTATGCTTGTATGAAATATACACGGAATCTAGAGTTTATTTTTCCACCTATCACATAGTGGGTGCCACTAGGTAAGAAGAATAATCAGTGACAAAAGTATTTTTTTATCTTTTGAAGTTCATGAATTTTTTTTGTTAAGGGTGAAAAAAATCTGACATGAGACTTGTCTTGACATAGATGTGCCTCCTATTCATCCTACAAGTATACCCTACCATTCAAGGTATGATGATGAAATACCTGGAGCTAGAATAGTAGCAGGGGTTGCGACAATTGCTGAAGAGGGGGATGACACACAAAGTTTGCATGAGGTTGCTAGGAACCTCGAAGGGTTGAGCAAGGGTGTGCCACCTCTTCACATGAGACAAATACCTGTCCATCTACAATAGGACACAACGAGTGTATCAAAGAGATTTTTGGTGCCTCTGAGGAGGTTATCTATAGTAGTGACATGTTACCATGAGCAACGGGCTCAGCAGGATTAGAGGATGGTCATAGGGTGTGAGTGTGAGGGTTAGTGAAGCCATTTTTTATAAGGCTCCCAAGTTTTGGGAATTTTTAGAATGTAAAATAATGAAAATAATATATATATCTATATATATATATATATATATATATATATATATATATATATATACAAATATTTTTGTATGTTTTTGGTGTATTTGATGTGTCTTTTTTATGTATATTTTATAATGAAAAATTACATTCATGAAAGTAGCTAAAAAGAATGTGATAGATGCCGGTCCAATACATAGTTGTCCAATGAATCGGCTAACACATTATATTCTCTTGGAATGTTTTCATAAGTAAGAATTTCAAACTGATGTTACAAAAGCCTTACTCTTAAAAAGTGATGTAGTAAGATTAGATTACAAATGTGATAGTGATTGTTCAAATGCGTATAACCTGACCACTAAATTGGAGATGCTGAGAGATATAAATTTTCTAAGGAGTTTGATGACTGACATATACTCAGTAATATTTTTGGCATAATAACCAAGTAATACCACATTGGAATTAAGTAGCTCCAACTCAGGTGTGTAAAGAACCCAAGCAACTCATGCAATGTGTCATGTGTGACAACTAGCACCATCCACATATCAGACGTATGGTGAGAGTGAAGTGGTAATTTGTGTAGAAGAAGACATGTGCATGAGTAAAATAACCATTTAAAGACAAAAATATCTAGACACACCAAAAAGAAACAAAAATTACATACACAAAAGTAAAAATCATATACTTAGCAGAACACTAGGAAAAATACTTTTTGAGATAGAGCCTATTGTGAAGATCAATGAGTGGGATTCGATCACACCCTGAAGTTCATAGGCTTATTTGGAAAGAACCTTAGTGAAAACATAGGTACTGACCCATAATGGTTGAATTTTCCCTACCCCCAAGAGGTCATGTTTTTTATCGTAAAGTAATACATGATCACCCTTTTTGTAAGAATGAGGCTTGACATGTTTATCATAATGAGGTTTGACTCAATGTTTGTGCATGTCGAGAGCTACTATAGCATCTCAATGAGTCTCATCCAAATGATTAAGTGATAGAAATTTCTCCTCTTCAGTGGTGGTATGGGGTAGGAGTTCAAAAATTATTTTGAGTGACGAAATATGACACTCGATAGGTAAAACTACTTCCAAGCTGTAAGCAAGCTGAAATGGAATGAAACCTGTAGCAGTTTTTAATGATGTTCGATATACCCAAAGTTCATGAAATAAAATTTTATTGATGAAGAAGAATCCAGATTTTCCACAGTGTCAGAGAATATATGTCTGACATATATTCTCTGACACTGTGGAAAATCCAGATTCTTCTTCATCAATTGATAACCACAAAATCTTGAAAACCAGAACAACAATTTATGCCATCGAGTTTTATGATTTACTAGAGGTTAATTTAGACATCACATGATTATGAAAGTATGAACCATGGTTTGAAACAATTGTGTGGGGCATGCCGAAGTGAAAAAAAACCTAATTGAACAAGAATAATGCGACATATTTCCCATTATCCAGAAAAGTGGGAATGACCTTAGCCCATTTCGTAAAGTAGTATATGGAAACAATAATGTAGTCACTATTGTCAGGTGAAGTGGGTTTGAAAGTGATGCATGAAGTGTATTCCCCATTGAGGGAAAGGGTCAACAAATAAAATTAGGTATAGAGGGGCAAGGGGTGCACAAATTATCGTTATATAGACTTGACAAGGGTGACACTACTAGACTATAGTAATGCAAACTTTAAATAAGTTTGGATAGTAGTATCTAATGTGAAACATTTTTTGGGAAGTAGCCATGTGTGAAAGGTGACCGCCACATGCCCTAACATAGTATTCATTAAGGAATTGTTCCACTTCGTCGAGGGTAAGACAACACTGAAGAACTGAGTGAATACCACAATGATACAAAGTATCGTTGAACACTAAGTAGTGCTTATTTTGGTGGAAGATGTGTTGGAGGTTGTCGGATGAGAGATATGAGTTGAAACACTAGGTTTGGAGATAGACAAATATGTGTTCATAGCATGGGTCAATGGAGTTGATTAGATAAACAGATTCATCTGGCATAGGTTCATTGACTACTTTATTTGGATTAACTCTGGGAAGGTCCAACAATAATTCTTCGAAGACTGAGGATTTTTTCACCTTGGAAGTGGCAAAGACCAAATCAAATTGTTGGAGGATGGTGATCCAATTACAATAATTTCCTTTGATAACTTAGTGACAGAAAATTTTTCACATGGGATTCTTCAGGGAAATGATAGTAGTCTAACGTAGAAGGATGTAATTTCAGAAGTGATTGACAACAAGGACTAATTTGTATGAGAGTTTCTCCACGTGTGAATACCGTAAATTAGGTCTGTAAAGAATTTTTTAGAGGTAGTAAACCACATGCTCACTGTGATCATTGTGTGTTTGAACCAAAACCACTACTATAGTGGATGGTGATGTTGCTAGGTATAATAGAAAGTCACAAATATATTCAAGAGGGATTAGAAGTGAGGCTGAAGTTAACACCTTTTTCAAGGAGTTGAACAATCATTATGCTTGATCTTCCCAAAATAAGGATACTAATTTCTTTAGTAGGTGCTTAAAACCTTTCGTTAACTGAGCATAGTTGACGATGATATGACGTAAGAAGTTTTCCTTCACCTGTAAACTTTAGCCTTTAAGAATGGATTGTGTTATAGGAAATTAAGTAATCACCTTGACCTTATCGAGATCAAACTGTATCCCCTGCTTTGAGACAATAATTCAAATAAGAAGCCCAAATTTGATAAAGAGTATGCACTTATGTGGATTCAAATGGATGTTATAGAAACTACACATAAGAAAAATATCTTGGGGGTGAGCTAGGTGTTGGGCTCTTTTCTTGGAATGAGCGGGAAGGCAATTCAAGTATTTCTAAACAATGTGTTTGACATCGTTAAAGGCGTAGTCCATAGCACTCTAAAAGGTTGTGTACGCATTCTTGATATTGAATGGGAGCTTACAATATGCGAAGGTTCCCCAAGGATAGATGAAGGAATTTTTTTGTTGATTGACTAATTTTATAGTTGTCAAGTTATATCCCACTAATCCATCCACAAAGGAAAAATATTCACGACCAGCGCCATCATAGATAATTTGGTCAATGAATGGGGTAGGATATTTTTCTTTGGGACAAGCGATGTTCAAATCATGGTAGTTGACGCATATGTAGATGGTACCTTATTTTTAAAGGGACCATATTAGATACCCATTTTGTTAAGGGAACGAGATATATGAAGCCAACATTCAATAATTTTTCAACTTCTCCTTTGATGGCAGTTGTATTGCAAGGGTGGACAGGTCGAAGTATTTCCCGGACGTGCCTACCATTCTCAAAATTCTTGATCCCATGCTCAAAAATATATGGGTCTATATCGGTAATTTCCACATAAGACTAAGAAAAGACATCAATAAATTCCTTAAAGAAGTAGGTGAGGCTAGAAATATCCTCGGGAACACAGTCAACTCCAATCTGACTATTTTCCATGATAACTATTTTGACCAAGATATCGATGCGTAAAGCTTCGAAAAGGTTGGCCAAGTTATCTTCTACATCCACCATGTGAATATTCATATAGGTAGAAGGAACAATCTTAGGGTGGTCAAGAGGTAGGATTTTTAAATAGGTTACGTTCAAGTCAGATTGGGTAAAGACTGAAGCGCGGTGGTGATAATTGTAGTTTTTAAACCTGTAAAAAAATGATCTGCAAACAAATTCTTAAAAACATAAAATAAAAAATAGCGAGAGCATAAAACATAAAACAAATATACACAAAGATCTTTCCTCTTGATCCCAAATCGAGAATAGCACCTTGATTTTTCATTATATTCCTTTTAGTGTTATAACACACACATATATATACATGCAGAAGCATTCATAAATCCCAATCCATTAACCTTGGATTAGAACATAACCGTAGTTCCCTTGACCAGATCTACAAAATAGCAAGGGCCAAAAACCGTCATGCCCCAAAACCATGTGCAAACCCATGCACAAAACCATAGGTGGGTACGCCCACCTAAAATAGGGTCGAAAAAAAAAAATTATGGGGCATTGTTTTGGACCTCGCGCAGGGGGCTACTCGCCCCTTGTGACCCCCCCGCTGCACCTAGCGCAATGAACAAGGAGGGGTTGTGACCCCACTGTGACCCCCCCGCGCATGAAAATATTCGTGGAAATAATATAACACACACCCAACATTCTCCCACTTCTTTTTTTCTTTCCACAGGGGGCCACAAGAGAGCTTAGTCATTAGTTCAGCACTACAACACCCATTTTTTCTCTACACCAAGAGAACTTCTGAGTGTTTACATATTTCTTCAATGCATCTACAACATTCTTTAAAGTGTCCACCTTTACCAGAAACACCATTTTATCCTCAAATATATCTCTCACAAAGTGATATTGAACATCAATGTGTTTTGTCTTTGAATGATAAGCAGGGTTCTTAGCCAAGAAAATTCCACTTTGGATATCATAGTCTATCTTGATAGCTCATTGCACCAATCCCATACTTGAACACAATCTTTACTTCCAATACACTTCCTTGCTTACATGAGTGGTTGTCATGTATTCTGCCTTCGTAGTTGAAAGAGTCACTCAGAGACTGTCTTTTACTCATATAACTAACTTCACCTCCAAATAGGCTAAACACATACCCACTTTTATATCTTCTTTGGTCTAGATCTCCATCCCAGTATGCATCAAAAAAACCATGAATGTCCAAAAATCTGTCCAATCTTGGTCTTCCGTGGTAACAAAGACCTTAATCACTAGTGCAACGCAAATATATGAAAACCCACCTTAGTGTTGTGCAATACTCCTCCCTGGTTTTTGCATAAATTTTCCCAATACTCCCACTGCATTTGCAATGTCTAGTCTAGTATAGACCATTGCATACATCAGGCTACCCACTACACTGGCATATGGAACACGAGACATATCCTCCTCTAATTCTTGTGTCTTGGGACATTGTTCAATAGATAGCTTTACACCTACAGGAATAGGAACCTTCAGCGGTTTACTATCCTACATATTGAACCTATGCAATATTTTCTCGATATAATTCCTCTGGTTTAATCGAAGCTTCCTCTTTGCCTGATCTCTCTTAATTTCCATGCCCAAAATATAGTTTGCAACACCAAGATACTTCATGTCAAATTTGGAGAACAATTGGGTCTTCAAATATTGGATAATTTCTTTGTCATTTCCAATCATCCACATACAAGACTAAAGCCACATATCATCAGTGATAGTTAAATCCACATTTGAATAGAAATCATATGGACTATATCTTTCTAGTTGCCTTCTTTCCCGAAATGACCTTCTCACAGCTAGAGTTTGTGGTTCTTCCTCTTCTAAATATTGTTATGTTGTAGAGTATGATTCATCCCCCTTTAGATAAAACTCTATCTTCTCACGTGCCTTCAGTAGGACTTCATGTTTAACAACATCTTTCACCTCGATAAATACCACATCTGTACTGCACACTACCTTCCTTGGTTCTGGGTTCCAATGCTTGTAACCTTTTAAACCATCCTTATACCCAATAAAGGTGCACCTTTCAGATTTATTATCCAATTTGGTCCTTTTTTCCTTTGGAACATGTACATATGCGTCACATCCAAAAACTCTCAGATGTGAAAGAGAGGGTTTCTTAACAGTCCATATCTCATGTGGAGTCTTATCCTCCAACACTAATTAAGGTGATCCTTTAACCAGGTAACATGTAGTCTCCACTGCCTCTGCCCAAAATTCATGTCCTAACTCGGTACCACTCAGCATGCTTCTTGACTTTTCAACCAAAATTCTATTCATTCTTTCTGAAAATACATTTTTCTAAGGTGTATATGGGTCTTCTATCATGATATACCACACTTATTATATAACTCTTCAAATTTTGTCTTGTAGAACTCTCCCCCACTGTCTGTCCTCAACATGTTTATCTTCTTCTCTGTCTAGTTTTTCACCAGAGCCTTAAATTGTTTAAATTTTTCAAAGACATCAGATTTCTTCCTCACAAAATATATCAATGTATTCCTTGAGAAGTATTCTATGAATGAAACATAGTACATATACTTACCCAATGATGGAACCGACACAGGTCCAAACACATCATTGTGTTGGCAATATGATGCAGAGTGTTGTCCTTGATGGCAACCCACTGAATGAAGATGAAGACATGCGACTATTGACATGTGTTGTACTTGGTGGCAAACCACCTGATGAAGTAATACTTGACCTGATGGACTTGGTAAATGATGTAAATCTGATGTGATATGATGTTTGTTGACAATATGATGCTGAGTATTGTCCTTGAATGACAACCCACTTGATGAAGATGATGGCAACTCACTTGATGAAGTAAATCTGATGTATCTTCAATGAGTACAGAAGAGAATGAAGAAATGAATTCAAAATGTGCTCAAAGTATGATGAAAAGAGTATGTCTCAAGGCATACGCGGATATGTCTAGGGGAAGTCGCATATGCACGCGGGAAACAATGTTCCAAGTCGCGTATGGGCAAAAGCGCTCTTAAAATGCAAAACCAGGGGTAACCACCATGGTATTGACCCATTGTATTGGGTAATGATTTGTCTAAAAGACCCCATCTAGGAATACCATCAGAAGTAATGTAGTTTTGGGCTCATGGTATTGAAAAAGGGTAAACCTATATAAGGAGAAGAAATTCATTGTGCAAATCATGAGTGTGGGTGCAAGATGTCTGAGCTTGAGTGAATACTTCTCTGTGAAGTAGATCTGAATGGAAAGGGTTACACTTGAAGATAAATCTGAATGTATGATGCACCAATGATGAAGAAGGGGATCTAGATCTGAAATGTACTTGTATCTACTAGATCTGATTATGGAAGGCTTAGATCTGAATTGAGGCGAACATACATGCAAGTGAAAGGGTAAATCTGAGCGAACATCGATGTTTGAAGAAGTATGCTGCTCTATTATGATTGAAGATCTATACGCTACTTAGACGCAGAGGAAGCGCGTATATACGTGGCTTCTCTGAATATAAAGCGCGTATGCGCAATGAAATATATACAGAGGTATACGCTATTTTGTGTGGACGGAAGTGCGTATATACGCGACACCAGTGAAAGGAAAGCGCGTATGCAAACTACGGTTTGCTGAAGTCTGTGGTAAGAAATGTCTTATCTATTCTGTTGTGTTACTGCTATCTGTATTCTACAGTGCTGAGTTGTCTGTATCAGTTTGGTTGTATGATTGAGCTTAAAAGTATGGAAAGGGTCCAGTCTGAAAATATGATGAAACGTGGCCTGCAAGTGGTGTCCTAAAGGAAGGTTTGAATCCAGTGTGAAAATTGATGAAACGTGGTCCATATTGGTGCTGAGGGTTGTAGCCTTCAGTCAGGGGGTGGTAGCTCCCTTCCGGGGAAGTGGTAAACGAGAGCGGGGGTCGTAGCTCCCTTCCGGGGAGAGGCTGGTAAATGAGTCGGGGGGTTGGAGCTCCCTTCCGGAGAGGTTTGGTAAACGGCGCGAGGCGGGTGCACAACGTCTTTGATGTGGTACCACCGGCACATATGTTGTAAGATGTTTTCTCTATAATAAAATATTGAAGGGCCGAGCAAGCTGCGGCGGTGGTTTCTCTGAGCTTGGGTTTCCACCTAAAAATCCTGGTGTTCATGTGTGATGCTTTATGTGATGGTTTATTCTGTTGTTACTACACATGTTTACTGATAACTTAACATCAGATGAATGACTATTGCAAAGAAATAAGTTAATAAATATCTGCATATTTAGATCTCTGCTAATACGCGATTTGTATGAAGGATATCAGCGTGTATACGCGAGTTTGCTAAAGGAAAGTAGCGTATGGGTTTTAGAAAGCTAAAAAGTAAAAAGTTTTGAATATGCAGTAAATACTGATTCAACCCCCCCCCCCTCTCAGTATTTTTCCCAACTTAATTGAGTATCGAGAAGCGGGTCCTTGTGCGGAAGCAGAAGCTTGATCGTTTAAAGGATCTGTCGCCAATGGGAAGTCAAAAGAAGGTAATGTCTATAGAGTAATGTCTATATAAAGCCACCTCTATTCAATGGAAGCAATCCTGAAGTTGGAAGGTCTGAACAAAAGCATATCTGCAAAGTCTTGGTCTGCGGATCTGTAAATGATCGTGGAAAGAAGGTTATCAATACCAATAAGTATTCCTACGATGTAGCGGTAAGTATGAAATCAATGCCAAAGCGATGTTAAATGTCTTGTTAGGAAGCATGTCTGAATCGGAATTTGCTAAATTGATGCAGCTCCATTCAGCAAAAGAAATATGGGACAAAATCATTCTGAGCTATGAAGGAGATACAAAGGTAAAAAATGCAAAACTCCAAACTCTTAGAATTGAATATGAAAAGTTGAAGATGCATAGTGATGAAAGTGTTGCCAGTTTCTTCTTCGTCTAGATGATATCGTAAATCGGATGAGAAATTTAGGTGAAACCATAACTGATACTACTCTAGTGGAAAAAGTCTTAAGATCCTTGACTTCAAAATTTGACTCTAAAGTTTACGTAGCTATTGAAGAAAAGGCAAGATCTGCAAACTCTTACTATTGTTCAATTACATGGTATCCTAACTTCTTTTGAAATGAGACAAGGAGGTCCCTCTCAAATAAGAGACGCTGCTTTTAAGGCATCTACAAGAGGAAAAGAAAAGGAAGTTGTCAAAAAATCCGGCTATATATCCGATGAAGAAGAAGCAAATTTCGTGAGAAAGCTCCAACTAGGTACTGGAAGGTTCAAAGGTAAGCTTCCCTTCAAATGTTTTAGTCTTGGAAAAGGTTGGTCACTATCTTTGCTAAATGTCCTTATAGAGAAAAGCATGGTAAAGGGAAACAATTTGAAAACAGAAAGAGTTATTATGCAAAAGAAGATGATGATGAAGTGTCCAGTGAAGATGAAGAAGATTCTGTACATGATCTGAAAGTGCTCATGGCAAAGAAGCAAAAGAAGAAGCCTACTCGAAACAAGGAGATCTCTCAGAAAACTTGGTTAGTAGAAATTGAAGAAGATGAATCAGATAGTGATTGGGGTCATCCTTTGAATGATCTTAGTTGTGCAAACAATAGTGAAGATAGTGAAAGTAAAGTTGTGGATCTAACTCTCACTATTGTTCAATTACATGGTATTCTGACTGCTTTTGAAATGAGACAAGGAGGTCCTTCCCAAATCAAAGAAGTTGTTTTAAGGTATCTGCAAAAGGAAAAGAAAAGGAAGTTCTCAAAGAACCCAGCTATATATCCGAAGAAGAAGAAGAGAATTTCGTGAGAAAACTCCAACTAGGTACTGGAAGATTCAAAGGTAAGCTTCCCTTCAAATGTTTTGAGTGTGGAAAAGTTGGTCACTATGCTGCAAAGTGTCCTTATAAAGAAAATTCGGGTAAAGGAAAAGAAGTAGCAAGAAGGAATAAGAATCGATCTAGCACAACAAAAAGTTATTATACTAACAAAGACAGTGATGGGTCATCTGATAGTGAGGAAGAATGTGAAGAAGACTTTAGACTTCTCATGGCATTTGAACAAAGAGAAGAAAGGGATACTTTTGTGGATGCTCTAGAGGACAAAGATTTTCTTGAAGAAAACAATCAAATCAAAGTAAGCCTAGAAGAAAAGAACATAATCATCGAGACTTTTGAAAAATAGCTTGAAGCCAAGGAAAAACGCATTGAGGAATTAGAGTGTGAAGTAGTAAGTCTAAGGAAAGATAGTGAGAAAGTGAAGACTCTCAATCTAAGATTTGCTATGTGAGTTTTAACCATTTGAATAGAAATATCTACACACGATTCTTATAACAGAAAATAAGCAATAGCAAGAGCATAAAACATAAAGCAGAGATAAACCACCAGGAGATTTTCCCTGGATCCCAAATTAGGACGACTAGCTTGATTTTTCATTATATTCCTTTTAGTGTTACAACACATATATATACATGCCGAAGCATACATAAACCCCAATCCATTAACCCTGGATTAGAACATAATCGTAGTTCCCTTGACTGGATCTACAAAAATACCAGGGGCCGAAAACCATCGAACCCCAAAACCATGTGCAAAACCATGCACAAAACCATGGGTGGATCCGCCCCCGGACCCCAACGGTGGGGACTGCTTCACCCCTCGTGACCCCCCAGCTATGCTCGACGCAACATACAGTGCGTGGGGCTAATCGTGGAAAGAATATAACACATACCCAACATTCTCCCACTTGTTGTTTTCTTTCCACATGGGGCCACAGGAGAGCTTAGTCATTATCCCAGCTCTGCAACACCCATTGTTTCTCTACACCAAGAGAGCGTCTGAGTGCTCATAGACTTTGTCAATGCATCTGCAACATTCTTCAAGGTGTCCACCTTTTCCAGCAACACCCTTTTAGCATCAACCATATCTCTCACAAAGTGATATTGAACATAAATGTGCTCTGTCTTTGAATGATAAGAAGGATTCTTAGCCAAGAAAATTTCACTTTGGCTATCGTAGTCTATCCTTATATCTTGTTGCACCAACCCCATACTTGAACACAATCTCTGCAACCAAACTACTTCCTTGCTTGCATGAGTGGCTGCTATGTGCCTCGTAGTTGAAAGCGCCCTCTGGGCTTGTCTTCATCTCATCCAATGTGCACCTCCAAATAGGCTAAACACTTACCACTTGTAGATATTCTTTCTGGTCAAGATCTCCATTTTGATCTGCATCAACAAAACCATGAATGTCCAACATTCTTTCCAATCTTTGGTCTTCCACGGTAGCACAAACCATAATCACTAGTGCCACGTAAATATCTGAAAACCCGCTTCAACCTGCTTGTCCAATGCTCCTTCCCTGGGTTTGACATAAACCTGCTCAATACTCCCCCTTGCATGTGCTGATGTAGTCTGTCTGAACCATTGCATACATCGGCTTGCTGCACTTGCATATGGAACACGGGCCTTATCCTCCTCTTCTTCTTGTGTCTTGGGACCTTGTTAAATGAAAAGCTTTGCCACCTACGCGGGAATAGGAACACTCAGGTTTACTATCCTGCATATTGAACCTCTGCAATATAGTCTCGACATACTTCCTTTGGTTTAACCAGAGCTTCCTCTTTGCCTGATCTCTCTTAATTTCCATGCCAAAATATAGTTTGCAGCACCAAGATCCTTCATGTCGAATTTGGAGAACAGTTGGGTCTTCAAATCTTGGATAATTTCTTTGTCATTTCCAATCAACAACATATCATCCACATATAAGACGAAATAAATAACATGGTCACCAATTAATTTAAAATAAACACAATGATCCTCCTTACTTCTGGTGAAGCCAAGTCCCCGTATATAGGTATCAAATTTCTGATACCACATCCTTGGTGACTATTTTAACCCATATAGAGACTTCTTCAACCTGCATAATAGTTCTTTCTTACCCTTCACCATAAAGCCTTCAGGTTGCTTCATGTAGATCTCCTCTTCTAGATCCCCGTGAAGAAATGTTGTCTTCACATCCATCTGTTCTATCTCAAAATCAAATGCAACATCAACAGATAAAAGTAATCTAATAGAAGTAACTTTGGCAACAGGAGAAAAAATATCACCAAAATCAATTCCCGGCACCTGGGAATAACCTTTAGCTACCAACCGAGCTTTGTATTTCTCCACCTTGCCTTCTACATTCATCTTCTTCTTAAACACCCATTTGCTCCCAATGGGCTTCCTTCCAGCCGGCAACTCCACCGGATCCCATGCATCGTTTTTGTGCAAGGATGCCATTTCATCAACCATGGCCTCCTTCCAGAGTTTTCCATCCTCTGAATCTACTGCCTCCCTGACAGTTCTGGGTTCATCATCAATTATAGTTAAGGAAAAACCTGAACAGAAAGCAGATGGACTATACCTTTCTGGTTGCCTTCTTTCCCGAACTGATCTTCTCAAAGCTGGAGTTTGTGGCTCTTCATCTTCTGAGTCTTCTTCTGTTGTAGAGTCCGATTCATCCTCCTTTAGCTCAAACTCTATCTTCTCAGGTTCCTTTGGTAGGAATTCATGTTTAACAACATCTTTCACTTCTCTAAACACCACATCTCGGCTGTACACAACCTTCCTTGTTTTGGGTTCCAAAGCTTGTAACCCTTTAGACCACCTTATACCCAATAAAGATGCACCTTTCAGATTTATTATCCAACTTGGTCCTTTTCTCCTTTGGAACATGTACATATGCATCACATCCAAATACCCTTAGATGTGAAAGAGGGGGTTTCTTACCAGTCCATACCTCATGTGGAGTCTTATCCTCCAACGCTGATGAAGGTGATCTATTAACTAAGTAACATGCAGTCTCCACTGCCTCTACCCAGAATTCTTGTCCTAACCCAGTACCACTGAGCATGCTTCTTGCCTTTTCCATTAGCGTTCTGTTCATTCTTTCTGCAACTCCATTTTGCTGAGGTGTGTATGGAGTAGTTTTCTGCCATGCTATACCACACTTCTTACAGAACTCTTCAAATTCCTTCTTGCAGAACTCCCCACCATTATCTGTCCTCAATGCCTTTATCTTCTTCTCTGTCTGGTTTTCCACCAGAGCCTTAAATTCTTTAAATTTGTCAAAGACTTTAGATTTCTTCCTCAAAAAATATATCCATGTATTCCTTGAGAAGTCATCTATGAATGAAACATAGTACACAGACTTTCCCAGTGATGGAACTGACACAGGTCCAAACACATCATTGTGCACAAGTTCTAATATTTTGTTCGCCCTCTTAGCACCAGAAGGAAAACTCACCCGATTCTGCTTCCCATATACACAATGTTCACAGAAATCGAAATCCAGAGAACAATTAGACATACCTTCTACCATACCATCTCTATGCAATATCCGAAGGCCCTTCTCTCCAATATGTCCAAGCCTTTGATGCCATAGCATGGTCTTTTCTCCAGAGACAGCTAGGCTTTCCGCTCCACTTTCGGGAACCATAGAACTGTTACACCCATCAATAACTGTGCTACCTTGTAGCTTGTACAGAGTTCCAGTCCGAACTCCCAGCATTAATACCAGTGCTCCCCGAACCATCTTGCAGGCATCTTTCTCGAACACTGTTTTTACACCTGCATCATCCATCTTGCTTACAGAAATCAGATTTCTGGCCAATGTAGGAATATGCAGAACACCGGGAAGTGTTCTAATCCTTCCACCTTGCAGCTTCAATTTGACCTTTCCATGTCTGACGATTCTGGCCTTCCTATCATCCCCTAGGAAGACATCACCACCATCATATTTCTCATACTCGCAGAACCACTCCCGATGGGGAGTGAAGTGAAAGGATGCACCTGAGTCAATCAACCATGACTCATGATCTACATGTGCATTTGAAGAAGAAGCCAAATACACATCCCCACCTTCATCCGAGGTGGTTTTTGCCTCTGCAGAAGGAGCTTCATCAGATCCCTTTCCTTTCTCAGGAGCTTTAGATCTGCATTCCTTTTTGTAGTGTCCTTCCTTTCCGCATTTCCAGCACACCTTTACAAACTTTCCGGGAGATTTAGATCTCCCTCTAGATTTAGATCTCCCACTCGAAACCTTATTCTTGTTTCTGTTCTAGGACCTTCCTCGTATAGATAAGGCATCTCCATTATGACCCTCCATATTTCTCCGTCTCATTTCCTCCGACAGCAAGGCTGAGACAATGTCATCAAAATTCAAGGTACTTGTATTGCTACCTATTGCAATAACCAGACTGTCCCACGAGTCTGGTAGAGAGAACAAAAAACTGATGCACTTATCTTCATCTGAGATTTTAATATCAACAGATGACAACTGACTTACCACAGTATTGAAGGCGTTTAGATGCTCTGTCACCGAGTCTCCATCCTTCATCCTCAGGTTATACAGCTTTTTCCATAGGAACAACTTATTCACCAGAGACTTAGATTGGTACAAAGTCCCAAGTTCTTCCCACAAATTCTTTGTCGTAGCTTCCCCAGATACATTCAACAATACTGAATCTGACACACACAACCGTATTGTGCTCTTATCCTTCCGATCCAGTTTCTTCCAGTCTTCATCTGACATTGCCGTTGGTTTAGTACCTGGATCTACCACGATCCACTGATCTTTATCCACCAGCAGATCCTCCATATTGAGCTTCCACAACTCAAAACTCTGACCATTAAATTTCTAGATCTCTATCTTTCCGCCGCTCGCCATATTCTTTCACCGCAAGAATCAATCCCGCAGATCTCCCACTGCACAGGGTCTACCACAGGCCCGAGCAAAAAACCCTCAACAACAAAGGCGTCCCCTTGAAGCCGAAAAAACTTTGATACCAAATGTAGCTTTTAACCCTGAACAAAAATATCTACACACGATTCTTATAACAGAAAATAAACAATAGCAAGAGCATAAAACATAAAACAGATAAACACAGAGATTTTCCCCTGGATCCCAAATCGGGACGACCAGCTTGATTTTCATATATATTCCTTTTAGTGTTACAACACATATATATACATGCCGGAGCATACATAAACCCCAATCCATTAACCCTGGATTAGAACATAACCGTAGTTCCCTTGTCCGGATCTACAAAAATACCGGGGGCCGAAAACCATCGAACCCCAAAACCATGTGCAAAACCATGCACAAAACCATGGGCGGATCCGCCTATGAGTGGGTCCGCACAAAAACCAATTTTGGGGACCCCAACGGTGGGGACTGCTTCGCCCCTCGTGACCCCCCAGCTACGCCCGACGCAACATACAGCGCGTGGGGCTAATCGTGGAAAGAATATAACACATACCCAACATGCTAAAGGTTTAGAAACCTTAGATGATATTATCAAGATACAACAGTCTCCTCTTATAAAAATAGGTCTTGGATATACTGGGGAATCTTCCCAGACTTCAGCACCAAATTATCTGAAAGCAGCCACAACTAGTTCTCCACATTCAGCCAATCAGCAAGGGAACAAAGGATCTTTACAGATAAAGCATGATCATCTCAAATCAAGGAACACTAATAGGGAGATCTCTCAAATAAGCTACAACCAATAGGTAAATTCAAATAGAAGATTTCATGATCGAAAAAATTTCTACTTCAATGGACAATGTTTCTCATGTCACAATTTTGGTCACAAAGCTGTTCAATGTGTTGCATATAAAACCATCATGACAAGAGAAGCAAGAAAGAAAAGGATGAATATTGAACCAAAGAAGAACACCTATAACAACTTTTCTCCTCTTCAAAACGAAGTTGAATGTACTTATTGCAATAACTTTGGTCATGAAGAATCTGAATGCGGGAGCAAGGTCCAGCCAAAAGAACATGTTCCCTCAAGCTCTAAAGTATGGAAAAAGAAAGAAATACAGGTTGAAAATTGTGGGATAGCATTATTTGCAGAAGGTGAAGAAAATCAATGGTACATTGATAGTGGGTGCTCAAGACACATGACAGGTGACAAAAGAAAACTCCTTACATATAATGCTCTAGAAAAGGAAAAGAAAGTTACATTTGGAAATGATACTCCCGCTGTAATTAAAGGAAAAGGGTCAGTATTTCTAAAAGAAAAGGTGAAGGCTAATGATGTCATGTATGTGGATGGATTAAGGCATAACTTGTTAAGTGTAAGTCAAATGTGTGATCAAGGAACATAAGTGGTCTTTAGTTCAAAAGAATGTGTGGTTCATGATCTTGATACAGGTAAAATCATTATAAAAGGAAAAATAAATCCTAGCAACCTGTATATTCTGAACGACATAGATCAATGTTACTTGAGTAAGTCTTCAGAAAATTGGCTATGGCATAGAAGGTTGGGGCATCTGAGCTTCTCTCAAATCAACAAAGCAAGCAGAATTCAAGTTGTTCGTGGTCTTCCCAATATTAATCTACTAGAAAGTATCATATGCAAATCTTGTCAATTCAGTAAGCAGACCAGAGTACGATTTAATGCCAAATAAGGATCATCAAGTGAGCCTCTTGAACTCATTCATACTGACATATGTGGACCTATGAGGAAAAAGTCACCACGTGGGGAAGAATACTATATCTTATTTATTGATTATTACTCTAGAATGTGTTGGATCAGGCTCATTAAACACAAAGATGAAGCATTTGAAAAATTTCAGATCTTCAAAGCTTTAGTTGAAAATGACTTAGATCTAAAAATCAAGTGTCTTAGATCTAATCGAGGAGGAGAATATACATCAAATGAATTCTTTGAATTTTGTGAACAACATGGCATAAAAAGACAATTCTCTGTAGCAGGTACTCCACAACAAAATGGCGTAGCAGAAAGAATGAATAGAAAAATTCAACAAATGGCTAGAGCTATGCTCGATGATTCGGGAACTCCTGACATGTTCTGGGGTGAAGCAGCACATACAGCAGCTAACATTCTCAACAAGGCTCATGTTTGGGTAAATAGTGACAAAACTCCATATGAACTCTGGTATGGTAATTCTCCCTCTGTGAAGCATTTTAGAGTTTTTGGAAGTAAATGCTTTATCAAAAATAATGATGAAAAGCTTGGCAAGTTTGAACCTAGATCAGATGAAGGGATATTTCTTAGTTACTCATCCTCAAGCAAAGCATACAAATGTTACAATAAAAGGCTTCGAAAGATTGTTGAATGTATTGATGTTGTTATTGATGAGTCTCCTGCAGCTCCTAAAGAAGAAAAGCAAACAACAAAAGAAGATGATGGTGACCTATGTCCTTCTACATCAAATAGAAATGATATAGACAGTGGATCCAATGAAGAACCTGAAGATGATCTATCTGAAAAAGCTCCATCTAGATATGTTCAAAAGAATCATCCTGAATCTCAAATTTTGGGAGACAAGGAATCAGGTGTACGAACAAGGAGAACTCTTGTGGGATCTTCTAGTCATCTAGCACTTCTATCCACAATTGAACCACACAATGTCAATCAAGCTAGCAAAGATGAATGTTGGAAGCAAGCCATGAACGAAGAGCTTGATCAAATTGAAAAGAATGACACTTGGGAATTGGTACCAAGACCTCATGATAAAAATGTCATTGGAACTAAATGGATTTTCAAGAACAAGTTAAATGAGAATGGGGATGTTGTAAGAAACAAAGCTATATTGGTTTGCAAAGGGTATACTCAACAAGAAGGTATAGACTTTGAAGAAACTTTTGCTCCTGTAGCTAGACTTGAATCCATAAGAATGTTTCTTGCTTTTTCAAGTTTTCAACAAATCAAAGTTTATCAAATGGATGTTAAATCTGCCTTTCTCAATGGTGATCTAGAAGAAGAAGTTTATATAGAACAACCGGAAGGATTCATTTTTGGAAATGATGAAAATCTTG